>CM038557.1:8242068-8855068 GCA_021527575.1 Ensete glaucum | reverse complement strand
TGTGGGTGTCCGTCGAAATTACTGCAGACCAGCGGTGTTTGTTACCCCGTGTGGTTTGGACGTATTCCGGGCGTTGCGGGGAGCAGCAGGCGATCGGTGGCCGAGGAAAAGCTTAACACCGCAGTGCACATGCCGCAGGTCAATTCTGGTGCCGCATCAGTGAATCGAATGTTGCAGGGACACGCGAAAAGGGCACGTCACGCCGTGCCTACCGCCTCGCTCTCCGCCCCTCCTCCCACATGGTGGTTCAGTCCCCCCCGTTCCTTCCTTCCTCTTCGCCTGCCCATGTGCCCCTCTCTCACTCTCTCTCTCTCTCTCTATGCGCTGTACCCCCTTCCTCCTCGCTGCAGCAACAACGCGGATGTATCGCTGGCGGGAGGCCACTCTTCCCATCTTCACGTGCACTCTTGCGTTATAGCGACCCTCACCCACGAGCCCACCACCCTCCTCCTCCAAGTGGGCTCCTCGGATCCATTGGCATCTTTGCCACCACAGCAATGCGTGGCCTTCCTGTACGTTCACTGTACTCCCATCTCCCTCGCCACTGAACCCATCCTTCCTCGTTAATTTAATTCGTTTGATGACTCATTAATCCTTAACAAATTGCTTTCACGCCTATCGCTAAAACACTTACCATAATGCCGGTGTCATCCATTGTACACATATTCCCAAAACACCTTGTGTTTGTTTTTCCTTTTGAATTTTCAGAAAAATCCTTAAATTCAATATTCTTTTATATAACCTCTTAAATTTTAAAAAAAAAATCATAAAACCCTTAATTGTGTCATCTTCTCATTAATTGCCCCTCTCCTCTACGTCTATCACCCTCCTCTAGCTAACCTACCCGACCATGATGGTACATCAACCCTCATCACACCTTGCTCATGCCTCTCGCACGAACCCTAGTATAGATAATGTTGCACGACACCTCTTTAGCCAACAACAACAATAAGAGTCAACAGTCTGATAGGGGTTGTATAACCTTCTTAGGGCTTTTTCTCGTTCGATGCGATCTCCTCGCACTCTCTCCTCATCATTGATTACGAGCGAGGGAGGAAAGAAGTAGCTCGTCCTCGTGCTCATGACAAAATAGTGAAAAGTGAGGGACGAACAAGTTGATCACATGCAAGACGAAGGGAGAGCGTCAATTGGGCGAAAGTGCAACCAAAGTTGGCACATGCAAAGGTGTAATAATTTTTTTAAAAAGATAGATAAAATTATCTTTTTTATATAATTAGAGAATGCAAAAATTTTCAAACTTAACAGGGCTGGCATATAAGTATTTTTTACGAAAATTCGTCATTCTTTTTCTTAACTCGGGAGGGTATACGCGGCTCTTGTCTTCTTCTAATAATATATAGAGCTTGCATGCTGACACCCAACGCACTGCTAAATAATGTACACAAGATGCACATGCAGATGTTCCAATGACATGGTGACACTGACATGTATCGAGATATCACCCATGTAACATCTCTGCGGATCATGGCGAAGGCGGAGGACACATCTCACACGAGTCCCTATCACATGGTCCACATGCATGTCATTTGCGCATCAGCGACACATGAAGTGGAGGCCAACATTAATACAAGTATACGATGCAATTACTTTCCACTGTGGTGGAAATTATTGCGACGCTTTGAGCCATGAAAACCTTCGCGCAACGGTTGCCGACTGCGTGCGTGATGCAGCCTTTGCAGATGGCGTGATGGTGCCCATCCTGCGATCTCAGCCGTTGGATTGATCGCCCAGTACGTGTGCCGCGATTTGGGGGGAAGCAGGCGCTGACACCCACGTGCAGGTATCATGGCGGTTACTGTTAAAAGCGATTCGTTTTACATGGACATCATGCCGTTTTTACCCACCACTTCACCCACGTACGGAACCGATCCCGTCCACGTTTCACGTGGAGTCCGCATCCATCGGAGTACTATTTGTGTGTACAGAGAATTGGGTGTGAAAAATAGTTGATGCTTTTCTACGTGACGGGTACTTCGCGGATAGAGGCACGTGAGGAATTTGGTCTCCCACGTGCGCCGTGCCAGGGCTTCCCCTCGGGCTTTATCGATTTTAACTTTTCCGTTCATTCTTAACCCTCGGTTGATTATAATATTACAAGCTTACCATCAGATTCTCCTTGGCGGTCGCTTACGATGATCCACGTTGTGGCGTGATTGTAATTGTTGGAAAAGCCAAGGACGTTTCGTATGATGCTTGACTCTTAAAAGTTTGGCTTGGTAGGAGTCCAACGAGTCGTGTTGCTTCCCATCTCCGGCGGCCTCGCCCTCAGCTCTTCTTCTCGGCCATGCCGACGAGGTTTGGCTTCGATCGCAAGATCTACAGGCCGGTGTTGAGGATGAGCAGGAGGAGAAGAAGCACGAGAGTTCTGAAGAACGCGAGGAGATGCGGCTACAATGGCGGCAGAAGAAAGCAGAGCCGGGAAGCAGCGTCGAAGGCGGTGGCGGAGCGGCTGGAGGCCCTCAGGAATCTCATCCCGCCTAAAAGCGACGGCTTGAAGGATAGGGAGGCTGCCGCCGACAGGCTCTTCGACGAGACGGCGGACTATATCCTTCTTCTGAGGACCCAAGTGGAGGTCTTGAAGCGGCTGGTGGATGTCTACAGCCCCTGCATTGAGAACAGCAGCGGCAGTGCATGATATGATGATGTTATACAACTGTGAAGGCTACAAGGATGGCTTTTGGTTTGTTTCTGTTGTTTGCTGCTTCTTGTTCATTGTTGTGTTTGGTGTTCATCTTTAGGCTTTTGTTAATCTAGGAGAAGCTAACTGTGATGTTCTCTTGTGATCTCCTTATCCTAATGTTCCGAGTTAAATTAGTGGAGCCATTTTTCCTCCGAAAAGAAATTACATATACTTGTTCCACCAACACTTCTTTGTCTTGTTGACTCGATCTCCATTACTGCGACCATGTTTCATGCATTCGTCCAGCATGCAAGAGATGTTGCCTCTCTTTTACTAAGGTTGACTGAAGCATTCAGGCTGTTCTGAGTATGAACTGCCATGTTGCTTGTGTCAGTGAATAGCTTGTGGAAGACCTTATACAGCAATTCAGCTCCTCTTGTTTTACATTTTTTTTCCTCTAAGAATGCATCATTTGGATTTGTCATGTTAAGATAATTTTTCTTTAGTTTTCCAAAGAAATCTATATTTCAGTTAGGAACACACAAGTGAATCATCCATGGTCCATGAGATTGTGTTGTTGAACACTTCTTTGAGTAAACACCCTTCCCCACCAAAATTTTCTTATCCTTCCCCTGTGAGTGCAATGTCTTCTGTCAAACCAGAGTTATTTCTAGTTTCCAAGGAGATCTAAGATAATGTAAACAAGACAGGTATTTGATTTCTTTTCCTGAAAGAGAGAGGAGGAAAGCTATGGACTGGGCCAAGGTTTCTTACTTGGTGATCTAAAGTATTTTATGTATCTATGGTGAGTATAGACTAAAATGAGGAATATTTCTTCAAGCAGTGCATCAAGCTTTGGAAAATTTATTGTCACAGCCTTTGAACAAATAGATTCTAAGAAGAAAAAGCCATTGGAGTTGAATAACTTCTGCACCACTGCTGCACTCTGATCGATTAGAACTGCTATACATTCTTTTCCAAACCATAGCAATTTGAAGTCTCGATATTTCCACTCAAATTAACCTTTGATGACTCTCGTTTAATCATTCTTCTCGGTGCAAGATTCAATCCGAAGGATTCATGGCGTCAACAAAACCATAAAGATTGTCAAAGGAAGACATCCTCTATATATCTTTTTATTGGTCACGTCCTTCACCTCATTCCCTCTCCTGCGGTTAAATCCTCCATCTTCGATCTCATGTCTTCCGGCATGTATCAACCTTGGACCTGCACGCCGATGGAGGAAGTGGTCTGCAATGCATGGCCAGCACAAAGATCAGTACCCAGTTCCCAGCTACCTCCATGGTTGAGCTCCAGGACAGATGATGAACTCTGCTGTGACGAAGAACTCTCTGGTGCAAGAAAATTGAGCTGCATTCACGAATGACAGCCAGGGCCGAGCTGGAAACTCTCCTGTCTCGTAAATGCTACTGCACAGAGTTCGAGCAGATGTGTCCTCAGCATGAAAATTTTAGTTCCTCTGCAACCAGACACTTCGAGTCTGTAACTTTTGACTGTCGTCTTCTCTTTGCTTGATCTTTCAATTTTCTGGTGGACACATGCATTAGAACACAATCTGCCAAAGCCAACCATTCTTCCTCTGCTGCAACTCGCTGGGCATCCAAGCCGAATGCTTTATTACCCGGTTGACTCGAAACTGAGACGGGACCTTGGACCTCGTGAGGTTGGCTTGAAAAGTGAAGTGGACCTTCTGGGCTCTCGTCCAGATCTTCTTGCGGGTTGAACATGGATTCACCATTGCAGATTGATGTTGCTCGGTTCTGATCCAAATTTTGTAGGACAAGCAAGATGCAACATTATCCCAGAGAAAACATGTATTAGCACCAACTGCATCATGCATTCTCATCACTGTCCAATGTCTTTCCTTGCATCTGCTATCAGAATCCACTTGGCTTGTCGTATGACTGACAACTGAGACCCTCGGAAAATGATTCGAGTCAACTCGTGTGATCTTTAGGCCCCTAAAACTGTATAGGTGGAAATATATAAAAGCTCAGAAACCGGAGTTCTTGGAACACTCGCTTCCTCAGTAGCTCTCGATCCATCTTCCCCCCAGGTTCTTTTCTTGTACTTTCCCGCAGGAAGACGAGCATCTTTGCTAAGGACTGGCATCGCGCGGTAGATCTCTCTTGAGGCCGTGCTCCGGTTTAAGGAGTAGTATCTCAAGAACATTGCGACGAGGGGGATGTGATGGCTGTTGGGAGCAGAGCATCTTTGCAGGGACTATTCTGATGCGGTGAGCATAAATGCTTGCATTGGTTGCAGGAAATTGGAGAATGCTGCAGTCTCTTCAGGTGTGGATTTACTTGCCATGACATGATCTGGCTATTGAACTCTGGAAATAAGATAGTTTTTTAAAATTTCATGCAGAGCATGAAGCTGCAATATGTTTCCCCTTTTGTTGGTTTAGCTGCTCCACTGACAGTATGGTAGAAAGAATTCATCCAAAAGTTTTCCTTGTTCTATTATGGTTTGCATGGATCGAACACACACCAAAGCAATTATGAGCAATGTTTGAGAGTGGCATTTGAATATGTATAATTGTTAATTCAGATAATAACAATTGAAATTGAATGAGATAAGATTCACAGGGCTGTGAAACTTCTCAGGTACATGCATGCTATATAAATTGGAGATACATTTATATTCCACATACTTCTCTTAATTTATATTCAATTTTTATAATACAGTTTGGGGTTTTATGCAACATTGTTGTCTGATCATGCCTTATAGATCTAAAGGTCAGGCAATTAAGAAACAATATGCATACAAAAATTTCAGCTGACATGATATGAATACACCCAAAATTAATCTATAGATGCTATTAGTCAGACAATATAAATTGATCATGATTAATGGCGCGATGAGAGATTTAAAAAGTTTTCTGTAAGAAATAATTTAATAATATATAAATGCTCTTAAGTTAATTATATCTATTGCATTTCATAAATCCATTAGCCGGAAATGATCCTTATAATCATCCAAAATAGTTGGAACATTATACTTTGTTGTTGTCTTAAATTATTAGCAATATTTTTCCTGTGAATGGCATTGGTATAAATAAAAAAAAGAAATTTATTCTAAGAAAAGTTAGATTTCTTGTTTGACTCCTAATAACTAAGTCATAAAATATCTGTGTCTAAAATTATCTCAAATTTTATTTACTTGCAGGCTATAAAACATATATGCTTCCTAATTATATTAATCTGCAAGCTCTCTTTGGCTTATGAACAATCTGAAATAGTAGGACCCAATGCCAATCACCCTAAGAGTAATATAATTTTTTTTATCTTACACACAAAGCATCTTTTTTCATTGTATATAAGATTATGAACATTTGTCATATAAACATGAACGAAGTAACTCTCACTGTTGCCGCCATCATTTCTGCAAACAGTTGAATTGGACCCAAACTGGTTGATAATATCTTGCCATATTCTACTACTCCACTGCAGTTAGAACACAAAAGTTGGCAGTTCAAATAGTAGCAGGATGGAAGGCCAAGGATAAAACGATAAAATGACTAAAAAAATATTATACAAAAAATAGAGTTAAAAAAGAAGATATATATATATAATTAATTAATTAATTAATGGAAACTTGGAGGCTTTGACGGAAATTTTACCCAAAACTTAAAGAAAAGTTTAATTATTTGACCGAAAAAAATCAGCAACTACCTCGACCACTTTCACGTACCAAATTCACTCACTGATCCACCTGCCTTGCGATTTAGTTGGGTCCCACCGAACCTACCAATGACAACGCAGAGTCAGAACCGTGTAACGAATAGTCGTGTAGCAAAATTATTGTTCCGGATCCACTTTAACGTCCGTTACTAGCTCTGTCAGAAGATAAAGCAGGCTTTCCCGCTGCCGGAGGGCAACATGGGTCCATCTACTCTACGCTCGAGATTTGTCGAATACGAAAGAAGAAGGTGATGAACGGCAAAGATTGTATAAACAGCGTGGAGCCCACTAGTTTCGGTTCGAGCAGGCCGACCCGGTTCGCAGATAAGCCGAAGGCGGGGGTGGTCCGCATCAGTACGATGAAATGTTTGCACGCTGTGTTAAGTTTGTCTCCTCCTCGATCTCCTTTTTATCGTCGGTCCGAAAAAAGTTGCCGTTTTTCGCGGAGGAAGAGAGGGAGGCGCAGGGGAAGCTCCAATGGATCGTCTCGCCCTCGTCGAGGATGAATCGACCAGCACTGGAACCGTAACCCTAGCCCGAAGGGGGAGCCGATTTCGTCGCCATTTGCTCGTGCCCATGAAAATCCAAGTGAGTCCGGCTCAACCACGCTCGAGAATCCCAAATTCTCTCTCGCCACTTCGATTCCGTGGAACTGTTTAAGGTTTTGATTTGTTTCGTTCCCGGATTATCGTGCTGATTTGGTGGATTTCTCGGTTCAGTGGCTCGTGGAGTGTTGGAGTTCTGTGAAATGGTGTAGGGAGGCTTGGGAAGGATGATCGTTTTCCTTTATCTTATTTAGAGGTTGGTTTTGGAGTTGGATGTACTATGAAAGGTTGGCATGGCAGCTGCAGTTCTAGGGTTCGGTCAATTAGTATGGTTTTGCGGGAATGTGAGAGAAAAGAGCGAAAAAAAGCAGCCTTTCAGTACATCGGTGGTTTTTAGTTCGTCTGAATATGCGTTGAAATATACTGCTATGTCCGACTGTATTCTTTTCATTTGGACTTTCTGCACGAGCTTAAAGAGAAATTTAAAGTTTCGATGGATTGTGGGACTGTGTCCTTTTACCATGTTTTGCTTTTGTTTTCCTGTTAAGATACTACCCATTAGGATCGGCTTGTGACCTGAAATACATATTGAGATGTGAAAATTTTGATTCTTGATGGGTTGGTTTCCTGGAATGTGATCGACGACCATTAGGTTTATGTTGACAGTACTCAGCCTAACTTTTCTTAACATGCTTTGTTAATTTACTTTTATGATAAGGTCACTTCAATCCCACATTGGTTGAAGAGCAGGGGAACAAAGGACTCAAAAGCCTCTCAAGTCTCTCTTACCCTTAGAGGCACCTCTTGGAGCCCACGAGCTCCGAAAGAGTAAAACTGTATCGGTACGCTCATCTGCCCAAAGCAAACCATTCCTCGCGAGCCCATCTCGCACCAATAGCGGCCGACTAAGTGACTTATCCGATTGGCGCTAGAAGGAGTGCCCCTGAGAGACGCCTTTGGAGTTCATGAGGTTCGAAAGGGCAAGACCATGTAGGTACGCTCAGCTACCTAAAGCGGATAATTCCTCGCGAACCCATCTCGCACCAATGGCAGCCAACTAAGTGACTTATCACTTTCCCCTTTATCTTTTGTTTATCATTATAACTTCGACAATTGCTTTCTAGAGTTGAATACTTTTGAAATGTTAATGGACATGGATCTCATCATGCTTGCAAGACTTCATCTTTTTTTTTTGTGCCCAATACCTAATACATATTAAATTTCTAGTAACAATGCCAATTCAGTTTAGGCTGGATCCTGTGCTTGAAAAATCAAGTTGCTAAGAAGTACAATGTTGGGGAAGAAAGTAACCCCATTATCACCGGTCTTTTATGAATAGGAGATTGGTGAATTACACATGATTTTTCATGTGTTTCTGTCCAGTTATGTTGGTGTGAGATCTTAGTAGATGCTGTTATTGCTCAGTCAGGTATTGTCACCCACTTAGAAGAGCACAAAACTCTGAAAGATTTAGTAATGGAACTACTAGTTCTGGAATCAACTTGTCACATGTTTTTTGAGTAGCATTATGCTGCATCTTCCTCTGGATGAAGAATATAAGAGGGGCATGTTATAGTGATACCTGCTTTATTATTATTATTATTATTATTATTATTATTTGGTTGTTTAGATGCTGGATATTTCATACTTGTTGATTTTTCTTTCTTTTTTCTTGCAGAACCAGAAAGAAGAAATCTGATCATTCATATCCAAGAAGGTCCAATCAGCAGAATATATTAGAGGGCTTTCCTTCTTTTTTCCTGGTGGACCAATACTTGTCCACAGGTGATCTTGATTACACTGGTTTTGAAGGATATTCAGGAGGGTTGGAGGTTGGTGGGTCACCTGTTCATTGGTACTAATGTTTTGTGTCTCTACTTGGAATGTCACAACCTCTCGAGGGCAGAAGCCTGATCTTAATAACCTGCAACCGTGGCAACAACTATTGATGTGCCAACTGATACAAGAGCCTCAGAGCCAGAATACATTTAAGCAGCTAGATCAGGGTACAGGACAGCGAAATTCACTTAGCAAATTGTCCACTTCAGCAAAACCAGCACCTGTGGATCAGTTACCTGCAATGATAGCCGATGTCCCTATTAATCATGTGTCCGATTGTAATTGGCCAAAAACTTTTATTCCGAGCATGCCTTTAGTGCCTATTAACTCAACCATTTATTGCGGACAACATGAACTGGCTGCAGTTAAATGACAATCCTACAGTACCAAATGTTGCAAGTAGTTTCATAATTTCGAATAATCAAATTCAAACAATGCAATCCATGGGTTTCATCCCACAACAGTTTGACCAGACTTTTCATGGTATTCCTGTTTCAAGCACCAAAGGGGCTATTTGTCAACATCCTCAGTTCTTAAGGGCATCTAGTAATTGCACTGATTTGACAACTGCTGGAGCCAGGAATGGATCAGAAAAAGCATGGGTTCTATTTAACTCTCTTCAGATTCATCAGTCTTCTCCTGCACAAAACTTCTCACAGGAAAGAACATTTGCTATGTGTAATTTCAGGGCAAAGGCTCACTCGATAATGCTTCAGTGCAGCTTCTGAGTAATGGTGTTACATCAGGAAACTTTCAACAAATAGATAATCTGAAATGCAGTGTTCGGGTTCATGAAGTCCAAGATAAAATCAGGACAAAGCTGATTTGTCAAGTAACTTGCAGGAAAATCCATCGGTGCAAGTAGAGACTTCTGATGATGTTGCTGCTAACCTAGACCCAACAGAACAGAAGCTTTTGTTTGGCATGGATGATGGCCACTGTAAGGAAGTTCCCTTAGGTGGGAGCCTGGACGCTTGTTCAGGCAACTCTCTTTGTGGGTCTTCTTTGGAGAACATCCATTTTGGTGCTATTCCTTTCATGCAAAGCAGAAGCTGGAGCACTCTTATACAGGAGGCTTTACAAGCTTGCAGCAATGATAAGGGAGTCCAGGAAGAGTGGAGTGGTTTGAGCTTCCAGAAAATGGAATATCCAGTGGTAATAGATTCAGTTGTGTCTAATGATAATGCCAAGCAGCCAACCACTTGGGATGATGGCTACCTGCCGAGTGCATCCTCATTAACTTCAAGACATCTTCCTTTATATAATGATGCTGATGCATGTTCGAATTCATGCACTTCCCCTAGTTTTCATAACTCATTTGCACATGATGGAAATAGTAGGGTACAAAGTGGAGCTCCTCTTGTGTCTTTTCAGCTGTCTGCTGGAGAAAACAATTACAAGCAGTTTCATCAGGTTCAAAAGCAGAAACCAATCTTGGAAGGTGGTCCTCAAGCACAAATACCTTTAATCAATGAAGTGTGGATGGACCAGTCATATGAGTAGTGTGCAAATGATTCTGTAGACATGCAGTATACTGAGGGAAGCTGCACCTACCAGCAAAATGAGGCCTTGGTGAATTTTCCTCAGGAGTTTAGCGATACACCAAACTTCTGGAACAGTAGTTGTACTATGGCAACTGGTGGGGATTGTGTCTCAGATGTTTGTGATAATGATGTTAATATGGGGAAGCCTGGTGGTAGTAACATGCATGCGAACAGCGGAGAACAACCAGTTGAATCCGATATTCGCAGTTCGGTGCAAGCTGAAGTTTTTGCAGTTGACAACTATGGTTCTGTTGTGAATACAAACAACTTTGAGTGGAACGATGAGATGAATCAGTTGGCATCCAATTCAGGGGAGACGGTTTTTGGTAAAAACTTGAACTTTGATGCATGTGTAACTGTAAAAAGTAATGGTGACAAAAATTGGGAAAGAAACTATAATCAATTAAGTGGGAGACCACAAACTAGTTATGGCACTAACAAAAGATTAAGCAGCACTAATGAAAACAAAAAAGATCCACAGATGGTTTCAGGTGATGGCTATACATCCAGTAGTTTAGAGCACATCCGATATAGCTATACTATAAATAGTGCAAAGGAAAATTCTGTGTTGGCTGCTAAGGACCAGAAATCTTTTGTATCCAAGATCCAAGATTCATTGATCCAAACTGGTCAACATACTGTGGGTTCTAAAATTAAGCGGTTAACAGGAAGTTTGGGGATGAATGTGGAACCTTTGTTCCCTAAGAATCATCCATTTATTTTCCAGGGCATGCCCAAATCAGTTATTCAAGGATACAAAAAAGAGGAACAGATTTATGCTCAAAAGTCTAAGTTTTCAGATCATATTGATTCGAACAATGTTGAAAACCTTGTTAAGGTAACTGTCATCTTTCTTTTAATCATGCGGTTTCGGTTTATTTTCTACAATGCCAATGCTTTCTCTCTCTATTACTTCCAAGGTAAGATTGCGCTTTGGTGTTAACATATGCTAATTTACAGAGAATTGCAGTGGAATCACAGAAGCTGCAATCTAGAGATAACATCTTGATTCATGCTTCGGCTTCGTCCTTTGATGGATCCATTGGTCAATGTTCCCAAAATAAAAGAATTGCTCAAACAAGGTGAACATCAACTTATGTATTTCTATGAACTTAGCTGCTTTGTGATGTTCTGAAAAGAACTTCTTTACCATGAATACATTTTCATGATATGACTACTTTAATAAGTGAATAGATTAGTTCATATCTTAGCTACTCATTTGCCAGTCATTTTGAGGAAACATGGTTTTGATAGTCTTTTAGGTTTTATATGAGCTTGTCTATATGTCATTGAAACCAGCTATTTAATATTTTTCTGTACATTTTCCATTCTTTCGCTGCCAAAATCTTGCCATTGCAATGTTTGATGACAAGTGACCATTTCTGTACATTTTCCATACAACTGTATGTCGGCTCCTAATTCTTGAATTATTGTGAATGTGTGCAGTCAAAATATGCTTGAGCTTCTTTACAAGGTTGATCAGTCAAGGAACACTGATATGCCTGCTCAAGTTGGTTTTGATACTGCTTCTCCTCATCTTTGTCAGCCATCTGCTGTGCAAGGTTTTGGTTTGCAATTGGCCCAATCATCTCAACAATTTTCAAAGTTTGTATTGCCTTCCAATACTTGACTAAATATTAATCCTATGAAATTGGACAGCAAGGCAGGAGATAAAGACGAGATATGGTCAATTTCTACACCATCAATTCAATCTCTCATGAATGAAACATCTCAAAGAGAAAACCAGAGTAAGATATCTAGCATATCTGAACAAAAGCATAAAGAAGCTTTATACTTTGATAAGCAAAATGCCTCATCCGCAATAGCTCGTAATTCTTGTAATATGGGAAACCACCTACAAGGGCAGCAGTCATGGGAACATAATCCTAATGTGAAAGTTTATCGGGAGAAAGAGCAAGATATTCCTAGTTCTACTGGATATGGATCATCAGGTCAGTCCATGAATTTTACCATTTTTAACCAAGCTAATGCAAACACTATTGTTAAAAATACCTCACTACTTCAACAACCATATAAATCTCATGATAGGGCGGTAGCTAATCGATCTATTCAGACATCATTTCCTTCTCTGGCTGGCAGAGTTCCACCTTTTAGAGTCGCTTCTGGTGAACAGTTGCAGACAACAAAGATGGATTGTACAAAGCAGAAGCAGGTCGTCGAGGACTTACTCTCAGATTAGTAGTTCAATGTACTCTAATGCAGAAACAATATCAGTCCAGCCTTCTTCTGCAGGCATGTCTTATCAAGTTGACCCATTGTCAATATTGTCTTACATGTGGACAAATATATCAACCCAACAACATCAAGCTGGCCTTCTCCCTTACAGTCTCAACCTACAGATACCTCAGTCACATAATATTAGGGAAACAAGTTTTTGGGGCCTGCAAAAGACATATGATCAAGGAAGTAATGGAGAGTGCTTCTTCGGTAATAGGCACAAGTTCTCATTTGATGAACAGAGATGATCCAAATAAGAGATATTACTTAAAGCCATTAAGGACTGAGAAGATAGATTCAAATTACCCAGGCAGAAACTGAACTCCAATGGACAGAACTAGCAGGAAATGCTGAGGGTTTGAATACATCCATTCCATCCTTGGTCCATTTGCATCAGAAGGGCATGGACCAGGGGAAAAGTTCACATGCTTCAACTCCTTACACTCAAGCAGTACATGCTTCCATTAACAGAATGGCCTCTTCTAGCAGTGAAATTGGGTTCCCTGGTTTTACTTCAAATGCTTCAGATGTTCAACAGAAAAATTGTTCCCTTCTGCAACGGATGCAAGCTTGGAGGAAAGCTGATTCTGATCTACGCAACAAGGTGCAAAGTAGGCTAAAGGGAGCTGATTTTGTATCTAATTCTTCTTATGTGGACTGGAACAATGATCAGGGAAATGTTCATGAACAGGATTCAGACTTCAAAATTCCTGCATATGGTGAACTTGGTGCACGTTCACAGAGTTTGTTACCGTCAAATGCAAAAATGTTAAGTTTTGCTTCTAAAGAAAATGTGTTACAAGATGGAAGCACACCGTCTTCAAGAGGGCATTGTCTTCAAAATGATATATCCTCTTTTAGTGCATGTTCAGCAGCCAATTTGATCATAGGAAGTGAGCACACTTGTATGAACACTCTAGTGTCTCCATCTTTGTTTGAAAAATATCAAATGTATAAAAATGACACAGTAATTGCTGAACATGATGGCCAGAAGATTACAAAACCTACTTCTCAGCAGAATTTTTTCTCAGATATACCTGGGAGCACATCCAACAACATTATGGTCGAGCATAGAATTCGAAACAGTCAGACATATACTTGTTGGCCAAGTTCATCAATCACAGAGGTATCTTTCAATAGATCATCTACCCACTCACAGCTTCCTACTATCATGGACCAGGATGCAGTTCTAAGATCAAGGAAGCGGAAAAGCACAGCTACAGAGCTTCTGCCATGGCACAAGGTCGCACAAGGACAGCAGAGGTTAAGAAGCATCAGGTGGGGGTTTCAGTTGTACTCCCATAACTACTATAAGAAAACATGAAACGATGCATTAGTAGCATTTGATGCATTCTGATTGTGTGCTTTTAATTTTCAATGCAATATGATCTTCAAATGATTTTTTTTTAATTGAACCTGTTTTCACATTGTGTATAGTATTGCAGAACTAGACTGGGCTCGTGTTACCAATAAGTTGTTCGAAAAGGTTTGTTTATAATCTGTTTTGGCTTTCCTTGTACTTTCACTGTGCTGTATTCCATCTTGCTCAATCACATATGGTGTGGAATGTTATGAACCTGCTTTTATAATGATAGGTGCATGATAGAGCTGAAGTTAGAACCATGTCTTTCTAATTTCTTCTTTTTTTGGAAAACTACATTTTCAGGTTTTCTGATAATGTTACCTCTTGTAAGAAGGCAGGAGACCATCTTTGCTCAAAAATCATGGAAGTCTTTATTCGAAGATCCAAGAAGCTTGAGTGTGATTTCTCAAGGTATGAACATTATCTGGTGGTTGGTTTGAATATCATTGGTTTCCTTCTTCTGATGTGTTCTTCTTTATTAAAAAATTGGTTATATTTGGATGTAAATCCATGCTTTGACCTGATATTTTTGTAAAGTTAGTTTAACTAAGGCCTGTATCAGCCAACCATGATCTTATTTACCAGTCCATAATTACATGACAACTCTAAAACCAGGATTATTGAAAGCTTGGTTTTAAGTAACATCCAAGGTGTAGCCTGGTCCAAACAATATTGTTGAGATTTATTACCGTAATTGCATTGATAGAGCATGAGAAGGTTTCAGTTAAACTAAAGGTGCCAGGTGATGTAGAGAAAAAGCAAGTAGGACTTTTGTCGTGTCATTGAATAAATATAATGGCGCTTGAACCAAGCTTTTCAGAAATGGCCATATGGTCAGGATTGGTCGGACATGATGTATATTGTGATTGTGGCCAAACCTGAGCATAATTGGGTTGATCAGGATCGGATGATTCCAACCAAATTTGATCAGGTTCTGACGAATGACAATTACATCTGTTAGAAAGGGAGCTAGGAGAAGAGAGAGGTGAAGGGGCAGAGACAGAAGACGAAAGAGGAGGGAAAAAAGAATGGATCATGGACATTGGTCATCTTGGGACTTCACTGGCTGCCTCTCTTGGTGCATTGTTTGGATATTTAACTGAGAATTTTACATGGATGATATGCCTCTAGTAGTGGATGGGGAATTTGCCTATATCCAATAGTATATGCAAGTGGCATGGTGAAGATGCAGTTGCAAAAGAAAGATTATTTTCAATAAATGGCATGCCTTCAGGCAAGCAAGTTCATAAAAATTAGATCCGGAAAACTTTTAGTATGTTCTTTACAAAAATTTGTCTAAAAAGATAAACATTATGCAAGATGTTTTACTGATATTTGTCATTATTCTTTTGTTCTGAGGCTGATACCACTGATCTACTATGAATCCTAAATTTGATCCTATCAGAGCTTGGATTATATGAGAATTGCCCTTTTGTAATGTTAAATGGTAGGGAAGGATCCAGTACTTCAGAGTGCTGGTATATTTCGGCTTTAGTCATAGTTTGTCCATTCATGCGTCTGACAAAAATGTATTTTCCAAATAACTGTTTCTGCACATACTTTTCTGATGATTGCAGAGTTGTTTGCTTTGCTAGAAGCAGGTAGATAAATACAAAGGTATATTATTTATGGTGGCAACTTCTGTGAAGCTGCACATGTAGAAGATGGTATTGGCTCTGGTTGATTAAACCTAATGCAATAGACAAAAAAGTACAGGACTGCAATAAATAGTAGAGATACATGATGATGGTCACTGTATTGGGTGGTGAGGAATAACCTAGTTGGAATGGAAGCTGTGAATGCTTCTGGAAGTATAGGGACTGACGTTAGAACTAAGTATTCAACCTTCTTGAAATTCATATCTGAACTATCTAATATCGATTCTATTTTAAAGTGCATATGCTTGAGCTAGAAATGGAAACGAGAGTTCGCAATTTTGGTACTCCTGACCTCTTGTGATATATGCTTGAAAGGAGCAGTGGTTTATTGCATGTCTTATGTCTTATAACTAAGTATTCAACCTTCTGGAAATTTATATCTGAACTATCTAATTCAGATCCTATTTTAAATTCCATATGCTTGAGCTAGAAATGGAAGGAAGAGTCAGTTTTGATATACCTTACCTCTTATGATACTTAAATGAAATTTGAACAGTGTTTCGATTGCGTGCCTTATGTATATGATTTGATTATTTGAATAGCTGGTACAACCTATTCAAATTACAAATGTTTAACTTTATATACCTACAATACTTGTCAGTGCCCTGAATTTTAGTTCCTTTTTACTGCAATGTGTTTATCCTTCATATTGTAGACGTCAGTATCACGTTTCTTTAAAAAAAAAGTACTTTTTTGATACTCAATTGAAGTCATTTTTTTTGTACTCAATTTGTAAGATTGGACAAGAGGCCATCAGTGTTAAATGTCCGAATGGAGTGCCATGAATTGGAAAGGTTCTCTCTCGTTAACCATTCAGGCAAGTTTCATGGACAGCCTCCGATAATTGAAGACGGTTCTTCCACTTCAGAAGCTCCACCTCGCAAAGCATTTCGACAAAATTATACCACTACATATCCAGTACCTGGAAATCTTCCTGAAGGAGTTCCTTACCTCTCACTTTAGATTATAAATCAAATTAATCTGCTATACCCTGATATTTTATATGCATAGAGCACATAAACCTGCAAGTATAGGGTATGATGTTGAAAAGTGAGCTGCCTCCTTAATGTGTATATATTTGGAGTCAGTTTGGTGGCCTGGTTTGGGGAGGGCTGGCCCCTGGTTGTCTTAGCCTATGTAGCCTACGGGCCCTTTTTTTTTTTGGTTTTATTTTGTATTGAAAGAGATGAATTGTTTCTTTAACCCGAAGCATAGATAGGCCTGTATACATAGAAGATTAATACAATATATTTTGTTTAGCTGATGGATTGTATGCTGTGAGGCTAATAACAATGTTCAAGGGTTGGATCTATCCATTCTTCTTTTGGAGATAGAAATGGTCTGTTTCATTTTCATCTAATAAAATTTAAATCTTTCTCGAAAAAAAAATGTTTATGTCACATCATCTTTCGGGTACTGGACGGTAGTAATCGGTACATGCTCCTCACCGCATCCATGTGTGCATCGAGAAATTAGTAGTAAAAAAAAAGAAAAAACAACCTACAACAACTAAACCAAGAATGGAATGAGATATGAAAAGATAAGCCGAAGGCCACACGAGAACAAAGTTCTATACTGTGGCGACAAAAAACTATGGAGAGTGAGATAGCTTCTATTGCTCTTAAAAGAAAAGGGAGTTCTTAAGATACGTCATCATTCTATAATGAGGTATTTGTAGATAGATCTATAAATATGACCACAGAGGATGATGAGTATATCACTGGAGAATGAAGACGTATCTTGAAAACCTCATTTCAAAACAATAGAAGGATGACAAAGAGGCACGCTCCGGTACTTGGATCGTTCTCGATCTATCTCCCCCTCTGTAAGAATTTTTTATCACCACTGTTTGCAACCACCAAGAGCAACCTTAGAACCAACCTTGGTCTCGTGATGGCTCTCATCCTCTTCGCTCTTTCGTAAGAGGTTATCTTCATCTAATCTAACGTAAACGCATGTGTGCAATCAAATATTGAAACGCCCTCCAATTTTGAGTACGTACCTGTTGCTTACAAGCCGACCCGACCAAATGCGAATGGACCAAGTGTTATTATATATATCCTTTTCTCCTCCTCCTCTTGCTTTGAACAGCTTGTTTAAGGTTAGGTCTTTATTGAACGATCAGATACACATCATCTTTTTTCCTAGCTCGTCGATTCGGATGCTGGTGGCCATATCTATTGGGCATCAGCACCTTCTTCAGAAGGATCCTTCGTAATCTCCGCGTCAGATGGTGATTGACCATTGGCCACGCAACATACGTGCCCCCTCTTGATACGGTGCACGGTCCTTGCTTGTAGGTCCCATCATATCTAGCGTGTAAATGACCACATCAACCTATCAAAGTTTGTCGAGTGACTCAGCCATCGTATAGCGTATAGTGTCATGACTCATGAACCTTTTTTACCGTCTCTTTCCACCTCCATTATTAGGAGCTCAATATTTTTACTTTGGATACTTCCAATAATTTCACATAAAGAGGCTTAGATCACGTAAGGTTGGCCAGTGCATTAATGACTTCTTTTATTCATATTTTTGGTGTCATCAGAAAGATCCAATATCACAGGAACTCGTTCCCACTCACTCTCTCAATGAATGCTTAAGCGATAACTCTCTATCTTCGACTCATTATATTTTCACTCGAGGATAGTAATCATCGTTTCCACACATGGACGTATACACCTTGGTGTAAATGTCAATGCAATACTAATATCCGAACAACTTACTCTCATCTCTAGGGATGACCTCGAACCACCTGCTCATCCTCGTAGAGGTGTTATTGTATCTTACCCAATAATATATATACATATATATATATATATCATTTCTTGATTTTTTTTGGCTTTTTTTCCATCTGATGTGATTTTAGGTTTGGCAACACTCTGAATTTTACAAGCAAATATAAGATAATTATTTAGCAACAGAAATAATGCAACATAATCCAAATTATTATTAAGCAATTATACTTGCTGCCTTTCAACAGAACATACTATCAACTTTTCTTTTATTAGTGTGGATTGCAGTCAGCTGTGGACGTGCATGATATATAACTGGTAAGACTGCTGCAGAAGAGCATATCATGCACTCATTTGCAGTTGATGCAGTTGCAGGATATAGGCTTCAGCGAGCAGTAGCCGAACGGCTTGCCGGGCTGGTTGCAGATGATTCGGTGACAACACTTCATTTGCTGGCAATTGCTCCGGTCACCTCCGTGACAACACATGCATTCCGAGCACTCCTGGAACGGCTCCACCAGCACGCCGCCGTAGGAGGAGACGTTCACGTCGCCGACAGGTCGGTGTTGGACGGAAGAGAAAGGTATGTAACCGTCATCGGAGTGGGTTTCAGCGAGCGATACTCCTGCATGCGAGCGTTGAGAAGTCAATCAGTGTAAACTTCGAATGGGCGTGAGAAGATGAGCTGAAGGATTACCTTTGCAGGGAGGAGCGGAGATTAGGAGGGCGAGCATGAGAAGGATACTGGCGTTGAGGTTACTCATGGCGGTAGCTTGGAAGCTGCAGAGAGAGAGAGAGAGAGAGAGAGAGAGAGAGAGAGAGAAAGAGAGAGAGAGAGGAAGAGACGAGAGGGTATGCCTCCCTCCACATTCCAGTGGCTTTAAATAGAGTGTGTTTGGCCGATGACGGTACAAAGTTGAGCTGTTCCTGACGCGTTCCTTCAGCTGTCTGCTGGAGAAAACAACCGCAAGCAGTTCCAAAGCAGAAACCAAAGCGGCCCTCAAGAGCAAAAAACTTCAATATGCTGATGGACCAAATTAGATGGCGGAGAACAACCAGCTGAATCTAATATTGGAAGTCCGGTGCAAGCTGAAGATTTTTGCAGTTGACAACTACGGTTCTATTCGACAGTTGATCGTGCTAGATTTGAATCTCGCCTTCATCGCTTACCATTGTCAAAAAAAAAAAAAAAAAAAAAATATAACTTTGTTGCGAACGCAAACAACTTAACGATGAAATGAATCAGCTGGCAATCACCGATTCAGGGCAGACGGTTTTCATATCTGAACTACCAACTTAGATCTTTGTTATAAGATTGGACAAGTGGTCATCAGCGTTAGATACGCGAATGCATTGCCAGGAGTTGGAAAGTTTCTCTCTCGTTAACCGCTTCGGCATTGGCATGTTTCATGGCCGGCCTCCGATAATTGAAGATATAGTGGTCTTCTACTTCAGAAAGCTCCACCTCGCTACACATTTCGACAAAAGTTATAACAATGCATATCCACTGCCGGGAAATGTTCCTGAAGGAGTTCCATGCCTCTCATCTTGGATTACGAATCAAATTAATTTTCTATACCCTGAAATTTCATTTGCAAAGAGCAGATAAACCAGGAAGTATATATGGTACGATGTTGAAAGGCGAGCTGCCCCCTTGTGTGTATTGGCATAGATTTGGAGTCTTTGTTCGGTGACCTGGTTGTCTTAATATAAAATATTTGGTATAGCTGATGGATTTACTTCATGTAAATTCTGTCATGTATTCCGTGAGGCTAATCACAGTGCTCACCGATTTGTCAAATTTGTTAGACTACCAAATATTCTTCTATATGGAGTTAGAATTGGCCTTCAATTTTTGGGTCTTTTTTTGCTTCCCATGGATTATATATATATATATATATATATATATATATATATATATATATATATATAATGATATAGGAATCAAAAGATCTCTAATTGTTTTGATAAATTATGAAAAATAATAATTTTAAAAAATAGTATGATGCAATAACAGAAGATTTAAAATCAATAAGCTAGAATGATTTCTAAAAACTTGTTAAACTAATCAATAAATTTAAAATAGTCTATTAAATAAACATAATTCAAAGGACAATATCGAATTATATAAAACCTACACATGATTAAAGATTTTACTCATAAAAATGTATCAACTTTAAAGAAATATTTTTTATTTTTTAAAATAAACTTGTTAAGATCATCATGATATTAGTAACCTATTATAATTTTGAGTTATATCATATAAATATGAAAATAAGTTTTCTGAATAGGGATTTAAAAAAATAAAAGAAATATAAAATATGATATGCAAATCTAGAAAATCCATTTATGACCCTAAACAAGACTCCAAATAATGATATATAAAATTATTGATATCATTATATTTTTCAGATTTAAGAAAAATACTACTAATCAATGTGAGCAAGTTTATCATATTGATCTTATTTATAGATACTATTTTATTAGCGAGTAGTGATCTTAGTTTATTATACTAAATTAAAAAAAAATATCAAGAATTTCAATATGGTTGATATGATTGAGGTATCTTATATTTATTAGTATTGAGATATTTAGTGATAGATTTCAAAGATTACTGGGCTTATTTCAGAAAGAATATATTGACCGAATCTTGAAAAGATTTAGTATATATTTTTATTTAGTAAATGATAAAAGTAAAAAATAGTACTTTTAAAATGACTTTGAAAAGAATTAGCTAAAGAAAAATATTCTTTATGTATACGCATTTGAATGTCTATTATATAGTTAGGCTTATGCTAAATCATATATTAATTTTGTAGTTAAAATACTAAGTACATATTAGAGTTACTCGAGAATAAAATCACTAAAAAATTATAATAAAAGTAATAAGATAACTAAAAAGGACAAAATATTATAAACTCATATATATATAATTAGATCAGCTTGAAATAATGGTATTTTTCATTATGTTCATTTTCTAAATAAATAGAATCTCTTGGAGACTAAAAATTTGGAGATTCATAAATAATAGAAGATATGGATACATGATATTATTGAGAGATTACATATCGCTATAATATCTTGTGAAGTATAAGAAGAGAAAAAAAGACGATTGAATTATCTTTACAGATCAATTTTGTTATAACTTTTGGATCTAACGATTAATTGTACGTTCGTAAATCAGACATAAGATTCTTGAATGACATCACGTCATAAATTTGATTTATTATTATTTAATTTTAAATTTTGCTATTAATTTTTTAACATAATAAAAAGAAAAATAAATATTTATGCTTATAATATATTTTTACCATTGGCGGTATAGCAGTGTCTCCCTCTTTCTTTATTCTCTTGCTTTGAAGATATTGCTTAAGGTAGGTCTTTATTGAATGAGCAGATACATCTCACCTTTTAACTTAAATGCCACGAGCTATCTCTCTTGGGCGAGAAGCATCATCTGTAATCTCCGCATACATGCGCCGTCTCGATACGATGCGTGCGACTTTTGTGTAGGTCCCATCATATCTGGTGTGTAAATGACCACATCAACCCATAAAAGTTTATTGGGTGATTCAGCCAACATAAGTAGTGTTAAGAATCACATACGTTTTTACCTTCGATTTTGACTCGTAATTAAACAGCAGATCTTTTTTTTCATATAACGTCTGATTTAGGTAGCCTATAGATGTTGGCTTCAGTCTCGTCTTTTTATAGGCCTGTATATCGAAAAAGATTACATAAGATTATATGGACCTTTTACATTTTTCAGGATTGGAGAATGGTAGCATCTCCATTTACCTCTTAGAAGGGTCATTGGCAGTGTTCTCAGGTAAATTGGTACTTTACCTCAGATTTATTATGATGGGTGTAGTCATCATATCTCAATGGGATGTTGACCACGTCAAGCTTCAGACCATCCATCGGTTTAGCGATTGGACTAAAACAACTAAAAGTTTAATATATAAATATGCATTTGACGTGAGAAGGTCTGCCTCCCTCTTCGTTTCTAATGAGCAATGTGCAGACTAAATGGCGGAGGACAACCGGTTGAATCTGATATTGGCAGTCCGGTCGAAGCCGAAGCTTTTGCAGTTCACGACTGTGATTCTTGTTGTGAACACAAACAACTTAACGACGAAATGAATCAGCAAGCAATCACCAATTCAGGGCAGATGGTTTTTGGTAAAATTTTTGGACTCTGATACATGTGTAGCTGTAGAAACTAGTGGTGATAAAAACAGTGGGAAGAAACTATAATCGATCCAGTGGGAGACCAAAAACTAGTTCTGACGCTGACAAAAGATTAAGCAGCAGGCCATAAGAACTAGAAAGATCTGCAAATGATTTCATGAGATGACTATACATCAATCAGTTTAAACCACATCAGATATAGCAATACTGTATGTGGTGCAAAGAAAAACCCTCCTTGTTGGCTGCAAAAAACTTCTTTACCATAAATATGTTTTCATGGTATTCCTACTTTGATAAGTGAATCGATTCGTTCATATCTTTGCTTATAATCATGTGAGATTTTGGTTTGTTTTCCACACTACTAATGCTTTGTCTCTCTATTGCTTCCAAGGTAAGATGGTGCTTTGGTGATAACATATGCTAGTTTACAGAGAATTGCAATGGAAGCTATAACCTACAGGTAACGATTCATGCTTCGACTTCTTCCTTAACTGGTTTCACTGGGCAGTGTTCCCCAAATGAAAGAATTGCTCAAACAAGGTTAACATTGACTTCGGTATTTCTATGACTGCTTTGCGATGTTACAAAGGATATGTCTTCATGACATTACTACATTGGTAAGTTATGATCATGATATTTCAACTAGGATGTCCGTCCCTAACCCATCAAAATGGGAAACCGGGTGTTGCCAAAAGCCAAAGTCAATGACCCAACCCATTCTCGAGGAAAGCTAGCCATAAAGCTGGAAGAGTCCCTATCGGGTCACCGTCGTGGTCCGAGACGGAACCTACCGACTAGCTACCCAAGAAGGAGTCTCGCTGCCTAGGACATGACACGTATCCAACTTGAAGAAATTCTACACCTAAACCATAAATTTGGCAAGCCTTCTCGGGGATCCGTGGGGGAAAAGATGCAAGCAGCGGATCGGGATGCGGAGAAGAACTTGGCCAGACAGGTCATCAATCCGAAGGGAGACTTCTTTCAATTAAGAAGGGAAGATTATGTTATGCACAATGCTGAGACTACGACCCAATGCATATCTCGGCTACCATCCCGGAGATGGTGCCCCCTGACAAGTGACTTATCAAAAATCATAGGCAAAGTATTCGGTCATACCCAACTGAAGCCCATGTCGATGTACAACTTGTCGAGTAGAAGAAGCAATGCAACTTGACTAAACATGAAGCCTACACTGACATACTACTTATCGGATATTGAACTCAACATGAGGATGGACCCGATCGAGTGTGAAGTATACCCCGATGAATGACTGCTAGGGCAGATACATCGAGACATAACAACCCAACATTAGAGGACAAAACAAGATCAAACAGGGACATTCCAATGATGATGCAAGAAGTTGAAAGAAAGAATTTTCATTAGCAGCAGAACAAGTACATTCTCGGTCGGGTACAACCTCGACTAGGCATGTTACAAAAGTGTATAAAGAAGAAGGGGTAGGGCCAGGTAACTCGACCGAGGAAGCTCGTACATCACTGGAGGGTCACTATCATCAAAGGGGACCTCTGCCTCCATCGATCGACAGTCATCTTCCGGTAGGGTGGCGTAGGGGTCCTCCTTAACCTCTAGCTGTGAGTACTTCACCCGGAAGTGTGTAAGGGTGACTTTGTACCCAGACTTGTAGCTCACCCGACCAATCATCTCTATACCAAACTTAAAGCTGGGAGTCTCCTTGCACTAGGCAATTGTTGCTGAGGCTCTCTTGGGGGTCACATCCCACTCAGCGGCCAGCAAGCTCTCACCTTCTTTTGTACGACTTGGCCCGTTACCAGTAATTGCTTCGTATCTCGAGCCTTGATCGGGCAGCACCCAGGTCACCTTCCAAGCCTCGAACCTGGGCCTCTAGAGTTTGGATTCGCTCCTGAGCCTCTGTTTCTCGCTGCTGTGACTCCTCAACTGGCTCGGTGGCCTCACTGGCCCGGGCCTCGGCGACCGCCAATACAATTGGACCAGTTTCATCCTTGAGCTTTCGGACCTTAACCTGGAGCTCATCGATTAGCCGAGAGAGCTTATCAACGACCCTCCCAGAGTTACGCACCCTATCGATCAATCCTATGATAAAATGGTGGTGGTGCAAAAATAAGGCGTTAGTAATAGGACCAAAAGAATATGAGAAGGGGAAACAAAGAGACAACCTACCGTGATGAGGTTCCTCATGGTGTTGTCGAGCAATGCCTTCAAAGGAGTGGTGTAGATCTCCTTCGCAAGAGGGGAGTTGAGGACCCCCCATCAGAATAGCTGGGCATCAGCTCCATTTGCCCACACCTTACTTCGGGGAGTCAGCGTGGCCCAGCGAGCTTCAAGCGAGCCATCCCCAAACATCTCATGGAGAGCCGCCATCTCCCAAGGAAGAAATGGCTCATTCTAGGAACAAGCCCTAACCCTACATAGGTCTCTCATGGACCGAGGTTGAGATACGACCTTTCCCTCCATCTACTGCTCCCCTCCCCATGAGGAGCCTCCGGGTGGGGTCACGTTCTTGGGTGCAATCATGTGGGGAGCATCTTTATGAGGTGCCTCCTTGCTCACCAGCACCTTGGCCTTCTTACAGGGGTGGTCAGCTTCACAAGTGGCACTTGCCTCAGCAATAGGAATAGACGGAGGCTGAGAAGGCTCAGGGCATGGGGCTAATCCCACGACTATTCCCTTGAGGTTCATGTCTACAAAATTGAATACTTAATTAGTACAACCGAAAGCCAAGGCAAACGACAAAGAATGGCTGGCGACAAAATAAAACAAGTCATACCTATAGGGGTCGAACATGACTTGTTTTAAGGCCCGCCTCCACCAGCCAAGCTTCCTTCATGGACTTGATGGCTTTGGAAGTGGAAAGGATCCCCCTTATGTGCACTACTTGCTCTGCCTAATCCTTTGTCAGGAAGGGAGGGAAGTTGTCGACATCCCGGGTGGTCTATTGCAGGCTGAAGCCCCAACTCTTGAAGGCGCTCACAAAGAGGAAGCAAAATTCCATCCCTTATTACTAGAAGGGGTGTCTAAGGGGAAACCACTCTTGAAGATCAGGTAGCAGTGCCCTCGCCCCTTGTCAAGGCGGAAAAAAGCCAAAAATAGGGTAAGCATTGGGTTGATTCCAGTCGCCTATCACTCCCCGATGAAGACTATCATATAACGCCAAGAGTTGGGCGCTATTTGGGAGGGAGAAACCCTCCAGTGGTGAAGGCACAACACCACCAAAGGGTGTCGAGGAAATCTTAGCCCCGCTTCAAGGGCATCAATGGACAACCTAAATCCATTTGGAAACATATCAAACGATCATTTTTCGACCTCTAGCATATGTAGATTATACTCATCGAAGATGTAATACCTGGTCTTAATGTGGGATAGGAAGGACTCGATTATTACTGAATCTTCATCATGCTCTCGGAGCATGGCTTCCAAGGCTTTTGAAGTCTTCGTCCAGAGAAGATGAAGATCCATAAAGGGAACAACCCCCCAAGTTCCTCTCACTACTTGACGATGAGGGAGACATTACAAAGAAAGAAGTATGAAAGGCGAAAGATACAAATACTCAACTGCTGAACTGAAGATGATCAAGGGTGACAGATGGCGACAAGCATAAGAGCGAAGGAGCGATAGGAAGCAATAAGCCCTTACTATTCAATAGACAAGGCTTGTAAAGACGAATGAAGGTGACCAAGTCGAGGCAACTCTTTAGCCAAGGGGATGCCCTTGAGGTGATGGACGCACCGCCCGATGCAACCCTTCATCTTCCCGATAGGAAGATAGAATGACACCCCCGAATCCCTTTATAAATGGGTCAGGCACCCTCTAGAAGCTGCATGGAGAGAGGCACCTCACTTGCAAAATCGCCTGCTCGCAGCGTGATAGCTCAGTATCTCATCATAAGAGGGTGTCAGCCTTAGAAAGGAGCAAGGCTCACTAGCAAGCGTCACAGTTCAAATTTCCCGCTCAAGAGCGCCCAGTCTTATGCCGGCTAAGTCTCGACTATGCCGACTAAGTTTTGGCCAGTCATGCTGACTAAGCCTCGACCAGTCCTATGTTGACTAAGTTTCGGCTAGTCATATCGACTAAGTCTCGACCAGTCCTATGCCAACTAAGTCTTGGCCAGTCTTTTGCCAACTAATCATGTCGACTAAGCCTCGATTAGTTTTGTGCCAACTAAGCCTCAACCATTCCTATGTTAACTAAGTCTCAGTCAGTCCTTTGTCAACCAGTCGCAGCTAATCATGCCGACTAAGTCTCGACCAATCCTATGTTGATTAAGTCTTAGCTAGTCCTATATCGACCAAGCCTCGCCAGTCTTGTGTCGAATAAGTCCTAGCCATTCCTATGCTGACTAAGCATCAGCTAATCCTTTTTTGACCCATCTCGGCCAGTTATGCCGATGAAGCCTTGACTATTCTTATACCGGCTAAGCCTCGGCTAGTCCTATACCAACTAAGTCTCAACCAATCCTTTGCCAACCAGTCTCAGCTAGTTATGTTGACCAAGTCTCGGCCAGTCCTTTACCGACTAAACCTTGGCCAGTCATGCCAACTAAGCCTCAGGCTGTCCTATGCTGACTAAGCCTCGGGCCATCCTATGCTGACTAAGCCTCAACCAGTCCTATGCCGACTAAGCTTAGCCAGTCCATTACCGACCCATCTTGGCCAGTCATGCAGACTAAGCCTCGGCCAGTCCTAGGTTGACTAAGTCTCAGCTAGCCCTATGTCAACTAAGTCTCGGCCAGTCCTTTGCCGACCAGTCTCGGTCAATCATGCCGACTAAGACTTGGCCAGTCCTATGTCGACTAAGTCTCAACCAATACTTTGTTGACCAGTCTTGGCCAGTTATACTGACTAAGCCTTGGCCAGTCCAATGTCGGCTAAGTTTTGATTAGTCTTATGTTGACTAAGTTTTAGCCAATCCTTTGTCGACTAGTCTAGGCCAGTCATGCCGACTAAGCCTCGACTAGTCCAATTCCGACTAAGCCTCGACCAGCCTTTTGCCGACCAATCTAATCCAGTCATGTCAACTAAGCCTCAGCTACTCCTATGCCGACTAAGTCCCGACCAAGCCTAATGCCGATGCAATCTTGATGTAGGTGTACCCATTTCATTATTGACGAGGCCCTGACCACTCCGCCAGGATCCCAGTCCTAGTCGACCTGCCATGCCTCATCTGGCCAAGACCACAAGTCCCAAGATGAGACAAATGGACAGACAAGCTCCTACCCCAAGCCTCACCTTGGTATTCTTTTGAGGCACAACTCCTTTAGGCGGGGAGAGAACGATAGGTATATCCTTAGCAACTGACGAGGGCTGCCAGATCACCATAGTAAAGCCAACTAAACATTGCTAAGTTAGCTTGAACAGTAACCCCGGGATTGGTTACTGTTCCATCCGGTCGTCCAAGAAGCACAATGAGGCGTGACACGCTTTAGAGGAAGTTAGCACGTAGATCATCATACCATCCCACCACCCAAGGAACACGACAGGGCATGACATAGCTCAGTCGACATCGACGTCAAGGTATGGTCCAACCATCCCAAGGCACCAGCATGCATTAACATCTGTGTACTATGGTGCCGCCAACCATTAAACATCCTCATACGACGACCACCTCCCTCTGGCGGGGTATAAAAGCCACCTCGATGAATTGTATGAAAAGAAAAGAAAATACACACAAACCACACCACGAGGGAGAGATCCTCAAGAGCTCAAGTTCCCAACTGACTTAATCATCGAAGGGGCTGAGTCAGAAGGACCCTCCACCAGGCTTTGGCCTTTTGTCCAAGACGCCACCGGCGAGGAAAAGGAGGAGACGAAAGCCAGGCCCACCTCGAGGAGCAGATTCAAAGATCCCGTAGCAGAGTCATCATCTCGTCATGCCTTTTTCTTGGAACGTTTGAGCTGCATGAATGCCTTTGCACACTCGAATCAGACCAAGCTGAGATGCCACCATGGACTCGGCACAAGCAAAGGCAACAACAGTACCTAACCTCAATTTACATTGACGTGTTATCAGATCTGAATCATACATGTCATTTTTTTCATCCTACAATGAATTGTGTTTTAACAAACAATATTATCGCCATGAAAACAGAAAAAAAATGCTAGAGCTATATATTTTTAGTCACATGAATTCGTAGTACTAAAAATAATCCTCGGAAATTAAGTCTATTTTCTACTGAAAAAAAATCAGAGGTTTTTGTGTCATTCAAAAATCAAAAAATTGTTGAGAGAGGAGTCCCATAAAAGTTCTCTTTTATTGCTATTCTTCACCGCGTGTACATACTTTCCCCTTTTATTAGTGGATACATAAACCATGCGCCACGTCCAAAGTCCTCTTATAGCCATTCTCATCTCACCGATCTGCACCACCGAAAGACCTCATGCTCTCAACTGCAGTTGTTGCAGTTGCAGGCCGTCGGCTTAAACGTGCAGTTGGCGGTTGGATTGACGGCCTCGTTGCAGATGATTTCGTAGCAACACTTGGTCGTCTCGCATTTGCTCGGGTCGGTGGCGGAACAACACCGGCAATCCGAGCACTGCTTGTAAGCAGCCCCCCGCACGCCGACTGGCACGTCGGCGACAGGCCGGTACTCTACAGGAGTGACAGGTACGTACTCAGTATCGGACTTCTTTTCAGTGTCCGATGCTCCTACATGCATGCACGCAACAAGAAGTGAGTCAGTGTATACAAAGCCATGGACATGGAATCAGAAGAAGAATGACCTTTGAGGGGAAGAGGCGAGAGTAGAAGAGCCAGCATCAGAACGAGGTTGGTGTTCAGGTTGCCCATGGTGGATAGAAACCATGGAGGGGGAGAGAGACAAAGATACTTATATATATAGGTAAAGGATGGTCTCTTTTAATGAGTGTTTAAGGTAGGTCTTATTATATGATCAGATACTTATCACCTCTTTCCTCAAAATGGAGATTTAGATACCGATGCCCATATATTGAGCATTACGATCATCTACAATCTCCTACATGAATATAGGCAGGTTAATACGACTTATTTGGTGTTCTGAAACCCATGTTTAAAATCAATTGATGTATTGATCAAGCCTATATCCGTTGATTGATTGTGAACAACCTCGAATGATTTGGGATTCATAATTTCTATAATGGAGCAAACTGCAGTGTATGTCCTGACAAATATGACCAATCAAGAAAGATATTGCAGGACCGATATCCTAAGAAGGTTTCGTTATTACTCGCTGGTGATATTGCACACATAAAACTTGAAGCTGATAAAAGATTGATGTAGCCGAGACGATATAGAGGGATTTTATTGCCTCTTGTTCTATTTAAATATTCGGGGTTGTCATTAGCAAAGACATGAGATCTAATGAGAAAAGACCTTTCCGGGGAGGAGCTAACAGCGGAGAGCGAGCATGTTTTTTCTAGGGGTTAACAGATACCACACTGATTCAACCTAAAATCTTAATCTTATTAGTTGTGATTAAACTCAGTAAATGGAATCTGTTTTTTATAATTCCTCAAAATGTTCTATCTCCATGACTAGAGTTCAATAATTCTATCAATAAGGTGAGTTTTTCAAGACAGCAATTCATTTTCTCAAGAACTCCCAAGGGATCTGAATCATGTATATCTTTCAAGTAAAATATATTATATGGAACTCATATATATTATAACATGGGTGCTTTCATCATCACCTATCAAATTTTAAATATAGGGGTTTCTTTGGGTAGGGTAACATACAAAGCGAATCTGGTGCAGTTGCGTGGATCCATACCATGAATCATTATGATATCCATTTGTGGTATGGACTTTGGATATCCTTTCGGTCTCATGCATCATATGCAAATCACAGAGATGGCACGAGCCAGACCTCGAACATGAATCAAATACGTGTACACCTACGCAACATATGCCTAATTATATGCGTCAATTTTGTATGAACTAATATTTATTTTCCATTCACATGATTTATTAACATAAAAACTCTTCACAATAAAATATACCACTGATTCCTCATTTTATAGAAGCATAAACATAGTTTTTTATTCTCATAATTAGTATTAGAGTCAAGTTTATAAAATCAAATACCATAGATCTATTTGTTAGCATTTTTTTTGTGAAAATATATTATTTGATTTTTTAATTATGATGCATGAACGATTCATCTATATTTCCAATATGCTTTTCTATCTAGTAAATCTTGTTGCTTGCTTATAGGCGATATGAGGTTCCTTATGTTTAATTGATAGATCACTATCAACATCTTGCTATCGATGATAGTATTGTTGAGGGTGGCAGTCTTCGATGGTTGTTGGTCCAATCGCGAATAGCGGCTACGTACCTAGTGCAAGACCATGGGATGCGGTAGCCTTACGGTGGCTATTGCAACGCCACTACTTGTGGCGAGTATGATGGTTGTGCAGCATCAGTGCTTGTGGCAACTGCACATCGTTATTGCATGTAGTGGTTGCAATAATATTGTGACTGTTGCGGTTACAGTAATGCTGCTATGGTGGCATCTATTGGTCGCGATCGATGTCATTGGATGATGAAGGCCAACTGGGTCACTAGGTGACATGTGCACATAGTCATACGTGGGGTGGGGAGGTCGCACGAACAGTGACTTCATGTGGGGGTGACGATCGCACCTCGCATAGTAACCACAGACGGTGGCTATGGTGCCTCGCATAAGTGGCAACCACGAATGGTGATGGTTGTGCCTTGTGCAGTGATCGTAGAAAGGGAGTGGCAATTAGGGTTTTTAATAAAATGATAGTTTTACCTCTCATAGATTAGATAATTTTAATTTGTGTCCTTAAGTTTACTTTTCAATTATGCCCTTAAGAAATTAATTTTTTTTACTCATGTCTTCATTTATAAAATTCACTAACTTGATTTATTTTAATCAAATATTTTGATTTGATTGTGACTTTATTTTGACTACTTAGCTAGATTTAGATTCAATCAATTTAAGTTTTGCTTGAATCTAAGGAAAAATCAAATTTTGATCAAAATTTGATTCTAGTCAACTTTAATCTTGATACGCCTAACTCAGCGAATAGTTAGCCCAAATCTATGAATTCAAGTTGGGTAGCCTAATTATAGGTCTACTCAATTAAATAGGGTTGATTAAGGGTTCCATGCATAATTAAGAAAGGACTATAAAATATGATTTTCTTTGATAGTTGTCTCATATGATATATTGATAAAAATTTACATGTCATATATAAAAACCTAATTATTGTTCTTAAATATTTATTTTATTATTCAAATATATATTTAAAATTATGAAATAATATTAATTTTTATATAAATACATAATTTATGTTTAGCTTGATCAAAGTTATCATATATATTTTTTATATTGATTAATATTTCATGATTATTATAATTGTTATTAATAAATGATTTTGACATGATATAGATTAAAAAATTGATGAATATTATTTGTAACTATCCTTAAGTTTTATTTAGTAGTTGTCAAAGTGGGTTAGAATAATATGTTTATACGATGTGAATTATAATAAAGATTTTATCATTTATAAAATATTTTATATTATTATATTAATTTTTAGTCACCAAAGTAGCCTAATTTATAAAATTACATTGAGGAATTAATTTTAAATTATATTAAAAATAATATTCACAATGATACATATAATTAAAATCCCCAAGAAGAATCTATTTCAAATAACTTTATATAGGATGAAGTTGGTTTAGATATTTTTTGTAATTCAATATTATATACCCAGAGATAGTAATACTATTCTACAAGGATAGTATCAATCCTTCAAATATATTTTTTATAAACACTGGATATATCAATATTTCACCTAAAGTTAAAATAGAGATGATATCAATAGCTTAATGTTTATTAAAAAATTTTAAAATATTAATATTTTATTATAATAATATTACATTATAGTTTGTAAATGTCTCTATATTTTTCTTAAATTATTATAAATGGCTTGAATATATGTTATTTATACTAAGTATGCTAGACTTTGATCATATTAGCTGAAAGGATCATAGACGTAACTAAAGAAAATTTTATTGAATAAATAATCAAGATAGATGATCAAATTTAAAAAAAAAACTCAAATTAATAATAATTATTAATAATATTTATACTTTATTATATATATAACTAGTGCACTGAAATATTTTAAAAATCAATTTAAACTTATTAATAAGTTATTAGTTGACATCTTAATGAAAGAACTAACTAAAATTCAGTATGATAATATTTGAGGAATTTAGGTTTATATTCTCAATATGATTGACAAAGTTATAAGCTCAAAATTTTGAGCACGAATATAGTTGAGTCATTTCTCATACAATTTATCCTTAATTCTATTTTTTGTTAGTTTAAGGATACGTAAAACTTAAATAAGTCGACTAGTATATATGCTTTGGAAAAATTAACATTAAAATATGAAAAACTCATAATATTTTGAGAACTACTCAATGAGTGGTTAATAATAAAAGAAAGTTTATATGTAAATCAATTGAATTATAAATACTATATAAACTCATTAAAAAAACCTTTAAAATAAATTGTTACTTTTATGGCAAGGAAGATCATGTGAAGAAAAAACTATAAGGTTTAATAATTAGTGGATTGATATTGACACTTCAATTGATACTATCAATAATAAAGATTTAATTTATCTTAGAAACCAAAAGATTATAAAACATTTGTCATTATAGAGAATTATTTATAATAGTTGGTACTTATCACTTATGCCTAAAGACAATTCATTTGATGAATTTTAAGGATGCATATTATGTTCCTACAATTTAAAAAATTAAATTCATTATATGAAATTATTAAGATATTAATTCTCTTTTAGTAGTTATAGACTCAGTATATTTATGATACATTAAAAGTTTCTTTTGAATTCTAAATAATATTCTATATAGAATTTATTAAATACTAGATTATAATGAAATCAATTAATAAATTTATGAACTAATATACTTTAAGATAAGTGATGTAGGAAAAAAATTTGATTACGGACATGAACCATCATAGGGATAATTATCGAAGCAGGAGAATCAAATGTTGGGCCAGAGAAGCATCATATCATAGATTAGACATCTAGCCAGAGGATTAGTCGAAGTACTGAAGGATACACTTCGTGTCATAAGTTCGAGCATCGAGTCAAAAGGATCATGTATTGCACTAAAATATCAAATGTTATGGGAAGTCAATATGTTGATAGATTGAAAGGATAAATCAAAGGAAAGGATGATGCGCTGGAGGTTTGGACGAAGTGTCGGATGATCAGATAACATGTAGAAATGCTGGACAACATGTTACTTGCTTCATGATTGTGCTAAATATGCGATTGATTGGTTAAATTTTGATCATGATTTTTTGGAGTCAAATTGAGTTGATATTGGGCCGAAACAATGCTAATTTGATTTAGAGCCCATTGGACCTGAACTAGTACCAAATTACATGTATTAGAGGGCTAATTCAGTGATTTTGAGCAGACCTGGGTGGTGGTACTATCAGGCCTAGGTGGTGTTATTTCTAGAGAGTCAAAAAGCATTGTTTTAAGCTTTTTTGGAACTTCCGACAGCAGTATTGCATGTGGCCACACTGATACTACCCAAGTGGTGGTGGTACTGCACAGGCAGCGGTGGTACCACCCAATCGATAGCGATACCACCTAGGCCGGTGGTGGTATCGGGTAGGCTGGTGGTGATACCACCAAAACCCATACTAGGCTTCGTTTGCCGATATTGACCGCTCGACGCAGGTGGTGTTACTGTCAGTACCTTGAAAACTTGAGGATTTAAATTTTTGGCTCCATTTCTGAAGCCTTTGGGGGTCTATAAATTTTCACTTATGCTTGCTTAATGCAAGGGTAAACAGGCGAGAATTCTTAAGGTTAAAAGTATTGCAAACTCTCTTTAAGCGTTGCTTGAGTCTCTTTCTCCTTCTTGAGTCTATAAGTATTTTTAGTTATAGGAGGGTTGAGGTCTCTTATAAAAGAGGGTTGTAAAAGTACTCTTCCGAGCCTATTAAAAGAAGAAGGGTTGTGATAAGGGTAGTTGATCTAAGTCCATTGGAAAGAAGATCTATAGTGAAAGTCGATGGCCTAGAGGAAGAAGAGTCAGGAGTGGACGTAAGTTAGGAAGACCGAACCATTATAAATCAGTTTGATTTCTCTTGTATTTGTTTTGTCATTGCATATTGATTTATCATTACTTACACTTTTGTCAGAGCATTAATTCAGACCCCTCTTATTGCCATTACAATCCTAATAAAATTAGTATGAATATTAAGTTTACAATGATCTCGTAATCAAATATTAGAATGAAATGTAGTTTTATGAATTCCTTGATATTATATATGCTTACGATTGAGGGTCACTTTATGTTTTCTATTTTAGTGTGAGAGAGATTTTTTAACACCTTTTATAGATTACTTGCTAAGACATGACTATCTACGATCTCAAGTTGATGACACCTTTAAGTATCTATAAATGAAATTGAGAGACAATTATAAAGAAAAGTTAAAATTATCATATCTAATGGGAGGGGCAATAAATTTTATGATAGTTATAATGAGCTCGATCATAATTTTGATTTTTTGCTAGATTCCTAAAAAAGTGTGGCATTTGTACTCATTATATTTTACTAAAAGTTAATTACATCAAGTTATAGATAAGATGAAAACTAAATTGAGATAGTTTACATATTTGGGATTATCTTGTAGAGATAAAAATCTTTAATTCACATGAAAATGATTAGAATTTAAGGATAATAAATATTTTATTAGTTATCTAAGAAAATTTAAAGGACTATAAATTTTATTGCTATAATCATATTTGGGATTATCCTATAAAGATAAAAATATTTGATTCACATGAAAAGAAATTAAATTTAAGGAGTATTTTTTATTATCTAAGAAAATTTAAAGCGGTATAGATTTTATTGCTATAATTATAGAGTAAGGATAATTAAATCTGGTGATGTAGGATTCCTAGTAAATAGCAAATCAATGAGAGTAAAAAATCTCAAAATTTAATTTTGATATTGAGAAAATATAGATTGATATTTCTTTATCATTTTATATTCAAGATATTGTTGTTCCTTAGATCCTTGATAAAGGCGAACAAAAAAATAACATTAGGAACTCCGATTATAGATTTCGTTATTGGTGAACTTGTAGAATAATTATAATAGATAATTTTGATAATATCTTAAAAGGAAAGGAGATATATCATGTAATCAACGATCATTTCTCTCTTAACATAAATTAATTATTATAAATAATATATTACCTTAATTAAATAGTTAACTTCTCTATTTATGTACTATGGCCAAGGAAATGATTAAATTCGACTTCTTTAAAAATATGGATAAGTTAGAAATTCTATTAATTAATTAAATTATTAATTAATTTATTTCTTAATAGTGATGTGATCCTTAGGAAGTAAATAATTTATATTCCATTTTCATATATGAATAATAAGAAATAAATATTATATTTCTCTCTTTGTGTGAAAGTAAAATAAAAATAAATTAAAAATAAAAATAAATTATTACTTATCTTTTAGGGAGATCTCAAAAGGGGGCTCCTCCTCCCTCATTCTCACCTAGCTTGATAATAGTAGGATTGATGAGATGAAAAATGAGATCCTCCCAAGTAAATGATAACTGAGGAGAGGTAGGATCTCCTAATTTTTATCAGCTTTAGTTTATATTTTAAATATTAATATTAGAATTTATAATTTTATGATGCATAATAATATTTTAATTTTAAAATTTTATGAGTAATCAATAATTAATTTATGATGTTAGAATGATTATTTGATTTATATTAATTTCTAAAGTTTAAGTGAATTTTAAGATTGATTGAATTATTAAAATTCTTATTTTTGGATTAATAGTCATGATTTAGTTAATTATATATATTTGTGTTTCAAGAATCATGTTTGTATTTCTATAATTTAATTAGTTTTAAATTTAAGATCGTGAATTCAAATTTAATATTTTATAGATTTTTTAATAAGATGAGTCGAATTGGAGTCTAACTTGAGTTAGGTCGACCCAGCATATGTGGTCATGTATGACCCAACTCATGTGGCTAGGTACAACTCAACCCATGTGACTAGGCATAACCAATCTTATGTAATATGGACATGCATGACCCACTCGTGTGGCCAAATAGTAGGCGGCTCGTGTGGTAAGGTAGCAGCTAGCCTATGTAGCAAGGTACAACCAAAGTCATTTGACTAGGTATGGTCCAGCTCATGTGGTCATGTACGACTTAGTCTATATGGCTAGACATGACTTAAACTCATGTGTCTAAGCATGACTTAATCTGCAATGAAGCATGGCCCAATTCGATGGTAAGACTCAACCTAACTTGTGAGTCGGGTCTAGTTTAGTCAGTGAAGTTAAGCCTATTTGGGCTATCACTATATGGTTATTGATTTAAGCTCTTTAAATAACTGAATCAGATAGGTTAATCGATTCAAGTCAAGGTGATTCAAGACCAACTTAACTAGTTCAAACCTATTTGATCTAATTAAGATCAATTAAATCTAAATTAGATCAGGTTATCATGATTTTAGATAGGTTCGAGAAGGATTTGAGGTTGGTTCTATTAGGTCGTAATAAAATTGAGTTTAGTTTAAGTCAATTGAGATATTTTAATTAATGTTTGGTCGATTGAGAACTATTTAGAGAATCATATTTCATATCTTTATGATTTGATGAAGTTAAAAGTTTTATATGAAGATATCATTTGAAAATAATTATTTATCTTTCACTTTCTTTAAGTTTATGATATTGATATAATTATTACCATGTAATATATGTGACTATGCTAGTAGTATATATTGGAAGTGTAACATGTAAAAGGAGCTATAGGACTATTATAGTGCCGAGCCACCTATGGACATAGTCTAGCAGATCATACATCAAACACGACATTTTATGATATTTGATCATATTACTTCTTCGATGCATGCATGAATAAATGGATGCATATAAATGAATTATCATAGATGTTTATGTATAATTGTGATTCCCTTCAGGGATTAGTAGGTTGTCAGACGTGATAACTATATGGTTCCGCCATCCACTACTAGGGGGAATGTGTCTCCACTTTAGTGGGTGAGGGATACCACTCCGTTCGTCGTTGGGGATGTAATATGGATTACCTCCATCCGCTATCAGATAGAATCTCTCTCGTAAAGTATGCCTCTACATCCGTTGTTGAGAGAGTGTACTAGCAGTGTGATTTATGCCCTTATTATTTGATTATTATGTATGTGTTGCATGTAGATGATGTATGATTTTGTTTATTACGTAAAAATTATCATTATTTTTCTTATACATTAGTTTTATGATGAATTGATATGTTATCATTTCTTATTAAATTATTGATATTTTTACATATTTCACGAATATTGAAGATTATTTTTATAATTTTTTTGAGGTTCCTATGATTGTTAAGATTTTTAATGTTATATTTATTTTCAACGTAATCTACTACCTTATATTAGATCTGTAGCTTGAGTGTAACATACTTGTAAGCCTACTTGGAAGATATTCTTTTTCTAAAATATTTATTATTGTAAAGATAATGATTTGAATTCAAGAATAAAAAGAAGATGAAGAAAGGAGTGTATTCTATAAATTATGAATAATAAAATAGTAATTTGAATATTTATTAATAAAATTCAAGATGTGACATATCATTTTTAATTATTATGTAATACATGTATGAGAATTATGTTATGAAATATAAATCAAAAGGATCTCTCATTGTTTTCATAAGTTACGAAAAATAATAATTTTGAAAAATAGGATGATGTAAAGAAAATTTAAAATCAATAGGGCAGAATGGTATCTTTAAATTATCCAATAATTTTAAAAAGTATTATATAAACATAACTCAAATGACAATATTGAATGATATAAAACTTGCACTTATAATTAAAGATTTTACACATAAAAAATACATCAACCATAACAAGATATTTTTTCTAATTTTTTAAATAAACTTATTAAAATCATCATGATATTAATAGCCTATTATAATTTTATGTTATATCATATGGATGTGAAAATAAGTTTTTTGAATAGTGATTTAGATTTATATGGATTGACCTAAATGATTTACAAAGAAAAGAAAAGAAATATAAAATATGGTATGCAAATTTAAGAAATTCATTATGACCCTAAACAAGCCTCCAAATAATGATATTTAAAGTTCTTGATATCATTATATTTTTTAGATTTAAGAAAAATACTATTGATCAATACGAGCAAGTTTATTATTTTAATTTTATTTATGGATAATATTTTACATAATGATCTTAGTTTATTATACTGAATTCAAAAAAATTTCACTAAGAATTTCAATATGGTTGATATGATTGAGACATCTTATATTATTAGTATTGAGATATTTAAGGATAAATTTCAAGGATTACGAGAACTATTTCAAAAAAAAATATTGACCGAGTCTTGAAATAAGATATCTAAAAGGGATAAAGAATTATATACTCACATATATGAAATTAGATAAGCTTGTAATGATGAGTTATTTTTCATTGTGTTGATTATGTAAATAAATAGAATCTCTTGAAGACTAAAAATTAAGAGATACTTGGATATGAAGATGACTAGATAAGAGGAGATAGTGATATATGATATTATTGAGAGATTACCATAGTGTCTTGTGAAGTATAGGAAGAGAAAAAAAGATGAGTCGAATTCTCCTTACTAATGATGATACATTCATAAATCAGATAAAATATTCTTGAATGACATCACATCATAAATTTAATTTATATTATTTAATTTTTAATTTCGCTATTAAAATTTTTTACATAATAAAAAATCTCTAAGTGAAAAGGTGAGATGGATTTGATCATTCAATAAAGATCTACCTTAAGCAATATATTCAAAGCAAGAGAAGAATACAGAGGGAGACACGAGCCATATCTATTGGGCGAGAAGCATCATCTGCAATCTCCGCATACATGCGCTGTCTCGATACGATGCGTGGGACTTTTGTGTAGGTCCCATCGTATCTGGTGTATAAATTGACCACATCAACCCATAAAAGTCAATTTTGTGTGATTCAGTCAACATAAGTAGTGTCAAGAATCGCATACAGCAGATCTTTTTTTTCGTATAATGTGTGGTTTAGGTAGCCTATAGATGCTGGCTTCCGTCTCGCCTTTTTGTAGGTCTGTATATCGAAAAAGATTACATAAGATTATATGAACCTTTTACATTTTTCAAGATTGGAGAATGGTAGCATCTCCATTTACCCCTTGTCAGGCTCATTGACAGTGTTCTCAGGTAAATTGGTACTTTACCTCAAATTTATTATGATGGGTGTAGTCATCATATCTCAATGGGATGTTGACCACGTCAAGCTTCGCACCATCGGTTTAGCTATTGGACTGAAAGAACTAAATGTTTAATATATAAATATGCATTTGACGTGAGAAGGTCTGCCTCCCTCTTCGTTTCTAATGAGCAATGTGCAGATTAAATGGCGGAGGACAACCGGTTGAATCTGATATTGGCAGTCCGGTCGAAGCCGAAGCTTTTGCAGTTCACGACTGTGGTTCTTGTTGTGAACACGAACAACTTAACGACGAAATGAATCAGCAAGCAATCACCAATTCAGGACAGATGGTTTTTGGTAAAATTTTTGGACTCTGATACATGTGTAGCTGTAGAAACTAGTGGTGATAAAAACAGTGGGAAGAAACTATAATCGATCCAGTGGGAGACCAAAAACTAGTTCTGACGCTGACAAAAGATTAAGCAGCAGGCCATAAAAACTAGAAAGACCTGCAAATGGTTTCAGTAGATGACTATACATCAATCGGTTTAAACCACATCAGATATAGCAATACTGTATATGGTGCAAAGAAAAACCTCCTTGCTGGCTGGAAAGAACTTCTTCACCATAAATATGTTTTCATGATATTCCTACTTTGGTAAATGAATCGATTCGTTCATATCTTTGCTAATAATCATGTGATTTTAGGGTTGCTTCAGGTGAACAGTTGCAGACAGCAGTGATGGATGACACAAAGCAGAAGCAGATCGTCAGATTTCTCTCATATTTGTAGCTGGCTGTACCGTAAGAAACAAAAATCAGTCCAACCTGTTGTGCTATCAGAGTTTTTTATTATACAATATAATACTTTAGATATATAATTATGAGAAGAAATAAGATCGAGCCAAGATGAAGTCAGTGATCCGAAACTGATGGAGTTGTAGATCAGCCCAACAACGTCAAGCTGATTTCTCTCTGGCAATCTTAGTTAACAGATCATACCTCAGTCACATAATATCAAAGAAAATGAGATTGCTGTGACAATTTTGTCTTAGGGGTTTAAATTTTTTATTGATTAACAGCAATTTGATCATTGACCTTCGCATATTTTAGGTGTCATTTGAACGAGAAAGTGGTAATCTGTTAATGCCATTCTTCGCCATACATACCACTATCAGCCGCTTCTATAAGCGGATGCATAAATCATGCCGGTCGCTCCAAAGTCCTCTTTTAGTCGTCCCCATCTGCACCGGCGGAAGAGCGCATGCCCTCAACTGCAGTTGTTGCAGTTGCAGGCCGTCGGCTTAAACGAGCATGTGACCGCCGGACTGATGGCCTCGGGGCAGATCAACTTGTAGCAACACTTGGTCGTCACGCAGTTGCTCGGGTTGTTGGCGGAACAACATTGGCAGTCCGAGCACTGATGGTAACCAGCCAGCACACCGCCGGGCACATTGGCAAGAGTCAGGTACTTGACGGGAGTCACAGGTATGCACTCATCAGTGCTGGATGCTCCTGGATACATACACCGAGAAATGAGTCCGTATATAATGTTACAGCTAAACGAAAGGGAGAAGACTTGAAAGAGACGTCAGATCAGATATGAAGGACGACCTTCGAGGGGAAGAGCAGAGAGTAGGAGAGCCAGCATCATCAGAACCAGGTTGGCGTTGAGGTTACCCATGATGGTTGGTAATTGTCCGAGGGGCAGAGAGACAAAAAAGGGATATATATCGGCATACAAGCATCTCCCCTTTGTCTTTTTTTTTTTTTTTTGATTAATGTAAATATCAAAAATAATTTAAATAGTTAGGATTATATAAAGATAAAAAATTAGATTAGATTAGGATAAGATTTATTGAGATATGATAGTTTTTATTAATATTTTAAAATATTTATATTTTATCTTTTGTTAATATAAATAGGTGTTCTTGGATTAATCCAAACTACTTTAGATTGAAAGTGCTCCTAGTTTTTTTCTCATTCTCTTCTCTTTCTCTTTGAATTTCTACAGAAAAATCAGTATAAGAGTCTACTTTTAAAAGATCAGTACGAGTATATTGATTAAAAGGAATAGAAAACTAATAGATTGAAAAAAAAAGGATAGATATTAAAGATATTTATCAACTTCTTCTTATATCCAAAGATAATAATTATTAAATTTAGACTATTAAAATAAATACTCTAATTATTTTTTATGAATTATGAAATTTGGTAGACCAATTGGAATACATCGATTGATAGGAGTACATCGATTAAAAAAAATATAAAACTAGTAGATTAAAAAAAGAAAATAAAAGATGATAAATATTATAAAGTTACCAACTTCTTTTTGTCTCCGAAGATAATAATTATTCATTTTAGATTATTAAAATAAAAGCTCTAATTATTTCAATTATAAATTTTGGTAGAATATGGTTTTATTTAGTATTTACAGGATCTTAATATTACTAAAAATTATAAAAATCAGATGAATGAAAATATATAGAAATATGCAAGAGCTACTTAAATGCTACAATAATTAATATACGAGTCTCTATTTCCTAAAATCATGATGGTATCAATATAAATAGATATTAATAAATATGTTTGGAGGTACAGATAAAGTAAAAATTTTAAAGTTTCAAATTCCATGAATTAGAAATTCTTATAACGAAAGATTTTAAATCTATTGCTAATTTATTCTCAAAAGTATTTTTATTATGAACCAATCAAGGCCTTTGGTGTGAATATAAAAGATCAAATTGTATTAGAAAAAGTTTTATAAAGTTGATCTTTGAAATTTATCTTTGAAATTTGATATGATTTATACTACTCTAAAAGAAGCTAATGATATAAGTGTTAATGAATTAATAGGCTATCTTTTAGTTCATAAATAAAAAATATATCTCTAAATGAAACTCAAGACATACTTTTCAAATGAAGATAGATAAAAAAAGAATAAAATAAAAATTCAGAAATAAAATCTTAAGGGGAAGATCAAAATAGATAGGTCATAATCAATCGACTTAAGGTCAGACATAGACAAACAAAGGTAATAAATAAACCCATAAAGATTGGACATACTTAAAAAGATTACTACTACTCTCGAGAAAAAAATATTAAAACAAAAATAAAATAAATTATCATATAAAAATACTAATAATAAATAAAATAAAATTTATTTATAGCATCTAATAAAAAATATTCTAGATATGTTTTGTTTTTAGATAGTGGATCCAATAATTGTATGATAAAGGATAAAAGTTCATTCAAAGCTTGATGATTCAATAAGATATACTATACAAGTGGGAAATAATAATAAGATTTAAGTGAAAGGAAAATAAACAATTGCTATGAACACTAAATTTGATAGAAAAGTTATTAATGATATGATATTTATTCTTAGTCTAAAACAAAACCTCATTAGTATAAGACAACTAATAAGAAAAATATTATATTATATTTTATAATGAAAAAATGATTGCTTTATGATAAGAAAATTAATAAATTAGTAGCAACTATAAGGATGACAACCTTATTATTTTTGGATTTTTTCTTGCATGCTACTCCTACTAATGAATCAATATTATGGTATAAAAGTTATGATCATCTAAATTTTTATGGATCTATCTAAACTATCTCAAATAGTATAGGTCATTGTGTTTGAAAAACTATAATTTATGAGACACATGCACACAGAAATGGATGAGCCCCTAAACTTCAATAATAAAGATTGTACACATGTAGTGAAAAAGCTAAGACAAACAAAAAGAGAAAGACTCTGCATCCAAAGATACTTGATCCTATAAATATATAACCTCCATTAGATCATCAGGTATAGTTATCAAAGAGAAAAATATTAAATTATAGGCTTAAGAAAAAGGATAAAGTAATTCAAGTTAGGGGTTCTCAAAGGTCTTTAACAAGGAGAAGCAAAACACAATTACTAGGTACCAAAGATCACCTTGCTAATATCTTCACAAAGCCTCAACAACAGAAAATTTTATTTATTTCAAAGATAATTTTAAATTGTTACTATTGGAATTAAGGAGATGTGTTAAGAATAATTCTAATAATTAGGATTATATAAAATAAAAAAATAAAAATTTAGACTAAATAAGAATGAGATTTATTGAGATATGATAGATTTTTTAATATTTTAAAATATTTATACCCTATATTTTGTTGAAATAAATAGGTGCTCTTTTGTTAATATATTTGTACTCCTCACTCAAATAAATCTTTATTCTAAGATCAAATACTCATCTCTTGCGCCCATATCTATTGGGCATTAGCATCTATAATCTCAGATACTTTCTGCTCTCTCTTCAAAGGTCATCCTTCATTTGATGTAATGTCCGTTCCAAGTCTCCGTTTTTTTTTTTAATTGTAGCATTATGTACCGTCTCAGTTCTCGGTGCATGCATGCGTGTAGTCGACACTGAAACGATCTCCAATGCTAAGTATGTACCTATTGCTCCTGCCGAATACTGGACGATCGCCAACATGCCCGGCGGCGTGCTGGATGCTTACAAGCAGCTCTCAGACTGCCGATGTTGTTCCGCCACCGATCGGAAGAGAGTGCTTTCAGGCAGTCCTTATTATATGATAAGATACGCATTAGAGAAAAATCCAAAAAAGAGAAATCTTTTTTTAGAAATTCTTCCAAAATAAACCAAAGAATATTTTATGAACCTTTCACATTTTCAAGGTTGGAGAATGGTAGCATCTTCATGTACCTCTTGAAAAGATCATTGACAATGTTTTCAATGGCTCTTGGCATTTTTATTTTTCTTCTCCCGTCTTTGGATTTATGACTGTAAGGGTAAATTGGCACTTAACCTCAATTTAATTCTGACGTGTTATCAGATCTGAATCATACATGGCATTTTTTTTAACAAACAATATTATCGCCGTGGAAACAGAAAAAAAATCTTAGAGCTATATATTTTTATTCACATGAATTCGTAGTGCTAAAAATTATCCTAGGAAATTAAGTCTATTTTCCACTGAGAAAAAAAAATCAGGTTTTTATGGCATTTAAAAATCAATAAAATTGTTGAGAGAGAAGTCCCATAAAAGTTCTCTTTTATTTGCTGTTCTTCACCGCGTGTACTATACTTTCCCCTTTAATTAGCGGATACATAAACCATGCGCCATGTCCAATGTCCTCTTATAGCCATTCCCATCTCACCGATCTGCACCAGCGGGAGAGCTCAAGCTCTCGATCACAGTTGTTGCAATTGCAGGCCGTCGGCTTAAACGTGCAGTTGGCGGCTGGATTGACGGCCTCGTTGCAGATGATTTCGTAGCAACACTAGGTCGTCTCGCATTTGATCGGGTCGGTGGCGGAGCAACACCGGCAATCCGAGCACTGCTTCTAAGCAGCCCGCACGCCTCGTGGCACGGCGGCGACAAACCGGTACTCTACAAGAGTGACAGATACGTACTCAGTATCGGACTTCTTTTCAGTGTCCGATGCTCATGCATGCACGCAACAAGAAGTGAGCCAGTGTATACAAAGCCATGGACATGGAATCAGAAGAAGGATGACCTTTGAGGGGAAGAGGCGAGAGTAGAAGAGCCAGCATCAGAACGAAGTTGGTGTTCATGCTGTTACGAACTTTTATAATTCGATAAGATATATAATAATTTAATTGGATTCTCATGATAGATATTAGTTAATTTTAAATTAAAATCTATATTATAGTAAAATTCTTTAAGGGATGCCCTTGATGAAAGAAATTTCTCTAATAACCTATCCTAGACCCTTTGTTCTTACCTATAAATAGACATGACATCCTCTAAACCTAATACAGTGAGATTGTGCGATGGTAAAGTGGGTTTAGCAAGGAATAAAATTAAGAGATTATGACTAGTCTTTCATCCTCCCTAAATCATTAATTTAATTGGTCCTGTGAAAGGATAGGAAAAGAGAAGTTCTAGATCTGTTCTAGTTCTCTTGTAGTTCAACGATGCAATAATATTTGGATCCGGAGAATGGTGATCTTACATATCAGAAATAGATCTTATTCAAATGACATCAAAAGATACGCATCGTAAACCGATCTGATGTTATTTGATTTCAATTGTGGCATAGAAGTTTTCCGCATAACATGATTGTATATTAGAGTTTTATACTTACAAATGGTATCAGAGCTAAGTTATTGATATCAAATACATTAGATCTGTTATTTTGTTTATGATGCTTTAGTAATCCATATATTTTGTCAATCTAAATTCTTATCTATTCTGTTTTTGTTGCTTGTTTGCGAGTAATGTGAAATTCTTGATAGCGTGTGTGCACCATAACAGGAAAGGATAGTAGCGGTGGCCACGCTGACGACGACCTAGGCTAAGCCCTGGGTCGGTCGTGTAGGCAGCAGCCACGTGTTGGTAGCTATGCACTAGTGATAACCGTATAACCAACAATCGCTCGCAGGTAGCACTCACATGCAACGACGATCACCCACAAGTGGCTGGTGGCAGCCGCATGCAGCAAAGGTCACATCAAGCGATGACCGTGGGCGAGCCAAGGCCACACAAGCTACAGCCATGTGTTGGCAATCGCATAGGCGATGGTGGCGATGGTGTCGAAGGCATAACAGAATAGGGTTAGGGTTTTCCCTTTCCTTTAGACAAAATTATAGTTTTGCCCTTTTGTATTTCATTAATATTATTATTCCTATGTCATTTCTACCTTTTATAAATTTGATAATTCTCTTTTATGTCCTATCATAAAATTATAGTTTTGCCCTTATGAAATTGAGAAATATTGGTTTATATTCTCATTTATGAAATTGATTAATATAATTTAATTGAATTTAATCATGACTATATTTTTTATTATTCATTGATTAAATTTAGTTTTGATTAAATTTGGAAAGAATTAAATCTTGATTAATTTTTGTTATTTTGATCAATTTATTTAATTAGGTTTATGGGCTTCTCCAATTAAATAAAATCAATTAGTTTAATTTAATTAAAAAATATAAATTATTATTTTCTTTATAGTTTTTTCATATGATTTGTTGATTGCATGTGGTAAATAAAATTTAATTATTGTTCTTGGATATTTATTCAGTTATTCACATATATATATGTTAGAATTTATGAAATAATATTTATCTTTGAGATGAAGGCTTAAAGACATAAGTATTATCATGATTACAATTATTGTATGAGTTTTTTCCTGATGATTAATATTTAATAATTATTATGGTTGTTATTCTATTATTGAACTATATTATCATAAATTAGAAACTTGATGAATATTATTTGTAATTAATCTCCATAAGTTATGCATGTCCAGTAGTAACCAAAGTGGCTTAGGATGGCAGGCTTATAGAATATAAATTACAACAAATGTCTTATCATTTATAGGGCAATTCAAGTTATATTTTATATTAATACATTGATCTTGTAATCACGAAAGTGGCATAGACTAATGACTTATAAAATTACATTAAATAATAAGTCCTAAATGATATTAAAGAAATAATATTCATAATGACATACATAATTAGGATATTTAGATAAGTCCAAAGATAATCTATTTTCAAATAAGTATATGATGGGATAGGATGATATTGATTTGGATATCATTATAGTTTATGATTATATACCAAAGGTAGCAAAATTATTTCACAAGGATAGTATCATTCCTCTATAAATGATTTTGAGTGAACATTAGATATGTTAATATTTTACCCAAAGGTTAAATATTTATAATATCAATAGTTCATCATATTTTGATAAACTCACAGTATTAATGTTTTTATATTCTATAGTGGTACTTTTGCCCATGCATTCTCATGCTTCTAATATTCCTGTATTATCTGAATCAAATTATTAAGAATGGTTAGAGTATATATAATTCACACTAGGCATATTAGATCTTGATTTAACATTACTTGTTGAAAAGTCCACAGAATTAACTGATGAAAGTATTGTGAAACAAGTTAATGAAATAAAGGCTTAATAAAGATATGATAGTCTCAGTTTAATGTTTATAAGAATGACAAATATAAATAACATAAAGACTTCGTTATCGATTGCAACTAGCGCACAGGAATATTTAAAGGTTATTGAAGACAGATTTAAATCTGTTGATGAGTAATTGACTGGCATACTAATGAAAGAAATGACTATAGCTAGTACTATGGTACTTGAGGAATTCAGGATCATATCCTCAATATAGCTGATAAAGCTGCAAAACTTAAAATATTAGAAATGAATGTTGATGTGTCTTTTCTCATATAATTTATTCTTAATTTTTTTCCTTCTTAATTTGACTCGTTCAAGATTCAGTATAATACAAATAAGGATAAGTGAGACTTTAATGAGTTAACTAATATGTGTGTTCAAGAAGAATTAAGATATAGGTAGGAAAGTTTATATAATGTTATGACTAGTACTTAAGGAGCTAATAACAAAATAAAAAGAAAATTGAGGTATCATCAATCAAATAAATTTGTTGGGCCACCTCCAGGTCCCCCTTTAACCCCTAGAGCTCCTTCTCCAGGGCCTTTACCGTCTTGAAGGCCTTGGCTTCCACATGCTGGACCTCGTCCAATTTCGGGTTGCCTTATTGGCCCTAGCTTCGACCATCGCAACTGCCACCAATCTGGACTCATCTTTCAACTTTGGAACGTCAGCCTAGAGCTCCTTGTGAGTCGGGAGAGGTTGTCTATGACTCTACCGGAGTCGCGCACCCGGTCAATGAGGCCCATGGCAAAATGATAGTGTTGCCAAAAGAAAAGAACTTGTCAATCAGCAACTCGGATGATCGACACAAGAGGAAACAAGAGGGCAAAGTTGAGAAAGATCAGCTTACTATGGCTAGGTTTTTGGTGGAATTTTTAACTAGCACCTCAGAAGATGTGGTGTAGATCTCTTTTGCGAGCTGGAGGCTCGAGACACCTCGACAGAACACTTGGGCGTTGGTCCAGTCTACCCACACTTTGTGTCGAGGGGTCAATGAGGTCCATCGTGCCTTCAACGAGCTATCCTCGGCTGACTCTGGGAGGTCAGATATCTCTTAACCCGTGTAAGGCTCGTTAGGCACTCGGGATTTGACCCGGTAGAGTCTCTCATGGACTGGGGGCGGGTGATCCCCTTTTCCTTCTTGCGGTTGCTCCCCTTACCCCAGGGGACTTCGGGTATAAGTCTTGGCCTCAAGGTGAGCATAGGAGAAGCTTCCTTAGCCGGGCCAGCAAAGGCACCCGCCTTCTCCAACCTCTTCAGAGGTGGGCCCAACCTCGACGACCACGGGCTTATAGATTGCAATCTTGGTGGTTCGGCGGGATGTCTTGATGGGAGGAGCCCGGGTGGTGATCACCTTCTTCATCCCAAAGAGATTTATGCATGTGAAATAGGCTAAGCCATCAGAGATAGAAGATAAAAGCAAACAACAAAAGAAACATGAGAAGTGTACCCTCAGGGGCCGAGATAAGGCCCGTCGCTTCCAACTAAGCTTCCATCATCGACTTGATAGCTTTCAAGGAGGAAAGGATCCCCCTCAATTGCACAACTTGTTCTGCCTCAACCTTGGACAGAAGGGGAGGGGAGTTGTTGACATCTCGACTGAACCATTTCAGGCTGAAGTCCCAATCCTTGAAAGTGCTGACAAATATGAACCAAGCTTTCCACCCCTTATTGTTGGAGGGTGCTCCACACACTTGAAACTCGCTCTGGGCAATCAAATAGTAACTTTCATACCCCTTGCCAAGGCAGAAGCAAGCAAAAAAAAGGGTCAGTATCGGTTCAATTTGGGCTACCTGACGCTCTTCGATGAAGGTGATCATGTAGCGCCAAGAATTTGGCACAATCTTAGAAGGACAAATTCTCCATTGTTGAAGGCATGAGATGACCAATGGGTGCACGGGGAATCTCACCCCCGCTTTAGGGCATCGACGGATAGGTCGAAAAGTCTTACTCATCGGGAATATGATATCTGGCCCTAGTATGGGGCAAAAAGGACTTGGTTATAGTTGTGTCTTTGTCATGCTCCCGGAGCATGGCCTTCAGAGCCTTGGAGGGAGAATGATGACTCAAAGGGGGAATAGTCCTCGAAATTTCTCTCCTCACTAGAGAAAGGAGAAGGCATGGTAGTGACATGAAGAAAACAAAGGAAGAAAGCAGGGAGTGAAGAACTCAAATGTCAACTCACAAAAAGAGTGAGGAGGGCAAAAGACAATGACTAGAGGAGCAAGAGGACGTAGACACCGAGGGAGCCTATAGTGAAAGCAGTATTATTCTCTTCCTCAAACCCCAAGGTTTATAAAGGGGCTAAGGCAACACGATCTCCAGCACATCACCCAAGAAAACCCTTCGATTGCTCGATGCAGAGATAGGGCTACATCTCGAGATCCCGAGGAGATCTATAATAAATGCACATAAATAGCGCAGAGGAACCGCTTGGGAAAAAGTGACCCGCCCTTGAAGTCGACTGCATGATTGTTTAGCATCACATCATTATGAGGCATCATTCCCTCCCTCAAGCAGTGAGTACGATGCGCCCACGATTGTCATGGGAATTGAAATCTTTCAGCCTAAGCGACCAATCCTTGTCGACTTTCAGCTCAGCCAGTGCATGCCGACTTTCAGGTCAATCAGTCATGTCGACTTTCACCTCAGCTAGTCCTGCTAACTTTTAACTCGGCCAGCCATGCCGACTTCAGTCTCATCCCAAAATCAGACTTCTAGAGCAAAATTGATAATCGAGCAAACTTGCAACTACATGCCACACCCTTCGATTATCTCAAAGTGTGACTCTCTTTTAGAGTGAGAGAATGATAGGGCATATTTTGGCTCATCCAACAAAACTACCATGTCACATCCACAGTACCGAATGGACACATCTGACTAGGCCTAGACCACAGTTTTTGAGAAGGGGCATTACTTTAGCCCATCGCTCAAGAAGCACGATAAGACAACGAGCACATCAGTCGACATTAGTAGATAGATCGCTGGTCCACTCCTCACCCGAAGAGCAAGGCTGAGTACGATGCTACATCAGCGCCCGCACGCATTAAACAACCTCATACGGACTCTTCTCCTCGTATGTAGTATAAAAGACACCCAGATAAATAGTAATTTGGATTTCTCCTAGATTCTCATTGGCACCACATGCACTACAATACCCTACTTCGTTGACTTGATCGTCGGAGGGACCAAGACGAGGTGCACCCCACCGCCCAACTAAAGCTTTGGTGCAGGACATGGGAGTCGGGCCCAGAGCCGAGCAAATCGACAAACTCCAGACCTTGTAAGAAGACACCTCTCGGAACGTACACATCCCACTATCGAGGCACATAGACAATCTAGTGCATGCGGGCCTAACCAAACGGAGGCGACACCTCAGCCTCGGCATAGAGAAAACTAACACGTATAATGTCTGAATTAGGTAGCCTGTAAATGTTGGCTCAGTCTCTTATTTTTATAGGTCTGTATATCGAAAAAGATTAGAGAAGATTATATGGACCTTTTACATTTTGGTAGCATCTCCATTTACCTCTTCTCAGGTAAATTGGTACTTTACCTCAAATTTATTGTGATGGGTGAAGTCATCATATCTCAATGGGATGTTGACCACGTTAAGCTTCGGACCATCGGTTTAGCGATTGAACTAAAAGAACGAAAAGTTTAATATATAAATATGCATTTGACATGAGAAGGTCAGCCTCCCTCTTCGTTTCCAGTTGCTTTGAGTTGCGTTTTTGGCCGATGACGGCGCAATGTGGAGCTTCTAATGTGTTCTTCCACCTGTCCGCTGGAGAAAACAAACAACCACAAGCAGATTCATCAGATTCCAAAGCAGAAACCAAAAGACCGTCAAGAACAAAAACCTTTAACCGATGAAATGTGGGTGGACCAGTCGCATGAGCAATGTGCAGATTAAATGGCGGAGGACAACCGGTTGAATCTGATATTGGCAGTCCGGTGCAAGCCGAAGCTTTTGCAGTTCACGACTGTGATTCTTGTTGTGAACACGGACAACTGAACGACGAAATGAATCAGCTAGCAATCACCAATTCAGGGCAGATGGTTTTTGATAAAATTTTTGGACTCTGATACATGTGTAGCTGTAGAAACTAGTGGTGATAAAAACAGTGGGAAGAAACTATAATCGATCCAGTGGGAGACCAAAAACTCCCATTCATTGACCCCTGTAATCGCCCACAGCACTAACCCCCCCCCGAAGGAAGGATATATGATGGATGCTGCTTCTCTTTTCTTCCGTGTCCCGCCTTCGAACCCCTCCTTTTGGCCCACTGCTTCAAAGTAATTTCTTGATCTGACACTCAATATCACACTTACGCTTGGACAGGAAAGAATCTTCGTCGTAGTGGGCTACCGTGCTATTGATAAGAAGTGGCTGACTCTAAATTGCATTTCCTTCCTTTCCTCTCTTTCAAATTTACTAATCTCTTTCAAAGCTATCCGTCTTTTCTTTCTTTTTCTAAAAAGCTATCCATCTTTTATTTCTTTGACACTGACAAAAGATTAAGCAGCAGGCCATAAAAAACTAGAAAGATCTGCAAATGGTTTCAGGATATGACTATACATCAACCAGTTTAAACCACAGCAGATATAGCAGTACTGTATATGGTGCAAAGAAAAAACCTCCGTGCTGGCTGGAAAGAACTTCTTTACCATAAATATGTTTTCGTGATATTCCTACTTCGATATATGAATCTGTTCGTTCATATCTTTGCTTATAATCATGTGCTTTTGGTTTATTTTCTACACTAATAATGCTTTGTCTCTCTATTGCTTCCAAGGTAAGATGGTGCTTTGGTGATAACATATGCTAGTTTACGGAGAAATTGCAGTGGAAGCTACAATCTACAGGTAACGCCTCATGCTTCGACTTCTTCCTTTACTGGTTTCACTGGGCAGTGTTCCCCAAATGAAGGAATTGCTCAAACAAGGTTAACATCGACTTTTGTTATTACTATGGCTGCTTTGCGATGTTATAAAGGAATTTTACCACGGATATGTCTTCATGACATTACTATTTTGATGGACCACCCGAGAAAATAATTATATGCCTGCTCAAGTTGGTTTATGCTGCTTCTCCTCGATCTATTCAGACATCATCTCTTTCTCCGGCTGACAAGAGTTCCATCTTTTAGGGTTGCTTCAGGTGAACAGTAGCAGACAGCAGTGATGGATGATACAAAGCAGAAGCAGATCGTCAGACTTTCTATCATATTAGTAGCTCGATGTACCGTAAGAAACAAAGTCAGTGCAACCTGTTTGCGGTATCAGAGTTTTTGATTATATAATATAATACTTTAGATATGTAATTATGGGAAGAAATAAGATCGAGCTAAGATAAAAAGTCAGGGATCCGAAACTGACGGAGTTGTAGATCATACGAGTCTTGGCATGCATGAGCCCGAGTATATCTGCCCAACAACGTCAAGCTGGTTTCTCTCTGGCAATCTTAGTCAACAGATCATACATACCTCAGTCACATAATATCAAAGAAAATGGCATTACCGTGACAAATTTGTCTTAGGGGGTTTCATTTGATTCCCAGCCATTTGATCAGCATATTTTGGGTGTCATTTGAGCGAGAAGTGCGGTAAAAGTGGTCTTTGTTATTGCCATACATACTGTCAGCCCCTTTTATAAGCGGATACATAAATCATGCCGGTCGGTCCAAAGTCCACTTGTAGTCGTTCCCATCTGCACCGGCGGAAGAGCGCAGGCCCTCAACTGCAGTTGTGGCAGTTGCAGGCCGTCGGCTTAAACGAGCATTTGGCTGCTGCATTGATGGCCTCGGAGCAGATCAACTTGTAGCAACACTTGGTCGTCACGCAGTTTTTTGGGTTGTTGGCGGAACAACATCGGCAGTCCGAGCACTGATGGTAACCAGCCAGCACACCGCCGGGCACATTGGCAAGAGTCAGGTACTTGACGGGAGTCACAGGTATGTACTCATCAGTGTTGGATGCTCCTGCATACATGCACCGAGAAATGAGTCCGTATATAACGTTCCAGCTAAAAGAAAGGCAGGAGACTTGAAAGAGACATCAGATCAGATTTGAAGGACGACCTTTGAGGGGAAGAGCAGAGAGTAGGAGAGCCAGCATCATCAGAACCAGGTTGGCGTTGAGGTTACCCATGATGGTTGGTAATTGTACGACGGGGAGAGAGACTATATATATATATATATATATATATATATATATATATATATATATATATATATATATATATCGGCATAGAAGTATCTCCTTTTATGTTCTTCTTTTTGTTTAAAAAGAGCCTGTAGATGTTAAAAATAATTCAAACAGTTAGAATTAAATAAAATAAAAGATAAAAATTTAGATTAGATGAGGATAAAATTTATTGAGATATAATAGATTTTATCAATGTTTTAAAATATTTATATTTTATCTTTTATTAATATAACTAGGTGATCTTGGACTAATTCAAAATATAATTATTAATTTTGGGCTATTAAGATGAAAATTCTATTTATTTGATATGAATTATGGAATTTGATATAATATGGTTTTATTTAATATGATATACAAGATCCTAATATTACTAAAGATTAAAAAAATCAGATAAATAAGAATATACAGAAAGGTGCAAGAGCTCTTTACAAGCTACAACAATCAATAGATGAGTCTCTATTTCACATAATCATGACGACATTAAAATCAACAAAAGTCTGGAAGATATTAAAAAGTATGTTTGGAGGTACATGCAAAATCAAAATTTTAAAGTTTCAAATGTTTAGACATAAATTTGAAACTCTTATGATGAAATATTTTAAATATATCGTTGAATTCTTCTCAAAAGTTTCTTCTATTGTGAACCAACTAAGGTCTTATGATGAGAACATAAAATATCAAACTGTACTAGAAAAAGTTACATAAAATTTATCTTTTGATATGATTTCTACTGCTATACAAGAAGCTAAAGATATAATGGGCTCTCTTTTAAATAAATAAATATCTAGATGAAACTTCAGAACATGCTCTTCAAATAAAAGTAGATAAAAAAATTTCAAAAATCAAATCTCATATCAAAATGGCAGATGTCATGATCGATCAACTAAAGGTCAGAGGAACACAATAACTTTAATTATATATATATAGTAAAAATAAATAACTTTAATTACATAAATAAGAATATCAATTATAATATCCACTCAAACATACATCAATATATCTTTTATGAGTTACTCACAAATCTAATCATAAGAATATTTTTTAAATACTTTATGTTGTAAAATCTTAATAAATTGATCAACAATCAATATAGTAAAACTCAAGTTCTTAATTTATATTAATTATTTTTTTAAAAAAATTTCTAACCATCAAATACTTTATATTATAATGCTTGTTATTATTAAAGAGTAAAACTTTTGTGATATATCATAAACTATCTTCATCAACTCCAAAATTGAGTCTAATTATATCAAGTCTTAAGATAAAATTACGCAATCATAAAATTTAATTAATGGTTTTAAGAATGTTATAAAATTAGTGTCTATAGTTGATAATGTAATAATTTATCATTTAATATTTTTTCTTATAAAGTACCCCTCTAACAAATAAATATAAAATGTAAACTAAACTTCCTATTATAGAGGTAATTTATAGAATCAAAATCTACATATATTATTTTAAGCTAATTAAATTATATATATATCATCATATAATCCTTCATCCCTTTCAGATATCTTATTACATTATTTATGGCTTTTTAATATTTAACTCTAATATATATCAAATATTTTAATTATAAAATTAATATATGATCTAGTATACATTTAAACATATAATAGATATACAACTGTGCATACATAATGAATAATTTTTTTTCATTTGATTCTTTTTAAAGTTAAGTTATTTTAAAAACACTTATTTTGACTTAATTTTTTATTTTTATTATTTGTTGAAGAAAACTATATACTAAATTAAATCTCTTTAAGACATGGTCCACGTATCCTTTTTTAGATAGTCTTGACAATTTTTTTGAGATCTATTACTAAGTATCTCAATACCAATAACATTAGACATCTCATTCATATTCATCATCTTAAAATTTTTAATGAAAAATTTCTTAGTTCAATATAATAAACCAAGATCACTACTGACAAACATAATATAATCTATATATAAAACCAATATAATAAACTTAAACTCACTATTCTTCAAAGATGAATATTGATCAATAGTATTTTTCTTAAATTTAAAAAAATAATGATATATCAAGAACTTTATGTATAATTGTTTGGAGGCTTGTTTAGGGTCATAAATGACTTTCTTAAGTTTTTATACTAAATTTTATATTTCTTTTATTTTCTATATGAATTATTTAGGTTAATCCATATAAATTTTATTATCTAGATTTTTAAAACAAATTATTTTCATACCCATCTAATATAACTAATATTATAATGAGCTACTAATGTCATGATGATTATTAATGAGTTTATTTTTAAAAAAATCATCTTATAATTAGTACATTCTTTATGAGTAAAATACTTGTACACAAGTCTAACTTTTATATTGTTCAGTATTATACTTGAGTCAAGCTTTGTTTTAAAGATTCATTTGCAATACACTTTTTTATAATTAGCAGTTCGAAGAGTTCTCAAATATTATTCTGGTTCATTGATTTCAATTTTTTAGTATAATATATTTTTCAAAATTATTACCTTTCATGACTTGTGAAAATAAAAGAGTCCCTTTTGATTTCTATATAATAATTAGATTTTTATAGATTTATAATATGATATAAAAATAATAAATCTTTTTTTCCTATGAGATCTTATCAAGACGATCAATTATGGTTGTTCTACAAGATTATTAGCAACGATATCAACATGTATAAGAGTTAATCAATGTTATTTTATTATTTATATCATCAATTTTTTAATTATTTGAGAAAGAATAATCTCTCAAAAATGATAAAAAATATCAACTTGCAATATTGTTTTGAAAAGAGAACTAGTATTCTCATTTTCTTCCTCTCCTTCGTAGTACTGCTAATAACAAAGAAGAGATAAATACTAATAACAAAGTAGAGATAAAAGAAGATATATAATATTTCAATGATTGATTATTTTGTCCTTACGATGTCTTTTTCCTTTATAAAAGAAGAGCAAATGATGATAATTAGAATAGTCCCTCCTAAAATTATTTATTAAAATTTGTTTATCATAATTAATATTTTATCTATTAGCTTATAATCATAATTAGAATTTAATCAAATCTATTTTTCTTGTATTGGAGGTCTGAATACATATAGCCCTTTCTAGCGAGTATTGATACCTTAGTCTCAGATACTAGATCGGTCATACAGCATGCATTCGTAGGTTTCACTATACCAAGTAAGGTTTCGGGGTTGATTCAGTTAAAGAATTTGGTAATATATCGTAAAATCTTGGTTAATCTCATCTTGGTCACTTTTCTTTTGTAAAAAAAAATACATCATTATTCTCACATTACCTATGAAATGAGACATGTAACAAAGCCACTACAACGTAGTTGTAGGTGTTACGAGGAAAGCATTAGACTCTTTGGTTGCCATCGCTAGACTGTTCATTTGCTCGATGTTCCATCAGGATAGATAACCTTGCAGCGTCCCATTGGTTCGAGATGATCGATTGAAGAGATTACCACGTTTCTAAATTCCAAACAATTTGACTTGTTACGTTGAGCTCTCGAGTTCGACCACACCAACATGATATTATTTTATATTAGTATAGTCTAATCAATCATGTAACATTATATTATATTAGTATAGTCTAATCAATCATGAAGCTTTATTTAACGACACCAACATGATCAAATCTATTCAGTCAAAATATGTGGCCAAATCGATCATATGACCACACAACCCAGCGCTATCCTACAAGGTTGGTAGCTCATCATAAGCTGAGCTGGGAGTTGAAACCATATCCTCTCTCAACATAGGAAGAGAGACTTCTCTAATCTCTGCAGCGACCCAATCACAAATAATGATTAAGTAAAGGCAAAATGGTAAGACAAACAACACAGATCAAAATTTTCTCTTGTTTTGATCGAAAAACTTCTTTGTTTAGTTTTTATATAATTTTTTGAATTAATTTGTTTGTAATATCTTTTCTATAAGTCGCAAATCTATTTTTTTTTTCATTTTAAAGTTTAAGTAGAAAACAATTGATTAGGCTATCAGACGCATCAGCACATTGGATTGGCATGGCTTGGTTATCAAATATCCAACCTGGTCAATTCAATTTAGGTTTAAGAATTAGGGTTGAAGTATTGGTTATCCCAATCACAAACATCGTTTTCACTTTCACTTCTGCTACGGATTACTCCATATAATAACAAGGGTTTAGCAACGCTAATCCATCATAAGACTCGTTCATGTGTTACGAGTTGTGTTTTATTTTTCGGTGGAAAGCCATGCTTCTATAAGATTAGAAGCATTTGACATTAATATTTTGACTTGGTCAACTCAAACATAAGATTCATTGATCATTAGAATATATCACAAAGGTTAACCTGTTTTTGTTTGGACTTGAATTATAATATATATACACCCTATATGGGATTCCAATCAGCACCTCATATTTAAGAGAAATATTTTCTGGTAATGACAGAAGAAAATATGCTATTATTATCATTTACCAATATATAGGATAATTATAGATTATCCCCAATAATTACCTAAGATTAAAATCCCGATCCTTATATTTTAAAAAATAATATTGAGATCTCTACATTTATAAAAATAAAATATTTAACCTCAATTCTCCGCACATCATCTGTTTCATCGTGAATGAAATGAGCATAAAAACTAATTTAATATTATTTTCCTTGTTTTCCTCCCTTGCAAACTTGTGGATCTCCTTTAGAATACTATCCTCTCATGCGTCTGGTTGTGCTACTAATGATAGGCCAACGACAATATCGGTGGCACGCAAGGCTAGCGCTCAGATCTCCTCTGGAACGCTACCCTTGCGTGCCTTCTATTGTGCTATGGATGACAAACTAGTGTTGACGTCAATGGTGCGCAAGGCCAGTGGTTGGATCTCCTTTGGAACACAACCACATTGCGCTAGCCTTGCACTCCGCCAACACCGCTGTTGGTCTGCCATGTGCAATCTCAGCTGAAAGCTTTCAAGGGTGGTGTTCCAAAGGAGATCTTGGCGCTAGCCTTGCATGCCACCAACATTGTCATTGGTCTATCATCAGCAATGCAATCGGAGGCACCCGAGGGTGGCATTCCTAAGGAGATTCATGCATCAACTTCGTGTGCCACCGATGTCACTACTATCCGCAGAGAGGAAAGTAAAGAATTTACGTGAAACTATATTTTAATCCTTTTCATTCAAGACGAGATTGACAATGAGAGGATAATTGAGATTAAATATTTTATTTTCATAAATATAGGAAACTCAATATTATTTTTTTTTAGGTATAGAAACTGAGATGCTAATCCTAGATAACTACATTAGGTAATCTATAATTGCTCGACAATGTACTGGCAACTAACTAGATACCAATCAAGCAACAAAGTGCTTAATAATCATGCATGATTGCGGCTCACAAAGAGATGCAAAAGGCAAAGTTTAATCTTCTCCATCGGAGGAAGGAGTGTAGTCGTATGGCTGGTCCTAGTTGCATTTGATTAGGTAAATGTTAAAGTAAGAGTGAGTTGATTTTATTGATTTGTTCACGTGTACATTAGCTTTATTTATTGATTTGTTCATATGTACATTAGTTCCAATATTATCATAATATATTATGGGAGTAAGAGTAGAAGAGAGGTTCAGTTCTTTGAGTAGATTCATGATCCAATTGAATTCGATAGCAGTAGTGGCGATGACATGGTATTCAATTTCTATTGTAGATCATGTGACTGACTTCTGTTTCTTAGAACTCCAACTAATTGGATTAGCTCTAAGGAAAACAAGATATCCTGATGTGGATGTTCTATCATTAAAGTTTTTGGCCCAATCAGCATCAACAAATGCATGCAGATGAAACCGGGAGTATTTTCTGAGAAAGATACCATGATTAAGAGTCCCATTAAGATATTGCAGAATTCATTTGATTGAAGACTAATGTGTATTTTATGGTTGATGTATGAATTGTGATAGCTTATTGACTACAAATAAAATGTCTAGATGAGTAAGACTTAAATACTGTACGGAGCCAACTACTTAATGGTATTGAGTAAGCTCTGTAGTAGGACTTCTATCACATAATTTGAGGGATGGATTAGTAAAGAGCTGAAAGGTAACCTCTTTTGCATACTGCATATTCATCTTTGGCAATAGATCTTGAATATTTTTTTTGAGAGAGAAAGAGTCCTGAAGATGAATATGTGGCCTCTCCTCCCAGAAAATAACTTAAGGCTCCCAGATCTTTGAGAGAGAATCAATCTGCTGATTGTCTAATGAATGTCTGAACCTCTAAAGAATTACTACCGATGATAATAATATCATCCACATATACCAAGAAAACCTAGAATTAACAAAGTCAATAGAAGCAAAAAACAAGTCAAGTTCAGGCTCTTGGAGCTTAACGAAGTCAATAAATAGCCTTATATAATTTATAAACATGTCTTGGATATTGAGAATGTACGAAGCCAAGTGGTTGCTACGTAAAGACACCTTCCGTAAGAGTCCCCCGACTCTAATATCATGTTAATGTAAGAGTGAGTTGATTTCATTGATTTGTTCATATGTACATCAACTCTATTTATATCCCGGAGAAGTTGTTGATAAACGATTTCACTCATCTGGCATTTGTTATGCTCACCGAGGGCACAAAGCTTGCAATTCGAGCACACCATCATCATCTCGTTGAAGGCGATGATCACGTCAGCGGCAGCTCGGTGCTGGACGGGAGAGACAGGTAGGCGATCGTCAATGGAGGGAGTTCTGTGTTCGATGCTCTTGCATTTAGGGGGAGCTTACGTTGAGATGGATGATCACCTTTGCCGGGAGGTCGGAGAGCAGAAGAAAAAGGGGGACGTTGAAGCTGCCCATGGCGGTAGGAAACTGTAAAGAGAGTGAGAGAGGGGGGGTAGAGAGAGGGAGAATATAGAGAGAGAGAGAGAGACGGGAGGGTCCCCCTTCCTCTTCCTTCTGTTGCCTTAAAGATAATGCTTTTGGCCGTTCCAATTACATCTCTACTACGTTAACATCTGTTCTACCTTCTAGATCAAATATCTCAATCAGATTCTTCCTCATCAGGCCACCCACCATGAGCATGACAACAATTAAAAGATCTAATTTTGGATACAACAAATCAGTAATGCTTTGCCAAAATAATCGTGATTATTCATTTATTTCAGAATCAATCGTGATTAGTTCATTTATTTCTGCGAAATCCGGAGAATTCCTTAAAGAACTTATGCATAATGGCTTACCATAAGTTGATTTTGTGAGATGAGATTTGACTTAGTGTGGCTTACCATAACTTATGCACATTTGCAGCTTAATTTGGATGCCAACCAGCACTCTCTTTACGATCAATTTTATAGCAAAAGTACCAAAATACTGCAACATAGGCACCAAAATACTACCAATAAAGTGGATGCCAATCAACTATCGAAGTGCATAGCAATCATGCGTGACTGCACCGGCGGAAGGAGTGCATCTTCTCAAGTACAGTTGTTGCAGTCGCAGGATATCTATCCGCTTATGCAAGCAGTAGCCGTCTGGTTGGTCACCGCGGGCTCAACACTTGCAATCTGAGCACACCTTCAACTACTCGTGGACAGCGCTGTTCACGTCGGCGGCAGCTCGGTGTTGGACGGGAGAGACAGGTACTTGGTGGTAACGTGTTTTTGTTTGGCTTTCACTTCTAATATGTATATAACTTTATAATTTTGTTTTTTCTTCTGCTTTGTTTTGTAACAAGCGATCTTAGTTTAAAATCATATCATCTTATTTTTAGCTTAATTGGGATTTCAACCAGCACTTCATATTAAGTTAGATTTTATAATAACGACAGAATAAAAAGTGCCAAAATACCTCAGCATAGGCTAGATATTATACACCGACATACCACCAAATAAGTGGATACCGATCAAGTATCAAAGTGCACAATAGTCATGCGTGACTGCCGCTCCCAGAGACAAGAAAAAGGCAACGTTTGATCGTCCCCATCTCGCCCATCTGCTTTCTCTCATTTACAGTTGTTGCAGTCGCAGGATATCGGCGTTAACGAGCAACGACCGAATGGCTTGCCGGGCTGGTTGCATTTGATTTGGTGACAACACTTCATTGTCTGGCATTTGCTCCGGTCACCGCCGGCACAACACATGCAATCCGAGCACACCTTGAACGGTTCCGCCAGAATGCCGCCTGCGACAGCTCCATATTGGACGGGAGAGACAGGTACGTAATCGTCACTGGAGGGCGTTCCGTTGTGCGATGCTCCTGCATGCAGGCGTTGAGAAACCAGTTAATGTATACTTACAAACCGGTATACTTGGAAGGGACAAAAAGATGAGATGAAGGATTACCTTCGTGAGGGAAGACAGAGAGCAGGAGAGCGAGGATGAGAAAGCGACTGACGTTGATGTTGCCCATGGCGGTAGGGAACTGTGAAAGGAGGGGGGGGGGGGCGAGAGCAAGAGGTGTATATGTAGGCGTACAAGAACGTCTTGATGTTTCTTGCATTATTTTATCATGGAGATTTGAATACAAGTGGCAGTTTCTATTGGATATTAGTACAGTAAAAAGGATTAACTATATTATCTCCACGTCTCATAATCTAGATTGGACATTCTGCATAAATTACATTCGATGACTTTTTCTATCTTAATATAAATTAATTTATCATAGATAATTTATTATTTTATTTTAATTATTAACTTTATTATTTGTGTATTATGATTAAAGAAATGATTAAGACTGATTTTCTTAATCAGATGGCCATGTTAAGAATTTTGTTAATCAATTAAATAATTAATTTTTCTTTTATGCCTGATGTGATTTTTAGAAAGTAAATAGTTCTTGGGTGTAAATCATAAAAATAAATATTAGAATACGTTTAAAAATAATATAAAAATAAAATAATTGTTTATGACAATGGAAGAATTAAGGGAGGATCCCTTTTTTATTTATTTAATTTTAAAAATTTTATGTTTGAATTATTATAATTTATAAGATTCATAATAATATTTAATTTAAAGTTTTTCAATTAATAAATAATAATAATTAAATGATGATGTTAGCATAATTAGTTTATTTAATAATATATTTAATTCATTTAATTAGACATATTTATGTTTTGTGAATTTTTATGATTTAACTAGTTTTAAGTTTACAATTGTGCATCTAAATTAGTTCATTTATAAAAAAAATAGATTTGAAGGTAAATATTATTTTAAAATATTATAAATATTTTTTAAAAATATTAAAATCTAATTTAATAAGATAATTCAAATTAGGATTTGACCTGAGCTAAGTTGATTGACCAAAAATGCCATTGTGGTCAAGTACGACTAATACATGGTCTTTCCTAATACTTTTATCTTACCATCTCTTGAATAATGAATTAATTTAAATGAATAATCATAGTTGAACATGTAGGGATTAGTGAGCACATGATGGTTAGACGATGAATGTATACTAGATTCGTTATTGATAGTGAGATATGAGTTTTGTCTATCCGTTATTGGGAGAAATTCATCTCATAAAGTATACGTCTTCATTTATTGCTGAAAGAGTGTAGTTTTTGCTATTGAATGTTATGTATATCATTGAAATATATTTTATGTTATTAATATGTGACTTTGTTTACTATATAAGAATTATTATTATTATTTTGATACATAAGTTATATAATTTTAGATTATGATTTTCAGATTATTGATATGTTATCATTTAATTTTAGATTATTGATATTTGTATATGTTTCATAAAGATTAAAAATTATGTTTATGATTTTTGAAAGGTATATACTAATTGGTAATTGATATGTTTCTATCATATATTTATTTTCAAAATAGCTTACTATTTTGTAATAGATTAAAAATGTAATATACATACCCCTCTGGATATGGTAAATATAATAAAATATCTTGAGTGATTCAATCAATCTAGTTGACTGAATAATCAAAATTGAATATACTATTGGTACAGATCCTCTGAGCATTGTGGAAAATTCTTAAAGATGTTCAAGCACTAACGAAATCAAAATATCAAATAAATAATGTTACGATAAAAACATAGGCAAGTTTGAGTTGAGTATCAAGTTAAAAACTTATTCTCTCTCTCTCAAAAAAAAAAAAAAAAACATAGACTTCTCTAATCTCTTCCAGCGACACAATGACAGATAATAAATTGAGTAAAGAAGAAATGGTAAGACAAACAACACAGAGAAAATTTTTGGTTTTCCCTTAATGTCACATAAATTTTTGCATGGCTATTTATTTTCTCTTATTTTGATTGCACATTTGTAGCTTAATTTGGATGCCAACCGGCACCATAGTGCAACATAGGATAAATATTCTTCACCAAAATACTACCAATTAAGTGGATGCCAATCAAGAATCAAAGTGCAGAGCAATCGTGCGTGACTGTCGCTAACAAAGAGAAGAAGAAGTGCACGGGCGGAATGAGTGCATCTTCTCAGTTGCAGTTGCAGCCACGGGATATCGGCTTATGCGAGCAATAGCTCGGCCACAGCTCGGTTTTGGACGGGAGAGACAGGTACTACAATCATCACCTATCAAATTCTAATATTCAGGTTTTGTTTGAAAATAAGATGTTTTATAATTGAATAAGATATATAATATAATTAATTAATTAGATTTTGATGATGCATATTAGTCAATAGAAAATAATTCATATTATAATTGGATTCCTTAGGGAATTACCTTGATTGGAGTATAGGGAGAGAGGAGAATGAGTGTCTTACTATGATATTCTAATCTCGAAAATAGTGCCTTTGCATATCAAATAGATATCTTTTTTCTGATAGCATTAAAAGGTATGCTTCATGAATATGATCTAATGTTATTTGATTATAATTTTGGCATAAAAGTTTTTCATCTAACATATAGTATATTACAGATTTGATGCTTATGTTCTTGAGATCAAATACATTAGATATGTTATTTTCATTTACGATGCTTCAATAATCGGTATATTGTGTGAATCTAAATTCTCATCTACTCCATCTTGTCGCTATGCTTACAGGTGATGTTAGATTCTTTGTAATGTGATCTTTGATGATCGTGATATAGCAATGGTCACTATGCAGCATTGATGGCAACCGCAACAACCTCACTACGTATGGCTGCTACGGTGGATCTGCTTGTTATAGCAGCTACACTATGCAATGTGTGTGCATCGTAGCAACAAAGGGTAGTTGCAATGGCCACGCTAGCGATACCCCAGATCGAGCATAGTTGTTGGTTGCAGAGGCAGTTGCTGCACATCGTGGCAATTGGGCACAAGCGGCAACTGCATCCAAGTAGCAATCGCGAGCCGACAGAAGCCACATCCAACGAAGGTTGCATATAGGTAGAGGCTACCATAAGCAAAGGTCGCATAGGTGGTGCCCGTGCATAGAAGTGATGGTCGCACATGTGGTAGTCACCCACCTGCAAAAACGATGCCTGCTAGCAAAGTCCACACTAAGCGACATCCATGTGTGAGCAACAGTCATGAATAGGTGGTAGTCATGCACGTCCAAATGGCGTAGTCACACAGACGGTGGTCGTCCATGCGTAGAGGTGATGAGTGCAAAGGTGGTGATAGCGCCCACATGGGTAGCAACTACCCACAGGCACTAGTGGTAAATGTGAGCAGAGGCGATGCATGCCTACAAAATCCTGGCCCGATACCCGAACTTGACTCCGACCCAACATTAGATTGTATTGCCTTTTTATCATCGTAGTTAATCTTACATTACTTTCTCTAATACACAGGTTTAGATCATAAAACTCATCAATTGATTTGATAATCAAAATCTGAGATTCAACATAGATCTTAATGATTATTAATATTATCTCAGAAAAGATATATTGATCGAGCCTTGAAAAGATTTAATATATAACCATATTCAGCAAATCATAAAAGTAAAAATTTAGTCAAAATATGTACTCTAAAATGACTTGAAAAGAATCATATAAAGAAAACATTATTTATATATGTGCAATTAGAAATCTATGATTAAACCTATGGCGAAATATATATCAATTTTGTAATTAAAATATTAAATAGATATTGGAGTTACCCAGAAGTAAAAACATTAAAAGATCGTAAAGAAAGTGATAAGATATCTAGAAGGAACGATTATATGCTCACATATACAGAATTATATTAATTTGAAATTATGATTTCTTTCGGATGATGATTTTGTAAATTGTCTTGATAACAAGAAGTCTACAATTTATATCTTTATCAATAAAAGAGCATTTTGTTATTATATTGTTAATAATAAAAATTGATTTTATGATATTCTTTAAGGTTACTAATCAACTTTATCACTATTAAATTTTATCCAAGACTTAGTGTGGTCAAACTTAATTGTCAAATCACTAAAGATATTTTATGATATATCATAATAATTTTTTTGGTCTAAAAATGACAAGTAATAATTTCTATGCATATTACAGATTTTATATGTTGCTTTATAAGGCAACATGCATAGTAAATTTGGTGGCAGTGTACGGATCTGTATCATGAATCATTAATATATCTAGATCTCAAACATGAATCAGATACGTGTAGACCTAGGCAAAATATGCCTAATTATATACATCAACGTTCCATGAACGAATATTTGTTTTGCAGTCGCATGATTTATTAACATAAGAACGCTTCAAAATAAAATATACTACTGAATCCTCAGCAATTAGGGTATGGAGAAAAGCCTCTCTTGATCATTTCCATCTCACCCTTGTTCACGCTCGGAAGAGTGCACGCTCTCAGCCGCAGTTGCAAGCAAAACTTGGTGGTCAGCGTGTTTTTGTTTGGCTTTGACTTCTAATATGTATATAGGTTTATAAATTTGTTTTGTTTTCTTTTTTTTTTTTGTGTAAAAAGGGATCTTAGTTTAACATCATATCGCCTTATTTTTTTAGCTTAATTGGGATTTAAACCAGCACTCCATATTAAGATAAATTTTCTAGTAACGACAGAATAAAAAGTGCCAAAATACCGCAACATAGGCTAAATTTTATTCACCGACAGACCATCAACTAAGTGGATACCAATCTTGCATCGAAGTGCATAATAATCATGCGTGAATGACGCTCACATAGAGAAGAAGAAGAAGAAGGCAACGTTTGATCTTCCTCATCTCGCCCATCTGATTCCTGTCATTCACAGTTGTCGCAGTCGCAGGATATCGGCTCAAACGCGCATTGGCCGAATGGCTTGCCGGGCAGGTTGCATTTGATTTGGTGACAACACTTCATCGGCTGGCATTTGTTCGGGTCGCCGCCGGCACAACACGTGCACTCCGAGCACACCTTGAACGGTTCCACCAGAATGCCGCCTGCGACAGGTCGATATTGGATGGGAGAGACAGGTACGTAATCGTCACTGGAGGGCGCTCCGTTGTGCGATGCTCCTTCATGCAAGGCGATGACTAACCAGTTAATACATACTTACAAACCGGTATACTTGGAAGGGACAAAAGGATGAGATGAAGGATTACCTTCGTGAGGGAAGACAGAGAGCAGGAGAGCGAGGATGAGAAAGCGAATGACGTTGATGTTGCCCATGGCGGTAGCGAACTGTGGAAGGGGGGAGAGCGAGAGAGAGGGGTATATATCGGCTGACAAGAACAAGAGGAGGGTTTTAATTGTATCTTCACTGAATCTATATGTTCATGTTACATAATTACATTCCATGATTTTTTTATTCTCATATTATAAACAAAATTACCATGTATAATTTATTATTTTTATTTAGTTTATCTAATATATTTTTTATATTAATAATTTATTATTTTATTTTATTTTATTTCATTTTAGCCCATGTGATTTTGGTCATAGTCCACTTAACTTCTTATGATTTTTTCGTGTTTAAAATAATTTTTTTATATTTTAAAAATTATAGTATATAAATCTCTATCGTCAAATATAAGTTAATAGACATTAGAGTCCGCTTATATGACATATTGACTCATAAAATCTCTTTTTGCTTTATGGTTTTGGTCATAAATCATTTAGACCCTTATGATTTTGTTCATTTCTAAAATAACCAATATATTTTAAAAAATATAGCATATAAGTCCCTCTCGTCAAGTCTGAATTGATATACGTTAGAGTCTAATTACATGATATACTGGTACATAAATATAATAATATATATAATTTAAGTTTTGAAATAAATTCATATTGTCGAGAAAGAGGAATTGACGGAGTACGTCATAATGGACTAAGACAGAGAAGCAAAGATATGAGAGGCAAAAGGTAGAAGTGAGGGAGAACTTGACCACATGTCGTAGGCGTGATGGTGAGGACAAAGGAAAGAACAAAGTGAGAGATGACAATGATGAAGATGCCCAAAAGGAGGAAGAGGGATCAAGAAACTATTTTGTGCTTAACATCGAACTTGTCGACACACATCCACATAATGTAGGACCAGAAGCTCCTGTGCTCATCATCAGTATGGAGAGGTTGCGTGCATACGACGCCTTGCTAGATAGTAGTGACTCATGCTGCTATTGGTGGTCACTTCCATGATAAAACATCTTCCCACCATTGATGGTGATCTCAGTTTTTTAATTTAAATTATACATGTTACTATATTAATGATTTATTATGAATCAGCATATCATATAAACAGACTAAAATATCTATTAATCAGACTTGATACGAGGGCTTATATGTTATGTTTTTAATAATATCAAGATTATTTTAGATACAAGTAAAACTATAAAGACTTAAGTTATTAATGACTAAATCCATAAGAGCTAAAATAAATAAAAAATTAAATTATATTTATTATTATATTTATAAATTATTATGAGTCAACTTTACAAGAGAGACTTATATGCTATATTTTTTAAAATATAAAAATTGTTTTAGATATGAATAAAATATAAAAACTTAAATAATCTATCACTAAAATTATGAAGATTAAAATAGGCATTAACCTTATTATTACATATTATTGATAATATCTCCACGTTTGAAAATCTAGATGGGACAACAACCTTTCAGTATGCCTCTCTTTGTAGAGAGAAGGGTTTAGAGTGGGTCTTTATTTTATCACTTACATTTGAATTTAAGTCCCATGATATCTCCACGTCTGTGAATCTAAGTTGGACGTGTTGCATAACTACATTAATAATTTCTTTTTCTCTCCTATTACAAACAAATTTATCATATATAATTTATTATTTTAATTGAATTATTAACTTTATTATTTATGTTGTAGGGTTAAAGAAATAATTAAATTTAATTTCCTCAATCATATTGATATGCTGGAAATTTTACGAATCAATTAAATTATCAATTTATTTATTTTTGATAAATGATATGAATTTTAGAAAATAAATTACTTAGATTTTATTTTTCATGTGTGAATCATAAGAAATAAATACCATAATTTTATCTTTATATGTGAAAATAAAAAAATAAAACTTAAATTATTAATTACTTTTCAGGAAGAAATGAGAAAGGGGGCTCCTCCTCTTTCATTCCTAACTAAACTTGATAATGGGAGGGTTGAGGAAGGATTCTCTATTCTTTTTTTATTAGCTTTTATTTAATCTTAAAATTTTGATATTTTAATTATTATAATTTGTATGATATATGATAATATTTTTTAAAATATAATCAATAAATAATTATTATTAAATTATGATGTTAGAATAATTATTTACTTTAATATTCAATTTAATTTATTTAATTAGACATATTTATATGTTATAAATTTTATGATTTAATTAGGTTTTAATTTGGAATCATTAATCTAAATTAATTTATGAAAAAATATTTGAAGTTAATTTTTATTTTATAATATTTTAAATATCTTTCAGAAATATTAAAATTTAATTTAATAAATAAGGTCAAAGTGGGGTCAGAATAGAGTTAAATTGGTTGATTAGATCAGTTCAACCCATGTAGGCAAATATGACCTAACACATGTGGTCAGACATAACCTATGTGATGTCACTAGTTTCAGTTGAACTCATGTGGCTAGACATAGCCCAACTCATGTGATTAGGCATAATCCATATAGTTAGGTATAATGCAATCATATAGCTAAGCACGACCTAGCTTATGTGGTCAAACATAATTCAACTCATGCGACTAAGCACAATCTAACCTATATAGTCAGACATAGCTCAGTTCATGTGGTTATGCACGATCCAACACACGAGTTAGGAGCACCTCAATTTAGTGTTAAGGCTTAGCTTAACTCGTAAGTGATGCTCAACCCAACTCATAAAGTTAAACCTGCTAAACTATGCGACATACATTAGACACATCATTGCCTTTATATCTAGCCCATTGTACCTTAGCCCCACCTACTACCTAGGATAGATATGTTTAGCGCACATGTCTCATCCAAGGTTCAGGTTAGTCGATTTTATCTAGGTTAATAATATGCTACATCATCTAATTTTCTCTTAATTTATTAGTTTGAGCTTATTGATTCACTAAATCAAATAGTTTTGATTTGTTTAAGCTGATTTAAGGTGATTCCTAATTTGATCAATTCAAGTCCACTTGACCTAATTGAAATTAATATTAGACCAATATAGAATAATTTTAGACTGGTTCTATAAAGATTTGAGATTAGTTTCATTATGTCCTAATTGAATTGAGTTTGATTTAAATCAATTAGATTATTCTAATTAGGATTTTGATTGATTGAAAGCTTCAAAAAATTTAATACCTCATATCTTTATGATTTGTTAAACTTAAAGTTTTATCTCAAAACATGATTTGAAAATGATTATTTATTTTCTTCTATTTGTTATTTAAATTGATGATATTGATGTGATTATTACTATATATTATATGTGACTAACTGAGTGATCCATATTAGAAGTTCAACATATGAAGAAAGCTATAGGTTCATTATAGTGCAAAGCCACCAATAGATATATTCTAATAAGCCATGCATCAAGCATAGTCCCTCATAGTATTTTATCATATAACTTTTTGAATACATGAATGAATAAATATAAATAAATAATCATAATTAACTCTACTAAGGGCAGATAGGGCGATTGCTTTCAAATATTAGCATATCATCAAACATGGCCATATATTATTGGGAAGACCTTGTTCTCACTTAGACGAGTGAGGAAAGCCACTTCATAGAGTTTGATAAGAGTTTTTTCTATTCATTGTTAGAAGAAATCTATCTCTAAAGTATGCTTCTCTATTCAATATTAAAAAAATATATCATCGAGTGTGATATACACTTCTATTATCTGTTATATATGTTATTGAGGTGTCACATATGATTAATGTATGATTTAATTTACCATACAAAAATTATTATTATTATTCCGATACATGAGTTATATCATGAATTGATATTTTACCATTTTATTTTACATTATTGATATATATATATGAAAGATTATTTTTATATTTTTGAAAATTCCTATTATATCTGGGCATTGATGTGTTTCAATCCTATATTTATTTTCAAAATAATTTACTATTTTATAATAGATTGGATATACAATATACATGCCTCCTCTTGATATCATAAATATAATAATATATCTTCAGTGATACAGCCAATCTAGCTGATGATCTTCAGGGGAATATGATGCCATGATTGGATAACCAAAGATCCTCTGAGTATTATGAAAAATTCTTGAACATTCTCCAGCACTAATGAAATCAAAATATAAAAATAAATAATGTGAGTTTAGTTTCGAGTTAAAAAACATATCCTCTCTCTCTCTCTCTCTCTCTCTCTCTCTCTCGGGGGGAAAGGAATACTTGGACTTCTCAAACCTCTTCTAGTGACATAATGACAAATAACAAATTGAGTAAAAACAGAAATGGTAAGACAAACAACAGAGACAAAATCCATTCGCATGAATTATTAACATAAAAAATCTTCAAAAGTAAAATATACTACTGATTCTTCATCCGTTGAACCGGTGTTCTTGGTCGGTCGTGTTAGTCTCAAATAGAACGCTTCAGACCTTTTCGATTGTGTTGTAATTAAAAGGAGCATTCCAGGTTGTAGGAATTGCTTTTAGTTGATTTAGCCACATGTCATTGAACAGACTGCGTGATGTCGTGTTAATCACACTATTATCGAAGGTAGTACTCTCGGTCATTTCAGTAGAGCAATTGTCGAATGCAGCACTTCAAAGCACATCATATTTGACCATATCTACTTTGTGACGGATATGGTCGTTGAAGTTGATTTGGTGATCCGACATGATATGCATTGTGCTAATAAACACCCTCATCCAATCTTGTTGTGGGAGGTTCCATGATTTTGGTCAACCCAACTATTGTCTTGGGCTTTGCCAAGATAATTCTAAGCATATCGAGCTGCCACTACACTACACTTTCGAGATCAGCCATGGAAGTAGTGAATATATAATGACTATTTAAGTGAAAAATACTACCTTGCTATATGTCTTGAGTCTATTTGCTTCAGCTCGGAACCTCAACAGTCACGTTGAAGCATACTGTAGCTCGCTATCGCATGGTTGTGGCAGTTGTATCGTGCTATTGTTGGTGAAGACCTGTATCTTTTGGAGACAAGGGTAAAAGTCGAGTGGTGGATGTGACTTGATGAGTTGATAAAATTGGGCCATGACTTGGCCAGGCATAAAAGCTCATCGGGTGCTGCTTGGCAACGCTTCACTTTGTGGATTTCAAGTTGCGGCAATGGATTTGCCATGTTGGGTTAATTGTAGTGGTTCAAACACACTGGTGTTAGGAATCATCTCTTGAGATCAACCATGTTAGTTAGTGTTGGGAGAAATCTCCTTAGGGGTTTAGCAATGTTAGTACCGGGAACCACCTCTTAAAGATTCAACCGTGCATGAGAACCATGTCTTTGAAGGGTTCAACCCTGTTAGCCTTAGGAATTACCTTTCTGATAATTCAACCATGGTTAGTATCGAAATCAATCATCAGTTATAAGCCACCTCTTTGAAAGATCCAACTCCTAGTGTAGAAAATAATTTCTTTATAGAAACCACCTCAATTATGTTGGTATTAGAAACATAAGTTCAATATAGAAAACAATTAATTAGGCTGTCAGACAGCCTATCAGCTCATTGGATTGGCGTGGCTTGGTTAGACAAATATCCAACCTGGTCAATTCAATTTAGGTTTAAGAATTAGGGTTCAAGTGTTGGTTATATCCCAATCACAAACATCGTTTTCACTTTCACTTCTGCCACGGATTACTCCATATAACAACAATGGTGGAAAAAGAACTTGCTTCTATAAGATTAGAAGCATTTGACATTAATATTTTAACTTGGTCAGACTCAAACATACGATTCATTGATCATTAGAATATATCACAAAGGTCACTGGCCTTGACTTGTAATATGTATATATGTATATATATCATTTCGTGATTTTATTTTATTTTTTTTTGTGCTTTTTGTAACCATCAGTTTAAACTTACTTGGGATTCCAATCAGCACCTCATATTTAAGATAAATTTTCTAGTGACGACAGAAGAAAGTACGCTTTATTATCATTCACCTACATACACTACCAACGAAGTGTATACCAGTCAAGCTTCGGAGTGCATAATAATCATGCGTCACTGCCGCTGCAAAGAGAAGTAAAAGACAACTGTTGGCCTTCCCCATCTCGGCCATCTGCACCGGCGGAAGGAGTGCATCCTCTTAGTTGCAGTTGTTGCAGTCGCAGGCTATCGGCTTATACGAGCACTCGCTGGACGGCTTGCCCTCTCTGCATTTGATTTGATAACAACACTTCATTTCCTGGCATTTGTTCGGGTCAGTGTCCGAACAACACTTGCAATTCGAGCACATCTTCAACTCGTCCTGGGAGATGGTGATCAAGCCGGCGACGGGAGAGACAGGTACGTAAGTTTCATTGGAGGGCGTTCCGGTGTTCGATGCTCCTACATGTAGGCGTTGAGAAACTAGTCAATATACACTTAAAAGGGACATGGAGATGAGATGAAGGATGACCTTTGTGGGGAAGGGCGGAGAGCAGGAGAGCGAGGACGAGAAAGAGGCTGACGTTGAGGTTGCCCATGGCGGTAGGAAGCTGTAAAGAGAGCGAGAGAGAGGGAGAATATATATTGAGAGACGGGAGGGAGTGTCCCCCTTCCTCTTCCTTCTGCCGCTTTAAAGAGGATGTTTTTGGCCGATCCTTCTTTAGGTGATTCCCCCTTATGGCGAGACGTATTGGTATCAACTCCTTCTTAAAAATCTCCCGTACCATATCGGTCATGTAGTATATTTTGACGTGCACCCCAATCGATATGATGCAAGTGTGGGTTTCAATACATGTGTTCTAGATGAATAGCATATTTAGGTCAAATATCCCAATCATATTTCTCCTCACCCGACCACTCGCCATAACCATGGCGACGATCGAAAGATCCAACTCTTGATTCAACACAGAAGGAAATCAGTATTGATGTTGCCAAATCAATCATGATTAACTCATTTATGCATTACGGCTTACCATAAGTTGATTTTTTTGAGATGAGATATGACGTGTAATATTGTTGCAAAGTTTCTTATAATTATCAATGATGGATTTTTTTTTTTGTAATTATCCTATGTAGCCTGATATCTCTTGATTAGTGGACCAATTAATCGGATAGTATATATTATAAATATGGTGAGTTTTTGAATCAATACTCTTACATTTTTTTTTTCGAAAGGTGATTTTTTCATTATTTCTTCAAATTGTAGTCCTATTTCATATTGTTTGGAAAAAAATAACACTGAGATCTTGTTTAATCCGATGTGGTTCAGACTTATATGTGCATGACTATTTAAGGTATATTCGAGATAAAAATACACTGCTCCTAAGGTGTCGCCTATACAAATACTAAGGCCGAGTTTGACACTCAAGTTAGGAACTATGAGCCTCTGAGTGTGGAAGTGAGTAATCTCAAAAAGTCCTCTTTTTACTATAGCAAAGGTAAGCTTTTATACCTTGTCATAAAGAGCATGAAGGAAGCTTGTGGTTACCTTTCCCCTTATAAATGATGAAAATAAATATTGCAATTGTTTTTCTCATCATAAATGGCTAGAAATAAACTTGTAATTACCTTACTTGTCATAAATGACAAGAAGTAAACTTCATTTTATCCTCTCTCATCGAGGCCATATAGTGGTGAGACATTATGTCCTCCATCATTTGTCCCCATCCAAAGACATGCTTTGAAGCTTTTTTGAAAGAGGAGCTCGAAGTGCGATGTTTAGTTTATTCGACATATGAGGGTTTAGGATTTTCTCTTGGAGGTTAGGTTTTCCCAATACACTATCATGGACAAAGTTATACATAGGATGTTCGATGTAATGTTCATATATATTTGTGTCTTTCGTTTTGTTCATGTTTTACACATCATATAGGGGGTTGTCAGCCCATTTTAGTTGACTCTGGTGGTCATTTTATTCTTATAAATAAAGGTTGTGTCATATGAGCGCTTGTGATTATTTTGGTCTATGATGGACTACCTTAGACTCTTTGTGCCGCACGAATTAAGCGAAACCATCTAAGTCCATGACAGAGGGTATCATAGTAGGACAAACATATGTAGAAACACTTGACATACAAATATGAGGGACTTGGTGGGGTTACATTGAGGGCAACCAACTTACATGACCATATAGGGAAAATAAGCATTGAAATATAGGAAAAGGTATTATTCAAAGGAGCGAGTATATGAGATTAGCATTCAAAGAAATGACCAATCTTTGTGTGAAAGGCACCACGAGGACAATCAAGCTGAGAAGAACGTATAGCACAAAAATATTGGGATGGTTGAGTTCGAGTTATGACTTGATGTTGGCAACCAAACTTGATAGTACTAAAGACAAGCAGGGTGCTTAGCAAAAGATAAGACCATGAAAGGTGAGATCAGTTGCTCAATGATTGAAAGAGTTATGCAAAACTTACAAAGGTGAGGGGATAACTTAAAGATTCGGTACTCATGCAAGGGCTTATAGGGATGACATATTACCTATGACCATCCTAATGCGACCAAAATACAACATCATGAAGCATTAAAGCTTTCTCCATGACATGGGAATGATATGACTGTAGGAGGCTAAAGTGTGCAATAAGCTTAGTATGTTGCTAAGCCTTAAGGTGTGTAGCATGGACTGCATTTGAAGAGTCATCAAGTGCATTTGCAAAATAAAATATTGCACAGTTTGTTCAACTAGGCAAAGTAGTCTAAGAGGATAGTGACCTTTGAAACTATTAAAGGGAATGATGTAAAAGTTGCTCCAAGAAAACAAATATCCCGGAAGAATAAGTCTCAGTTCTTCAAAGGTAAAATCATGTATAGTGGATTACATATGTTGAGAATTACCTCAACACTACAACACTATGAACCTCAACGTTGAGTGAGTAACGAGTTATCATATGATCTCACACGAGGTAATGCATTATGCATTATGAGATCAAGTTGGGGAGTGACCCAAGACAATACCAAACGAAGGCACAATTGAAGTTAACGTGGAAACCAGACTTAATATAGAGCTGACTCGTGGAATGGTGAGCATGAGAGTCATCATCAACTTAATGCAAATCAAGATGTAGAACAATTTGGGTGGGACATAGTGAAGTGCTCAAGCCGCTTGAAGGGAGTCGATATAGAAGGTTGAACAAAGAGCAAAGGCATAAAGCTTTTATTAGACAAAGATCAACGATAAGAACTCTTGAAATGGAAAGAGCATGAGCCCCTCATTTTGATGAAGCAGACTCATCCTACATGGTGCCAAATACAAAAGAAGTTTCAAGACACATGCACCTTATCTCAAAGAAATATTTGACTAAGAAACCAAAGTGACTTACCTTGGAGACATGTTCTCTTGAAGAATATGTCATAATGCTACCATTCGAGTTATCACGAAGGAAGTGGTGCACAAAGAATATCATGAAGAAAAGACCCCAAAAAACTTCAAAGTTACAAGGCAATGTTATGAAAGCTCCAACAAGCATCTATCCAATTAAAGCAGCATGAGACGTTTGAGAGCCTGATGCATAATAAGGAAGATCTTTTCCTTCATTGGAAGAATCCACAAAAAGCCATAAGGATCAACATAACTTAATTGGCTCTACACCAGCGTCGGAGTCATTGGCGAGTTGTAGCAAAATATTGGATTAAAGTTCGACTAAATAATAGCAATGAAGAGTAGCTAGGAGCTAAGAGGCAGGTTGCGGCTAGAGCAAAAGATTAAAGACTCAACAAAGGTGAAGAGATGCAATGACCACAAAGGCTTTGACAAGGATGTCGAACCAATAAGTGGGTGAGAATATCATAAACAAAGCTATAAGCAAGATGTTTGATATAATGCTAATATATGCTTATATTTTTCGATTTTGTTTATACTTTACACATGATATAGAGAGTTGATAGTAGGCTTGGCAGTACTATTTTGGTTAGCATTGGCAATCATTTTAGGCTTGTAAACAAAGGTTTTATCATGTGGACAATTTATCAGGATTTTTAGTTTATGATGGACCACCTTAGACCCATTTATCATGCGATCTTTCAAAGCTTGCAAAGTCCATATTTATAATTTATGTTATCTATCAAGTATTTGTTAAAATGATTGCTTGTAGATCTTAAGTTAAACATTTTCTCTAACTTGTCTTCTCTTTTGGTAGGTCCTCAAGAGACCCCAAGAGGTTCTAGGGAAGCTAGCCCTATATGGTCGAAGGCACAAGAGTACCACACAACTCAAGTAAAACCAGTTAAATCCATAATAATACATCCCTCGTGCATGTTTCACCTTATGTTTTTATTGTGATATATTTTTTCATGTGGGTTGTGTTTTTTTTAAAATTCACATATCTCTGGTATATTAGTCTTATGCTTCAATTGTGGTTGATTTCTTCACGCAGGTCAAGTTTTTCTGACTCACGGCCCTCTATCACATTTTACCTTATATCTCTATTGTCACAATTTTTTTCATACGGGTTGGGTTTTTCCCTACTAATGCATCTCAAGCTTGTTTTACCTTGTGCCTTCATCATGATAGATTTTTTGATGCAGGATAGATTTTCTCGATTCACGTGCCTCAGACACATTTTACATTGTGACTCTATCATGGTGGATTTCTTCACGCAGGTTAGATTTTTCTTACTCACGCATCTCAAGCATGTGCCTTGTGCCTTTACTGTAATGCTAAAACTATGGCGAATGCATTTATTGTCATTGACAAGAACATTAATTAAACTCATTCTTCTCTTACCCATAGGTTTTAGCTTACTTCCCTTCCTCACTTGTTCCTACCAAAAATTATTCTCCAAATAGGAAATCTTTATTCTAAGACCATTTGAGCCAAATACTGTGGTAGATTTCTTCATATGGGTCAGGTTTTCTTAAAATGTGCTTAAGGAATACTTTACCTTGTGCCTTTCTTGTGGCAGATTTCTTTATGCAAGTTGGGTTTTCTTACTTACACGTCTTGGGTACGTTTTGCTTTTGCTTATGTCTTGATAGATTTTTTTATGAGGGTTAGATTTTCTTGACTCATGCATCTAGGGCATATTGGTCTTATACTTCCATCGTCGTATAGTTCTTCTTATGCGGGTCGGGTTTTCTCGACTAACATGTTTCGGGCATGTTGGCCTTGTGCCTCTGTTATGGTGGATTTTTTTTATATGTAAGTCAGGTTTTTTTTACCCATGTTTTAGGCACATTGGCCTTATGCCTCTACTGTGGCAGATTTCTTCATGTGGTTTAGGTTTTTCCGACTCACGTGTCTTGGTTTCCAGTAGGGTGAGTTGGTTCTTAAGTTACTCATAGTCTTCCACTGTTTTGTTCTTTCGTCTCTTCAAGTCAAGATGTCTCTCCTTTCTAATAGAAGTTTTTCTCAATCTAGTGGTTGTCAGATGGTCAAGGTTCATGCTTCATCCTTAGACAACGCAAGGCCAAATGATGTCTCAACCTCTCTTTCATAAGGGGAGGCAGTTCCCGTGAACCCAAAAATTCATCGTAACTTAGGGTCAGTGAAAGCCTTGCATGATCATAATTCAGTAGTAAGTGTATCAATTCAAAATCACTTGTGTGTTAAGTATTTCATCCCGACAAAGTTTGGCTTACAAGTCCCTTGATCAATGGAGATCTTATGTCGAGTTCTCTTTCCTTGTCTTGTGACTACTTTGAGGTAACATTTCATTTTCCCTTGATCCGGTGATAGTATATTGCTTACAATGACAAAAGATATCACATTATCAAATGATGCTCAACTAGTGGTGCTATACTGTTCATTAGAGAATATTAGTGTGCCAATATTACTCCGACTCAAACTTTTTCAACTTAATTTCGACTATATAAGGTGAGAAGTGGCTACTACTTAGACCATTTAAGAGGCTTTAAAGTTAAAAGAGCCCCATCTAACCATAAGGGTTGAAAGGAATCTAAGTCCTGCCTCAACACATCTGTGTAGATGCATATTAGTGATTTGAAAAATATGATTAATTACAAGGCTAAGCAGTGAATAGCTAGATCTCAACCAAAATGTGAATGGCTTCCCTAACATGCTGTAAGTTAGAAGAGTTGATGAACAAATCAAAATTAAAGGATGTCATCGTGGACTATGGGAAAGAAGAGGAAGAGGAAGATATTTTAGACATTTAAAAGGGGGTTCTGATCCTCAAGTGTCTCTCCTTAAGTTGTTTAAGTGGTTAGAATGCACTAAGATTATAAATAGAATAAATAGAGAAGTCCTCTATTATAAATTTTCAATTATTATATGATAATTTCTTAACTTTTCATATAAAAACACATAGACTACAAATGACATCTAATATCAATAACAATGAAGGGATATTAAATAAGTAGAATTGGTATATACAAAGGAAATCGTAATGAAACAGAGTTACTTTGAAGTTTACTATGAAATGAAGTAGGGATAGAGCTACTTCAAAGAAGTTCCGAGAGTTAATAAGGAAGATTCAATGACAAAGCACTAAATTGACCATAGAGCACTATTCGACGATGACGATATGATCAAATGGACCATGAAGCAATATTCAACAATAATATGATTGAGATAGCCATAAAACATTATTGTATGATAGCATGTCCAAATCGATGATGAAGTGCTATTCGACGACACCAACATTATTGAATCGTTTACAAAGCACTACTCGACCACAGAAGTATAGCCAAACCGACCATACCTTTGATGTACTCACGAAGTGAAGGCAAAAGGAGAAACGTCTCCTCCTTTCATCTTCTCCATCTCCACCAATCTGCGCCCATCGAAAGCACGCCGAGCTCTTATTTGCAGTTGTCACAGTTGCAAGCAACCGGCTTAAGAGAACAAACGCGACCAGGTTGTTCGCAGATGATTTTGTGGCAACATTTCGTTGTCTGGCACTTGCTCGGGTCACTACCGGAACAACACTGGCAATCCGAGCACAGTGGCACAGTAATCAACTGGTGATCATGGAAGGCGCTAATCTGGTCACCGAGAGGTCGATGTTCGACAGAGAAAACTGGTATGTAGTCGTCATCATTGGAGTGTGCTCCTGACTCTAGTGCTCCTGCATGCAGGTATCAAGAAACAAGTTAAGTGTAAAAGCGGAGCTATAGTTATATCATATCAGAAGATGAAGGATGACCTCCATAGGGAATAGCGAAGAGCAGGATAGCCAGCATCAGAAAGAGGTTGGCGTTATTGACCATGGCGACAGGAAACTATGATGAGAGACGGAGGGAGCTCTTGTTTCTCTTGCTAAGAAGAGAATGTTTATGCCAGATCAATCTTTTGTGATTAAGAAATCGCCTTTTCTTATAATGGGTGATTGCAACTGGCCATTTGTGATGTGTATCAACAGCATATATGAAAAGAAGTGAGGTACAATGAATTTATAAATATTTTACTAGGGAGAGATTAACCTCAATCATGTGCATGCATCATAGTAATTATCCTCATATCCAGGTTTTATTAAGGATCCTGACATTTTAGGAATCCAAGATTATCCTTGTCCTCTATCAATTGATCCTCTATAATGTCCCCATAAAATTGAGCTTCCATGGTGCATGTTAATCTTAGAATGATGTAAATGAAACATCTTAAGTTCAAGTGGCTTTATAAGGGAATTAGTAAATTGGTCTAATTATGGATGTAGTATGCATATAGTTGGCCAATGACAACTAATTCTCTAAGAAAATAAAATTAAATGATACTGTATTTTATGCGAGAGTAGAATATCGAGTTAGGGCATAGATAGGTTGTACTAATATTGTCATAATATATCATTGAGAGGATTGAAAAAACTCTAATTTTGTAAAAAGTTAGTGACCTAGTTGAGTTCTATAGATTGGTTACGATGATTTGATACTAAAGAGTTCGTCGTAGTTTTGATGAATATATTTTATTTTATTTTTTGAAGTTCAATTGATCCTATTTACTCAAAGAAAGATAATGTAGGCTATATGAATATTTTGTATTAATATGATCAAATTAGCACTAACAAAAATATGAAATTGGAAGAATGAGCATTTATAAAGAAGTATATGAATGAGAATCCCTTTAAGATATCGTAAGATATTTTGGTGTAAGCCGATGAGTAGTAGATTATCAATTTATGAAGTATAATAGTTTATTAGTTACAAATGAAATAATTGGACAAGTAAGAGATAAGTACAAATGTATGTACTATCGAACAAAGTATGTGCTGATACTGTATGAAATTTATAGTAAGTAGTCATCATATAGTTTGAGTGACTAGATGAAGGAGAGGGATAGCAACTTTTTTAACAATCTATATGTTAGTTTATGATATTATATCTCGAATGTACTTTTTATGAAAAAATGAAAAAACCAAAAGATGTAAACATTGTTTAATGTAAACAATCTAAATAATTTTTAACAATCTATATGTTGTCTGCACACCTCAAAAATAGCTTAATGTAAACAATGTTTAACAATCTAAATATTGTCTGCTCACCTCAAAATATATATATATATATATAATAATAATTTTATAGTGGTTCGATCTTCCCGACATATATTTACTCTTAATTATTTTTCTTTTGAGTCTACCAATTTTTACTAATGATCATATTTTGAATGAGTAAAAATCACCAACCACTTATAAACTTCTCTTTTTCAAGGCTCAAGAGAGAATCTTAGCATTCACTTTTTCTTACAAAAAGATCCTCTATCTCCTATAAGTTAGTTTTACAACTAATCCCAAGAGCAAGAGTAGGAAGAGACTTTAGTTATACTCAAAATAATAGCTTACAATATCTTGTAATTTCAAGAATTATTGCACTATTACCCAGTCCAAGTAAGATACTTATAGCTCCTAAAGGTCATCAAGAATTAAATCAAAATTTAATTTTTTAATATTTTGGAGTTCCGAGTGGTACTACCATGGATGCTGAGTGGTGCTACCTTTAGAATCAATCAAAATCTAGTATGATATTGGATTTTAATGGACATATCACTTGAGCCTATATATACCACTACCTATGCCTTAGGCTATTGGTTTAGCCTTATTAAGAGTCCAATTCAATCAAGTTTCAAGCCTAATAGCTTTCATAACAAAATGACCATACAACACCATGGTCTTTACTTAACAACTTGACACAACATCAAAGCTTATGGCATATCTTCCAATCAAATCATCGTATCTGTTAGACATTTTTACATGAAGGTGTCGCCTTACCCACGTGCACATGGGATTTCCATGCTTGTTGCGATGGTACCTTAGTTGTATGTTAGTTCCTCAACATGTCCTCTAGTAGGTCGGAAGCCCGCTCGACCGTCCAGTGCTGAGGTTGGCTTTCAATTCCTAGTGAAGCCAGTGCTACTCGGGACTTGGTGTGATGCTTCTTGTAAGATTGTTCGCCCTCGATCATATATCTCGGCACAATCGATCTTCACAGGCGCAGCCTACCCTGAGAGTTCATCTATCCTCTCCTCGATCTTGAATACCTACGATGGTCAAGTCAGTATGTTGAACATCCTCTTTGGGTATGGAGGTAGAGTTTTCTAGTAGAGGTCTCTTTTTTGGTTTACCTAGGCGTCTTTTATAGTATCTGGGAGCGCTTGAAGCTATATGAGATGTTTTTAAAATGCATAGGTGATTATTGGGGGAGGTGGTAGATTACTGATCTATCCATTTATACAAATCTCTGAGCCTGCACCCCCCCCTCCCCCTCACAATTATGCCTTTTTAGGCAGTCGAGGGGAAGGCTTGTTGATTCTCGAGGCTAAAACTCCATTGCTTTGGTTTGGTGGTGTTAGCATTGTGATATGGATTGGTCGTCAGCTAGTGTGGCAGTCTTTGCTAGATGACCCAAAATATATCCTATCACTATCCTTGACATATCACTTACTCCTCTAGCATGTCATCTTCGTCATGACATCTAATCATCCAATATGATATTCGTTTCTTCAGTATGATAACAAAATTTTCAATACAAATTCTATTCTTTGACATATTATCAAATCTCTGACTTAATGTTTATCCCTTTGGTGGTCCAAGTAAATGATTAAATTTTTTTTTACATCACTTATCTCATAAATATATTAATATAATAATTTATTAATTAATCTCATCATTAAAATTTAGGATTCAATGATCTCACTTTTTTTTTATGATAATCAATAAATGATGAGGTCTTAATAAGACTTATATTGTCTATATGTCATCTTAAAAGGATTACAATGAACTTAAACTTAAAGATAAAAAGTGTTATTACTATGGTGCTGTTGATTGGAGAATCAAGAGGACCTGGTTCAGTCCTGAAGGTGCAGATCTATCTAGGGAGGCCTGCATCGGGGTGGGTGTGCGACCCAAGCAAGAAACTATGGTGGCAAGTGGGCTCCCAATATGTTGTTGATTCGACTAAGGTCATCTTAAGGTACTACTTTTTCTTGAAAGATGCTTGGGTCATCCATAGGTGCACTTTGGCCATGATTGGAAGTGCTCAGTGTCCTGAGGCGCTTCTTAGACTTGTTGAGGTCCTACACAAGTGATCAACATCATAGAGGATATCTCAATCTGACCCCTCTAATGCTTAAATCAAAAAGGTAGGTGAAGATATTTATTAAAGCTAAGAAGAGTTTAGATAAATGCTTGCCCCTATTTGGTCTAGGGGCTTGAGTTTTATATCTAAGCGGTCAGTGACATGAGACCAACAATGGGTTAGGGTGTTTCTTACCATACTTGGGGATCATTAATAGTGACATCCAATGAGGGAGTGCCTCTTTTGAAGAATGACGTCAAGGTTGGACGACTATGATGATATGCTTTGCCATGGCTCTTGGCCTATCTAGGACAAGTACGGGATGGCCCCCTATGTTGTTTGTTCGTAAGGAGGAGTTACGGAAGTTGAGCCATGTCTCTAAGCTTTAATAAGTGCAAGTAGGCTTTCCCTTAATTATGGTTACATATGCCAATGGATGAAGGTAAGGAGTGGACCTCATTAGCCTTTCCTCGAGGGTTAAGACAGGCAGGGGATGGTAGACTATTTCCCTGTTGGTGACTATAGAGGATTAGCATGAGTTACCCATACCTTTGTCAGGGTAAGTTGATATCGTTGTCATTTTTCCTATCAAAAAGCATATATCTTTAGTCTTGAACTGAAGTTAAAATAATCTTAATTGTATTAATATCATCATTAGAAGCCCAAATATTTAATCAAATTTCAAATTTTAAAGAATAATATTCAATTATTATTATGATATATGCATTGATAAAATAAAAATTATAAGAACATCATAATTTTTCACATTACTTCTCTCATTTTGTTATCAACAAATAAACATAATAAGTTATCATTTCTCCTCTTTTATCATCAATAAAAAGAAAAACACATAAATTACTATTTCTTCTTCTTTCTTTGTGATCAATAAAAAAATACAAATCATGAATTTTATACACTTAATACCATCTTTCTTATTACCAACAAGTCTTCATGATATTTATTTTTTTCATAATTATAAGTTATTGATTATAAAAAAGTAGATATTTTTTATTGCTAAAATATTTTGAATGGAGATTACAAAACACGTAATGTGTGTTCCAAGTCAATATAACCCGTTTCAAGAATAAATATTTCAAATTCCTTGTTCTATTGATGCAAAACCCTATCAACATCGTAATGTGTTTATAAGACGACAAAATGAACACACATGAAAAAAGACGATTTTGCCAATTCTTTACGAAAAGATATATAAGTGATATCCTTATCAGTGGTAAAGTCAGATATATGTACATCGTTTTTCTCTTTTTGTGTGTGTATTTGTTCGTTTGGATTTTAATTTAGCTATATATATAATATATATAATCTGATATACTAGATCTATCTATTAAATGATTAAAATTTGAAATATTTTAAAATATTATCTGATATATTTTCAAGATGATGATTAACCTATAAAGTGTGAACTAATTTATTTGGTAAATAATAGATCGTATATTTTTTGGTTTAAATTTTATTTTTATCATTTATTTTGTATAAAAATAATAGCTTATGCTACTGAGTTAAATGGGTTTATTACTATTGTAATTAATTTGTTTAAAAGGAAGTCATTAATTAGATCACATCGTTTGATGACACAATATGTTATTTCGAATGACATCGATCGGCATTGGAAAACGGATGGGTTGTCTATGTCAACTTTTTCTGGGCGGTTAAAGATAGCCGGGACAAATGATGTGTTCATTTAAGGATCATATATCAATAGAAATTAACTTTTAATTGAAGTGGACTCCCTTGCAAAAATGCTAATCTCAAACGGTGTAGTTGAAATGCAAAATATGCAAAATAAATGAGTAGTCGATTAATCCTTCTCTCATCAAGTAGTATTTTGCAAAATGCAAAATAAACGTTTAATTAGAATAAGACTTATATCATTTTTCTGATAATACTATTTCACATAAGTGGTCAATTAATCCTTCTCTCCTCAAGTAGTATTACGTAATTATAATGTGTTATATCCCTAGTGATTCTATTCAAGCAGTTTTTAGATCAGTTGCGTCTATAATAACGATAGATATATAATATATCGATCTATCCGGTTAATTCAATATCCTTATAGAATAACATATAAACCGAAATATTTAAAATATATATTTAAAAAATTAATCTCGTTAACATGATCTCATCATGATTTAATTTTTTATTATAAAAAATTAAAAACATCATAGTATATACTTAATAATATCATCATTAACCACGAGAGGGTATGTAAAATTACAAGTGACATGATTGACTTATAAGGCAATTATAACTAACATCAACAATTTTAAAAGACTCCCTTTGAGCGATGTTTGGGAGTGATGGAGCTTGTTCTTCCTAGTGCTGCCATAAAGGAGATGCTTCCTTCATCATCCCTCTGCATTTGCTCAATAGTGGTAGCGGAGGAGGGTCTCCTAAATGCTTGTTTATCAAGTTTTGTGTTAGGATCCTTTGGAGTCTCAGATGCCCGATCTATGGGTCGAAGGAGGCATTGGTGGTTGCTCCCTCTGCTCCCAGACTACTTGCTTCTCTTGGTCGGAGGATTGATGGGGGACGTATCGAACAATGCTTCGCTTGCTTGTCACTGACCTCGAACATGTTCCCGTGGAGATCCGTGTTAATGAGATAAAAGAAAAAGACAGTTAGAGCTAGAGATAAAAAGTAAAGAAATAAGAAAAGAGTAGTGTGCAAATACTAATCTTGAGATAAGGGACTAAGCCCAGCATCCATGCGTCATTGCTTGTTTATATCGAAGGTGGTGGTGGTGGTGGAGAGGTAGTAGGAAACTTCCAAGTGGCTTCAAGACAAGCTAAAAAGGCTGATCTCTTCTCGAAGATGTGATTGATAAAGAATAAAACTTCTCTTCCAACCTTTATTGGAGACTTTGCAGCCACTTTGGGCAGAAAGCAATGAATGCAGCAAAGTTAGCATCTACGAAATGGTAAGCCTTCAACACTCTCTAAGAAACTTTCTTTATAAGATAAACCTAGGAGTTCAGTGCCATGTAGGCAGGCAAAAACTTTCAGAATTGGAAGACATAAAAAAAAAAAAAAAAAGTGGATGACTGAGGGACCCCACATCCCAAGAGGTTCACGTCCGAAGATAATAATAACTTCGACCCTTTTTAAACGAGAATAAAATTTGTCTAGATGATACCGAAAACACTAACTAATTGAACCAACAATTTGTCTGAATCACAATTAGATGACTAAAAAAAGAGAGAGAAAAATGAAGATATTTATGGACCTTTAAAAGGGGGTTCTGAATCCTCTAAGCATCTTAAGTTATTCTGATGGTCGGAATGTACTAAAATTACAAATAGAGTAAATAGAAAAAGTCCTCCATTATAATTTCTCAATTATTATATGATAATTTTTTTAATTTTGTATATATAAAAACAGACAGACTATAAATGACATCTCTTATTATGTCAGCCAAATCGATAATGAAGTGTTACTCGACGACACCAACATAATTGAATCGGTTATAAAGCACTCCTCGGCCACAGAAGTGTAGCCAAACCGACCATACAATAATAACATATTATTATTATTGTCTCCTTTGATCTTCTCACGAAGTGAAGGCAAAAGGAGAAACGTCGCCTCCTTTGATCTTCTCCATCTCCACCAATCTGCGCCCACGAAAGCACGCCGAGCTCTTATTCGCAGTTGTCGCAGTTGCAAGCAACCGGCCTAAGAGAACAAACGCGACCAGGTTGTTCGCAGATGATTTTGTGGCAACATTTCGTTGTCTGGCACTTGCTCAGGTCACTACCGGAACAACACTGGCAATCCGAGCACAGTGGCACAAGTGGCACAGTAATCAACTCGTGATCATGGAAGGCGCTAATCTGGTCGCCGAGAGGTCGATGTTCGACAGAGAAAACTGGTATGTAGTCATCACCATTGGAGTGTGCTACTGTCTCTAATGCTCCTGCATGCAGGTATCAAGAAACAAAGTTAAGTGTAAAAGTGGAGCTATAGTTATATCATTACAGAAGAAGAAGGATGACCTCCATAGGGAATAGCGAAGAGCAGGATAGCGAGCATCAGAAAGAGGTTTGCGTTATTGACCATGGCGACAGGAAACTATGGTGAGAGAGACGGAGGGAACTCTTCTTTCTCTTGCTTAGAAGAGAATGTTTGTGGCAGATCAATTTTTTGTGATCAAGTAATCGCCTTTTCTTATAATGAGGATCAAGAGCATATACGAAAAGATTGATGTTCCAAGTACAATGTATTTATAAACATTTGACGAGGGAGAGATTAACCTCAATCATATGCATGCGTCATAGTAATTGATTCTCATATCCAGGCTTGATTGAGGATCGTGACATCTTACGAATATAAGATTATCTTTATCCTCTATCAATTGATCCTTTATCATATCCTCATAAAATTGAGCTTCCGTCATCGATGTTAATCTTACAATAAGTGAAATATTTTAGAGCAAGTGGCTATATAAGGGAATTAGCAAATTGGTCAAAGTATGGATGTGGTATGCATATAGTTGGTCGATGTTCTATAACAAAATAAAATTCGATGATAATGTATATTATTGAGAGGATTGGGAAGCGACCAAGTTTATGAAGCAAGTTAGTGACCTAGTTGAGTTCTATAGCAATGGTTATGATGATTTGATACTTAGCGTTCATGGTAGATTTTATGAATATATATATATATATATATATATATATATATATATATATATATATATATAGAACTTCAATTGATTGAGTTTACTCGAAGACAGATAATGTTGGCCTATATGAATTTTCTATATCAATATTATCGGTCCAATTAGCACCTACAAAAATATGAAATTGAAAAAATGAGCATTTGTAAAGTATATGATTAAGAATCCCTTTAAGAAATTATAAGATATATTTTAGTGTAGATCAATGAGTAGTAGACGATCAATGTATAAAGTATGATAGTTTATTAATTACAAATAAAATAACTGAACAAGTAAGAGATAACTATGATATAGTTTGATTGACTAGATGAAGGAGAGGGTTAGCAACTTAGCAACTTCTTTAGCATTTTATATGTTATTAGATATTGAATGTACTAAAAGATACACCCAAAAAAATAACTTAATGGTCTTAGATCTTTGATGGGGAATATATATATAGTAATTTTATAGTGGTTTAATCTTATTGATATATATCTACTCTTAATTTTTTTTCTCTTTAGTGTACCGACTTGTCCTAATGAACTTTTTCTTACAAAAGTTCCTCACCTCCTATAAATTAGTTTTATAACTAAACTCAAGAGAAAGAAGAGACTCAAGTTATGCTCAACATAAAACTTATAATATCTTGTAACTTAAAGAATGGATGCACTATCAACCAAATTCGAGTGGGATATTTATAGCCCTAAATATTTTTAAGAATTAAATCAAAATTTAAATTTTTGATATTTTTGAGATCTGAGTGGTACTACCATGGACATTGGGTGGTACTACCTTAAAGTGATTAGAATCCGGTATGAACTTTTCCTCATTGAATGAAATTACTTTCTTTTTGAATGTTTTACTTAATTTGAATTGTCTAAGATATTGAGTCTTTATTATGTCATTCTAGATGTAAAACTTTTTCAAATTTGACACATGTTAAGTCCGAGGGAGTGTCTTCCCCTCCATTGTCGCTAGAGTGTAAGTCTCATCTCGAACGACTTGGGTGATGCGGGAGTGCCCAGGGTCACTACCCTCTACCTTCCTTAGGACTAGGTCTCCCGTGTCGATTGGTCGAGATCGGATCCTCCAATTGTAGAGTCGAATGACTACCCTCTGGTAGTGCAGGATTTTTAAGTGCAGGGTTCCCTCTGAGACATGTTTCTAATGCTTCAAGGGTGAAGTTCTCAATCCTCCAAGTCGGGAAGACCATTTCGAGCAGTAGAAAGACCTCAATGCCAAAGGTCAGACTATAGGGCGACTCCCCTGTGGGGGTCTTCAGTGTTGTCTATAAAGCCCATAAGACACTTGGGAGCTCCTCGACCCAGGATATTAAAGCTTCCGCTACTCACCTCCTTAGTCCTTCGAGTATGCTTTTGTTGGTTATCTCAGCCAAACCGTTGGCTTAAGGGTGGGCCACCAAACTGAACTTTAGTTGAATCTGATAGTTTTGGCAGAAAGCCTTAAACTTGGGGTTGCTGAACGATGTCCCATTATCTGTGACTATGATCTTAGGGATGACGAACCTCATTATGATGTTCCTCTAGACGAAGCCCTCCATTTGCTTCTCAGTGGTCGAGGCTAAAGGCTTGGCCTCGACCCATTTGGTAAAATAGTCTACCCCAACGATTAAGAACTTGTGTTGCCCCATGGCTTATTGGAATAGGCCGAGAAGGTCCATCCCCCATTACACACAAGGCCAAGCATGGTAGGTCGGAGAGAGTGGCAAAGCCGGTTGGTGAGGAATGTAGGCATGTTTCTGGCATGCCGGTTGGTGAGGAATGTAGGCATGTTTCTGGCATTCCACACACTTCTAGACGTAAGTTTTTACATCTTTCTGTATAGTCAGCCAGTAGTACCCTAGGCGAAGGATTTTGAAAGCTAGTGTGCGCCCTCTGATATGTTCACCACATATCCCCTCGTGGACCTCGATGAGCACCATATCGGCCTCGGATTCTGATAAGCACCGTAGTAGGGGTTGGCTAAAAGCTCTTTTATAAAGGCACCCGTTGATGATGGTGTATCATGCTTCAGTTCTTTTGACTCGACAAGCGGCCACTTTGTCTGCTGAGAGAGTTGCATCCCTCTTGTAGTGTAGAATTTTCTCCCTCCAGTCAAGATGGGTGACCGTGGTTGCTGCTTTGGTAGTGGCGACCATCAGTCGATGGAGGCTGGGGATAGTCGGCAACCCAACGGCAGTGTCGGCAGAGGCTAACCTAGCCAAAGTGTCGGCCCTGCAGTTCTCGAGGCGTTGGATTTGGGATATTTTGAAGTACTTGGTTATACTTATCAATCGGCGGGCCTCAGTGTGATAGCGGGCCATGTTCAGTTCTCGAGCCTTGAAACTCTCATCAACTTGGCCAGCGACCAACTAGGAGTCGATGAACACCTCCAAGTGCTCTACTTACAGCTTGGTTGCTAATCATAGTCCAAGTAGCAACACTTCATATTCCACTTTGTTGTTAGTAGTTGAGAACTCTGGGCGCATAACATGCTCCCAAACCTGTCCAGAGGGATCTTTTAAGATTATCCCAGCCTCTCCCTTAGAGGCGTTTGTCAATCCATCAATGTGGAGGGTCTAAGTAGACTCCTTTTAGATGAGCTTGGGAGCAGTTAGCTCTGAGGAAAGGTTGGTGATAGCTTGAGCTTTAATCTCCCTTCTCGGAGCATACTCTAGGCCAACTCACTAAGCTCTACTAACCACTTGAGCATCTACCCTGCAACATCAAATTTAGAGAAAATTTGATGCAGCGATTGATCGAGTAGTGTGGGCCTGGAAGTATGACTGTAACTTCCTGACCATGAGGACCAGGGCGAGGGCGAGCTTCTCTATTGGAGGGTATTGCTCCTTGGCCCTGTAGGACAAGGCTATAGTAGTAGACAGGTCGTTGGTTATTCTCGTAGAGCTTGATCAGGAACGAGATGACGACCCGCTCTAAAGTGGCGAGGTATAACTCAAGTTAGTCGCCCGGGCCAACCAAAGACATCCGAGGTAAGGTTGCGAGATGGGCCTTCAGCTCCCGAAAGGCTTAATCGCACTCAGGGCCCTAACTGAAGCTTTTATTATGTTTCAATGCCCATAGAATGGGGTAACTTCGATCGCCAGCTTGAGATATGAACCGCCCAATCGCTGCTAACCTCCCGATGAGGCACTGAACCTCATTGGTGATATAGGGTGGCTTCATGTCAATGATGGCTCTTATCTTTTTTAAATTCACATCTATCCCTCGTTGGTGAATGATGAAGCCAAGGATTTTTCTCGATGCCATGCCAAAGACACATTTGGTAGGGTTGAACTTAATTCCAAACTTCCTAAGTATTCGAAATGTCTCAGCGAGATCCGTATGATACATCTATACTTGTTTGCTTTTGACGATCATATCATCTACATAGACCTCCATATTCCTACCTAACTGATCTTTGAATAACCTATTGACCATTCTCTAGTAGGTGGCTCTAGCATTCTTTAGTTCGAATGACATTACTTTATAATAGTAGGTTTCTTGATGCGTGATGAAGGCCGTCCTCTAGCGATCCTGAGGGGCCATTTGGATTTGGTTGTACCTTGAGAACGCATCTATAAAGGAAATAAGTTTGTATCCAGAGGTGGAGTCTACTAGCTCATCAATCCTCGATAGTGGATAGTAGTCCTTTGGGTAGGCCCAGTTAAGATCGGTGTAATCAACACACATGCGCCACTTTCCATTAGCTTTTTTTCACAAGGACTACATTAGATAACCCATTCAGGTATCTAACTTATGCTATGAACCTAGCCTCTAGTAGCTAATCAACTTATTCTTCAATGGCCTTCTATCGATCAAGGGTGAACTTTCTTGGCCTCTGCTGCATCGAGCAAGCCCCTAGAGCAGTGCTCAATCGGTGCTGGGCAATTTTTGGGTGTATGCTTGGCATGTCGCTTGGTGACTAGGCGAAGATGTCCGCGTGGCGCCCGAGGAAGTCTATAAGTTGGATGTGTTGGTCCTCATGTAGAGCCGACCAAACTTGGATCGTCCTCTCCGGATAATCCTTTTCCAATGGTACTTCCAGTATCGATTCAGTGGGCTTGAGTCGAGTGTTTGGCTTGCAAGGTTCCCGTGGGTCGGGAACCGGAGTCTCCTTCTTGCCTCTTTTGGGGATGGATGTTGCCACTAGGTAGCATCGCCTTGACTCCCGTGGGTCACTCCTAACCTCCTCCGACCCTGTGCTGGTCGGGAACTTCATATTGCAATGGTATGTATATATGATAGCCCTTAGCTTGTTGAGAGTCAATCACCCGATGATCATGTTGTATGCCGAGAGGAGCCTTGACCACCATAAAAGGAACCATGATTTCTTAGCTCGTTACCGAAAGTCATAGAGAGGGTTGCAATGCCCACTGGAATTATTACATCCCCGATAAACCCTGTCAAAGTTGAAGTCATGAGGATGAGATCTCGGTTAGTCATGATGAGCTTTTGAAAAGCGTCAAGGTATAGTATGTCGGTGGAGCTCCCTGTATCTATCATGATGTGCTTGAGACGGGTGTTTGCAATGCGGGTTATGATCACTAGGGCATCATCCTGGTATGGGTATTCACTCTTGAATACCCAGGGTTGCCCTATGCTCGAGGTCTCTTCTGGACTTTTGCATTGGCATACGCTTTCCCTACCAAGGAGCTGTCGCCACCCACGGTCGGGTGCCTATTATAACGTCTACTTATCTCTCCACGGGGCCTTTCAAGTGAAGGGACGGCTCGCATGGCTTTCTTATATACTAATCGAGGTGGCTATGACGTATGACGTCTTTAATTTGGTTCTTCAAATCGTAGCACTCCTCGATGTCATGTCCATAGTCGTAGTGGAAGCAACAGTAGCGTCTGAAGTCCCGTTCCTCAGTTCGAGTCCTCATCGGGTTGAGGGTTTTAAGGAGTCCTTTCTCTCAGATCTGGAGGAAGATCTCAGTCTAAGTAGAGGTGAGCGGAATGTTGGGGAGCCAAGGAATGGTCGGTTAGGCTCTCTCTGTCCTCTTCCTTGGGAGCCCAGGAGGTGGTCCCTGAGAGGACTCAGCTCGCGAGCGCTTCTGATCTTCATGCTTCTCTGCCACGAGAGCCTCGACAGCGACATATTAGTTGGCCCTTTATAGCATTTCCAGCATATTAGTTGGGGAGCCAAAGAAGCAGTAAGGCTTAATCCCGATCATGAATGCTTGGATAACCAACGACGGATGTGTGTCGGGAATGACCCTGATCTCCTTTGTGAAGCAGGCGAGGTACAAGCCAAGGGGCTCATCTTCCTTCTGCCTCATCACGAGGAGGGACACGACAGCTGGTTTCGACCAGGCGCTAGCGACAAAATTGGCCTCGAACTCTTTCATGAGCTAATCGAGAGAGTGGATAGAGGCGAGCGATAGCTGACCATACCACCCTCAAGCGATCCCGTGCAAAGTTGTCGGCAAAGCTCGACACATTGTGGCATATGATGTGCCATACAGAGCCATTTACACCCGGAATATAGCTATGTGCTTCATTAGGTCGGAGCCACCATTATACACCTCCAACGTCATGAGGCGGAAGTGTTGCGGGATGGGTGTATCTTGGATTTCTTGGATAAAGAGGGAGCCACAAATGGGGCTCTCGCCACGCTCGTCCTTCATTCTAATGGTCTTGTGGACATCGTTAATTTTCTGACTCACCAGGCATAGTTGTGCCCTCAAGGAGTCGGTGGAGTCTAAAGAGAGCATATCAAGGTTTGGCGGGCTACGGGCTTATACGCTAGGTGTGAATGTCGGGCACTTGACTGCATCGCCCGAGAGGGCGTGATCAGACTCTTGCAAAAGCTAGGGTAGATTGTCGAAGGGTTACGTTGTCAAGGGTCAACCTTCTATCAGCGGCATTGCCCCTGTTAGGGCTAGAGGAGCCGCTTGGAGCTATGGGCTCGGTTGCTACGCAAGCTGTGAAATGTGGGGTATGATTGCCTGGAGCATCCCTGCTATGGCTTGGACCTAGTTGGCAAGTCCCTGAAAGGCCTCAAGGGTTTCCGCCGAGACACCGAGATTAAGTGGGGTGGCGTCAACCTAGGGTCATTGAATGGGTGCTACTACTGCCCTGGGGTGTGGGAAGGTAGGTTCCCATCTCTGAACAAAGGGAGTAGAAGCATGGGAGGTCAGTTGGGTAGCGGGAGGGGCATCTTCCCCGAAGTTACCGGGTGCTAAGTATTCTTGCTACATCAGTCCCTCCTTCTAGTGCCAAAATGTAACTAGGTGATCCGCGTTGTCCAAGGAGTCAACACGACATAGTCCGACCTGCATACATAGGAACAACTTAGCAGGATTTGGAGCTCGAGGAAGATGTGAGGCCTCCATTGGGCTCGGAGGTGTTCTAGACATCCGGGGGCTCTTCCCTCATTCCGTGGTCGAGTACCTACAAGAAAAGGCCTCTGTTGGGGAGGACCTTCCAACGAGACCCCTCTGATGGCTAAGTTAGCCTTGTATATGATAGTATCTTTAGCGCTTCCTTGGCCTCGGAGCTTTTCCTTATCTGTATTGTAAGAGTGTCGATCCCCCCTAGAGTAGCCCCTCCGAGGGTCGCTTTTATACTTGTTCGTCGATGGCCAATTGTACCTTTCCCATCTGTCTCTACAGCATCCTCCGTTGGAGTATTTAATGCTACAGGCACCGTCGACGGTCGTCCATACTACGGGTGAGCGTGTCGCGTGTCGTTTCAGCCCTGTTGTCATACTATCTCTTCAGATTCTTTGAGATTTGATAGGGATTACACGGCACCCGATGATGCTGCATATTGGGCTCATCCCCTCATTGTGACGCGTCGCTCGTGTGTGTCAAAGGGCGGATCGCGTACCTATTTAGCCGATCTTGTTCTACGTCGGGTCAGTCCAAGCCACGTCATCCGATTTGGATCGGAGGCCCACTATTATCCTTATCACATATATATATAATTTTAATATGATATACTAGATCTATCTACTAAATGATTGAAGTTTGAAATCTTTTAAAATATTATCTGATATATTTTCAAGATGATGACTAACTTAAAAAGTGTCCACTAATTTATTTAGTAAAGGTCTTAATAGTATATCATATATTTTTTTAGTTTAATTTTTTATTGTTTATTTTTTTATAAAAATAAGAGCTTAAGGGACTGAGTTAATCGGGTTTATTACTATTGTTATTAATTTAAGTTTAAAAGGAAGTCATTAATTAGATCGCATGGTTGGATGACACAAAATGTTACTTCCAATGACATCGATCGGCATAGAAAAAAGGATGGCTTGTCCATGTCAACTTTTTCTGGGTGGTGACAGATAGCCGGGACAAATGATGTGTTTATTTAAGAATCATATATCAATAGAGATTAACTTTTAATTGAAGTGGACTACCTTGCAAAATGCCAATCTCAAACGGTGTCATTGTAATGCTTTTAATTAGAAAGAAACTTCCATCATTTTCCTGACAATACTTTTTCACATGAATAGTCGATTAATCCTTCTCTCCTCAGTAGTAGTGTTATGAATCAACGTTGGTGTGGGAGAACTCGATGACAGCGGGGACAGACACGTCATCCAGCACGGTGGAGTGGGCCCTGGCTGAGCTCACCCACCACTCGGACGTAGCCCAACTCGAGCTCGACTCGGTGGTCGGCCGATCCCGCGTCGTCTCCGAGTCCGACCTCCCCAGCCTTCCTCTCATGCAAGCCGTCGTCAAGGGGACCACCCGCTCAAGCCGCTTTCCCTCCCCCGCATGGCGTCGGAGGCGTGCGAGGTCTCCCCACGCTGCTGGTCGACATCTGGGGCGATCACCCACGACCCGGCGTCGTGGCCGGAGCCGCTGGAGTTCCGCCCGGTCAGGTCTTCCCCGGCGGCCGACACGAGGGCGTCGACGTCAAGGGGAAGGACTTCAACTCATCCCCTTCGGGGCCGCGGGATGAGCCTGGGGTCCAGATGGTGCAGACGATGGCGGCGACGCTGGTGCACGGCTTCGACTGGAGATTGCCGGCGGGAATGAGGCAGGAGAATCTCGACATGGAGGAGGCTTACGGGCTCACACTGCAGAGGGCGGCGCCTCTCATGGCGTACCCCGTCCCAAGGCTCGTCCCTGCAGCGTACGAGGGAAGATGTTGAAGTCGGTGAGCTGTGTAAATGCCAAGCTTTGGGGACTACAACTGTTACACCAAAGACTTCGCAACTACTGCATATATATAGATCAAGAACGTCCAAATCATGGTTCCAAATCCGTCTCTCTGGCTGTCTTTCTAATTCCGTATTATTAGAAGCAACGATTTTTAGAGCAAATGATTAGATAAGGTCAAGGAGGTCCATTCTTGACTTGGCCTGGTGCTCTCCTTCCTGCATGCCATTTCTTGTCTCTTGCTTGGTGAGTACTGAGCACTTCACGTCTCTTCCTTTCATTCCCAGTATTATGAGAAGATCCAAAATGAAGAAGGATGATGAATCCATGATGCATAAATGGAAGATGAGTGTTCATATCTGCCAGCACAAGCACTATGTTCTGCCAAGTGCCACCCACCATACCATTTTACAGTGGGTTCAAGAACACATGGTTCGCCTCTCAAGGACGGAACACTGAGGCAGGCAAACTGGAGAAGGAAACAAATGGCAGCATATCTGCATCATTACTCTGAAGCCGGTGTCCGAGGACACTCCCCAACGCAACCGAGAAATCTCTTCTTCCTGGTGATACAATACAGCCATTCTCAGAGCTGCTAAGCTCATTGCTTTTCTGCATGTTTTCCCTTTCTTTTTCAATGATCATGGCTGGTTTACTGCTCCTTATGCATATTGTGTCAATATTTGGTGGTTCAGGTGAGGTTTTTGGGCGACCTTGCCATAGGTTTTTTTTCTGTTCTTCCTTGGTTACAAATTCGTGGAAACTGATATCTTTTCCTTCGCTTTTTCTTTCCCTTTGTCAGCCTCAAAAACATTCAATCTGCAGTGTCTGAAATAGTGTTTTTCTTTTTACATACTGTGATGCTTCCTGTTCATAAGCATCTACATATAATGTCCTAAAGAGGCCAGCATGAGACTAATAGCCTCTGTTAGCCTTGCTTTATTTTCTGATACATTCTCTCCAAGATCTCTTTATTTTTTTTTGGCAAAGGTTGTATATGCTATTTGCTCATTCATGTACTAGTAGACACATGAACCAAAAGTTTTCATCTCTGTTTCCATTTTATGTTGGCAGATGCTGCTTGCTGTGTTTTCAAGCCTGATGTGAGCACCACTGCCCTGCAAAAGACACTGGACTATGCTTGTGGAGCTGGAGCTGACTGTAACCCTACTCTGCAAGATGGGGGCATGCTATAACCCCAACACAGTGCCGTCCCATTGGTCTTGTGGTGCCAATAGCCTCCACCAGAGGAATGGCCAGGCTGAAACAGCTCGTGACTTCTCTGCCACAGCCATGCTTACCTCCACAGATCCATGTAGCAAAGCTTGCTCCATCAGATCAAATTACTACAATGCTCAAACAAGATGATCCTCTCATCTTTTTGTTTGTTCTTGCAGATGCAAATGGCAGTGTCTATCCTGCAACTCCCAGGTACCTATTTTCTCTGTTTAATCTGTGTGGAGAACGTTGGACTTTTCCTGGAGAAGAGATTACATCGCTTGAATTAGGACATGTTCCTTTGATCCACACCAAGCTGATGAACTGTGTTCAGTTCCTTGGCTACCAATGTGATGTTTCTAAACCATGGGCTCTTCCATTGTTGGTTCTTTCATCAGTACTGCAGGAACCTCAAGCACACCAACAAGCACGAGAACCACAAGTAGAGCTACTCCCAACACTTTCAGCCCAACAAAAGTGAACACGACCACGAGGAATTCGGTATCTTATCACCCCCTTTGTGAGGAGGCGCCTCTTCTCCCGAATAATGGGAGGTATCAATCCTTCAGGAACAACAAGCAGCGTGGATGGCAGCAGCGGAGGCTTGCTTCTAATGGCGGTAGTAGTCTGTCTCCTATCCCTTTTGCTTGAGATATGATCTGAAAGTTACACTTTTGGTGATCTGATCCACGAAGATAAGCGTTGAGATCACAGGTTTTCGATGGGTACTTCATCAAGGAATCTTCTCATTTCTTATGGTTGATCGTTATGTATTTGTAGGATGCTGGTCTCTTCGTTCACACAATTCGTCGTAGTTTATGCTGGCCATCAAAACTCAGCTAAATGTTCATTTTAACTTAAAAACTGAGTAATCTACAGGGAGCATTGACGGTTTATTATGCTGGTTCTTTGAATCATTCTTTTTCTTCTTTACATTTAGCTGAATAGTTCTACACTTGACAATAATTTGTAATAGTTTTTGGTTTTGCTAAAATGGATCAAAAGTCATGGTGGAGCGCACACATCCCTTGTAAGCTTGAGAGACCAACAAAGATGAAGGGAAGTCAAAACCATATGAAGGATGAAGAGTGTTTGATCCGAAAACAAACCAAATTTGAATTCTTCTTGCGTGAGATCAAAGTTCACGATCACTACGAGAAGGGGAAAGAGTTGACAACGATATGGCGGAGGGGGTTTGGGACATCGCCGCCGCCGGCGTGCTTGACGAACTCAGCAGGTGTGAGGAAGCTGCCGTGGCACACGCACACTATTCTCACCTCCTCCCCCTTTCTGTACTTGTACAGGAAGCCTTCGACTCTCCTTCCGTTGGGCCCATCGCCTCTGGTGGACACGAACGGCATCTCCTCCATAATTCTCCTCTCCGTCTCCTTCATCCAGTTGGCTCGCCCCGCCACCTTCTTCGTAATGCCTTCATCTCCCCCAACCGTAGCCTTCCCGTTCTTCGTCTCTGCATGATTGCTATAGCCAGCCATGCCAAAGCCTGTAACATATGCTCTTCTTAGTTGTGAAACAAAAGACATCAATTGCTCAAGAGCCCCCCCTTCCAAGCCAAAACATGGAAGTGTGTTCTCTCCAACACTAGATGAAGACTAATTAGTAGCTGGAATCAGAGGCCATGAAATCAAGTGGAAAATTATGCATCGCTGTGGACTCACACATCCATAAGGGTTCATCAACATCAGTGTCTTTAATCGGAATGGTACTTAACAGGCAAGAACATTAATCACCAGATAATATGCTATCCACAAGCCCAAAAAACTTGGCACTCAGCAAACAAGTAGTCAGTATCACCTGAAGAGTTATCCATTGGCAAAAGACTAGCAACAATAATGTCCAATTGAACTTAAATTAAAAGAATAATAAGAGACGCAAAGTTCTTTATCCATCAAATATATGTCATTAAATTAAAATCTATCTACTTCAATTACTCCGATAAAATTGATCATTAGGAGGATGAAAACTCCTGTAAATGTCACTGCAAATATCTGAATCAAGTATAAGAAAAGTATACCAATCAATACCTCGTGCTGCCCCAGTGTCGTCGCGCTTGCCGGCGGAGTTGCTCCCCTGCGACCCAATAGACCCCTGCGAGACCGGCGGAAAGCACCCCGGCACGTCCACCGGCGCGGCAGCCGCCCTCTTCGATATAGCAGCCCGCGCTGGTAATCCCGGTGGGGGTAAGCCATTTCTTGCGCCTCCGGAATGGCTGCCCCCTAGTGATGAGAGCTCTTCGTCATCAACCATCGTCTGATCGTCCGCCGTCGATCCATTCCCTCCGTCGGCATCCTCCTCCGTTTTCTCTCCGGGCTTTGCAGCCCCTGACCTGATCGAGTTCTTCCTCACCAATCTCTTCCTCTTCGCCTCTAGCCTCTTCAAGCTCTGCATCTCCTTCCTCTTCCGCCGATCCTCCTCCGTCTCCGCCGGCAGTGAGCTCGTCCTCGTCAGGACGGCCGCGGCGACGACCTGGAACTCAGGCTCACAGGACAGCGACGAAAAGGATGCGGTCGATGAAGAGCGGAATATCTTCTTTCCTTTGGGGTCCGCTCCGAAGCACCCGCCAAGGGAGAGGCCGAGGGTGAGCTCAATCTCGTCGGAGTCCCCTTCCGTCGCCTCCATGGTGTCGTCGCCGCAGCCATTTCCAACAAACCTCAACAGCAGATCTCTCGGTAGCCTATCCTTTCCTGATAATAATCGCTTCCTCTCCCTCTCCACCCCTGCTTCGTGCTCCATCGCAAGATCCGAACCGAAACTAAAGAAACCGAAGCCTCGAGAAAGAAAACCTCCAAATTTCCATCAAAAAGACAACTTTTTCTCACAGTTTCGATCTTTTTGTTGACAAACTTCCGAGAACCAGATATGAGGTCGCGTTTGATTCGAGATCTTGCGAAAACACGAAAAAAAAGAGCACAAAAGCCAAAGCGTGAGAAGAAAGCATACGATAGGAAGAACTATAGCGAGGGGTAGCGAGGGTTCCCAGATTGATGACAAGAGAGCGTTTTGGAATGCCAAGTTGCAAGAGAGACCATGGAGGAAGCCATGGGATGTGGGGTAACGTAGGAGGAAGAGAACTCATCGCCTTTAGTGTTTCCCGAAGCTTTCGGGCTACCCAATATGCCCCCGTCGTCCCCGGCAACATGACACGCGTCCAGCTCGGACCGCCCCGCATCACACACGTGGCGAGGGCCGGAAGAGCCTGCGTTGTCTGGAAACGATCGGCGCGACTCTTCGGCCGCGCGGAGGGGTCTGACGAGGGGGCGGCTTTGTGAGACGCGTGTCGAGCGGACCAGGACTCGCCGTACTGGACACGTGTTCGCGTGACCTCATACGAGCCCCGTGAGTTCACCACGTTTCACGCTGCGAAGACCCCATAAGATTAATATGCGACCCCAGTTAAAATTAGATAAACGATCGACGGGCGTCCGAGGCACTCCCAACGGTGATCCGGGTGCGGCGCGGCGCGGCGTGGCGCGGAACTTTGACTTGCGGTCAAAAAAATCGTCGATGGCTGGGCCAGACAGCCACGTGCCATTCCCTGCAGTGTGGGGTCCACAGGAAAGGCCACCATCCGGCCCAGCTTGACATCGGTAGACGGGGCCGGACGGCACGCGTCGCCACGTGGAGCAGGGCGGCCTCGGGGCACGTGCGACTCGGGGTCAGGGCGCGACAGCTCACGCGGGTGAGCAGGTAAAGTGGTGCCGATGGTGGACACGTTTCGAAGCGCGAGGCGCGGGGAAGGACGAGGGCGGGAGTGACGTCGCCGTCGCGCGACAGGACGCGATCTCTCCCTGGGATTCGGCCTGCCGGGACACGTCATCGTAGCTGACGCCACGGCCGCACGGCGGCAGGGAGGTGGAGCAGCGTCGGGTGGGCAACCAACCGTTGCGCGGACTTCGCGCACGTTTGGCCCGAACCCAAAACCCCACCTGCGCTCAGTCGCTCGTGTCGGTCCAATTCTTGAGCCGGATAACGTCCCACCCGACGTCGGTCGGCCGGCCGAGCCAAAGATCCGGGAGGACGGCCTCCGCCGGTTTGACACCTATCCATCGTCTACCCAACGTCCGAAGCAGCCAGATATAACAACTTAATTTGATTTATTAATATTAAATATTGATACAAAGTTTTATCAATTTTAATGAATTCAGTTAAAGTTCAACTTTATAGTCTACTCTCATATCAATGAAAACAGTCATTTTCAAAGAATTAAAAAAGGGGTCATTGATATAAGAGATGCCTTAGATGGATGAGCTATGGAGTATCTTGTGAGTCTCTCAAACAACACCTAAGATTAGGTTAGGTGAGTCGTCATTTACCTTAGCTTTTGGTCCTGAGATTATCTTATCAATTAAAATAGTCTTTCCAACATCTCGGATTGAGATTTTGACTATAAAATCTTCGAAGGACGTTGGGCTAAATTTAATATAATCAGTGAAATAGAGCAAAAGCACACTTAAGGGTGTTGAGATAAAAAAAAATAATGATCAAGCTTTACAACCAAGGTATTCACCCTCAAGGAATCGATTTGGAGATTTGATACTTTAGGAGTAGTGATGTCAAGGACTTGACACATTACAAACTTAAGAAAATTCTACCCCTAAGGCATCCCTTAGGGTCAGGTCAAGATAACTATCTCTTGAGCGTCAAGCCTTGATCTCCATGTCTTTGGCACCAACTATAAAAAGAATGGTTTAAAGGTACAGATGTTGTAAGCTAGAGAAAGAGTTTCACTACTTTAAAAAGACTGTACCAACTTGGTCGAGCCTTTATATCCAAAATGAGACCTCGATCTACCAAAATAAAAGATTGGTCGAGTGGATAACCTCGACGATACGACAAAGTAAAGATATAAAGATTGTCAGATAGACAAACCTGATGACTTAATGAAGGCCAAAATAATGTGATAAGACGGTGGACTAAGTATTAGGGTGAGATGACGAGTCAAGGTCGTTAAAGGGGACCTAGGTAGCTATCGAAATATTCTGATCTTCGGGCTACTCGGTGAATGGGTCTTCCTAAATCTCTACCTTGAGGCATCTCGCCTTGAAATAGGCTAAGGCGATATAACATCTATACTAATACGAGACTACCCATGATCAAGGTTTACAATTTCGACCTATACCACCCAATACGAGTGGTACATATCCATCCGCTAGGTTGTTAGTACGCGAAACGCTCGCTATCGCGCGATACCCCCAAAAATCGACCGTCGGTGGTGCCACTAGCGATCGATTGAGGGAGAAATTGGGTCGATTGAGGGATAAAAAGGAAAGAAGAAGAAGAAAACGTAAAGAAGAAAAAGAATAGGAGAAGAGGAAAACCTAACGTCGTCCTCACTGCGCATTATCGCCGCCTCGTCGCCTGCCCGCCACCCGGTCACGCACTGCCGACGGCGAACACCCTGCCTTTCACGCAGGAGACTAACGTCTCCCCACGCGAGGAGAAAGATCGAGGCGACATCGCCCCTTTTATTTTATTTTTAAATACATTTTAATATATTAATATTTATTATATAAATATTATATTATATCTTAATATATCGGATGGTACTGTGAGTACCGTCCGATATTGATACCGTACCGGTACTGATAATATATCGGTACACCGGTACAGACCGATAAGTCAAACCTTGCCCACGACCTCGCTAGACCTTTCCTGAACCTGATGGAGGCTTCACAGTCAATGACTTCATTCTCTTAATATCTTAATATTATGGTCCTTTTAGCCTCTATTGTTTTTTCCAAAAGCCCTCAACTCGTTGTCTGAATAGCCATGTTGAAACTAGGAAGAGAGAATGAAAAAAATATGAAGAGGAGGATTTCTCTCAACTAACCTATGAGATTTCGTCATTCAGTTAAGGAAATCTTAACTAAATCCTATCTTCTATCATGCCCCCATAAGATCGAGCTCTTGTAAGGACGTCGATCTTGAATCGATGTCAATGAATCTGAAGGAAGAAGGTCGTTATGTTGTCAACTGCGGTAAAGATCTGACGGCGATTGACTTCGGCGGTGATGTCAGCTTAGCTAAGAAGCTGGTGCAGCATGAGACAGACGCAGTAGAATGGATGGTCGCCCGGATCGCTGGACCTCAGAGGGCTACCGCTGATAGAGGAGAGAAATCGACACCGACGACAGAGAGCTAGAGTGGAGCCATCGATAATGTCGTCGAGGCCTCAATCATTAGCAAGAGGCTATCGTTTGATAGAAAGAAAAAATAATCTCTCTTAAAAGAGAGAGGAGCTCTGATACCATGTTAAAAATAGGAAGAGAAAATAAAAAATCCAATTAATTCATCATTTATTTATAAATATGAAGAGGAGAATTTCTCTCACCTCACACTCATGATCCACTCGTTGGCTACAGTAACTTGCCCAATAAGCTCAGAGTTTGTAGGTCTTCAATGAGTCCAACTCTTGGGAAGTCGTAGTAGCTCGTCTTCTATGTTATAGTTATTGCTTCAGACCATCTTCAATTATTTGGTCTAATCAACAAGGCACCGGTCAACCTCTTCAAGGTGTGTCACTAGCTTGGCTACTCGAGCCTCTGCCTTAATGACAAGTGCTAGATCTCCCATATCCCTCTTCAACCCCACCACCTTATATAAGAGACTATTGATTAATCACAGAGTCGACATCCCGTATGTGATCAAGAAGAGTTGTGACATAATGATGATACTTCAAGTTGAAGATAAAGGAGTTAGCAATAATACAATAATAAGGTACTAAAGGGGTTAGCTATGACTCAGACTTACCAACACTTCATTTAGTAGACTATGTCAAGCAAAACTCTAAGGAAGAATGGTAAATTTACTTTGCTATCTCGAAGCACAAGGACCCTTGGCATTATTGCTCGACAGCTCTAGCATTACTTTATATTTTTTGCCTTTCTTGCAAACCCTCTTATCTTGGTTACAGTGACGTGTCTAGAATTAGGTTTGGTACGTCGATTATCTTTAGTGTTACTAATGGCAAGAACTTGCTCTTTAATGAGACAAACACTAACCTTTGACTCTATTATCTTCTTCTCGAGGAGACCCCTGAGCTTTAAGGGCCCTCTGAAAATGTTGGCACCTTGAGGGCAAGAGGTACTTCGTTTGATTTCTCATCGAGAATCCGTACTATCTCGAGTTCCTCGACCCAATGAAGATGGGACACCTTCTTCATAATCTTCTTCTTCCTTAGCTGACCGATAGTAGAAGGATGGTCAAACCAGATCGAGGCCAACATCTCAGATAATGGCTCATGAATAGATGGAGGAGGATCCGAAGGAGCCATCGTTATGCTCGAAGAGGAGCCAACTCTCCTTATCTGAAAGGCTCAAAGATCCATACCTACAAGAGATCAAAGTTATGCGACTACACAGGTTAATTTCTCAAAGTGTAAATAGAATTAAGAAGGGAGAGGGTGCAGGTGTAAAAAGATCCATACCCTGAGGAGTCGGGTTAAGACATATATCAATTAGCCAATGCGTATCTATCTTCCTAACATCCAGTAAAGAAAAGAGTGCATCTCTTAATTGAAGCACTTAATCTATCTCCTCATCCTACAAGAAGAGAAGTGTATTATCTATAGAGTGAGTGGATCAAGTGAGATAGAACCCCAAATCTTGAACTATACCTATGAGAAATAAATATTCCTTCTAGCCTTTCTTGTTAGAAATTGCACCATTAACCATAAAGTCCTTCCTAGCAACCAAGTAGTAGCCACTTTTTGCCTTAAGAAAACGGAAGTATGCAACAAAGAGTTTACGAGTTTGAGTAATATCGGCATATTAGCACTCCCTGATGAATATTACCAAATAGCACCGCAAGTTAGGCATGATTTGTGATGGTGATATCTTATATCATTAAAGATAAACATAATTACTATGTGGAGGGGAAAGCAAAGTCCCACATCTAGAGCATTAGAAGACAAACAAAATAACATCAACATTGGTCATATGGATGGTAATTGGGCCAAGGGACATATAGCTCAAACTCTGTTGGATAGAGTACCTGACTTGTAAACAGTTCAGGACTGTGTACTCATCATGGAGTCTCCATCAAACATGCTTTTCATGGACTTTAAATCCTAAAGAATTCTCAAGTTCACTTGGACTGACTCTCCCAACGAGCGAGAGGTTGGAACTTTTTCTGCTCCTAAGCTGTCTGAGGATAGAGTACCAACCTCCTTGGCTATTTAGTGATCATGAGATCGAGAAGAGATTGTATGAGAAAAAGACATCTCGACCTATAAAGACGGAAGAAGTTCTTTGGGATCGAGGTGCTAGAAGACTAAGGTGATAGAGACTTGATGCACCTATAGGACAAAACGCTTAGGAATCAACCAACCTTCAAGAAGAGACCAAGGACTAACTCATCTTGAAAAGAGAGTTGGCGAAAGACCACCTCAGGAAGTATGTAAGTGATCAATATACAAAGATCACCTTGGAAGAAATATATCATGGTGGGAGGCACAAAACAAAATATGTCTACGATGCATAAGTTAGGAAAACTTGACTCCTACGAAGCTAATCTAGAGTGGAGGGGTCGAACGTGGACGACGGTGGAGAGGTTGGACATCAACCCCATTTATGTCCGAAGCAATGGGTCGAGTGCTAACCCCCTCCCCACTCAAGACTGGTGGAGTGAGCGTTAACCTCCTCCGTTGACCACAAAGTAGGGGTTGGGTACTGATCCCCTTTCTGCCCGAGGTAGGTGAGTCGAGTGTTGACCTCCTCCACAGACCAATGTGGAATGGTCGGGTGTTGACCTCCCCCTTCGCTCGAGGTGGGCTAGTCGACACGCGTTGATTGCCTCGCTGCTTGAGATAGAGAGGATGAGTTTTCAATTTAATTTTGGGTGTGTCTAAGATGTGTTGGTAAGGAACTTCTACTCCCCCTTGAAGAAGTGATCAAAGAAAGATACGACCGACGGATGGTCTCTTACTACGACGGGAAGTGATAGGGGGGGGGGGGGGGGGAGGTGGAGAGCATCACTCCCACCGCGGCATATTGGCAGTGTGAGTGGGTTCAGCTGCCCGCCACTATGTCAAAGATGGAACACTAATGTTCACCACCAAAATGCCGGACTCGAATCATAGTCTTATAATTCCCAAAACCCCGCCGATGATACGTCTGCTACACGACCATAATTCGAGCCTTGGAGGATCAAAGCTGTGACATATTAACCTTCCATGGTATGTGAGCAAATCCAATGGTTGCACGAGATTTGTAAATGGATGAAGCTATTTATTGCTAATCACAATCTGCTTTTATATTTCTGGCAACGGGAAAGAGGAGATGGAGGAGTTAGACTTGTATTCTGCACTTGGCAGATAGCTGTCTTCTTGGCTTACCTGTCTTGACCCGGAGCACAGCCTCAGTTGCATCGCTTACAGTTTCATGGATCAAATCTTCGGATATCAGCTTCTCGATCTCCAAAGCCACTCTTAATTGCTCCATGCCGAAGTCAACCCACTCGGATCGATGAAGAACCTCCTTCCCGGAAATGTCATTGACATCATCCTCCGAGCACGTAGACCTTGTGCTCTCGGCTTGAAGCCGTTCGATCTCGGAGCACATTTCTGAAGCAATCCGTTGGAGAACGATTCCGTCTTGTGAGCTAGAATCTCATATATCACATCAAAAACAAGCTTCCTGTGGTTTCTCCGGTCATGGCTGGAGGGACAGCCATGCTTTGGTTGCTCAAGAACAGAGAACAAGTCAGGGTTGATAGCTTGGTCTGATGACTGTCGCTGAAATGGAACAGAGCTCGCCCGTCCAAATCGGAAGTCTTCGTTCAGAAATCCTGTTGCCAGTAGCATCTCAGTCACATATTTGTGATCTGGGTTATGCCTGGCACTAATATTTGTGAGTTCCTTCTGGTTCAAGACCAACGCTGGGTTGTGGGCAGCCCTGCTTGATGGGCTCTCTAAATGTTGCTGCAAGACAGCTGACTGCAATGCCGAGCTCCTACTTCGGTAAGAACATGGAGAAACTTCACCATCCCTGCACCGGAGACCCCTCCTCTCACGGATACTGTCATCAATCTGGTATTTGGTTTTTCGTACTTGAGATTGTATCAGCCTTGGTTTGCTTCTTGGAGAAACTGACTCAAGTGTTTGCCTGTCGGTGGACTGAGCTTGGGCCTTTCTCAAGTATGGAGTAGGTGGACATGATTTCTTCTCTGCTGTAGTTTCGGGTTCAGAGTGGTTCCCAGAGATTGCTGGGACTTCGACAGACCCTGTGTTTGATTCGAACAAAGTGTAGCCCTTCTACTGAGTTGCTCATCTGTTTCCCGGTGTCTGACTCTGGGACTGTGGTCTCTGTCGCCATGGCTGTTTGCAGAAGCTCTTCTTCTATCGTCTGTGCCACTTGTACGCAGCTTCGCAGGGGTCGGTGGACCTTCAAGCAGAACCGAGTCACGAGCTCCAGGTGACATTTCGGGCTTCATGATCGCAATTGGTGGCTCCAAGGACTTTGGAGCACAACCTGCTTTCGCTGGTTGTTTCCGGGCGTTCGGCGACCTCGGATTCTGATTGCTTCGTTTCGGGGTACGATCTGCATCATCTTCCGGCGGTGAAGTCTTGCAAGTGTGGCCATTACTTTTCTTGGTCTGTGCAAGCCTTCTCTCACGCATGGCGTGTACCATTTGTTTGAGAGCCCTGAGGTCCTTATCTTTGATCCTCCCCTCTGCTCTTTTGTAGATGGGTTCAGTCTGCTGCTGCATCTGATCAGTCATGATACTTGAATTGAGTTTTAGCAATGTATCGAGGTTCAAATCTCTGCTTTGAACTGAGTGGGGAGATCGATCGCTTCTTGCATCCCGAGTTCCTTTAGGTCTTGGTTCATGGAAAGGAACAGAGTCTTTTCTTGGAGCTGCTGGATTCAACTCGACCGTCTTATCCAATCCCATGAGCCTTGCGACAGCATTGGGGTGCCGTACTTGACGACTCGGATCCTGAAGCAGATTGGAAGCCTTGGAGACTCTTGGAATCGGCTTAGTTCGGTCCAGGTCCCCCAAGAACAAACTGGTTTCTGAACCAAAGTTGGAGCATCTCAGTAAACTTTCCCTGCTATCCAGTGACAGTCTCGGGATCTCTCCAAGTCTGGCAGCAGGCTTACAGTAATCTTGAGAGTCCATTGACAGACGTCTCTGAGAATTCTTAAACATCGGTGAATTCTCAAGTGAACTGTCTGGGAAGAACGTTCTATCGAAGGCCTCTCGTTCAGATGATTTCTTGTATTCATGGGAAGAGAAGGATGAGTTGGATGAAGAGGAACAAGAAGCCAATGAGGATTCCATGGGAACTCTCTGGTTCCCCTTCAATTTCTTGCTTGGTTTCTTCTTCTGCATGGTGAACACGTATCCATCAGTGATGCCGAGACAGAACAAAACATCGGAGTGACTGTTCTGAGACTGGAAAAGAACCTGAAGAATCTGTGAGAAGCATGCATTTTGCTCCGACTCTCTACCGCTTTGGAGCCCATAGCCTAACAAAGAAAGAGATAAAAACCTAGTGAATGCAGAAGAAGAACATTATAAGAACATTCATCATGGGATTTCATGGCAACATAATTGGTGAATCAATTCGATAATTTTTCGCATATTAGTTTGTGAAATTATTGATAACGAAATATATATTCTTGATGTCCTAAGACTTTGCAATCATCAAAATCTCCAGCAAGCTTTCTCTAAGATATAGATGTTGAATTTATTGACCTATAAATTGTTCAGCCAACGAAACAATATGATTCCTTTGCAGTGCCAAAATCCAATGGTATCATAAAAATCAGAATCACAAAAAGCAAAATATGAAGTATTAGAGTTCGAAAAAAATTATTTCCGTCCCTCGATGGATGCCAAGCTATCAGAATGAATAATATAGATTGAAAGAGTAATTATGCTTCATTTATGTATCTCTTAATCTTGGCAGCAATGAGGTGCAATCAAACAGTGGCATGGGAGCAAGGAAAGAGGACTGGTTAACCAGAATGAACAGAGTCATATAGGATTGGTACCTGAAAGAAGCTTCTTGCGGTTGTGATCATTATTGAGGTGCCTCCCTGTGAGGAAATGGTGGCGGTCAAACATCCGAAGGATCCCCGTTGGGCATCCAATTTGCTTCTGCAAGTCTGGGTTTTCTTCGGCGAACAACGTTCATCTGCTTTGCAGGCAGCTTAAGCTTCTCCAGTCGCCTACTTGCTCCACTCCAGGAAGAAGGACGAAGCAAAATGTCCTTGCCGGAAAACTCTGAAGACCTGGACAGAGGCTTAGCACCTACTTGGAGCTGTGGAGTTGCAAAGTCCTGGACTGATCAGATTCTGCATTTGCTCAGAGAACCTCTCTTCTGATCATTTTAACATCACGAACAAGGATCGAACCACTTCTTTCTCGTCATGAATCATCACCCTTACCAGCAGGAAATAAATAGTACATTAACTCTTGCACTTCAATACAGTCGCAGACGCAACACTTGAAACGTCACATAAATACTTCAAACCTCCATTAACACGGCAAAAGCTCTCTCTCTCTCTTTGGTTTGTCTTGGTTGAATTTTGTTAAGAGAACACAAATGAGTGAGTCGAATTTGGATCCTAGAAATTAATTGATTGAGGAGGAGAGGGGAATTATGAGGCTTACACTACTCCCAGGATGGTGAAAGATTCTAGTCGGGAAGAGCTGAGGACTGTCGAACATGGATGAGTGGGAGAAGAGGGGTTTGGTCCCTCCTCACACTGTCATGTAGAAAGGGGTCTGAAGCAGTTTGCATGGGCATATGATGCTTGTGAGAGAGAAAAGAGTTGGTCTTCTACAGTGGAAAGATCCTCGTGTCCTACAGTTGCACCCTGTCATTCTCCACATTCCTTGTTTGCTTTGCACTAGACTCTAATTGTTCTTCCATTGTGCATTGCTCAAGCATGAGGTGTTCTTTGGATTTCATATGACTTGTTTAAACTACATCAACACATGTCCTTTAAATAGATCATCCTTTTCTCTTTTTTTTTTCTCTTTTAATTCCCTTTCCCTGTTCTTACAGATTCAGTAACCCTCTCTCTCTTATATTGTATCATGTTATGAATCAAAGTACGGTCAAGAACAATGCCCAGCAATCAATTGGTTTAGCTGGTACTACAAACAGTTAGGGAAGACGGCAAAGAGTGGAATGCAGCCTGCAACCAAAGAAGCCATCTGGGTTGTCTGCCATTGCTGGCTGCACTCTGCACCTTGAGAGAAACTGTCGAGTCTAAAACAGTGGAATGGCTGGTTATACAGTAAAGAAACTGTGAGATGCTCCATCTTTGGTCGCATGTTACCGCTGACTCCATTGGCCAATTTTTGTCAAGCATATGAGTCATCCTCAAGTAGAGTTACTGCAGTCTTTGAGTAGGCTCTCTGTGGCTGTGATCTTAGTCATGTCTTGATGGAAGATAAGCTCATTCATGTCTTGTACCAAGAAATTGATGCTTGACTGAGATCTGTGAAGCCTTAATGATCACCATTCATCATGCCATGTCTCCCTCCCTCTCATCTGTGTTACCATTGAGCTCACCACCCATCACGGTAACTACAAACGGAACAACTAATTACCTCCTAACAAGCTTGTGAAAAGAATCGACAGAAGACGAGGAAGACTTGTTAACCAGGCATTTAGTCGAACACCTGATTAATCCTAGTTCAGACAGCCAATGTTGTTGATTCGAGAGTGAAAAGGGAGCTTTGGGTGAAAGGACCACACGGATCATGGCGAGCCAGCGCCATAGCGTCGTCGATCTTTCATTTGGATTTGTATGCACCTTTTGATCGGATCACATTGGCAACTTGAGCATGGAGAATAATGTTTGATAATAATAATAACACAAGATAATAAAATAGACTACAATATAGAAATTGATTATATACAGATAAAAAAAATACTTATTATTGTTCATGGGTCAAAGGGTTGACTAATGGGAGAAGGCCGTCTTCGTCGACGAAGAGACCTTCGCCAAGGCTTCCTTCCGAGCAAGCGCGCACCATTAAGGTATTCGCTGCACTCCATCCGCTCCTCGATTCATCCTTCTTTCTAGTAGCAGTTGAATTAATTATCTAACAATCCCTTAATTGTGCACTCTATTTCAGTTGAGCAAAAGGATTGCTTTAGTGTGTGTGATCAGTCAAACTATCTAATGCTATAATGATTGATATTGACATGCTGTAAGATTAAGTGATCTTTTATAAGCGGATAAGATATATAATCAAATTAATTGGATTCTAACAACATATATCAATCAATATTAAATTAAAGTTTATACTATATATTATAGTAGTATTCTTTAGGGAATATTCATGACGAGAGTAACTCTCATAATAACTTATTCTAAACCATCTAATCTCACATGTAAATAGATAAAACTTCCTTTAAACCTAATACGGTGAATAAGAGAAAAGAATTGATTCTCTCATCATTTATAAACCATCAATCTCAGTGGTCCTGTGAAAATATAGGAAGAGAAGAGAATGAGTTCTGGATCTGTCATGGTTCTCTTTTTAGGATGTTATTCGAATTCGTAGAACGGTGCTCTTATATATAAAAAAAAAAGATCTTTTTCAGATGATATCGAAAGATACTCATCGTAAAACAATCTAATATTATTTGATTTCAATCTAAAATAAAAAAAATTTGCATAACATAAATTACATATTAACAATGACAGCTTTGTTGTGTGGGTTAGTGCTTTATCATATTGAATTGCCAGAAAGCTGAAGTTACGTACACTACAAGAAGAAGTCATGCAAAAAGCTAACAAGATAAACTCTCAGCAGTCAGCTCAATTGACATCTCCTTTCATGAGCTAAATGTGTGACAAAGAAAGAAAGGTCTCAAGTAGACCAATCATTTATACATGGCAAGTATCAGACCACAAGCCTTCAGCTTCTATGTGAGCTTTCCTCACGGATCTTTTCTTGTTGATTGCAACGATGGACAACCTACCTAACTTGAACCCTCTCCATTTCCATTCTCATCAGTAACCTTTCTTGTGTTAGTGGATGCTCATCTACTTTTTCCTGTCATCTACCTCCTCTAAGGCTAGCTTGCGGAGTAATGAGCAGTGCCTCATTCTTAGTTGAAGTTATCCTAATTTGATCTTATTGGTTATGGAAAATGTTCCGCTGATGCTCACTACCTTATTCCAGCTGATGACAGTGGCACCCAATGAAAAAGTTTCTGTTAATATCACAATGATGGGAATCAGAAACTGTGACCAACTTGAAAGGCCAAGGATTTTGCTTAGGCTGTTGTGTTCACAGTCTATATGTTTGATCTTCCAAATCTCAATAACTTTGTGCAGTTTCTTCCCAATAAATCTTTTGCATGCATCCAGAAAGTGTGCTCAGAATGAGCAAAGCAATCTGCTATATTGAAACTGGCGCAAAAGAAGCCTCTGTCCCAGTGCTCAGAGCAATCTCTTTATTAAGAATGATTCATGCAACTTTCACCACAAAAAGCATTGGCATTTGATTAATTAGCCTGCTTACCACTGCACCTGATCCCCTCCCTCTGACACCTCAAGTGAACATGTAAGAGGATAATATTCCAATGCTTCCTTGATGAAGCCGTGATTCCAATTCACTGGTGGAGGGAGGAGAAGCTGGAAAATTGAAGTGATGTGACAGCATCTCAGCTGCATTCTTTGGCCAAACCAAGTGGGCCAAGTGTTGGGAGGAATAGAAAAGACAAGAAAGATATAAGTTAGCAGATAAAAAGGTGTTTTTGTTGAGAGTGAAAGGTGCATAGAGATGAAATGAACCACTGGTGGATGGATGGAATATGTATCTGTGGATGGAAGAACTGTGAGTGGTATACAAGCTGACGGGCACAATTATTGAACCCCATTTCACTTGATATGAATGTGCACCTAATTATCACAGTGGACAGAGTGTATGAATAGTTTCTGGACCACTTTTTACCAGCATCCTAATCCTGTTCTTGGCTGAAGGACAACCTGGCTTCACAGTCATTCTCTCTAATATAGAATTGGTTGCTCAAATCTATATTTACTTTGTAACTATGACAGAAGAAAGATGAAAACAATTCATGCCACCATCATGCATGACACAACTCTTCTGAGTGAATACTTGACATCTAATGTGGAGGATGTATGACATGTAATTGCCCCTAGTGTGCAGGCTCATGCAACTATTGTGATAAAAACAATCCAGTCATTGTTGTTTTGCTGATGATAGACATGTGCAGCAAATCTTCAGCATGCCTGGCTTTGATATACTACAAGATGCAGACAATTGTTTTGGACCATTTTGTACCACCAGACTGCATTGCTGTCTTCTGATTCCCAGCACAAAAGCCCACCCCTTTCATCAGGCAATATTTCTATGGAATACCCACAAGTGAAATGCTCTCAGCTTACATCTCTGTGAAGAACTGGGAATCTTTGCTGAAGGAATGGACATAAAGATGGAATCCTGAGCAGACAAGTTTATGCAGCTCTCCCAATACCTAATACTGGTGCAACCACTGGTGAAACAACATCTGACCAGCTCCATTTGATGTGCAGAACCTCAACCAAGAAGTTACAACTCATCACTAAATCATTTCAGCTTTGTCAATCATTAGCCCAATGAATCTTGAAATGTGGGTCATGCTGGTATCCAGAATCCAATGAAAGAAGAGGTGGGGTTGTTCTACGAAGGCTGCCAGATTTGTCATCAGACTAAACTTTCTTATGCATGTCAAACTGTTCATCTAATAAATGGTTGTCAAGTCCATGCACACTGCAACAAAAAAAAAAAGGGGGGGTGGGGGGGGGGGGGGAAGGATTTAAGAGCAGGCTTTTATTCTGACGGATGCTTTCTTGCTATAACATTGTCTGCAATGAGGAGACCAAGAGTGGTGTATGTGTTTTATGCATCAGATATATATATATATATAAAATCAATCGTGTGGTACTAATTTGAGAAGCGACAAGCTTTGCAACACATCTCCCACTGTATCTTCTCAGCTCATCCCTATCTCCCTAAAGAAGCCTGTGGATGTATGTGCCAGTATCTCTGCCACCATTCTTTCCCGCTTCTTCTGAGCCATATGAAGGTGTCCCCTTGTTCTTTTGTTTTGAGTTATTTATGAGCACAATGGTCATATATGATGTATGAATCCTCAGGAAAATATTGCATTTTATTTCCTGTAATCGGATATATTTTTTTTTTGCTGAAAACATTCTATCCCCACTCATAACGGGTGGTGGTACCAAAGAATTTGATTGGGGCAATGGTAGAACAACACCACAGACCACATAGTTTCAGCAATAATGACAGTTACAAAAAATGTATCTATTTAGTATTTATTTCATTTTTTTCATCAATTATCGGAATCATAAAAAAAAATTAGTGTCTTATTTAATGTGGCCGCCACTTTGCAATAATTTACTTGAGATGTCAGGTTTACATATCATGTTAAAAAAAGGTCTACAAATCATGTAACCTTTTAAGCTGGAAGGAAAGTGATAGATCGAGAAATAAACATACAGTCTAGTGGTAATAAAATATACTATTTAATTTAGATTATGCTATGGTAGTGGAGAGATACCAGTGAATGATGCATTATAAGTATTAATTGTCCTCTACAAATACCATAACATCAAGGAATAAAACAAAGGCAAAAACATAGAATAAACGTGAGGAAAGATATGTTATAAATGAATCAAATGATTATTTTTTATAAATTAATAAAGATGAATGGCTTTTAATATTTGTGTCGATATAATGATATATTTAGATTTGGAAGATTTTGGATAGATATGTTTATACAATCGTATCCAATTCCACCCGAATATGGAGACCGATTCGACTGCGTTTATATTATCCGACCCATTTTATTTATCCTGTCATTGTCAATTTCCTATTTTACCCCCACCATTTCCCCAAACCAAACACCATCCCCTTCCTACTTCCCTTTCCCCCAAAAGGTGGATGCTTTCCTCCGATTCCGACCGCTTCCCCCACCTTCCGCGCCACCCGTGAGTCCTCCTCCTCCTCCGCATCTTCTTCTTCCCCAAGCCGGCGTGGCCCTCCTTCTCTGCATCCTCCGTCCTAGCCACTGCAACTTCTTCCTGTCCGGCCACTCGGCCGCGGCGCTCGCCTCCCTTCCCCTGCCCTACCCCGCGCCTAGATTTATCTGAAAAAGGCAAGCTTTACTGCCGCTGACTCTCTAAACCCTTCTTTTTGGACAAAGGCCTCAACTGCTCCCGCATTCGTCGTTGCCCGGACAAATCCTTGCAATTCCAGGAGATTCTTTTGCAGAGTTTCCTGATCAGGCTTGGTTTTCAGGTGTTCTCGCGCAGGGAATTACCACGCTGAGGTGCGACAGGCTGCAGGAATGGCTGCGTCTGGCGAATTCAAGAACAAAAGCGAATTGAGAGTTTTTGAGAGTACGGATGAGCTCGCCACGGATTTGGCCGAGTACATATCGCAGCTGTCGGAGAATTCCGTGAAGGAGACTGGATGTTTTACTATTGCTTTATCTGGAGGATCCCTTATAAGTTTCATGGGGTAATTGCTATTGGAGAATTTCCTAAACGATTATATGATTTGCCTTTTTTTTTTTTTTTTTTTTTGCGTTATCATCAAGGAAGATGAGGGGTGAACATACTTTGGATTCAGGAAACTCTGTGAAGCTCCGTATAGCAAGACTGTTGATTGGACGAAGTGGTATGTTTTTTGGGCTGATGAGCGTGCAGTAGCAAAGAATCATGTTGACAGCAACTATAAACTCACGAAGGATGCCTTTCTCTCTAAGGTTTGTGATTTATTTGGATGTTCTGTTTCTTGAAGACTAGACAAGTGATGGATCCTTGTATGTCTATAGGTTATTCTTACATGGCATAATATTTGGGTAACTTTATTGTCTGAATTTTGGATAATTTTTATTTTTCGAAATTCTTGAACATCATCACTTGTCAATATTCAACATTGAACATCATCAGATTATTTTATGATGTTAACTTGAGGATATTTTCCAATTATTTTCAGAAAAGTAAGTTATATCGGAGTAATTTGTCAAAAATCATTTAGATGTTTTTTTTTCTGAATTAAGTTGTGACTTAATGGTTCATGAGATGAGATCACCATAGGACAAGGCAAGGATTTTTTCTATTCGTCAGACTTGTTTTGCTTTGTGACTGGTTCTGATGTTCAGATGTATTAGTTCAAGGTGCCTAGAATGGGGCAGATATGGGTGTTGAAATATTATTTTTGAGGTGGAGGAGTCTTTTTTGGGTTGAAAATAAGTATAATCTAACTTTGTAATAGTAGTCGTGTTTAATTTCTCTTAGCGTTTGAAGCTATTCATTTGAGCCTCTGTTGGCTCGCTTCTTGGGTTGAGGAGGAGATGTCTTCTGCTGCCCTGTTATCTGAAGGTCCTCATCGTGCATTTGAAATTGCCGACAAATGGATTTTCTTTTGCCATTGGTTTTCATGTCCTTCCACTTGATATCTTCTAAGTATGTATCTACACGAGGGATAAAAATTATAACAAGTAAAGCCTTGTAAAGTGCATTTGATATATCTGTCTCTTTAAGTAGACTACAGTCACAATCTCCGTTGTATATCCCAATAATTGCATTATTATGTTTATGTATTGTGATTAGCTATGTACGATAGTCACATATACTACTGCATAGATTATGTGATGGAACATTGGAGTCTTTCTGTTATTTAATCAGGTAATAGGGTGCATCTAAACTGTTGAGGTCTCTTTTATTTTGTAACTGTAACTTAATCTAGGCCTCCAAGCCATTTCTTAATTTTTTTGTTGGCCTAAAGAATCTTGAGGAAGATCCTTGGTTGGATGAGCTTAGACTACAATAAAAACATTATCGTGGGACTGTTGGGTTGGGAGTGTCAAAGAAATTTAAGCATTATTATGACATTGTTATAATTTAGCTATGTGGATTGGGGTTCTTTCGGTAGTAAGATCTATTAATTCTTTGAATGTGTTAAAGGGTCTTTGTTTATATGATTATCAGAGTCTACAAAGCATTGTATTAAAAATATATTTAAAAAGATAGTTCCTTTTTAGGAATGTTTTTTTTTTCCCTCTAGTGCTGGAGATCCCATGTAATTTTGCTTTGGAGGCATCAAGGTTATTTTAGAGAAATGGAAATGCCTTTTGTACTTTATGATATATATTTTCTCATCTGTGTCCATGTACTTGCCAGTATATGTATTTTCACAAGTTGCTTAAGTTAAGGCTTCTGCTTGTAGTTTTTATTACACCCCATGCAATTTTTCCCTATATACTTATTATTTATTGCCACCTCTAGGCTTGCTCATGTAGTCCCAGAGCACTAGGACAAACCCATTTAAGATAAAAAGGAATCGTATTGTTGAGCTTCAACGTACCATTTATAAAATGATCCTCTTCATGCTACTTTAAACAAAGGCCTGCTGAAAGCTTTAGTGAAGTTGTTGTTCATTTAATGTGTACTGTTGATAGCACTTTCCAAACAATGATTGTGAAATTAAAATGTACCACCAAGTGCCGGAAGCCTTCTACCTTTTGATGCATAGCTTCATTTATTTTTTAAATCCTCTTTCTCGTCATTGTGCACATCAGGACAAGGAAAGAAAAACTAGATATGATAGGCTACTGTATATATCTTCTTTTCATGTTAAATGCTGTTTGTTTCTTAAATTCTTATCTACAAGCTCAGAAAGAAAACTTGTTTTATACTACTTATTCCTGTTCTCTTATGTATTTCTAGTATTTTCCAGTGGATTAGTTGAGCATGACTGTAGAAAATGTGGGCATTATGCCGTTTGCTCTTCCACTATGGTTTTCTTGAGGATTGACTTATAAATCCTTCATATCTTATTCAAAGGCATATATTTCCTTTTCTGATTTACTTGTGAAAATCTATTTTCTAGCCAAAGTATCGCCTCTTTGTACATATGGCCACCTTGCAGGTTTTGAGATCGCATAGTGATGGATTTAACTTTTCGATTCTATTTCATTCACAAACCTGAAACCTGTCAATCTTGAGTTCTTGGACCTTATATGCCAATACTAATGTCTGGCAGATCACACACCTGAGTCTACATCTGATAACCTGGGTTTAAAGGCTTTATTTATACATGAGCAGGATCTGTCACTGACTGCCTGTCCTTTTTCTGCTCTTTTTTCCTTAACCATCCCTAACATATGTATCTCAATTATATTGTTAGGTATCAATTCTCAATAGCCATGTGTTCTCCATAAATGATCATGTAACAGTAGAAGATGCAGCAGGAGAGTATGAATTTGCCATTCGCCAGCTGGTAAAGATCCGGACTGTCGGTGTTTCTGAAAGAAACGACTGTCCCAGGTTCGACCTTATCCTCCTTGGCATAGGACCTGATGGACATGTTGCTTCACTATTCCCTCATCACCCAGCCCTTGAACTGAAAGAGGAATGGGTTACCTACATCACCGATTCTCCCAAGCCGCCACCCGAGAGGATTACCTTCACGCTCCCCGTGATCAACTCAGCTTCTAACGTCGCAATAGTGGCGACGGGTGAGGAGAAAGCCATGGCGGCAAACCTCGCTATTGCCGGCAGCAACGAAAACTCTGATTCCTCTGCTTTGCCTGCAAGGATGGTTCAGCCAACTGATGGGAAACTGGTCTGGTTCTTGGATTCAGCAGCTGCCTCAGCTCTTGAGGTCAGTAATGGTGGTTCCCAAAATGCCATGTGATGGTTGTAGGGTCCAGGAAATGTGTCTTGTGTAGATCAAAACTTCAAGATAGATGTTTCTCTTTTCCTCTTGGTTGTTTGAATATCTTGTTTCTCACAAGCATAGTTGCGATGGAGAGGGAGTTTAATTGCTGCTTGGTTTATGATGATGGAGAGGGTTCTTTGCAGAAGATAATAAATTGGTGTTTTTGTTCAAGGATACAAAGTGAGTTTTCTCTATGTAGAGATTGAGGAGAGGAGGGATGGTGAATTGGTCCTATGGATGTCCTTGTGCTGTTACCTGATGTGGATTTTTTTGGTGAATGTTACAGTAATTTCTTAGTTTTTGATCATCATGTATTGGTTTTAACTTTGTCTCCTCCCTATATCACGTTTACTTCAACAGCAATAACCATAGCTGTACAGTGATACGATTAGCTTTCTGCTTTGTGAAACCTCTATTTAGACTGCATCTAAGTTGCCATGGCATCGAAGTGTGCCCAAAGCTACTGAATACTTCTCCAATATAACAAGCCACTCAGCACCTGAGAAAACTGATGACATATTTATCTTCTTCAGCAGGCATTCTTGACCACCACTCATGAAGTAGTTCCAGTTTCACTTTGGACCACCTGTTGTGATTGATGAAAAGGAAAAAATATATTATTTTTATAAGATTCAATCTCAAGTCATTAGACTTTTTAAGTTTGAAGTGTTAACCACTACGTTATGGAATTTGTTTGTATTTTATTTTTTTTATTGGTTTGAAATCGAGTTAAAATTGTTTGTTCTGGTTCTCTGGTTCCATATTTGGAAATTGGAAATTGAAACATATGGCTCTAGTTTGATTTAGGTTTGAATCAAATTGGGGTTTGGACTATCACCCGGTATCACTGCATGGCTTAACAGTACCAGATAGATCACCTACCAATTGCAAAGGAGATTATTTTATATTTAAATTTTAAATTATATTATTTTATAATGGATGTAAAAATACTTTTCTTCTCCATCCTCTTCTTTTCTTTCTCACTTCTCCTATTCTACTTCTTAAATGATGGTAATATGAGGATTATAAATTGGGTCAAATAGCATCAGATAATAACGACATTAAGAGGCGATGAGCATTGAAGGGTTATGGTGTGAGTGTCAACGATATAAATAACGAACTGACAAGTTACGTCTACAACGAGTAAGATCGACAATAATGGGAGAGAGAATGGGTGGGGGTTTGCGGAGAAGGTTAAAAAAAAAGTGGGGTAATATTGGGGTTATAAATAGTAAAATAATATTTTATTTTTTAAAAGGATTATCAATAGCAAAGAGATTGTTAAAAAAGATAGTGAATAATATATTTTAATCGATATAAATCTAAAAATATTTTAAACTAAGCTTGTGAAAATAAAATGTATATTTATCTAATTGTAATTCCAAAATTCTATACATATATAATGAAAATTTTAGAAATATTGCAAACAAATAGAAGAAAATATATAATGAAAATTTTAGATTTCCTTTAAAGAATAAAAACAAATTTACTTGAACTTAATTGCAAATTATAGAATTTCTATACAACCCTGGAAAATTAAATCTATAAAATGCCAATTGCAAAAGATACTGTTTTCTCGAATAAAAATCTAAAATTTATGAATTCAAGGTGTCAAGAATGGGATTCGAACCCATGCCCTTTCGGACCAGTACCTGAAACTGGCGCCTTAGACCAACTCGGCCATCTTGACTTGTGTGCCATGATAATAATGTTATTTTATCATATTTAAATAATAATGGCAATTATATTAATATTGTTAATGGTGATGCTATTGATAATGATATTAATATGGCATTGCTAATGGTGTAATATTATTACCATTACCATTGGTGATGCTGTTGGTAATGGTAAAAATATTGATAATGTAAATATTATTGGTAATTATAATGATAATGACAATATTAATTACATTGATATTAGTAATGATATTGGTAATAATAATAATTTAAATAATTTTGGTATTGGTAATACTAGTGATACTAGTATTGGTGGTGCTAATGATATTAATAATGACTACGATAATGATAATAATATTGGTATTGGTATTATTATTTATAATGATATTTATAATGGTAATGATGATAAAGGTATTGGCAATTGTCATAGTAATGATATTGATATCAGTATTGTTAAAGATGATGCCAATAGTAATGGTAATGATGATGATGATATTGTATTGATAAAGATGATTATTTTAGTAAAATATACTATTTTATTATTTTAAATTCCAATATAATCAAATTGTCGTTCATTAGCATTAAAACTTCTTGGTTTATTTCATAAGTTGATTATTTTAACTACAGCTAATGAGATAAGAATTATATATATATATATATAATATTGAAATGCATTTTATGATAATTTATCTTATTACTTTTAATATTTTATTAGTAATATATTTGATTTAATATATTTAAAAAATTACATATCTCAATATTATAATACCAATTCAAACTAGTTTGATTAGTGGATTAAATCGGTTTGAAAAATGGGCGATGAGTGAACCGGTTTAAATGGAGTAGAAAATTCGTATCTATTTTTAAAAATATTTTATAATAACACTAACAATAAAATTGGAAGTTCTAATTGTTCTTTTAACAGAAGGTAGAGAAAAACAAAAAAAAAATTCTTCTGAAAAAAATCACTCTTAAAATAATAAATGACTGTTCTAATCTTTGCAATGTGCGATTTCAACTTAAGAGTTAGGCATATATTTTATTTTTTTAAAAGATTATCAATAGCAAAGTGATTGTTAAAAAAAATAGTGAATAGTAAGCTTGTTATTTTAATCAATACAAATCTAAAAATATTTTAAAGTAAGCTTATGAAAATAAAATAAAATTTTTATGTATGTTTATCTAATTGTGATCCCAAAATCTATATATATATATAATGAAAATTTTAGAAATATTAGAAAATAATAGAAGAAAATATATATGAAAAAAATTTAGATTTACTTTAAATAATTGCAAATTATAGAATTTCTATAAATCCCTCGAAAATTAAATCAAGCAAATGGCAATTGCAAAAGATGTCAAGAATGGGATTCGAACCCATGCCCTTTCGGACCAGTACCTGAAACTGGCGCCTTAGACCAACTCGGCCATCTTGACTTGTGTGGTTGCTTCTTCCCTAGAAGAAATTAATGCTCTTTCTTCCTTATCTCTACACGTAACCTTCGAAATGATAATGGTAATTATATTAATATTAGTATTGATAATGGTGATGCAATTAATAATTTGCTAATGGTGTAATATTATTACCATTACCATTGGTGATGCTGTTGGTAATGTTAAAGGTATTGATAATACAAATATTATTGGTAATTATGATGGTAATGATAATAGTAATTATATTGATATTAGTAATGATATTGTTAATGATAATGATGATGATAATAATAATAATAATAATGATAATAATACTAATTGTATTTATTTTGGTATTGGTATTGGTAATACTAATGATATTAGTATTGGTGGTGCTAATGATATTAATAATGACTACAATAATGATAATGACAATAATATTGGTAATGGTATTATTATTTGTAATGATATTTATAATGGTATTGATGACAAAGGTATTGGCAATTGTAATAGTAATGATATTGATATCAGTATTGTTAAAGATGATGCCAATAATAATGGTAATGATGATGGTGGTATTGTATTGATAATGATGATTACTTTAGTATCGATTAAAATGAACTATTTTATTATTTTAAATTCCAATATATTCAAGTTGATCTATGACACTTGGTTGGGCCAAATTGGACCCAAATCGTTGGTTGGTCCAAATGTGACTGACTAATAGATCGAGTCCGATCGAACCAACGGATTGGTCTGCCGTGCTACGTGTCATGTTTTTAAACGCTCTGGCTAAATAAACTGGTTGTCGCGACTCCATGCAAAGAAACCAACGGCAAACCCACCAAGAGCATGCTGTCCACTGCGACATCGACACGTAATCCCCCACCCCCTCACTCTGGCCGGTGTTGACGTTCTTCGCCTTCGGACACGCTTCGCAGTTCCAATTTAATTTTGCGCCCTCCCCAAAAGACAGGGAAAGAAGCACATCCTCCTCCTCAATCAAACCCAAATCCCAGCTTCTCAGCGGCGCAAGGATCGTGGGGAAGGGAGGTGAGGAGGGAGACGAAATAGATCGATTGCTTTGGTAAGATGGGGAGGGGGAAGGTGGAGCTGAAGAGGATCGAGAACAAGGTCAACCGGCAGGTGACCTTCGCGAAGCGCCGCAACGGGCTGCTGAAGAAGGCGTACGAGCTGTCGGTGCTGTGCGACGTGGATGTGGCGCTCATCATCTTCTCCAGCCGCGGCCGCCTCTTCGAGTTCTGCAGCAGCTCCAGGTATTATATTCATGTCCACGCCAAAGTTCGTGCTGTTAATTCCCGAGCGAGCTCTTCCATCTCCTTTCTGTCCTTTTTTTTTTTTTTTTGTTTTGGCCGCTTTGCTTTTGTCTTCAACTCTTTTGATCCTTCCAAATAAAGGCGTCATTTTGTCGAGCGAAAGACTTCAAAGAAATGTTTCTTTGTTGGATTTCGTCTTAATACAACTCCTCGTTTGTACCTTTCCCTTCATTTCTTCTGCGGTTTATTTTGGCATTGATTTGAGAGTGGAAAATGGATGTCGATCGACGGCGTAATCAGTATGCGCTTTGCATCACCGATTACTTCGGAAGCACTTTGCTAGTTCTATTTCTTTTAGATCTTAGGGTTTACTGTTCCATCTGAGCATCCACCCAAAGTGCCATAGCAAGGTTCCATGGTTCCCTGGATACTAATCTGGTACTATGGTCTGTTCTCTAGAGTTTAAATTCGCTTTCTTTATTATATGTGAAGAGATCTTTGTTGGGTAAGAGGAATATGTCACCTTACACAAGAAGGGCTTACAAAAGATTAGGGCTTTCTTTATCATGTTCGTCCCACCTTTTCAGTTTGAGGACTGGTCCTCTTTTCTCCGTATGGTTGTCATCGGTTGTCCAACCTTTCTTTGTTGCATTTTTGCTTGTTACATGTCTATTTTCCTCTTTTCTTTCTGCTCTTTGTCGTCCGTCCTCTTATGTGATTATTATTCATACCAGAGAAACACATGCTTGCTCCTTTTTGTGCACCTCAAGCTACATCGTCCTCGTTCACCATGTCAACACATGTGTATTCAATTGATTTGACCTGTATCTTCTCTTTAATGCTTTACTTCTTGCTCTCTTACATTGTGGTTTCTACATGTGATCTTTATCCAAAGTATGAAAGGATATGTCCACATTTGCTAGTACCTGATACAAAAATTAGCTAGCTGATAGTTAGCATGAAGATAAACAGAATTAATATACATTTAGCTAAAACATGAAATAAAAAACAAGTTAATATAACATGTATCTCATGAAACACTGCTATTCAAGTATTTATGACACCACTAAGTATAATTAGGCAACAATATAGAGCATGCCAACCCAAAGAAAACTTAAAATCCATGTGGTTACTTCACTTGCTAGCTCTCTGATCAAAATCCATTGTGGTTAGTGGTTACACCCTTAGATTGACAGAATAGAGTGTATGTTTACATGGGTTTGATCCAAGCAGCCAGCGTCGTTTGATCATGGAAGGGAAAAATAGAAAAGAACATATGAATCAACACCTCCTACAATCAAAACCAATGTGTTGATGATGGTTCTTTCAACACCATAGCATCACATTGAGATGAACATAAAGAAATGGAGCATCATGCCAAAAGGCATCTGTTCATGTGTACGAATATGAAATCTAAATTGACTTGTGTAGTACTCTTAGCCATTTAAGTCTCGATTAGCTTAAAATGATCATAAGTTAGATGATAATGCACAATAACCTAGTTTGAAGACTGGTAACTTAATAAGAAAAATTCAAAGCAATCAGATTATGATAGTAATGAACAGTCAACTAAAGCAAAATTAATGAATTTTTAAAAGGTTAATTTTGGTTTTCTCTAAATCATATAATGCTGCTTGCATTCATGCCCATTTAGTGACAGAACAATGAGAGTCAACAGAAAATTTGAGCTTTCCCCTTTTGTCTCCAACGAACATTCACAAAAATTAAGGATGAACTTAGACCAGATAAACGAGCTATAAAATGAAAGTTATTGTTAAATCTTTATAATACAAAATTCAAGAGGTGTCATTCATAATTTAGAACTAATATAAATAGTTTCATTCAATGGAATTAGAATCAGCCATGTGTGAAAGTTAAACTACATTCCATTTAAATGATCCGAAAAACAGTTAAACTTTCTGTCATGAGATCTCATGTTAGTAGCCATGCAAATCTTTTTTTTTTCAATTTTAATGAAATTTTAGGGTTGTCCATATGTTAGTAGTCATTCTGCTGTAACTAGTTATCTCAATGATGTGTTTAAGCTCACGTCACCCAAGATTACTGCTTTAGATATCTTTGTGCTAAGGTAATTCTTATAACATAAACTGCAGAAAATATATTACAACATAGGATGAGATTGAAGTATAACATATACGCAACATCAGGGATCTCTAGGAAAGATAAAAGATTAATGGTGTACTTGTGGACATTGACTTATTGAAAGTTAAGATGGATGAGTTTGGTGACTCATCTAATTGTACTATACACAGAGAACACACTGGCGAAACACCTAAATCTTGAAGTGTAACTGTATTGCTGATATGTTTTCTACCATCTTTCACATCTTCTGTGTGGGGATCCTAAATTTTGTGATCCATTGGAGTGTCAAGTTGAATTGAGGAACGATCTTGTGCATAGCCGTTATGTTTGTGTGACAAGTATTTACTATTAATCTAGAGTTGGGCAATTGAATGTTAATGAACGCCATGAAGGATGGTGTTTTGTGGGTTGACTTTTCTGAGTGAGAAGTGGACTCATTTTGTGTTGGGTTGACTTTTGATATCTACACTTGAAAAAACTACGTACCACTGACCAATATTTACTATTTCAAAGTGGATTGCACTAAATAAATAAAAAAAGATGTTTGCATTTTTTACATTTTGTCAATGGGAACTCATCTTAAACATTTAGCTAATAAATTACGCATGGTTTCATCATTTAGGTGAGATATAAATTTACCATTTATATTCCATTCCATTGTCATATATACGTTATTGATATGCCATTTTCTTCAGACATCAACTTGTATACCGTGTAAACTTCACGGCTTCTTCATCACTTGCCTTTTCTTTTCCAAATTGGTTTCAGCGTACTCAAGACAATTGAAAGGTATCGAAGTTGCAGATATAATGCGTCAGAACATACACTATCAAATGAGCCACAGGTTAACATATCATTTCCTAGACATAGCAAGAGTACTGTTATTCCTTTTATCTCCATTCGATGAAATTTGGTCTTTCAATTTAGTCTTTTTATGCTTTGCAATCTTTAACAGTGAATCAAGATCTCATCTGAAAATTTATATTAGAATTTCGTCACACAATGTGTTTACGTTGTCATGCTGCATTTTGTTCACCATTAAATCTAGTAGATAAATTATTATGGTTCAATTAACATAGAATTAATCCGAGCTCACTTTTTCTTTCGTCTTGCTCGTTGAAATTAAGCTTAGTTAAACCGAAGATGATCTTATTTGATCATCTTGGATGAAGAAGAATTTTGGACATTTTGGAAAGAACATGGATGTCTTTAAAAAAATTGAATATTTTGGAAGAAGATAAAATCTTTTTGGAGGATGTTGTAATGTCTCAAAAATTGATATATCTTGGAAGTTGTCAAGATATCCTGTAAAGAGAAAAAATTAATCTTAAAAATTGAGAGTATTCTTTGTTTTTATCCTTTATGAATGTAGTCTTATACTCTCAACTTCTATTTTATAGATGAAAGAATGTGATTATGAATGTAAGTTTGAACATTTGAATCTAACAAAGTTTGAACATTTTATCTTCAATTTTGAATCTAACAAATTAATATCAGAGCCAAGCTATTCAAGATAATTATCTTTTATATCCTCATCTCACCAATAACTATGAAAAATAGTGTCTAAATGAATGCTTTCCTTGGATCACAAAATATGTAGAAGATAATAAAGAAAAGGTACAATGAGCCCCAAAATAAAACTTCATTCACGGTGAACCAAAAGGACTCCTCGAGGGATACGAGAAAGAGATATAATCAAGTTCTCCTCTTGATTTATTAAGGGTATGATGAAGGAGCATTCGAAAAAGATGTTATTACCATCAACTGGAAGCAAGCATGGGAGATCCTTCAAATTTTCTATGAAGGAATAGAAAAGGCGGAGAATGTATGACTACAAACTCTAAGGGGTGAGCTTAAAGCATTAAAGATGAGGGAGATAAGAGTTTATTTTGAACTAAATCACAAGAGACTTGGTCATTGTTAATCAACCAAGAGGAAATTATGATACATTCTAATACAATTGAGTGACAGAGAAAATCCTAAGATCCTTAGATATAAAGTTCAACTATATTGTGGTGACCATAAAAGAGTCAAAGGATCTTCAAACTATGACCATTGATGAGCTTAAAAGCTCATTACAAGCTTATGAACAAAGAATACAAAAGAAATAAGAACAAATGAAACAAGCTTTTGAAAGCAATCATTCCCTTAATCACAAGAATGAAGAAGTTAAAAGAGACAAAATCCAAAGAGGTCATGGACATAGTTGTGGCTATGGTTAAGGCCATAGTAAAAGTCATGAAAGAGATCAAGAACAAGCACAACATAATACCAATGATAAAAAATATCCCCAGAAAGGAGAAATAGGTGATTCTTTAAGAGTAAGAAGGTATGACAAATTCAAAGCTCACTACTATACTTGTAGTAACATTGATCATTGTTTATCGAAATCTTAATATAGTGTTAGGTAGATGGCTCAGATTCAGCCCATAATGGGCTTTAGTGAAGCCCACAGCCCAGAACATCACTTATATTAACCTAAACCCTAGATTAGGTGGTTAGGATTGAGATTAAGAGAGTAGCAACGATTGAAAATGTGGGAGAGAGAAAAGAAGACTGCAGATTGACAGTAGAGCTCAGAAAACAAGAGATACAGGAAAGAAAAAAAGATAAGGATAGAAAAAGACTATTCTCAATCATTAATATCTCAGGTTAGATCAGTTTACAGTGGATTATTACTGTGATCTCTTAAGAATGTTTTGGATATTGTGCTTAGTATTATAGTCCTTGTATCCTTGTGATTCTCTTGTGGTTATTGCTTTGGGCTTGGGCAAGAAGCCTTGAGATCTGTATATTTATTATTTTGATAGTGGATTTTTTCTGGCTTGTCCCGTAGTTTTTACCATTCGAGTTGAAGGGGTTTTCCATATAAATCTTGGTATTTATTTGATTGTGATTTATGTTTGATTCCGCTGTGTGTGATGACCTACTAGTATTTGTTCATATATAAAATTTATTCATATTTTATTCTCATCATATAGTGATATTAACCATGAGAAGACTAATTATATAAAAAAATATGAAAAAAAGAAGATGATCATATCTTTGCTAGCACAAAAGAAATGAGATATTCACAATGAGCAAATGCATATGTTCATGTAGATGAAGGGGGAAGATAAAATCATTATTCAAGTAAAAGTAAAAGAAACTTAGAATAAGCAATGATGATTTCTATTTTTCAGAAGTCAATGAACAAGTTTCGGACTTATCAAAGGTGAAAGTGAAACGAAAAGCTAAAATCCCCATTCCAGCTAAAAATAAAAATTATGGTTTTGTTTCTAATGTCTAACTAATTATTTATATTGAATATAAAGCATATTGATAACAAATGCTTGAAAGATAACTCTTGGATATGACACTTGAGGCTTGTACATCTCAACTTGCACTCAAATTATTATCAAATGAAAAAATGTTGGAAGGACTATTGCACATCAAATCTCCAAATTAGTTTTGTGAAACATGTATTCTTGGCAAACAAGCAAGAGCTTTCCAAATGAGCCAACCTACCATACAAATAGGTCTTTTGAACTAATCTGCATCGGCATATAAGGATCAATATCTCCAACTTCTTATGATGATGAGCATCGTTGTTTTCTAACATTCATTGCTGATTGTAGTAGGAAAACATAGGTCTATTTCTGAAAAGATAAATTAAAGGCTTTTGAATCATTCAACAAATTCAAAGTACAATTGGAGAACCAAAATGACTACACCATGAAAGCCTTATGATAAGAGCTTAAAAACTTTTGTAAAGCATGTGGTATTCAAAGACCATTAACAATGCCCTATTCCTCTCAACAAAATAGTATGGTGGAGGGAAATAATCGAAGCATGCTACAAAGCAAAAGGATGCCAAATGAATTTTGAGGTGAAGTTGTTGCATGTACCATTTACCTACTTAATAGATGTCCAATAATGAGTTTGAAAGATCAACACCACAAGAAGCTTGGATTGATAAGAAGCCTAACATATCTTAGTTAAAGATTTTTGGATGTATTGTCTATGCTCATGTTTCGGATCAAAAAAGAACAAAATTGGATAACAAAATCTCCAAATGTATTTTTACTAGCTATAATACCCGATCTAAAGCCTGCAAGTTATTTGATCCAAAAGAATACAAAGTGTATGTGAGTAGAAATGTAGAGTTTCATGAAGATGGAGTATGAAATTGGAGCACAAATAAGGAGGAAGTGCAAGATGAAGACAAAGATAAAATAATAAATGAAGAGCCAACACCTCCATCATCTCCTATATTAAGCTCATAATTGGAAGAACAATGAGCATACAAGAATTATATGAGGTGACAAACCAACTCAGTCTTATTTATCTTTATGCTAATTAATAAATGATTTCTTTTGAGGTTGCAATCAAAGATAAAAAGTGGAAGAAAGCAATCGATAAGGTGATTAATATCATAAAAAAGAACAAGACTAAAGATCACAACTTTACCCAAAGGTCATAAACCTATAGGATTCAAATAAGTTTTTGAAGAAGAATGCTCAAGGAGAAATAAAAAAGATGCAAAACAAGGCTAGTGGCAAAAAATATAAGCAAAAAGCCTGTATTGACTATGATGAGTTATATGCTCTTGTTGCTCGAATGGAAATCATTAGATTATTCATCTCTTTAGTCGCTCAAAAGAAATAGCAAATTTATCGATTAGATGTGAAGTCCATATTTCTAAATGGTTTTCTTGAAGAAAAACACTTATGGGATATATTATGAAAGGACATGAAAACAAAATTCTAAGATTGAAGAAGATTTTATATGGCTTGAAACAATCTCCAAAGGCTTGAAAATGTTAGAATTGATGCTTATTTTAAAGCTAATGATTTCATGCAATGCAATGTCTTTATGATTATTCTTTATACTTTAAAGAAGAAGATAAAAGCATGTTATATATTTGCGTGTATATATATGATCTAATCTTTGTAGGAAATAATCCTCATATGTTCTAAGACTTCAAGTAAGCCAGGATAAAGGAGTTTGATATGTCTAACGTCAGGTTGATGTCTTATTTTATTGGCATAGAAGTGAAACAAAATAAAGAATATATCTTCATTTACAAAAAGCATATACATGATAAGTTCCCAAAAGATTAAGATAGAATATTGCAACCCAATTAGCACAACGGTGGATTGTGGTGTCAAGCTATCAAAGAATAATAAAAGCAAAGCAATTTATACAATATTTTACAAGGGCTTGATTAGAAGTTTAAAACATTTAACATGCACAAGATTAGACATTCTATATGGCAAAAAATTAGTAAACCAATTCATGGATAAGCCTAATTCAACTCACTGGAAGGTCACAGAAATTTTGAACTTCAAGTTACAGCAAAACTACTCTCTCCCATGATTTAGTTTATTCAAGTTTTAACAATTTTGAATTTCTTAGATATTTTGCTAGCGATTGGAGAGAAAACATTGATGACAGAAGGAGCATATATATATATATATATATCAAGTTTTTTAGGTTATTTCTACCTCCCAACACATCTTTGATAAGAAAAGAAAAGAAGATAGAGAGGAATATTAATAAGAATTTGATGTAAGAGGCAAATAAAGACTTTATTTCTTCTTTTTTTTAAGACAAGTTTCTATACTTTTGATAGATTCACTCTTTCTCTACTTGATCATGAAATATTCCACCTATTTATTTATAGAGCCTAGATGAGAGTTATAATACTCATTTAATGGCTACGTTCATACATTGTAACCTATAAAATTTACTATTAACTCTTTATTTTTCATAACTCATGTAATCCACTTCTTAATGGTAACCTTTCATATCTCTTCAAATCCTGAAGATTACAATTCTTTAGGCATTAGTCAAGTTTTTTACTTTCTCTTAACTGTCTTTAGGATTGTAAGCATATCATTTTTGATGATTGCATCTATTGGCAACAGCTGCAACTTGCTTAAGCATAGGATCTCTAAGTAGGTAATCTTCTGCTGTCTAAACAGATGAGTTATCAAGAATATCTTATACTGAAAGAAAGAGTCGAATATCTGCAACATTCTCAAAGGTAATAATTATAATTTAGGGTACTCTTAAATCTCTGTTCCCTTCATTGCTTCCTATTTAAATGTTGTTATAATTGGACTTCTCTGGTATTATAGCAATCTCCTTGGCGAGGACTTAGGGCCATTAAGTATTCACGATCTACAGCAACTTGAGAACCAAATCTAGATGTCTCTAAAGCAAATCAGATCAACAAAGGTAACTTGGAGCAGTATTCACAAACAGATTCTGGGTTGAGAAACATGAACATGCCACTGTCATTGTCCTATACAAGCATTGGCTTTCACAGAAACTTGAAAATTTTCAAGCTAGATCACACTAAAGATTCTATTCCTATACACATTTACAAATGTGTCATCAATTAATCTCCTAAGGGTTATGCCTATACAAAGTTGACTGCATTCCTTGATCTGACATTGTGAAGTTTAGTTTTTGGATGTTGCGTTATACATTTTTCTCTCTGGAACTTTGTTAACATGTCTGTGATTCAGATGCAGGTTATGTTTGATCAGCTTTGTGATCTTAACCGCAAGGTAAGTGTTGATCGATAAGCCAGATTATGCCTAAAATGTGTATATTGCATGATTGAAATATGTTATTTTCGTAACTTGCCTTTGTGCAGGAACTAATGTTGCAAGAAGCTAACACAAACCTAAGAAGGCAGGTAGTATGATAATTGTGCTTGATGGTTGACAATATTTCCATCCCACAAATTTGCACCTTAAGATTACCATCCTCATTTCTATTGAGGACAATTTAGAGAGCTGTGACTACTATTTTATTTATGTAGTATAAGTTGTAGATATGATGGATGTGTTTAGCTGTTTGGTACTATAGGATCATGCAAATTACAAATGAGTAGTTATATTTCATATGAAAACCAAGAGAAATCTCAAAATAATTGTCATGCAAATTACAAATTGACTACCCACTTAAAATTGCAAGCTTTTGATGACAGTTGCAAGAAGCTGGTTCACCAAATCTACTCCAGGTGTCATGGACAAATGGTGACAGCAGGGCAGCTAATGAGCCTCCTCAAGCAGCAGGATTCTATGAGTCCCAAGGAGAAGACCCACCCTTGCAAACTGGGTAATGCCCATTCTTTTAGAGCTCAGCTGATGGAGGTAAAAGGAACTCACTAACGTTATCATGATAATTTTCTCTTCGATTACTTGCAGATTCAATATATCGTGCACAGCTACTTGGAACAATGAAGCCACAGAAGGCTATAGATTCATCTCAAGATGGATTTGAATATTTATCGCCTTTGACTTCAAATCTTTCTTATTTTTATTCTCGCATAGAAGAATAAAATGCATCTCTATTCTGAGTCCATGTATTCATGCAGCGACTACATAATGCTGTGGCTGGATGAACAGTGTCCATGTATTTTGCAGCATGGAATGCTCCTTAATCGAGTAAATATACACAGAAGTTAATAAGATTTCGCATGGCTAAGTTTGTCACTAGTTGCACAAAAGAATTGTCTATTTTATACGTCATGATCCTTTATGTGATAATTGATATGTTAATTTTATTGAGTCTGAGCCACTAGTTCAACATGATTAAGCTTAGGTGGACAGTAGTATATCCTCTTCTTAGTCAGCCTTAAGGGTCTGACATCCTTATTATGGTGCATTATAATTTCTCATTAAAGGGTTTAACGTCTTTATCAAAACCCAGTACAATTATTCTACCATGATGTATATGAGGCTTAGTGCAATGATATTTTCACATTTTGATTTGTTCTTCAATTTTAACCATGAGTAATCTCTTGACTGGAGTCTCCCATGATCCTAATCTCATATTAAAAGATAAACATGTTAAAATGTTATAAATTGAAACAAGAAGATTGTGAAAAGAATTTTATTTTTGAGTCCGACAGACAACATCCAGGAAGATGTCCAACATACTGCATTGCAAAAGCTTGGACAGCATTGATCAGCAAGAACTAGGGTTCTTCGGCTTGATCTTGTTAGGCAAAAGTCATACAGAACGAATCAGCCGTTTGCTTGCCACCTGACAGCTTCAGGCTTTGATCTAAATCGTACTCTCCACTTTGACCTTTTCTTGTTTGATGGCACTGCAAAGCAGTAAGCTACTTAAGATTTTTGGATCTTTCTTTTACTTTCAATGGTACATTGATTTACTGCCGAGTCCATTAATATAGAAAATAATATATTAATGATCAATCATAATTCAACATAAAGCATCATATTAAAATTATCGTAAAATAAAAAATTCACGTCATCCCTCATTCATCTATCCGCATGGATAAAAGTTTAAGATAAACTATTCGGGGCTATCTCTTTTTTGTCGCTCACATAGATAAAACGTCAAGAGGAGAACGTTGGATCGGTTATAGGTTGTCCCATCTAAGATCATATATAAAAGCTAATCTTCGACGTTATGCCTAGGGGCTCTTTTCTAAGAAAAAAAATCCACACCCACTAAAAGACCTCGATTGCTAACTTAAGCATCGGAGGGATCAAGTTAAAAATTTTCTCCCGACATTAGTCTTAATGTAGGTGGCACCTCAGGAGCTCAGTACTTCTACCTCAGTCACAGCCTCGGACACTCCTACACCTTCAGGTTGACTTAGACATTGACGATGATTTTTCATAGCATTTTTTATACTAAAAGATGGGTATGGTGTCGTAAGAATGTTCACCCATCAATCCTTTCATAAAACGCTTTAGTGAGGAGGCCCTACCTTCGACCCATAGCACTTTTACTAGGGGGGTGACAACTGTCATCCTTTTCTCACATTAATGCATCTACTTCGACGCAAATGCTAATGTGGTACTGACATCTATTCAATGACCCAAGCCTTTTGTCCCCAATTGTAATCAATATCTCAACCGCCACTATCACTAGTGCCCGATGGGTTTTCCCCTTTCAAGACATTGCTAGCATCTCAGGATCGCCCAAGGCCCATGGAATCATCTATTAAGGGAGTACTTTGCTCCCCAACTATGGAATATTAGTGCACTGCCACATCACTACTCTACTCTACTCGAATCTGAGACCTAGACGACAAATTCGATGTGTGACTCCTGAGGATCTAGCTATAGCGACTAGACTAATATTTAGAAAAGATGTTATAAGAGTTCCTATAATCCAGAATGAAAAGTCCAGTTGATCCCATCTCGTGTTGGTCCCTATTCACTCAGACATCCAAGAAGAGCCAATCTCGATGAACTTCCACCTCCTGTCACTAGAGGTCTTTGATGGCAGTATTGATATGATATAGCATACTACCTCCTTCTGTGCCCAGATGTCATTGTACATCACTTCAAACACCCTGATGTGTCATGCCTTTCTGGTAATACTAAGAGGGCTCGACATGAGAATAGTACACTTGCTTGAAGCCGCTCTCGGTTGGCTCCTTTGCTAGCTCGCAAAGGAGTTTGAGCTCTACTTCCTTAGGAACATATGCCTAAGGCCATTGACGATAATGCTTCTCGAACTTAGGCAATGGGAGGCAAAAACACTCTCCAACTTTATGGCTCAATAAACTAATAAGATATGAAGTATACAAAAAGCCCATATATTGCTTGTAATATAGGTCTCCATGATAGGGCTCAAGCCCTCATGTTTTTTTTTTCGTTGGTGGTGAGGCCACCGACGATGATACTCAAGGTGCTCCAACGGGCTAACCAATACATTATTTTGGAGGTGATGGTCTTGAATAAGTATGGGGAGATATGCAAAATGTCGAGCTAGGAATGACTATCATCAACCCTAACCCCGAGGTCATCAAAGTGAAGAAGAAATGACCAACCCGAGCTACCTCGCCAAGATCTAAGTCAACTCTCTTGAACATGAATTGTCAAGTCCTTTTATAGATAAAGAAAAAAGGGCTTTTAGAAGACCCTTAACCGATGAAGACAATGTTGGAGAGGAGGGACAAATCCCAATACTACAAAACAAGGGACTATCATAATTTAAAAGAGCAAATTGAAGAACTCATGCAATGGGAATATCTCGAAAGATTGGTCTAAAAGTACTAGGAACCTTTGCCCTAACTTCAAGAGTCAATGAAGAGGTAGATCAATGTTATAATTAGTTGATCTATCTCGTGAGGAGATAGCTTCCCGGGTCACAAAATCTATGCCCAAGCTACTACCAAAAAGCGCCTGAAGTTAGAATATGATTCAGAAATAACCTTCGAGGAAGAAGAGATGGAATACATCGACCCAAATTATGATGATGAGTTAGTGGTCTCCATGAAGATGATTAATACTTGAGTGAAGAGGGTCATGATTGAGACAGGTAGCTCTGTCGATATCCTCTATTTTGATACTTTTCAAAAACTTAGACTCTTGACTAACGATCTTATTTTTATGACTTCTTCGTTGACGAGATCACTAGCGACCCCATCTCCCCTCTTGAGACTATGAGCCTGCATGTCACATTTGAGGAAGAGTTTTGATCTAAAATATCGATAACTAAATTCACGATAATCAATATTCCCTCAACGTATAATATGATAATAAGCCAACCCATAGTCAACAGGTTGAGAGCAGTGGTATCAACCTACCACATGGTGCTAAGATTCTCAACAAGGATAAAAGTTGAAAAGTTGAGAAGCAATTCGAGGGAGTCATATCAACACTATTTGATGATAGTCTCCTACCAAAGAAGGCCTGACCCAAGGCATCACCGATGGACTTCAGAAATTTCACTAAGTCCTCCCACATTTGGAGCCGATGGAGTCGTTGATCCAGGCTCTCCTAGAAAAGACCTATCTTGATTAGTTTGTCAAGGTCGGGGCAACACATCCTGAGGGGAAGTGAGTGTAACTCATCAATTTTCTTATGAAGAATATCAAGGTGTTTGCATGGTCATCAAGAGACATACTAAGAATCAACCCAAATGTGGTCCAGTACCACTTGAACATCTCTCCTAAGGCTCAACTAGTAAATCAAAAGCCTCACAAGTTTGCTCCTAATTGCTAATAAACAATTAGCAACAAAGTAGATAAGCTATTAAGAGTATGATTTATTACTGAGGTGCAGTACCTGCAGTGACTTGCTAACATTGTATTGGTTTAAAAGTTTAATGAAAATTGAATGATGTGTGTTGATTATACAAATCTCAATAAGGCATGTCCAAAATATGGCTACCCTCTCCCCTAGATTAATCTGCTAGTTGATGCTATCTCAGGTCATGAGCTCCTTACCTCTATAAAGCATTCTTGGGATATAACTAAATAAGGATGATACTATAAGATCGAGAATACATCTCTTTTATCATAGATCGAGACATATATTACTATCGAATCATGCTATTTGGATTAAAAAATACGAGAACGATATATGAATGATGAACAAGGTGTTCAAGCACCGAATCAGAATAAATGTCAAGGTGTATGTAGATGATATGATAATCAAAAGCAAAATGATTGACTAACATATACCAAACTACTGAGATATTTCAAGTTTTGTAGAGGTTCAACATGTGCTTTAATCCATCCAAGTATACTTTAAAAGTAAGCTTGAAAAAATTTCTTAATTTCATTGTTCACTATAGAGAAATATATGCAAACCCCAAGAAGGTGCGAGTCATATTGAAGATACGCCCACCTCGATCAATAAATTAGGTACAATAATTAATAGGGTGAATAGTGATGATTAACTGGTTCCTATCTTTAGCTGGTAATTAGTGTCTACTATTCTTTCAAGTGTTAGCTTAGTATTGGTGTGGGATGACTAGGAAATCCAAAAGCCTATTTATTATGTCAGCCATGTCTTGAATTGACCCAAGGTATGATACCTTACCATTGAGAGGTTAGCATTTGCACTAGTGCTGGCGACAAGAAAGTTGCATCCCTATTTTTAAGTGTACACCATACAAGTGATTATCAACCACCACTCAGATAGGTTCTTTCTCAATTTGATATCATAAGGTGATTGCTGAAGTAGTCAGTAGAGCTAGGCAAGTTCGACATCTGATATGTGTTGAGGACTATCATAATTGCTCAAGCATTTGCATATTTTATTTAGGAACTAACTTCCTCATCCAAAACCAAAGCCAACAATCACACTCCCTTAATATGGACTATGTTTATGGATGATTCTACTACCTCAAAAAGGGGCGATATCGAACTTATCCTGAATGGTCCAAACAAATAGGTGTACAAACAAGCTTGCCAGTTTGAATTCAAAATCTCCAACAATGAGATAGAATATAAAGCACTTCTCTTAGGACTTCAACTTGCCTAAGAGCTTCAAGTCCAAGACTTGACGGTATTCAGTTACTCACAACTAGTTGTAAGCTAGGTAGAAGGGAGATATGAAACCCGAGATGTGACCATAACAAAGTGTTGGGAAACCTGATACATGCATCACATGTGCAGTGAAAAATAAAAATAAAACTAGTTTCCCATGTCTTATCAAATTATTGTGCGATGATTGGTGTATAAAAAATCATAAAACTGAAAACTACATATCATGTGTTAGATGTTTTACCTAGAGATCATATATCCTTCAAAATTTTAGATCCTATGGCATAGATAAAATAGATCAGATGTCCTCTATAGTGGTGATCTATATGATAGATGGGGCGATAATGCTCCTTAAATCGTTGCAAGATCTTCCTTTTCACACGTACCATAAGGTAGCACTTTTATACAGGGGCTGGCCCTTCTTGTTGTCCACACGCTTCAAACAGGGGCTGTCGGCTAAGGAGGAGATGAGGCAGAGGAGAATAGGAGAGATGACCACACATAGCTCTAGCCAATAAGCCTTGTAGCCCCTTTATATTTATAGAGATGCATGACCGCTTAACTATAATGGATCTTATCATATTAGGTATTGGATTCTATCCAACTACTCAAGCATCTTATATTAGTGGATCTCTATCCAATAATCCCTTATTAGCACTTATTGGATCTCATCTATATAATCCAATAATACAGGGGCTTATTAGATATCCAATAAAACAAGGGCTCCACAAATATCTCATATTCAAACCTCTACTTGTTGCAACATCTACCATATTTATGTGACCCTCTAGGCCCAATATTGAGTTGGCTGTGAGTTGCACATGTCAGAACTCTTCTAACTCGATAGTATTCTTAACTAATACACAATTACTTTCATAAGATTGGTTATCATTCCCAATAATCGATTATACTAGATATGAAACTTCAAAAACCGTAAGTTTGGTATCAAAGAATAGAGTACTTCAATAAGATATCCTTAGTGTCTAAAATCTAAGGACTAAGCACACAACTAGGACTACAGAATCATTGTCTGATGATCAAGTATCATTAACCATCTAGTATTTCATAAGTAGATCGATTAGTATACTCATTCTCCAATGAACATATAAATTATACCCTTAGTATCCCCACACGAGTAACTATAAGACTAATCGCCTCCATCATATGAACGGGTTATCTCGATGTCCCTCTCGAGTAATCTATGATTCTGATTATTTAGGGTTTGTGTTTAAAAGTGAACTAGTCCCGTTATCATGATCTCGTCATGATTTAATTCTCATTGCATAGATCCAAGCACATCACAATATAGGCAATAAGCAACATAATGTGAGAAAATATCAATAATATTATTATTTAAAAAGACTCGTGTAATTAACTTGTAGGGCACCTGTAATCAATAATTTTTCACTTAACCTAAAGTTAATTACATATGTGTCTGATTCATATCAGACCCTAGTTATGCTCAAAGATAATATGAGATAATGACTTTTTTAGTAGATCTACAATGTTATCTTTGGATGGAACTCTTTTTATTCCTACATCTCTATGGGAAATGATCTCTTTGATCAAGTGGAACCTCCTCAGAACATGCTTCTGATGAGACCTGGATTCTTTCGCTTGATCAATCACCCTGCTATTATCACAATATATGAGAATCGGCTCCTCGCTACTCGGTATGACTTTTAAATTCATGATGAACTTCTTCATTTAAACTCTCTCCTTTATATGAGACCTGGATTCTTTCGCTTGATGTCGTAACAATGTACTTCGCCTTTATACTCGAGTCAACAGTAGTCTCTTGTTTAAAACTCTCCTAGCTTACTGCTCATCCATCTAAGGTGAATACATACCCTAATTTTAATATGCTATCATCGATATCGGATTGAAAATTTGAGTCTTTGTAGCGCTTAGTTGGAGGCTACCTCCTTTGTATACTAGTAAAATATCCTTAATTCTTCTTAAGTTCTTAAGAATGCATTTTACTACCTTCCAATATTTCAAACCTAAACCCACCTGATACCTACTCATGGCACTCAAAGTATGTATTATATCAGACCTAATACATAGTATAGCATACATAATAGACTCTATCGTTGATGCATAGGGTATTATATCTATGTCTGCCCTTTCTTCTGGAGCCTTTAGGGATATACTCTTAGAAAGTGATACTTCATATCTCATCGATATGAGACATCTCTTGAAATTTTTCATGTCAAAACTTCTATTAATGGTGTCTATGTATCTGGACTGGGACAAACCAAATATCTTCTTGATTTATCTTTATTTATCTTTACAGATCTAAACCCCCAAGATATAGGATGTTTTACCTAAATCGTTCATGAAGAAGTATTTAGATAGTCAAGCCTTAACTATGGAGAGCATTCCTACATTATTCTCAATTATCATAATATCATCCACATATAATACTAAGAAGGTGATAGCGCTCGTACTTACCTTCCTATACACACAAGACTTATCTTCATTATTAACAAAGTCATAAGATCTAATCACCTCATAAAATCATTTATTCCCACTTTGAGAAGCTTACTTCAGTCCGTAGATAAACCTGAGCAATCTGCACACCTTATTTGGATTTTCTCGGACACGAATCCCTCAAGTTGTATCATATATACCTCATCCTTAAGGTTATCATTAAGAAACATAATTTTCACATCCATGTACCAGATCTCATAGTCATATTATACTGCAATGGTCAAAAGAATTTTAATAGATTTCAGCATGAGTACAAGTAAGAAGGTTTTGTCATAGTCAACATCTTACCTTTGATGATACTCTTTAGCCACTAGTCTTACCTTATAGGTCTCCACCTTTTCATCTAATATGATCTTCTTCTTGAAAATTCATTTACAACAAATGGGTACGATACCCTTAGGTGCATCAACAAGGTTTCAAACATTATTAGAGTGCCTAGAATTCATCTTAGTACTTAACTTCTTACCACTTCCTAGAGTCTATGCTTGTAATACCCTACTCGTAGGATTTAGAATCAACATCCTGAGTATTTTCTTCACTAATATGTCTTACATATCTTTCAAGAATGTGAGATGCTTTGTCACACCTACGCAAAGTTAGAACTTGTATGCTAGATACCTGAACAAACTCGGCCTTTAAAATGGTGCTTTCTTCAACCTCACTCAACTCTATCACGCTCTCACTATTTCACCAAGAATGTGCTCCTTCTCAAGAAACACTACCTTTTGATAACAAAAAGAATGAGTCAGGTAGACTAACTTGACGATAAAAAAAAATATATATCAACAATTGGAGACAACTCAGACAGTAAGATGAGGTGATGAGTCAGGCTATCATCAAAGGGCATATTAATCAGCATTAGGACATTCTAGTCCTTAGGGTAGTCTATAAACGGATCCTCCTTAAGCTCTAGCTTAAGGTACCTCCCCTTGAAAAGGGGCAAAGCAATTTAGTTTCCGAACTAGTGCGAGGTGATCCCGCTCTCCCCAGACCCTTCTTGGACCCAATGGGTACCTTATAGTCAATGATCGCTTCCTTTCGATACTCCGGTATCTGGTGTCACTCAACCTTCAGTGTTTCCCTTAGCTCACGAGCCTCCCCATTGGTAATTGTGACCTCCTCGATGAGCTTTGAGTTGTGCGTCCTTATCAAGTCTAGCTCTTAACTGAGCTACAGCAATCCATCCTCTATTGCTCGATTGTTGTCTCGAACTTCTTTTAGCTATTTAGCGAGTCTAGCAAGGCATTGCTCGGTGTCCTCTAATTAATGCGCCAACTTGACTGCCCGAACATCTACCTCAGCAATAGCAAAGGGGCTCCTCACCCCTTCTTAAGCTCCTTGACCTTTGCTCGGATATCATCAACTATGAGAGACTACTAGTGAATGACGACACTAGCATCCCAAATATAACCAATGAGAGCCATTATATGGTGGTTGTGTTGCAAATAAAAAGTGAATGAGTCGACAAAATGAAACCAAAGGGGCTAGCCACAACCTAATTTACCAATTCATTATGGTAGCAAGTAACAATCAAAACCTCTGAGGGGGAGTAGTAAATCTACTTCACCATCCTAGACATAGAGACTTGTGACAATACTACTTCATAGTTATACCCTCGTCCAATACCTTCTATATCTCCTTTAAACCTTTCCACTTTAGTTGCAATGATGCATACGGGGTCAAGTCCAATAGATCGATCATCTATAAAGCCGCAAAAGGCATGGCCTTCCCCTTGCACAAGTTTAACATCGATCGCAGTATGCTCCACTTTTTCCCTAAGGAAGACCTGGAACTTCGACCTTCAGGAGGTGTCGACACTACAGTGGTAGGAGGCTCCTTGGGCGCATCATCCCTTTGAGGGCATGAGACCTTCCTCATGATGACCTTATGTTTATTCCTTGGTTTGTCGACACTACCATGAGGATCAGATTGAGATGGGTCCAACACCTCTATCGATTGCTCGTGAGTAATGGCCTAGGTCGAACGAGGCTCTATTGCATTTGACAATGAGCCAAGTGCCTTTATCTTCAAGGAGTGCAAATCCATATCTATAAAAGATTCAAATCACAAGGTCGAGGACTAAAAAGAGAGATGGAGTGAAGCGATGAGAGGTTCGAGTCATACCCCAAGGATTCGAGCTAAGACCCACGTCGATCATCCAGTGCTCGTCCATCTTCTAGACTGCCCTAGAGGAAGAGAGTATGTTCCTCAATCGAAGCACTTGATCTACCTCCTCATTTGATAAGAAGAAAGAGGTATTGTCAATGTAATGTGTCAACAAAGCAAAGTTGAATCTCTAGACTTGACTTGACTCATAAGGAATAAGCTCTCCTTCTAACCTTTATGGTTGGAAGGGGAACCACTAAACTTGAAACCACTTTGAGCGGCTAGGTAATGGCCACTTCTCCCCTTGCATAACTGAAAACAAGCAACGAAAAGGGCGTGAGTGGGAGTAATACTAGTATGTCGATATTCTCCGATGAACACTATTAAGTAGCAACATAAGTTAGGTGTCATTTGGGATGGTGATGTCCCCCATCATTAGAGGCAAGACATTATCACCAAGTGGAGAGGAAGACAAAGTCCCACTTCGAGGACTTTGCAAAATAAGCAGAAAAACCTAAGCGTGGGGGTCAAAAGGTTTTTGATCGGGTCCGAGGGCTTGCAGAACAAACTTGGCCAAGATCGAGGAGAGACATATTCACAATTGAGTCATAGTCATGTAAATTTCTCATAAACTCCAAGTCTCAAAGAATCTTTGAGTTCACAGGAGATGCCTCCTCTAATGAAGGGGAGGATGCAATGTTCTCCACCTTTGGATTGTCCAAAGACTAAGCATAGACCTCTACTTACTGGTGGCTAAATGATCGGGAGGAACTTGTATAAGAAATGAAAGACATCCTAACCTAAGGTAAAAAAGTAGGATGACTGACAACTGGTTTGTTGTAGAATTGATGCTAGGACGAGGGACTTGAAAACTGACCCACCTTGTCAGGAACCAAGATGAGGTGGAGAGTATTCCGAAGGAGGCCCTAGGGGTGAGGCTGAAAACTTCTATGAAGCATTGAGGACTAGAGTCTCGGGAGGCTCAAATGGAAGAATAATTCTCACCCTACAGGAGGAGGGTGGATTTATAAGGAGGATATCGATCTCTCTCATCGTACAATCAAGATAAGTGTCCCTTCATGATAATTCCTAAGAGACACTATAGCAAGAAGATTCAAAATCTACCACGATTGAGGGAGGACTTTAAGCACGTAACGATGGGGGAGAACTCAAAAACCCGACCTAAGCCAAGAGAAATATGCTATGGCGGAGATGTAACGTGAAATATGCTCAATGTGTGTGAGTTAAAAAAATTTGACTCATTCTAAGAGAAATCCACTATGATAGAAGCACTAGGTAAAATGTGCTCAAGGCGTGTGAGTTGAGAAAACCCGACCCAAGCCAAGAGAAATCTGCTATGATAGAAGTGTAGAGCGAAATATGCTCGAGATATATGAGTCGGGAAACCCAATCCAAGCTAAGATAAATCCATCGCGATTACATAAGGTGAAATGTGCCCAATATGTATAAATTAGAAAAACCTCATATCTTTTTGATATCACAAAGGGATAGATTGATAATGAATATGTGGGATGAATTAAACACCATACTTAAAACACCTCTAACAAGAGCCCAGAAGCACACCTTAAGGGAGGGACAAATGATAAAGAATATATTAACAACCAACCATCATCAAATACATAATTGTCATGTGAAAGCTAGTGTGGATGAAAAAAATTTAGGTTATCCTTCATCTGTTTGCCTACGTAGACAAAAGTTAAAGGAAGTTTGTTCGAGGTTGTCTCCCCCCTACCGCCTACATGGAGAAAACACCAAGAGGGTGATGTTAGGGTGGTTATAGATTGTCCCCACAAATGTCAAGTATAAAAGTTAATCCCTGATAGTATGTTGGAGAGCTCTCTTTTCAAGAAAAACTTATAACTAATAAGAGACATCGTTTACTAAATTGAGCAACCATATTAGAAAATTTCTTTCAACATCAGTGCTAGTGTAGATAACACCTCGCGAGTTTGATACTTTTATATTAAAATCATCTCAGTTAGCATCTAGGATACTCCTGCACCCATCGAAGATGATTTTATTATTAAATTTTTTATATATCTTTAAACAGAATTGTCACAAACAAGTGCCATAAAGTTTCAGAGAGAGAAAAGATAGGTAATAGACTTGGTAACGGCAGATTTCTTCTACTGAACTTATTCTTTTATGATTGAGACCCTTTTCTTAGTCTAATAATGAGGACACGTTTCGTTGCACACTCAACAAGGTAGGTCCACCTACCCACAAAGTAGCATTTTAGATCTTGTGAGGCTGCCCTGCAATGGTTTCTTGACAAGTATTTCCGTCGTAAAGTACAAAAAAATCATAATTTATTCATGACATGTTAAGTCATCTGTCTTTTTTTTTTTTTTTGGCAGATAGAGTCCATAATTGTCATCTTTTCTTCCCTAATCGACATCTTGCACACCATAAGGTTCTTCAATTATTATCTGACTCGGATTTAGCTTTTGGAAGGGATTTGGATGAGAACGAAGGAAAGGAATCTTTTGCCTTTTTTTTTTTTTTTGTAGGACCAAATGATGTGTGCATGTAGTTTCTTTTCCTATACAGATCAAACAATTTCTTTTTGGCTCAATGTTCTACGTGAGGCTGCTTTGGGGCATCATATATGAGTATTATCTTAATCAATAAACATTACAAAGCTTTTTATCATATCACATGATCGAATCATGCTCTCAAGCATATTATTCTATGGTGGAAATCTCTTCCACCATAAATTCTTCTTCAGGTGGCATTGTCTTGAGGTTAGCTATTAAGGAAGGAATGCATGAGACGCCTCATGCTAAGACATCCGTGTAGAACTAAAACGCCCAAAAGAATGTTTTCTGAGAAGGGAATCATGAAATGAACAACACCTACATCCCCTTTCCTAAAGAAAAAAAGTATGGTGCTGTTCTGTGATACCTAAGCATGAAAAGTAGAAGTCTACCCTAATCTGATGTCCTGCAGCACAGGGGAGCTGTCCTTGTTTGTTCGCCTTGCACTTGAAGCTATTGATTGAATAATGGAAAAGTAGCATGTGATATCACAAAGCCGTCAACAGCCTCAGGAGCACACCCACCATGGCTTTCTCCCATGGACCAAGCATCTCATACTACTCGGTTTCTCTCTCTACTTGGTCTTTAGTTGGCGTGAATCATCATCCCATGTGTGATAGCTACGTGGAGAGCTCCGGTTTCCTACACAAACTTGTTGCTTTGCCCTGCTTCATCATTACTACTGAACAAAGCCTTGTTCATCATCTTCTATATGGAAGTGAAGATGAGAATGGAGGTGCATTTTTCGGAGACATTTGGACCGGTCGCTTGGTGAAAGCTAACCCATCCATCGTGTATCCATCCACAAGCCGAGTGTTCTTGTGAGCCCCAGAAAGGCACCACCCACCGCCATCCCCTCTGTTGATTTGGTTGGTTCCAACTTGGTTGGCTTCCATTTATTTGTTTACGGCGTCCCATCCTAAGCCACCACCACCATCTAGTAGTCATCGTGCTGTGAGTCAATGGAGTCCACTTTGTCATCCATTACCCCGTGCTGGTCAATGTCTTGTGCGATGGCTCACTCGGTAGGAAGAAGCATATGCATCCACAAGTCAACACTCATCTTCCACCTCCTCGACACTCGATCAATCATCCACCAACCCCCACGCCTTCATATCAAATATAATTCACGGAAACTGTTTCTTTGTTCATAATATCATAAAATTGTTGTTTATATTGATCCTTTTGGAGATCTTGCATTATGAACGCAGTCCAGATCAAGAGTGGTGTCACTCGTCGTTGAATCCATGGGACGCCGTTCATCGTTTAAACTGAGTGGATCCTGAGAGCCAAGAAAACCTTTATCGCCAGATGGGCATTTATACAAACAGTTAGCATGGGATCTTAGTACTTCATCCATTCAAGTTGCCTTCTTCCTGTGAAGCTTATTCAACACAAATTGTATAAGAATCTCCTTTAAGGAACAATATCACATAAATCTCATAGTTGTCACATGGGCATATCAACAAGCTCAGCTCTCAAACTACGAATGCTTGCTCTCTACATCGCCATCGCAGGACCTCGGCTTGAAACCATGTCGATGAAGTGTGGCGGTTACTAAATGTTCCGAGCACTTATATATCACCAGCACAAAACCACAAGATCCAAGAGAGATGAGAATGGACCGTGAATGTGAAATGATATTCACATTTGTATGTACATTATATGGATTTCCTAGCTTTTTTTTTTTTTTTTTCAGTAGGAGCCAATACTCTTCCAATGTTTACAAGCATATGCTTCACTTTCCAGTGTCTTCTGTAACTTTGTCAAAGCTGCTGTGAGTTGATCGATGGAACACTGGCGAACAATTATGTACATGGCTGATCCAAAGAAACCTATGTGTAAGGCCTGATTAATCCAAGATTGCAAAGAGATCTAGACTTGAATAAACCGCCAAACAGAAATCGAGTTGGAGACCCTTGCGGAGATTTAAGCTGATCCGCATGGCCTTTTACTTGTAGCACTGTCTGGCCTATCTCTGCCCGTATGTCATCCAGTGTCTTTGGGTCAACTGGGTTTCCGGCAGCATCACGGACATAAAATGTGTTGATGGCTTTACCACTTCTTGTGGCCACTTCCGCTCTTGTGACGGTCAGGCCATTCTCACGGAATATTCTTGTGACATCAGTTAACAAACCCATTCGATCACTTGTACACAACTCCAATTTCAGACCCTGAAAGCCATTGATTGCACATACGAAATATGAACAATAATGATACTTCAAATACATTGTGGAAGAATCACTAACATGAGATGTCATGAAAAGAAATTGGATGCATTTAATTGCATAGAACCACCACCAACGGTAATCAACAAATAAAATGCATATGATTCCCAAAAAAATAAGAATATTTATAGCGACACATTGAAAAGAAGAAAATGTGAGAGACACTGAAAATAATGGGTCAAAAACATTTAAGCTTATATTTCTAAAATCATGCAAATTAACTATTCCAAAAAATCTTCCCTTGGAAAACGTTCTAATGTCTTACATATTGTTCCATAGTAACTCCCTGGAACTGACGATGGACATGTAAATAAAATGAAGTGGATCAAATGCAGAAGACCATGAAGCTGAAGTTATGCCAAGCAGCATCTCCGACGAAACATCTTAATGGTTCAGGTGTTTTGTGCACCGGCGACAAAGTTGTGTTCGAATCCTATTGTAAACGTCTAGTATGCAAATTATGTAATCTTTAAATGTGAGAAGTTAGGTTAAGCGGCGGCTTAACTATTAGATATCATCTTCTCTTATTTTCTGCAGGTAGAAAGAACATACACAAGCAACTAATGGGAACGACTAGAGCAATTAAACGATCATAACACCAGGAAAACAAAGGTTGAGATCACCAACATGCATATACAGTTAGAATAAGAAAATTAAACTTCAGAATTGGAACCAACATCACTAGAAAAATTACTTCGGATACTCTTCTCTCTATGGCTGCTTCAAGGCACTGGATTACTCGCTGTCTCTCAGCTTCTGAGTTTACCGGGGATCCATCTACGTGCCTGATACAGTACTCCTTCAGGATGATAAAACGATATCAAAATAAGGATCACCTTATTTGTAACAGAGAGCTTATTGCCACATGCTAAAACCAAAACGAAATCTGAACAATTAGCAAATATAAAGTACCTGATAAGCTTCTGGGCCCTCTGCATCCACATTTCCATGGAAAACCACATACTGCATATCCGTCAAAGTGCAAACTGTATCGAAGAGAAGCTTTGGCCTATCCTTACAGCGTATTGTAACCACAGAATAGTCCTTGTCAAACCAATTAACAACAGTAACCTTTGGCCGGTGATGCTCATTCCTACTATCTTCATCAGATCTTTCATAATCCCTATCATCAAACATCATCTGATGGAGCCTTCGTTCTGTCTGTGTCACACCCATAGAAACCATTGTCTTAGCTCCCCTACTTCTATTGTTCCCTTTGAGCACATTGCAAAGGAGCTCCTTAATTCTGGAAAGCTTTTCAGGGTCTGTAATAGCTGAACCTGTCTCCTCGTCAGTCACTTGCATGACCGCTGCAGCTCTACCATTGTGCGTCCACACCTCAGCGCTCACCACATTGCACCTTAAATCGGTGAGCACTGCACTCACTTCAGAGAGCAAGCCGGGCCGATCTGTCCCGGTCAGCTCGATCGATGTGTGATCGGAAGAAGGTGTAAAACCTACAGATTTCCTCCGGGACGGTACAAAAGAAGAATCCTCCCCCAGGGACTACAAAGGAAGCTTGGACTTATCAAATTCACTTGGTAATAAAACAAAACAAAACAAAGCATGAGAATGGCATGAGTCCTCTACCTCACGAATGAAATTCTTTATTTTATCCAGATCCTTTTCTTTCTCGATTTTTTCTCCATCTCGATCCCTCACATTAAATACTGTGGAGATCCAAGAAGTTTATTTCCGATCAGTAGAGGCTACCCAAGTTGAAGCAGTACAAAAAAGACAAAGAGTCACAGACTAAGAAGAGCTATGAAGCCCATGACATACCATCCATAAACCACCCTCCGTCGGAGGATATATAAGCTTTAGAGATGATGAGATTTAGGTCCATAAGGACCTGAACAACTTCCAAAAGGATCCCATACTTATTTGCGCTATCAACCTATCACAATTACAAACAAGAAAAACCATGGACATCGTCGAACACCAACCCTGATGCGAACTCCAAGAGATAATTAGCAGGGAAATAATCGTAACTTACCCTAATGACAGTCGCATTTGCGCAGGAATCGTTATCCACAACAACCCTAAGGAGAGGAGAGGAGCAGATGAGGGAATCAGAAAACTTGAGGATCAAAAGAGAGGAAAACAAGACTCATTATATGGCGAATCCGGAACGAAATCATATACCTCGGAGGGTTCATCCTTCGGATAAACTTCTCGTATTCATCGTCGCTGTCCCACGAGGAACTCAAATCTCCAGCTGTAAAATAGATCGACATTTCTCGGAGATCAGCAAATTGGTGTAGCCAACATGTTGTTTCTTTCCCATCCAAGAAGAGAATTTAAAGGCAACGAAAAGAGCATGCGATTCAGGGGAACAAAAACAAAGAATTCGATCGGGGAAACAGAGATCCCGCCAACAAATAGGCAAACCAGATAGGGATTCCCGCAGAAGAATCAAACCCTAACTAAAGCCGACCATGTCGAACTCAGAAGAATCAACCCGCCCAAGAAAAGACTAAGGCGCAGTCAAGAACCAAAACGGAAACCAGAAATGGAGATGGAACGAGGATGGAAAGAGAGAAAAAGTCTTGGAGGAGACGAACCCATGATTTGTCCTCCCTCTCCTTCTCCCTTCCTCCACAGTGCGGTGATGCTGGCGGCTGCTGCGCGTCGCGGGAAGAGGGCGTTACCAAACGAGGGGAGCCAGTGGTCGCTCTCCCTCTCTCTCCTCCCTTCTCTCTATAAGGCTGGAAGGCCGAAACGGCGCACCTTAGCGAACACCCACCCACACCCGACACACACTATACCAAGCATGAATAAATACGTACACGTATGCGTATGTCGTATTGTACTTGTTTTACTAGGCACCGTTATATATATATACACTGAAAATACCTATGAAAAATAAGAATATATAAAGTAATTATTTTCAAAAGAAATATTAAAAATCATAAAAAAATATAAAAAATACGTTTCATTTCAGACAATTTTTTTTTTTAATATGAGACGCTCGGGTTGGTTAGTGCAAAGTTGCATGATTGATAAGTCTAGCATTTGAGTTTACGTATGAGTGTCATTTCATGTGATTATTTTTTTTATTCTTTTAAAAAATTATAAAAAATTCATAATTTGCACACCTTTGTTTTATTTTAAGATCAAGTTGTGACATCTTGTGCAATCTCATCATACTATGTATTATTATTATATGAAAACACCCCTTTTCATGATGAAAAATATTATAATTTTCTTATCCAAAATACCTTTGTAAACATGTATTAATTACCATTACATTGGAAATAATTTAAGGTGTCATGGCACATTGCACCAAAGGCAGAGGAGAGTAGGAGCCTGGTCCAAGTTCAACGAGAGTAGGTGGGTGAAGGTGGACACTTGATCAACGTTATTGTTGTATAATGAGAAATCAAAGAAAAATAACATATTAACTTTGTGAAGTTGATTTAAGAAGTTGTTTCCTTTGCATGAGGCAATATAAAGTTTGAGGAATGGAAGAATGGTTTGAAGTTTTCCTTAGTGGTTTGCCTTTATCTTGATTTTTGTAGACCAAATTCATATTGTTTCCACAAAATGAAATGTTATTATCTTCCACTAAGCCACATAATCTTGTGTGATTACAATTGAGGTTTTTTTTGTTGTCTTCTACAGTGAGTTGTCTTCCACAAAATGAAATGTTTTTTTTTGAAGTCTTATCTTATTTACGAGTCTTTACAGTGAGTTGCTATGAGAATAATGACATAAACGTTAGTCCTCCATATTCCGAATGATATCATGTCAATTTTATTGGATAGAGTTACGATTCAAAGTGAGTTTATTGTTTAAGCGACATGAAATAAATCTCTTTTGATGTTTCTTCGGACTTGTTAACTTTAGTTATTTGCTAAACATCAAACTACAAAAGTTTGGGTTGGGTGAATACAGGCTCGAATTTATTGAGACGCCACATGTGTCCTAAATATGTAGAAGTATCAATGTCTTCTGAGTTAATTTATGTATTTTAATATAATATATCAGTGTAAGATATTGACCTTAAAATATATATAGTCATGTTTTACAATTCGATGGGCGAAATATATCCTTATATCGAAAAGCAAATGCGAACATATTTATCTCAAATAGACCAAACTTTGGGTCACATTCGATTGACCCATCCTACAGCACATCCTCTCCATCAAACTCTCAATACCTTTATCTTCCAATGCTTAAAGTTTTGGATATTATCACATGTTTATTTATAAAAATAATTTTAAAAAAAAAATCAAACTAAGCATTGTTCAAGTACACCAACTAACTCCATAGCAATCCAAGCTACCATTTGTATTCCTTGTCCAAACTTAATTGGCATTCTTCCCATCCCTCCAACAAAAGTCAAAGCTTTCTTTATCTCAGTCCCCCTAACATTCTTTCAGCAAGCAAACCTACAGTCGGCAAGTCTGCTCCTCCTCCTCCTCCTCTTCCATCTCCCCCACCACCACCTCACCTACCAGTGAATCTCCATCTCCCACGAAGTATCATTCCTTGACTGGTTCAAAGCAAGAGCAGCTCAAAACCCATAGCCCGAACTGATGCAATCGATGCCTGTGAATCTTCCCCGAGAAGTTGGCCAGCGTTTGATCTCTGGAAGGGTACCGCGTTCACCTACCGCAGGTGATGGAGATCCACCGGAAAGCCGGATAACCATGGCATCATCACTAATGGATGTCTGATCCAGTCAACGCATTCATTGGTGTTCCCAACTGATGTGAACTGAGGTGGAGGTTGCAGTATGGTGGACACTGATGCCATGTGATGTTGTCGATTGCCCTGTGGGTTGGTGATCGAGTCTTTGTCGCAGCGACAGGAGTTCTTTGTTTCAGGTGTTCTTCCAAGCTAAGAAGGGAACCCCCTCCCCTCCCCTCCCCTCCCTCCTGTTTTCTTTCTCCTGCCTTTGTGCTTTATGGTCTGCTATGGGCAAAACAAATGGATGCTGCGAGCCATTTCTTTGCTACATCATCGCTTGATTCAATGGATCCATCCTCATTTGTCTATCAGATTAATGAGTTAATACAATTATTTTCCATCCCCCGTAGGATCAATAAGGTTTTCTCACATCTCAGACTCTATATTTAGAGAAATCGAATCCTAATTTTAAAAAAAAAAAATTCTACGTACATAGGTTTTTTCATACTCGAATTTCTTATCGAATTAAAAAAAATATTTGTTGATCCCAACATATCATTGTTGAGCTGAAATGGGGAGATGTTCTTGGATGACTCATAATATCTTAAACATCGTTCTTATTTACATTATATTGTAGTATAATAGAAGCAACATTGATGAACATGGCTGAGGTGAAACATTGCAATCATCGGAAACAATACATGTAATCATGTGAAACCGTTGGGGAGGAAGACATGTTCATCTTGTCGTGGGACTTGCTGTCAATTCTTGATGAGAATTTTTTTTTTTTTTTGGTGGTATGAGAGAACACAGTGATTGAGCAGTCGCACCAACAAATTGGTAGCTATCAAACTGAGCCGGCAACAGCCGGCTTCAGTTCATTCCTATCCATGTTCATCACCTCTCTTTTTCCTTACGGTGAAATGGGCTGTTCCTCACGATACCTCTTACCATAAATCTCCCCCTGACCTCCGGGCTTTGCTGCAGTGCTCTCTTCAGTGGTGGTAAGAAACAGAGGATTCTGAAGCAGAGAATTGTGAGGTGATATGGGTAGCTTGGGAGATGCTTTGACCATGGAGCTCTTTCCTGCTCCTTCTGACCCTGTAATGATTGAGCTCAACCGGTTGGAGAATGGTCTCCTAGGTATGCTTGTACTTGAAACTTTTCCTCCATGATTTGCTTTTATAATTGATTATTAATTGACTAGGAAAGGGAGAAGAAAGAAGAAGAAGAAAGTAGTGTCTGTAAATGATATAGATATGATCCAGAATTCTTGGTCTTAACATTTAGATGCTGCTCCACTCACATGCATCATCACCATCATATGAAGATTACTCATGGAACTTGAGATGTATCCTGAAACCAATTGGAGCTCTTCTTGCTAAATTAGAGTTCTTGAAACAAGACTGGTAGCCTCTTCAAGAATTGCTTGGTGGCTTATCAGAGAGGTCGGGCTATTGGATGAGTTGATCCTCATCCGCAAGATGCACTTTTCGATGATGTAATGGTTATACCGTACAGAGAAAGTGGTGTTTGTGGATATCAACATCGGTTTCGTCGTTCCTAATCATTGCAGAGAGAGAGAGAGAGAGAGAGAGAGAGAGAGAGAGAGAGAGAGAGAACGTTCTTTGACTTGAGCTGGTTCACCCAAGTTTTTTTGCCTGTTTCATCTGCCAATTGGATCGAACAACAGAATTGACCTCTTGCTTGTTGCAACATGTTTTGATCCTCTTCAATGAAGTGTGTCTAAGTTCCAAGCTGAATCTGCAGAAAAGGAGAGGGAGTTGGGACTCGCCAAATGCGAGATCAAGACACTGAAAGCTACTGAACTCTCCAAGGATAAAGCTGTGATGGAGGTAAAGATAGTGTAGAAGAATGTTTTGATCTATGGTCTCATGCAAGTAATCTTTCACGTCAGCTTTACCTTAACCCTTCTCCGTCGTGTTCTCCAGCTAAGCAATGAAGTGAAGAAAATGGATGAGAAGCTCAGGACGACCGAGAAACAACTCGAGAACAAGGTTCGTTGATCCATCCAATAATACTGTGAACGCATTTCTTCTGGCGTGATCAACCTTTGGGCGATCGAAATCATCATTTGATGCGTTGCAGAATCTTGAGATCAAAAAGCTAATCAACGAGAAGAAGGAGGCGTTGGCTGCACAATTTTCCGCGGAAGCGGCTCTGAGAAGAGTACACGCAACCCAAAAGGATGAGGAGCTCGTCCCGGTTGGGGTTCTTACGGCACCACTGGAGTCTGATATCAGACAGTACAAGAGCGAGGTACTAAGCCGCAGCACTTCAGATACCCACTGCGAGATTAATGAGCTTTTCTCACGCCTTCTCCATCACACCCTGCAGATTGTGATGCTTCAAGAGGATAACAAGGCTTTGGAACGACTGACGAAGTCCAAAGAGGCTGCTCTGGTCGAAGCAGAAGCCCTTCTGCAGAGCGCTCTGGAACAGGCAATGAGCGTGGAGATGGTGCGCAACAAGAACCTGGAGTTGAAGAGGCAAATGGAGATCTGCCAGGAAGAGAATAGAACTCTGGAGAAGACATATCGTCAGAAGGTGATCGAGGTTGAAAGGCTCACCAAAACCATTACTGAGCTCGAGGAATCCATTCTCGCTAGCGGTGCGACTGCTAATGCAATAAGCGACTACCAGCGCCAGATTTCGGAGTTGAACGTAAGCATCAAAATTGGGCTCTTTGTGTTCTTTCTCCTGATGCTAAACTTTGTTCATGATCAACTAATATCCAGGAGGGGAAGAGGATGGTCGAGAGGGAGCTCGCGAGGGTTAAAGTTTCAGCAAGTAGAATGGCCACAGTGGCAGCTAATGAGTGGAAGGATGACAACGACAAAGTCATCCCTGTCAAGCAATGGCTGGAAGAGAGAAGATTTTTACAGGTATCCCATGCAAGTCATCTTAAATGATCGACAGCAGTCGTAAGAGTTTATTCCTCGAGTTCTCTAAGCGTCTGCTACATTTCCAGGGGGAGATACAACGATTACGGGATAAACTAGCTTTAGCAGAAAGAACTGCCAAGGCAGAGAGCCATTTGAAAGTAAGATTCTCTCTCTGTGCAATCTACTGTTCTTTTTGTCTGTCGATCGTTACCGAGGTTGACGTACAATTGCAGGACAAACTGAGCTTGCGGTTGAAGACGATAGAGGAGTGTTTGAAGCCTTCGAGTCTTCCGGGGAAGCAAAGTGAGGTTTCTGGGGGAAAGAAATCTGGAGTGAAGAAGCGATCTGCATCGAGGCCGAGGGCTTCTCATGCAACCAAGAACGCATCAGTGCTACAGCAGCCTCACTCGATCTCTGGAAACGGTGATAAGATCTTTGATGGAAAGAATCCAGTTCAGAAGAATTTGTCAGCTCCAAGAGGCAGGTCATTCAGTGACAGCGAGAAGGAGAATGCAGAGACGAATGTGAAGCCCAATGGACATGTCGATGATGATGTGGTTGCTGGTAAAGCAGAGCTCACGCATGAAGTCAATGCCAAGGAGTGTGGACACATCAAGTCAGAGGCTAAGAGGCTTGGAGTTGACTGTGAAGATATGGTGTCTGGCTTCCTGTATGACAGATTGCAGAAGGAAGTACTGAACTTGAAAGGATCTCAGAAGGACAAAGAGAGCCTACTGAGTGCAAAAGATGATGAAATTAAGGTCAATACAGAAGCATTTCATATGAAATTATTCACTTTTTTGTTTCTTTTAATTACATAAACTTGCTTTGACTTCAGATGCTCCAAAAGAAGGTGGCTGTTCTAACGAGGGCTGTGGAGATGGAGCTAAAGAAGACAAGAAGAAATGCTGTGGCTGGAGGAGAAAGAAAGATGTTGGCTAAGCCAGAGGATAACAAGCACAATACTGACATCTCAGAAAGGTAGGCACTTGCTCTCCTAATTTCTCAAGGAAAAGTTTTATGATCAATTCAAAGGAAAAGCATAATTTATGTATGAGAAGAATGTGACAGAATTTATGCATGCTATTTTCTTTTCTTTTCTAATCTGCAGGTATGTGAGGCAACTTGAAGCTTCAGAAGGTTCTACAGCTTAGAAGTTGATCATAGCATCCAATAATGGGTCTATCTCATGTACATTTTCAGACTGGTCATCATAAGAAAGTTTAGTGGAAGATATGCAACTCTGTTTCTTTTTTTTTCTTTTTTTGCCCTCTTGAGTGGAATGTAAAATCAGATGTGTAACAGAGTGTTTTTAACATTGTAATGAAAGTAAAGTGCATGAAGCAAAAGAAAAATGTGTTGAATAATCTTACATAGAGCAATGTCATGATGCTACAGGACTGCTAATACAGATTACATCTGGTAATATTGAGCTGGACTCTTGATGAACATATAATAATATCTGATACCTTTTACAATCACATTCCCAAATTGATTAAACCAAGTAGGTGCTATTTTACCACCTTTGCAAATCATAAAGGCCCTTCAAAAAAATTGGCAAAGTAGTATTTTGGGTTCACTGAAGCATTGAACTGGTACTAGAATGCAGAGATGCAGACATCCGTAAGGCACTACCGCACATATAACAGAACTAAGATGACAGGACCAAGCATAAATATCGGGCGAGATTACCACTAGTATTTGTAACTCGAGAATATTTGCATGTGTTAGAAATAAAAATGGCATCACATTCGAGCTGAATAATAATCCTTAAGGACAGTTCAGTTACCAAAATGTGCAGCCTAAGCAGCAACTACATCAGACGAGCTCCTTGACGCCAACCATGACTGAGCTGCAACTTTTGTGGTCAGAAACCATCCAACCTTATCTGGCGCTTCATGAAATGGCGCATTGATTTCCCTCAAGTGAGACTCCAAAACAGATGCTAACCCTTTCTCCGAATATTTATGCTTCCCATGCCCTGTGTGGATACCAAGTAATGGAGGCAACTCCTCTCCGTTCTGTAAGGAATTGGATAAATCATTCATCCAGACATGTAATGCAGTCAAAGCTGCTCCGAGCGAGAGGCTCCTCACATGTAAGGACCACTGTGTAGGAGATCTCGATTGAAGATCTCTATATATCTCAAGCCGGATTGCCAGGTCCAAGAGCACACAAGCTCTTTCCAATTGATCATGGTTTACACAGAGATCTATCAAACAATTGCAATAAGCTTTTTTTACTTCACTACTTATGCATTTAAAGAGTTCTTCAGCTTCTTGCCTGACTGTCTCAGTGTCAGTTCCCTCAGCCACCAGCATCTTTACTAGAGAGCCCAACTGATGGTTAGATCTTTCGATACAACCAATGATCTTCCCCAATTCTTCTGCTGGCGTCTGTGTTGCCACATTCAAAAGACAGCCACAAAACCGGTCATCGGGTCTTATCCCCAGCTCCAAAAGCTTGTCCAAAGATTTAACTACACTATCAGTCATTTGAGCCTTCCCATAGCACTGAACAAGAGATGTAAGCACAAAGATATTAGGCTGATATCCAGCTTCCAACATGTCATCCAACAAACCCTCCGCCTCAGACACCTTTCCACTACAACAGTATGCCGTGATCATAGATGAGTAACTCCAGGTATCAGGTCGGCATCCGTCCGGCGTCTCCTTCATTTTTCTAAAGATTTCCACAGCTTCCTCAACAGAACCAATATCAGCACACATCGATAGAAGCATATTGTAAAGGATCACATTCAGCTCCATTCCCCTTTCCATCATCTGCTTGTACACTCCAAGTGCATCTTCGGCATATCTAGCCTTGCTATATGCTCGTAGAAGTGCAGAATATGTGGCTCTGTTAGGCACCAACCCCCGACTACTCATCTCCCGATAAATAGTTTTAACTTGCCATGGCCTTCCGGCCCTCCCCATGGTATCCAATAATGTGTTGTAAATTACCACATTAGGCTTCACATCAAGAGCCTTCATTTCCTCATACACATTGAGTGCCCCATCAAAATTCCCTGACACGCTATAAACCCTAATCACCGTTGCAAACGTCACAGGATCAAGCCTCCACTTTTCATTACGGGCACGATCGTACAACCCAAGAGCCATCTCCACATTGCCAGACCGGCCATAAGCATCAATCATGGCCGAGTACGTGATGTCATCCGGGTGGCATCCAAACTCAGGCATCTTCTCGAACCACTCCACTGCTTTTCCAGGCAAATTACAGAGCCTGGCACAGCTAATTGCGGTCGAAAACGTCACGTTATCCGGCTTGATTCCCTTCTCCAGCATCTCCTCCCAAAGGGCCTCCAGGTCATTCCAGTTCTTACGCTTCCTCAGCACCTTAAGGGTGACATTATAGAGAATTACCTCCTTTTGGAGTTTGATCCTGCTCTGGAACCACCGGAGCACGAGGACGGCGTTTTGGGAGTTCTCCATGGAGTTGAGGATGATGACAGCGTCCTGCTCGGTCGGGACGTCACTCAGAGAGGCGAGGACGCCGGAGACGGCGGGCTCGGTGGGGACGGAGGAGTCAAGGGAGGCAGCGAGACGGGCGAGGCGGGCGTAGTGGGAGTCGGAGGACCGCCGGCGGAGGCGCGATGCGCGGGGGCTGTTTGGGTTGACCCATATAGAGTTCTTGAAGGGCGGGTTGGGGTTCGTAGGAGGAAGACGGGAGAGGGCATCGCCTTCATCGAGGGAGGACGAATCAGGAGCAGGTAGAGGAGATGTCTGAGGGGTGGTGGGGGCTTGGACGGAGGCTTTGGGTGGCACGTGGGGCTGAGGAGGAGGAGAGAGGAAGGGGAGGGAGATGGGGTAGGAAGGGAAGAGGCTCCTCCTCCTCCTCCTGCTCCTCCTGCAAGGGGCGGAGACCTGGAAGAAACGGGGGGAAGAAGGGGAAGAGTGGACACGGGAAGGAAGAGGAGCCGCAGGGAAGATGTGGAATGCCATCACTGCGCACTGTTCCTCTCTGGGCTCGGTGAGGGCTTCGGCTGGGTGGGTGGGTGGGCGGGTGGCCGGGAGATATCTGATGCCCCTCGATCTTATCAGTTTAATACCCTTCACCTCAGAGCAACGATTTATTGTTCCATACAAGTCCTTTGCACTTATTACCAACATATTACCAAAATATCAATACGAACAGAGCTAAAAATAAAATTCTCCTCCCACCTGGGCTGAGTTGGGCTATAATTTGCTTAGATAATGGACCAAACGGGCTTTTCTAGAAGGCCCATTATAAGGCCATTGCAAATGGATCGGATTCAATATGTGCTTCAATTAGAGCTTCGCAATTCGGACCCGAAGAACCAAACGGGCCCAAATTCGATTATGAAAGGCGGTGACAAAAAGAAATGCCCAATGGACTCTAATACAATTTAGTAAGTGGATGACAGCATCAGCCAACACGGCAGAATAGCATATCCTCCCCACCAAATCCAACTAACCATTGGACCAACCGATGATGCGCTGCGTAAACCCTACCAATCGAATTCGATCACCACTTTCGTCGGTCCCCGCCATGTGATAGCCCTATTGATGGTGCAAGATATCGAACAATTCCGTGTAATTAATGCGTTATTACTCTTAAATTCATACAAATCCTCCATACTTAACAACTGTAATGATGATGATGATAATAATAATCCCACAAACCTTACATTTAGAGTGCTCGTTATAACCTTGCAAACAGAGAGAGCGATATTATTCGGTGATTACATCACGCTGCAGGTGGATGGATCCTCTTCGCAGAAGAACTGATAACTCTTGCAAGGCGCTGCGTAGTAGGGCCCGCCGAAGACCGTCGGTGGACCCGCCTGCTCGGGGCCCGTCACCCTGCCGCAGGAGCAGCACCTGCAGCCGCCGTGGTAGCTCTCGTAGCTCGGCCTGTGGCAGCACATCGGACCCGGCGGCCAGAAGTAGGGAGCCACCATCACCGGCTCGATCTTGATCGTCTCCTGCTTCTTCTGCTCCTTCTTCTCGTCTTTCTTCTCCTCCTTCTTCTCCTCCTTCTTTTCCTCTTTCTTCTCCTCTTTCTTCTTCTCCTCCTTCTTCTCCTCTTTCTTCTTCTCCTCCTTCTTCTCCTCTTTCTTCTCTTCCTTCTTTTCTTCCTTCTTCTCTTCCTTCTTCTCCTCTTTCTTCTCCTCTTTCTTCTCCTCCTTTATCTGGATGCTCTTGATCACCTTGCAGGCCTTGCATCGCAGCTTCTTGGACAGCTTCTCAGGATCGAAGGGGCCAGAGATCGTCACCGTCCCGTTCTTCTCATCATAGGCTATGGTCTTGATGTTCTCCTTATCTTGAGCAACCAACACAAACACAGAAAAGAAAAAGATCCACATTTACGTCAAATTTTCTTCCTTGCAAGTGATACCAAGGAATGATCATGATGTTTCTCACCTTGGATCTTGCATAGAGTCTTCCTGATCTTTTTGTAGCAGAGGTGGCAATCAAGGTCAACCTTCAAGATCAATGTCGAGATCTGCAACAAGATCGTGTAAACCAATTGATCAATACATGTGGAAATACACAAAAGACCGGCCCTGCTGTGGGATATCCCACCATAGGAGAGCACCAAATGATGACCAGAAATCATAAGACATACTGTAACATACAAGGAGGAGGAGGAGGGCTACAGTGGACTGACAAGAATTGCTTACCTTCCCTGCCATCGCGTGAGTGGATTGAGATCCCACCTCCGGAGAAGTACTCGAGGCAGAGGAGAGGGAGGAGGGAAGTCGCTCCTATGTAGCAGTATCGCGAGCATCCACCGGCAGCCAATCACGTAGTGTTGGGTGTCCCATCACCTTCCTTCCATACGTCAAACCTGTGCGAGGTTTTTAATTTCCCGTCGCATGTGCTATTAATTCACTCGAAGCGGACACGCAAATGAGTTGGGCAGCACAACACCTCCAGCCAACGCTGCTTTCAACCCAGCCAACACAGCCTGATGGGAATAGGTCATGGCGTGGTCTTCATCACGTCACCACGATTCCCTCCTCCCGCAGAAGACAAAAAGGCTTGTCCTGAATCGGATGGTGAGTCAAGGATGGCATGCGAGAACTTTTGACTCGGGTTAGCCCACAGGATGTGGCTGCTTCATGGTTAATCTCATTCTAAGGGGTTTCCAAAATGACCTGTGTGTAACTTATTTGGAACCCATTACGAGCACCTGCAATTTGCATTGCTATGGATGCTTCCAAGGCAAGATACGATGGTGTCTTCACCGAGGCATCGACTACGTCTCTCTCCATTATAAATACACAGATGGAATTGACTAAGCTGGGCATCAGGTTATATAATATATCTCCATTGGCAGAAGCATCTGCTTGCCTTGTGTTCCTACGTGTCATGGATGGGAGGATACTACATTTTACGTGGCAAAAATGCATGCATGTATACTACATTTTGTCCAGAGCTCAAGTGTACCATCAGAGTAAATATGGCAGCAAATTGACGAACAATGATGGTTGGAAGCTGTATCCATCACGTTTCCCCTCTTTGATGTTTCCATGCGCAATCTACTGCAGCAGTAAATGGTTTTTGGATGTATCCAAATATCTGTATATAAATAAAGATCATATTAATGGGAAAGAGACCAATCTGTTTTCAGGGACATATATGTTATATTATGGTATACAAGAATATATACATCAGTTCAAACTTTTGTAAGTATACATATGTATATAATATTATATACAAACGCCCTATTAGTTATATAGCATTATAGTCTTCTGAAATATTAGTATACCAGGTGAAATATTATTTTTTTCTTTCGCATTAATATTTTTTAAAAAATATTTTTTTCATTACATTTAAACGACATAAAAGGCGTCGTCATATGTACTCCAACATTGCATCTATGAACTGTGCAGCAGTATACTACCCACTAGAATATTTTAATAGAAACTTTTCTAACTAATATCACTTCATCATTATCTTTTTCTCAATACCTTTTAAATCTTGTAAGAATTTGGATCTAACCATTGAGACAGGAGATACTTCCAAATAGATATTGTCTGCTTCTGAGAGGTATTACTAAAGATACACACTCTCAAGAGGAAGACATATGAACATAATTACTTTAGGGGTGCTTAATCATTGATCATTCCAGATTAGAGAGCCTTATAATTTACTGATAAATATTATTAAAAAATAAATCATAATAATATTATTATTATTATTTCAATATTTTAATCATATATTGTGATAATTCTAAATAATAAAAATTATGATGGCATATTATCATGATTCTATCACTAATTTTGTTAATTAGGTTTCTAAATTCATTAGCCATCTTGTATTATCATTCCCGTTTAAATTAAAATATCAATCCAAAGACATTATCTACTCTAGGTTCTTTCTTAGTGACGCATAATGAACAAGAGATTACCTCATCCATCCAACTACCTCATAAGTGTGTCAAATTTGATTTCAATATCTCTTATTTTAATTTTTTTATCCAACTTGTCCTAGAGATGTTATTGATCCTACACCAAACATCTAATTATTATTAGTTTCAAAACTTAAGCTTTTAAACTAAATAATTTTTTTATTTCTATAAAACAAACCTAAGAATTTATTTCTATACATTCTACTATCAACCAAGCTTTAAAAAAATTCCAAATAACAAATTGCAATGGCGAAGGAATATAACATTTTAAGGAATGGTACGTAGGGCTTACTCTAGTTTCATCTAAGTCAAAACGTACAAATAAGTTTTTAATATCAAATGAAAACCTGATAGGTCTATTAATAAGTATAAAATAAGATTTATTGTAAATAGATTTCATCAATGTCTAGGCCTTGAATATCATGACACCTTTACTAGGTCAATAATAATTTGTATTATTTTATTTTTTTATCTTATCTAATAATTGAGAACTGAGTAGTATATTTCTGCATGATTATATTTCTGAGGATGTATTATGAGATAATCTCTAGACTTGATTAATAATAATCTTTTTTAACATGTATGTAAGCTGCATAAGACTCTTTGTGATCTCAAACAGACCTTAAGTGATTGGTATCATGAACTTTAAACACATTGAGCCTTAGTTAGATTTCATAATTATTAGTTTAATAATTCATTATTCATTTATTCTTATGAGAGTATAATTATATTTTTATTAGTTTATGTGGATGACTTAATTATTACTATTGATAATTCAATAATGATTAATCAGTTTAGTTACCAGCTTGAAAACAAATCTTTTATCAAAGATCTTAGATCCCTCATCTATTTTGTAAGTGTTCAAATTATCCACATGACAAATGACTTTTTTTTTTCAACAGAAGTATATTTATAACTTTATTGATTGTATCAAAATGTTTGAGGCCACTACTTTTACTACACTAATCGCTATAAGTGTTCCACTTACTTTATCTGATAATGCTAATCTTTTAGTGACACCACTAAGTATCAATAAGTTCTTGATAATCTATATTTTAACGTTTATTCATCTTAACATTACATATTTAATGAATAAATTATCTCAATTTATGCATAAGTCTACTTTTAGCATTTTTCTCTTGTACTTAAAGGATATTATTGATCATGATTTATTTTTCTTAAAAGACTCTCCTTTATTGCTTCATACATTTTTGGATGCCGATTGGGCAAATAATAAGGATGACAAAATATTTACTAATACTTATATTGTATTTCTTAGTCATAATTCAACCTTTGAAGTTTCAAAAGATGACACTATTACGAATCTTCTATAGACATTGAATATCTTACTTCTAAAATAACGCTGATATTATATTTCACTTTCGAACGAAGCATATAGCTATTAATTTTCATTTACTTCATGGAAAACAGTGAGCTACATGTTTCTTATATCTCATTTTTTTTATCAATTTACAATTATTTTATTAAGACTATGTCTCATAAGTAATTATTTATATTTTGGTCCAAGATCGATGTCTCAAATGAGAATACCATCTTAAGAGGACATATTAGAAAGGATATTACAAAAATAAATCATTAAAAAATTATCATAATCCTCTCTCATTATCTTGATAACATGTCGATAGAGTCATTTCTATCGGACCAAACTATGGTTGATAGAGACGTGGTTCATAAGATGTGTAATTAGGAGGAGGAAATTAATCAAGTAAAACCCGTGTCCTCCCACAACCTCTGTTGCCTGCTGCAATAGGAGGAAACCACACTGCCAAGAAAACAGTGAACAAACACCGTCATTTGAGCTCTGGAGACAAATGTTTTGGGAGTTGCTTCCTAGCATCGGGGGAAGGCTAAAACATACACGCAACATCGAGTCGCGTTCGAGCTGTCACACTGAGACTAGCACCTTCCAACCAATCTATCTGTGCATCAAATTATTGCGAGAGATCGCAAAAGTCCAAATCTGCCTTGCAAGAGACTCTCTCTCTCAAACAACCAAGAACCAGATGATGTCGAAGAATATACACCAGAAAGCATGCACACCGAGTTTATCCTGTCGGTATACCAATACTACAGAAGACCATATGAATTGAAAACACCAAGAGCGATTAGAGTACTTGGTAGTGAGTGAGTGCCTCTCAGGTATCCTAATTTGGTAGGTCATGTAAGATACAAGTATCAACAATGGGTTTAAGATAGTGGTGCTCAAAGCCGCCCAAGTTTAATCCAAGTGCTTTGTCCTACTCTTTCCTAGGGTTCCATCGGCCTGACTTTAGCATTATGTGGTCAATAATTGTCTTATGATGCGACCTCTCGCTTGGCAGTGAGGTAATCAACCTCTCAAAGACCCGGCGAACAAGATGGTTATGATGAGTTGCCTGTGCTCTGAGATGACAGCAACCAGCTCGATGGAGCCTGCAGATCGAGAGTGTATCCATCCATTCTCTCCTGCTCGCTCTCCGTAGTCCGAAGACAGGGGCATGATGATGATCGCAGCACCGGCTTCCAGCGGCGCATAACAAAGATTAGAGACCGCACACCATACTCCCCACCGACAGACGAGTCCGTGAGACATGCCTAGAGTTCGGTGAAGTAGAGCATCCCGTTGATTTTTTTTATGGGTTGTGCCACGGTACACAGTTGAACACGTAAGCAATATTGGATTCTTAGTATCCTAAGAATCTGAGCACACACTTGGTATGGACGAGACTCTTGTCCATACTAGATCGATACTGATAGCGTAAATAGTCGGTTAGTTGGCTCGGTTTGATCATGTCAGATCTAGGGTCATGTCGTCTTGAGTAGTCAATCTCGATAAACGTAAGCTCGACGATTACGTAGATGGTCATCTCGACAATTCGATAGTCTAAACACGCTCGATCGAAGATCACGCCGATTAATTATGAGCATCGTACTCGTGATCATCGGTCACGTCGATAGAGATTCTGGAAACCGACGAAAGCGTCGCTCGATGTAGAGTCGACTCGCGGTTCGGCCAAAGGCGCCACACCCATTAAACATTGCAGTACGACCTTCCTCTGCCCGATAGATATAAATACCCCATACTGTATCCTACAAAGTGGAGGCTTTTTGTTGACTCGTGACCTCTTCTCCTCAAAATTGCTCAGTACTTTCAGAGCCCCGATCCTGATCTCCATCTCCAAACGCTAACTTAATCATCGGAGGAGCCTCGTCAGACAACACACCCACCTCCCGACGAAGACTTTCCTCCAGGTCTTAGGCATCGCTCAAAATCGACCCGACCGTCTCTCCGATCTGAGGTGTCGTAACTTCACGAAGCCCAACCATCCTGTCAAACTTTCTTGAATTCTCATATCCCGTCGAGTCGATCCTACGCACACGTGCTGAATCGTATCATGCTAATGTCTCGTCCACGACACAGATACCATCAGATTTCGAAGCTTAACACCCAACGCTTACAGCCATCACTCGGTAACGAATGACAAAGGCTGGAGGAGCTGTTTTGCTAATAACTCTGGCAAGTAAAAGTAGCAACCATTATCATCTTGCATTATTACACTGATAAATTATTACTTACGTATTCTGTAAGAAATGATGTTGATGTACTTTTAGCATATGGCAGGCAGTATGCTGCTGTTATTGTCATCCTCAAAAGTGTACCACTTCATCAGCCACTCCTTTCTATACTGCGACATCTTGAAAGCACGCACAGCTGCACTAAAGCATTGACATTGACGGGCATCAACCAAGATGAAGAGAACCGAGTCATCTAACACCAGGAGATTAATCTAAAAGTGCCGTGGCTCCAAAGATAATAACTGCGGGAACTCTAAGCACACAGCAGTCGCTTAATGGACCTGTGCTCCATGCTTAACAAATAGTAAGTAGATTACGCATATCCATCATCAACAGGATAACCAAAAAGGAGTGTCATCTCCAATAGCAGTGCGAAAAGATCTCATAGCATCCCGAGATATCTGTAAAATGGACACAGGTGAATCCCCCCAGATATCACTAATGCACCAGAACAGGTAACACATCTTAAGTTGGTCACTAGTAATACTAGTATAAATGTGCCAACAGAAAGAGAAAGCACAAAAGTTAACATTGACAATCATATCGAATTGTCACACGTATGACCTCAGAACCTAAACGTCCTAAAGCTAATCGCGACTGCGACAATTTGAGAGAAGAATGCGAAGCAAAAAGTTAGTGCGACAATCATAACATACTGCCGAGGAACAAAATGCAAGAAAGTCCAGGTCAGTCAAAGGTTAATGTCCAAAAAACAAAAAAAAATTATAATACAACCATCATAAAATTATTACTCTATTTAATCAAAAGGTAATACTGTAAAATTTTACCAAGCAAATATCATACTGTCACGGATATAAATATAAACAGAATATTAGATATAATGTTTATGTATGTTTATATATTTTGATCTTCGATCATGATTTGTATAACAAATAGTGGATGAGTAATAGGCTTGTAAAGTTCTAATTTGATTAAATTTCATGATTTTTTTTGTTTATAAATAAGAGTTGTGTTATGTTTACACTTGTGAGAACTTCAGTTTGTAATAGATCATGATATTTTATATGCGATCATTCAAAGCTTGTAAAGTTCATGATTGTAATTTGCATTAGCGATAAAGTGTTAGTTGAAATGATTACTTGTAGATCTCGTGTGACTAACCTATTTTCTCTTAGGTCCTAAGAAACCATAAAAGGTTTCAGGGAGGCTGACATTTACGAATGGATGCACAAGAGTATCTCACAACTTAGGCAAAACCAATTAAGATCGTGACATATGGTATCAGAGCGGGACAAAGACGAAGGGAGCATACTCATCTTGCATGGTGCCAAAGACAAAGGGAGTTTCGAGGCACATGCACCTTATCTTAGAGAAGCATTTGATGGTAGAACTAAGACAACTCAACTGGTTGAAGCGAAGTTGGAATCATAAGGCCTTAACATGAGGCAAGAGGATACAGAGGCAGATACTCTTAAAAAATGTCATAGTGCTACCATTCTAGTTGTAATGAAGAAAGAGGTGCGTAGCGGAGATTATGCTGGTGGGGATAGAGGCCTAGGATACAAACAATGGTGCACTAATTTTAATAAAGTTCATGGAATTCGAGGGCTGCTAGGCTACAGACTGTTCTAGAGCGATACTTAGTCTTGATGTGATCCGAGAATGGGTGGATGAAGATCAATTGTCAAAGGAGCAAACACAGTCGGAGTTGGCGGAGGCCATACGATATGCTGACATAGGTTTCACATGGAGAAATCATAGTCCGAGTTCATCCTATGAGAAACTCAATGCAATGAAAATATCACCAGGAAGCCACATGGTGCAATGGATCGTGGTAGACAGTTTGAGGCAATACAACACATGCGAGAGAAGTCTCGTGAGGGACTTGACAATGCAGAGGTATGATCAGAATCTACTAGTAGCTCCATTTCGGTGAACAACGTGATAATAAGAAGGGCTATGGATTCAATGAGTGAATACTACCGTAGAAGCGAGTCTTCCATGTATGTATCAAATTTTATATCGGAGGGAAGTCGTGGTAATAAGTATATGAGGGTTGTATACTACCAAGGGAGAATCCCGAGTGCAAGTACCAATGAGTCTCGTGAGGGACTTGATCATACAAAGATATGATTGGAGATGTTGGAGAGTTATACTGCTCTAGTGCTTATATTCGTTTAAGGAAGCCCCTCAAAGGACAAAGCTGAGTAAGCGAACATTGCTACCGAGGAAGCTAAGGAGAATAAAATCAGCACGAGCTATGCAACAAGATGGCGAAGGCCATGCATGGGAGTTGCAGTCTATCTTTCCATCGACCAAGGGGAACTGCTCGAAGAACACAGAGGTATTAAAGCATGTGGTCAAAAGGGGGGAGAAAGCGACGATGAATCAAGAGGGGCTCAATTACCTAAAAGCTAAGCATAGGTCAGAATAGAGGTGGACTCAGAGGAGTGCCACAGTGCTGTAGAGGTGGATTTATGATCGTGAAGAAAGGGACACATATGTAAGGTAACAGATGGTAAGGTCATGGTCTTGGCAGTGCCATGGTACAACAAAGGCGAGACTTCCGTGGAGTCATCGATCCCTTGCTCTCATGTAGGGAGAGTGTTAGTTGTGAAAGTGACTAAATATATGAAGAATGCAGAGATAAACTTCAAGTTCCAAGACAAGACTGTAGGGTAAAGACTAGAGAACTTTATAAGACCGGTATCAATAGGCTTCTCATCGAGAAAGCTGAAAGTGAAGGACTTCAATTTGATGCAAGAGTACTCGACTATGGAACTAAGTAAGCAGTACATTGTGTTATACATTTTCTACTCAGAGAAGTAGGCGACAAAGATGATGGAGAAGACATTACAATCCCAGAGGCAACGAAAATTATCAAAGACTTGCTCCAAGTTCAGGTAAAATTTTGCCCTTTATCAGGTAAAACTTCTTGCATTCTGAAAGTTCGATGACACTGAGAAGTCGAATCACAATAGCTAACTCAACGCAAGGAGTGCAAACACTTCGGGTGCTTTGGAAGTGTGAGCAAAGAGCGGGCAAAAGCTAATAACTAGCTCGATACATGAAGTACAACATCAATGAGACAAACGAAGTCAAGTAATCTTTGCCTTCTCAAATTAAGAGAATAGGCAAAACTGAGTACTCCAATTCTCTTATTTATCCAGCAGAGGGAACTTTGCACAAGTTCAAAGACCCTTCGAATAAATATAATGGAAGACAAGAGTTGTCAAAACCTCACCAATGATAATCATGTTACTAAGAGTAGATTGTTCACTTCATTTCTCAACAGAATAACAATCAAAAGTGTAAGTGATGCGAACCTACTTGGAAGCGACAACTAAGTTGGAGAAGAATCAATGGGCAAATTTTGTGAATGAAGGATTCAAAAACTTCAAAATCTGTGAGTCGATGGTCGTTAAATCTCCAACAAGCATCCACCTAGTTTAACCGGCATAAGATGATTGAGATACTAGTGCATAACAAGGTTTTTTTCTTCATTAGAAGAATATGTTGAAATCAATAAAGATTAGCACAACTTAACCAACCCCACACTAGAGTAAATCATTGACAAGTTAAAGCACCATGGCAGATCAAATATTGACTACTCAACAATAGCGACAGAGAGCAGTTGGGAGCCGAGAAGCATGTTGCAACTAGAGTAGAATATTGAAGATTCTACAAAAGACGATGAGATGTCATGTCTGTAACGATTTCGATGAGGACGTCGAAGGAATAAGTAGGGGAGAATGTCACAAACATAAATATAAACATGGTGCTCGATGTAATGCTCATGTATGTCTGTATATTTCGATATTTATTTATACTTTATACAACAAATAATCAGCTAGCAGTAGGCTTGGTAGTCTTGATTTGGTTAGCTTTATCATTTTAAGCTTGTAAATGAGAGTTGTATTATGTAAACACTTGTGGAAACTTTGGGTTGTAATGGACAATGATCATTTATATGTGTATGTTCATAGCTTGTGAAGTACATAATTGTAATTTACATAGACTATAAAATATTTACTAAAATAATTATTTGTGAATCTTGTGTGAAATAATTTCTTTAATCCGTTTTCTATTTTATAGATCATAAAAAATCATATGAGATTTTGAAAAGATTTAACCTTTGAAAACAGAGACATAAATATATCGCATGACTTTATCCTAAAATTAATTAAGTTCAAGGTATGACGGAAACTGACAAGCTGAAAGCATACGTGTAAGGCTCGAAACACTGATAACATGGCTACAAACCAAATTGAAATTGCTGGTGAAACAAATCGGTGCAGCAAATCACACCATGGCTCAGATCCAAAAACAAAATGCTGGTGAAACAGATTCTGCTTATGCTCAATTTAACAAATGCCGAAGGTTCGTAACAGTGATAAAGGCACATATAAGTAAGATAGTAGTGCCACAAAGGCTATCTAACCGAGAGTAGTGCCACAAAGGCTAAATAATAGATAGACACGGTACACCTTATGTTCAGTTAATAGATGTTTTTCTAAGGATATTTCTCAAACTGTGATTCATGGCAGTGAGGATCCAGCCAGTCTCGTGGGGAGCTCCTCGGCATGGTGGCACTGCTTACCTTACCACCCACAAGTTGTTGAAGTGTTTCTACTTTGTTCTCACGGCCAGTTCCAGAAAATCTATGATCTGCTTCCTTTAGCTTATGCTTAAAGCTCTGCTTGCGCCCAGATGCTTTCACCTCTTGTTGCTTCGCTTGAGAAGGTGGAGCACCGTGAGGTCCCAAGTAGATTTTCTCAGCTTCTACGGTGGTCTGTTATAGCATATATTATTTGGTCCAAGTGAAGTAGGTAAATATATGCTGTTGGAACAACTTAACACTGGAAAACCAAACACTGAAATGAATATCCACATAACGAACATTCAAAGACTCACCGTCGCAGGAGGTTTAGAATCCGTTACTCCAGGCACATTTGTGTTAGCAAAATCAGAATCACCAATTGTCAAGCTTGGGATCACAAATCCATCAGTATCTGTGGCACAAATCTAACAATTAGTGCTACACAACAGAAAGGAAACAGTACACCCACAATAGTGAAATATATATAGTTAGATGACAGCTTTTGTTCTGTAATGACCATGTAGAAAAGGATATTGTACACCCACAATGGTAACAAAGTGAAGTAAAACATATATAAAGAGAAACATATTATCCCACATAAAATGGAAAACAAAGGTTTCATTAATAATATCATCAATCAACAAACAAGGAATCACTTAAAGTGAGCAACACACTAATTTGTCAAAAATGATAGCACAATAGTTCTATAATTCCACGAGCATCTTCCCTCAAGAGGAAAAATAACCGATTAAGCAAAACTGAAAAATGACAATAGGTTTCTCCAAGATTCCCACGATCTCAGTTACATGGGAAGTGTGTTCAGTTTCAGAGACGTCAACCAATCCTAAAGAAAGACTTTCTGAAGGGGCCTTTAAATTAAAGACAAGAAGGTCAAAGTTTGGTAAAGAACAACATTAAAAAAATGTTCAGAAGATAAAAAGTATGGTTTTAATATTATTTCAGTTATCCTTCTCCAAAAGATCAGATTCCATTAAATTGGAAAACAACAACACAATGCAGGATTTTTGGTTGCTTACATGTAGCAGATGCAAAATAAATTTGCTTTTTCTGTTGCAATTGTAAAGCCAAGTTGTTGTAGCGCTTGCCTCTAGTTCCACGTATAGCTAAATTGTTCTAGAGCGTTAATATAGCTGCCAAAATATGAAAGATAATACAGCTTTTAGCCTTCTTCAATTAATCTTTTGATGTCTACAACTAGAGTTGGTACTCAATCCAATAAAACACAGAGATATCAAATTTCTTGTCTATCCATAGCCAAGTCCACATTTTTATTGTTGATTTGTCTTTCCACAATCTACTAAAGCAGCAGCTCCATAGGCAAGCAAATGGAAATAATATTTTAATTAATATTCTGTGCCACGATTCTGTATAGACAGAGGACAAGTTATAACAATGTCCTCTGTGCATCCTAATTTTAGCTTTTAGTGCAAGCAGTCAAAGCTGATTGATAGACATTGAATAGTCTACAAAACTTGAGAGACAAGTTTTAAAATTGAGCTGATAGTCAGTGGTGCTCAAGTTGATATGAAGTGGTTGCATGCCGCAAACTGTTGTTCTCAAATTATGATTCCGGACACAATGGAATAGATAGGGACAAAGATGATTTGTGGTTCGGAAGGGGGTGGACAGAAGGAGGAGGCTTTGCAGGAAAGTGCCTTGGATTGTAGATTTCAAGTGATGACATAGATAATAAAACAAGTCAAGATGGTGGATTTTTAAAGCCTACGGACACATTTTAAGGCTCTTTTTCTAGCCATTTGACTAAATGGGTGCAAAAAGAAATGGATGGAACATGGAACAGAAAGATGAAAGGAATGAAGCAAAAGAAAGGAAAAAAGAAAAGAAATGTAAGTGTAAGCTTCACATTTCACACTTACCTTCCTCATGTAAAATTTTAAATTGAAGGCTGCCCCAGTAATATTATCTCATATTTTCTAAAAGTAGTCAATCGATTTAGTCAACAATAGTAGGCAACTACACTCTAAGTTTCTCGTCTCCCCAAACTCCTAGGTAACTGGGAAAAAAACTGAAAGATCACTAGCTCACCGGATTATGTTGCTTCCCTGTGTTATATACGGATTACACTCAAAAGTTCTAACTTCAGTCAGATGTCAATCTCAGAACTCTCTAGACAATTGCAAATGTTGATGTTCATGATTCAACCACTTTAACTGCAGGGTGGCAAGTGCAACTCCAATGACATGTGAAGGACGTGCACATATTATGGGATGCCAAGCAAGGAAATGGTGGTGGCAGATGAGTCTTCAAGTGACACTGATATGGTATCACCTGAAGTCGCATGGTCATATTAAACACACGTTCTAAGAGTAAGAGTCACCAAAAAGATTAAGCTCCAACATCCCCAATAGGAGTTAAGAGGGAGCTTTCAAATAGCAACAATCCAGGTGAATACAAACTTCTTTAACATCTCATGATTATAAAATAAAATTAGGCACATCCCAATTTTTCCTCAAAACGTAGTGTACCATGATCTCCACCTAGGGCAAGTGCCTGGTATTTGAAATTTCAATTATTTCCAATAACAAAAAGTAAAGCAGTTGATCCACCAGAAGAACAAAACATGATAAAACTGAATCAACTTTCAAGAGCAATAGTAAACGGAATCGATTTCTCAAGGCCCAAATTAAGAACCTTCACACTTAAATACAGATCAAAATAGCTATAAACACAACTATGCAGATAAAATCTACAAGATGTCAGCAAGTAAACAACATATGTACCATTCACAGCCACCACAAGAGAATCTTCTTAAGAGATCCAGATCAAGAACTCACCTATCCACAAAGAGATAAATCTACGACAAAAAGCAACAGAAAAGAGAACAAAATCTTACCCCATTCAGCTTCTTCCACCTCAGGGGAGGGGTGATTCAAAGAGGGATCCATGGGACGCAAACGAACATCGATTTCGGCGGCCACAAGGGCGAAAAAGCCCGTACTTTCCTCGATCTCGCTATAACAAGAACAGGCTAAACAACGGCAAATAAATGAACAAATCCAAGAAAACGATCAAGAAAAACAAGTCAAACGAATCAGAAAAGGAACCTCTGAGAGGAGACGAAGCGGAGAGAGGACGCGAAGTCGAAAAGATCAGATGTTAAGTTCGTGCCGGAGCTCCATCGACAGAAGTAGCCCTAATCTTTATGTTAGTGAATGGTGGGAAGTATCGGGTTATTGGACTTTGGGTTTGGATGTGCAAGGAAACATCATACAGAAGTCCGCCTTTTCAGATCCGAAACATTAAATATATGCTTTAAATTTACCCACCTGCTTATACCACTTATTACCACAAAATAAAAACTAAACAAATACTTTCCTTATGGTAAGTATTTATACATTCATATATTTTTAATAAAAATATTTAAAATTAAAGCGGAACGAAAAATCTGTTAAGAAAAATTCGGAAAGAAAAGAAATCATCACAAAGGAGGAGAAAGAAAAGCTTTACTTGGTGATGAAGATTTGAATTGAATATGATCGTCCGTCTCCAACCAAATGGATTATATATCATCGTCCGACATCCCAAAAAATATTTTCCTAAGAACGTTGAATTAACAATTTATTTTTATATCAAACAATTTGGTTAAAATGTAATGGTTAACTATGTATTCCACATTAATATTAGGATATAAATGCACATATCTCAAAGTTAATTTCATCTAATTCACAGGATTCTCCTCCAAATAATTTCTAACAAAACCATGTGAATCAACAGCACCACATACTCCATTATGTGCATGACAGACCAGAGGTTTACACAAGGTAATGTTCTGGCATTTCTTAGCAATTAAGAATATGAAGTATGGTTCAACATCCTAAACAATCATCGGTTTATTACAAACAAAAGATCAAGACAGTTTACAGTAACACGGACATGCACACCTGCGCGAGCGTTCACGCAGGACACATGTGCACGCACGTGTAAAAGTAAAATAGCAAAATAAATGGCTCATTATCGTTCAACACCACCATACGATTGCTTGTTCTATGACACATTTTCTTTATCCGGTCTGGATGGCTATTGGTCGCATTTTCGAGTATGCGTAAATTACCGACTTGACTAACCAGATAATGTGAGGTAAATATCATGAAGTAGGTGCATCCTGTTAGCAATCTGCAGGAAGAAGCTGATTAGAGTTAATTCTGGCAAAGAAGCGAAGAAGAGGGGCGGCACCAGCCTTTTGTAAAATACCTTTGGAGGAACTGCGGCTGTGTTCTCAAATTTGCAAATGAAGTTTCTCAAAACAAACTATGGTAACGATAGGCCCAGCAAAATCTCCAAGAGCACTACCTATAGAACCGTCAGCCCAGAGCAGCAAACATTAGTATGATGTTTAACTTTGCTATGACTACCATATATGGAAAACACACCTAACAAGGAGAATTCGCCAGTTATGGTTGTTGTTCTGATTGATGAAAAATAAGGACTTAGGAAAGAAAAGGATCACTCAAACTTGACAAAAAAACATATATACTGCAATACCTTACTGTCAAGCCATTTGAGCTATGTGCAGTCTATTGAGTAAAAAAGATGGTCTAGCATACAAGGAGTGCACAGATATAGGGTCCAGTAATAATTGATGTACACAAACTTACCTCTAGAAAATAAGAGATTATTTCCACAAATCAAACATGGTTACCTAGATCACAAAAAGATAATCTTACTGTCATATACATTGATGCAAACAAGTATTGCTTTACCTAAATATGAGAAAACACTACATGTACCCATGGAAGGTAGAGAAAATCCTAATGAAACAGCAAGCCATAATGTCCCAAACTATTTGGAGTACATATTGAAAACCCAAGTAGCAAGAAGATTATTTGTTTCTCCAAGATATAAGCACTTGCCATCAAAACCTTTGGAGTCCATAGAGAAAACAGAAGTAGCAAAAAGATTCTTTACATCTCCAAGATATAAGCACCAGCCACCATGGTTTTAAGGAGAATTGCTTCACTAGTTATGCTAGAAATTTGAACTTGTACAAACAGAGTTGTGCATGAAGTTTCACAGTATACTGTTTGTTGTATGTAATGGGGGCTCAACCTTGACCAGGCCCACATTGGCATAATGTATTCCCGCAAAACAAATGATGTCTTATTCCATATTTTGAAAGGCTTATCTAGTAAAGTTAGACCAGCTAAACACGCAAAGTAATCAAGAAATTTTTTTTTATTATAGGTGTAATTGCTTATCAATTTCATAAACTTTTTCTCTCATGTAAAAAGTATCTTACATATGCACATATGTATCCCGTCAGTTGCTAATTTTATCCCTAGTCTAGCTATCAACTCGTATTCAAAAGAAAATTTGTGGTAATAGTCGATTTCGTAATCAGTAAATGAACATAGGATATAAATATCCAGGTTGTTAACATGCCCATAATATCTCTTGTTGTGCATCATGTACTTATATGTTTATGCCTGGAATCTCAGGTACTTACATCGTAGCTCAAAGAAGGGTAAAGAAAAGATTTTAGATCCTATTCTTTGTTGTCATTTATTTGATTCCATAAGACACTATTCTTTTAATACCACGTATATCATCCTTACGGATAATCATCCTAGTTTATCATGACAGCACATAAATATTTGTAATGAAGTTAAAAATTAATTTTAATAATGAACTAAAGTAGTCAACCAACACTATCCATATGTGCATGAATATCACGCATGAATATATTAACTTACCAATCCACTGGCCAGTTGAAGGATGAAAAAGAGCACCAATGCCTGCTCCGATGGATGCAAAAACTAACGATGCACTGCACTTTACAGTTGTCCCAAACAACTTTCTCCTGAAAAGCCTGATCTTGTCATTGATGTTAATATCTTCAGTATCATTGTTGTGCTTACGGAAAAAGCACCTATAGATCTCAATAATCACTTGGACAATCCATGATGCAGCTACGCCCAATATATGTCCTGTTATGAAAAACAGAAGACCATAAGAATCAGTAAAGAAACAGTAGATTAAAATGGAAGTAAGAGAAAAAAACTTAACCTCTGAAAGTTGTTCTGCTGACACTATAAAAGAACAACAGAGTTGGCATCCCCCTATCAAACTTGCGTTTGGCTGATCTAGAAACATCTGAAAACCAAACTCAAATCTGTCAGCAGCTGAAGGAAAACCAATTGAAATAAAGAAGCAACCACACGATTTCTCTAGAGAAAAATTTCATCTTAAATAACAAAAGAAATTGACATGGTTCTCTAAACAAAGAGTTATTACATGCACTTATTAAAATTACATACCAGGATTGCTTGTCTATCCTCATCGCATGTAACAAAAACAAACAGATAAAGCAATCCCCACTTAAACCACCACAAAGTAGGATTCCTACTCAAACTGACATTTCGGAAGGACATTGCCTGTCCATAGCTGCAATGAGTGTTTCTTCACATAAGATAAGAGTGTATCTGAATGCCCCATAGAGAGTAATGATAATTTGGATATGTTACTTCATTAGATAAGATAGTTTCCTAACTTTATGCAAGTTAGGAAGTTGGAGAGAGACCTTGATAATGCCTTTATCAAATCATTAACCAAATATTATTAGGTTGGGCAGTTAAAAAGGAACCCAACAGAACCGAACAAGCCTAATAATTTTGAATTTGAAAGAATCTGGACACTTGTACAAATTCAGACATGCTTCTAATACATACCAGATCTAGTCCAGAGAGTTCAGTACACTAAACCGGATATCAAAAGGTGCATTTTCAAGTTAGTTCAATTGGCACCAGTGACATGAATTTGTAAATGTTAAAATTGAAGTGTACATGATCGCCAGGGGCAATTGTCGCTTGCTTTCATGCACTTTAAAATATCACAAATGAAAAGCAACAAGTGATAGTGGGTCCAAGCAACAATACGAGAGAAAGGTCTAGCTAAGCAAGCCAAATCTTGGGGAATTTACAGAGTTCAACAAAAGGCTGGTTTCTGTTTTTATCTAAAGAAAGTTGGTACTGCATTCCAATGAAGTCAAATGATATAATTGGTCATGTTGACCAATCATATTGAACTTGATTTCAAAGTCTAAAAGATATATCAGAAAAAATAGAAGAATATGTCTGGTTTGGGACTTCAAGAGTTCATTTATTTTGAAGAAATTAACACTAAAATCTTTACTTACAAGGGCTTATTGCATGGCATACATATAATCTTGAAAAATCATTGCTTGATAAACAGATTTCTTTGAGGTTTAAAACATAGATTGGGCTATATTATCATGAAAAGGTCATGGCACAAAGTTCAGATGAAATTAGACTCTTCAAGTAGTGCCATATAGATAATACCCATACACATCCACAAGCATCACCAAGCCCACATCCCACACCCAAATCATCAAAGGCTAAAGCAAGGACTACTCTACCGCCCCAAAATAGGACAAAATGGAAGGTACATACCGGTTCAGGCATGGGCCAGTATGTGGACTACCCCCATTTCGGGTGCCCCAGTTAAACTAATAAAAAAGGTGGTGGGGCCTGTCCAACTTGGTGTTAAAAAAAAAAATCAAATTAGGGTTCGCGAACACGAGCTCTCTTCTCGTGTACGATGCTGCTGCCACTGTATCTTCTTCCCAAATATGCTCCCACCTCTTCTTCGCTTCCTGTTCTTCTTTCTTCATCTCCTCCATGCTTCTTCTTCCTCCACTGCTTCCTTTTCTTCGTCCTTCCTCCTTTGTTCCTCCACCGCCCCTTCCTCTTCTCTCTCGTTTTCTTCCTTTGGGAAACACAGTACAGACTGGTTTACTGTGTGTCGGTATACCAGTACTGGCCTATACATACCAGTCCGACAAATCACCAAATCGGGTGCGGTACCCGAAATAGTGAACCTTGGGCTGAAGCATCTTTCCTTTTCTCGTATTTGGTATGTTGTGATCCAACTTGCAAGTAAAATCTCTCCTTTATCTTGTGTGTTGTGCATCCAACTTGCAAGTAACATAGACATACCACAATGATCTTGGCATGCTGTGTAGTGATCTAACTGTTACAATCTCAAGAATGTAAAAAACTAAAACAACATACCACCTTCCTGTCCTCTTTCTTCATATCTTTCTAAAACCTAACAAAAGAAGAAAAAAGCTTCTCATAGAATTATATGCTGGTGCATCTACAGGAGTTAACAGTAACTTGATGGAATTAAAGCCATGCTGAACAATTCTTGAAGATCCTAGGGCTTCCATATTCCCATGCTGAACAATTCAAGAACACCCTTGGGCATTATCAAGGCCATGCCAACAATTATCTCTAATGTCTTGTACTTCTTACACTTGGGAACAAATCTTCTATGGTTAGAATATTTCTGAGGACTACATATATTAAGCTTCGGAACAGCCCCTGCAAGATACAGTACCTTATTGAGGGAGAAGCACTATTTCTTAGACTTCGAGAAAGAAACTCTTCTATAGGACTAGTAACATTGTCAATTGAGTTAACCAATTCTTGGTTCTACATATCATTAGAAACTATATTTCGTACCTCTTTCTCAGTGAAATAAGAGATTAGGAATATTGATCACATTGTGATGAAAATATTAGTTCTTATTCTTAACTTTAAGTAGAGACTACAACCAAGAATTTTTAGGTGGCTGTGATCTTTGTTTTGTGAACAAATATTTATCATGAACAAAAAATATCTAACAACTCAATTTATTGGTTATTAAACTTCAACAGAACCCACAAACAAAAATTTTGTAGAAATTTTAAGGTGGTTAAGATCTATAATTAAAACAAACATTATTGATCATAAGCAAAGAAATTCTAGTAAGTCAGGATTGTTTAAGGAGACAGGGCATCTAGAACATCTTGATGAAAAATTCTAGATTCCCACAGATCTTGAAACTCCAGTCATCAGAAAGTAGATGAAATAAAACTTATACAGCATGAAATTACTCATGCATATCAATTTGAAGGTTTCTCATTAATTTGAACCAAGAGCTTAATGGCAGAGGCCCAATAGATTCTGATTATAACAACAAAAAACAAGATCTAATACCTTTTAGAAGTTTCCATGCCATTCTTTGTGAAACATGTTGGACAGAAAATCTTTCAAGCACCCGCCTGGTTGTTACGATAGCAGTCTGAAATACAAGAGCACTCGAATCACATTCCAAATTTGACCCCTTTGAAATTAATGATAATATCCAAGTATCTAGAGAGAATTCACAGAAACAAGCCACATTCCACAAATGTAGAGTGAAACAATAATACTACTTGCTAAATTAACATAGCAGTGCACTGTTAGTTAATATTATATGTGGTTAAATTAAAAAATAATTGGTGATTATGAAGGACGTCAACAGACAATTCCACATCAGCAAATCCATTTAAAATGAACCTTCTAGTGCACCATACAGAATTGCATCTCAAACAACTACTAAAACAGCCAACATGGAGCAGGAGGTTTTTCGCCAATGCAAGTTAAGAAGAGGGTATATCTATGTAGTTTTACCTCATAAGCTGAGAAGTTTTTGATAACCAAGTACCTAAGTCAAGTTTAATGCATAAAAATCATGTTACTATTTCTTAGTTTTGTATTGTACTGCATCCCTACATCATTGAATGTTACACAATCTCTCAATTAAAAATAGCTAAATAATCAAGTATCAAATCTTTTATGGGTTCAATTTGTATGATATTCAGATTATCATCCCTGCTTCCAATTTTTTCTAGAATATACTTAAGTATCACCAACACATAAGTATTTTTAATGTGCATAATTTGAAAAGCAGTCTATACCGACACAGTTTCAGTTTGGTCAATAGACCACGCCACATATGCCATATGTGATAGCAACATGCAGCTATCTCTATAATTGGACTGCATATGACATATACAGTAGCATAACACCACTTAAGGATGCATAGGGCTTCATAATGGTTAATGATCCAAAATAGGATTAGAGTATAAATTTCTGTTAAAAAAACCTTTGATGTAACATTTAAGCATGTGCATATTTCATTATCTTATGGTTGTAGGATTTACACATTTATTCTCTAGAAGAGCATAAAAAGAAGTAGAAGGTTCTTTAGATAGCTTGCAGTTGTTCATTATAATTTTAAATGTTCGCATGTAATTTGTCTTACTATGCTTGAGTGTGTTATCTCATCATCTACCTCGAAGTGTAATTATATTGCCTTGAACATATTTCATGATTTATTTTTATATGTTATGATTGTAATTTTTTAACTCTTTTAAAATATAATCAATATTTGTTTCTACATATGCACCCACATACATGTATACACTATCTAGTGACATGCCTGCCTAAACACTGCTTCCATTTTTCAGAAACTTGACAATAATGGAGGTTAAAGCAACATGCTTATAACACTGTGCAAATGCAACTATATTGATTAAAGTTACTAAACTTGAGGCGATCACACATAATTATCACCAAAGGCATTCTAGCACTTTCTCTTGCATCTATAGAAATTTTAAGATGGGAACTAAGAGGGTGGGCCTTAGTATTACAGAGACAAGGGCTGCATATATTGATCCACCCTAGATCATGTGTTGATGGGAGCCTCATTCACTGGATTCATCCTTTTTTTCTTTTAAGATGTTTGGCACGCCATAATCCACAATCAAGTTAGAAATCTTAATGGCTGCACCAACTTAAGCCCCCAAGTCTATCATCATAGAAAACGTGCACTTGGGATTCCATTTAGATCCTTGAACCCAACTATTCTAAGACCGAGGGCCCAAAACAAGGTTGGTCAAAGCTCAAATTCTGAGGTTAAATCGGTGGGACTGGTTTCAATCAGTACCACCTATAAGTTCGACTGTCTTTGTCCTCACTCATTTTAGGCATGATCATCTCTAACTGAAATCCAAGATTGGGCACAACGACATGGATGACATGAGAACCCATATCTTATATCATGTAGTTGATCTTCCAGAACCAAAATTCAGAAAAATGCCAGTCCTCGTCAAATAAGGATTTTCCCATGTTCATGCTTCCAAGAACGATATCATATTACCAATGACACAATGGTTGAAGGATTCAGCAGGAACAGTCTCAAAGTAAAGGTAAAATGAATCAGTTGTCTAGTTGTTCCAAAGGTGGAGCAACAAACCATATTCCAACTATTTGGATCAGCAGTTGTCAAAAGGTGTTATCATCAAATTTTACACATGATCAACCAACGAAGTCTACTAAAAATCGCATTAAATAGTTCAAAATACAGCATAAACAAATTGAAAAAACATAATCAAAATCCAGCCAAAGAAAAGTAAGGAGAAAATGTCTGGCTTAAAATTCTTACCTCACGGATAATTTGTTTCACTGAGTTCTGGAAAGGAGTAACCAAATCTACAGGCCTTTCCTCTGGAGGCTGATGAAGGAGATCATCGTTCTCTTCCACAGGGGGACGAGGTTCCAAAAGAGGCAAGTAGAACAACAAAAAGGATCTCAATGATGTCATTGCAAAAGACTTAAAACCAAAGGCTGAAAACAGAGGTTTTAGCTCCAGAGGATACTCTTTTGTTCTGTGGTTGAAAGAGTTGGGTATAACATTTTCAGAAGCACTTTGAACATTAGGATTGTCCTCCTCATTCCATGTTGCACTTGAACCGGCATCACAATAAGCAGTTGGAAATCCACAATCACTGAAATGTTAACATGTAGAAACCATTGAAAGAAAGAATCATAATATGTCAAAATAACATGGAATAGAACAATCAAAAAGATCTCCAATACTGATTAATGCTATCAATTTCAGTATCCAGTAGCCCATGCTAAATAACCATAAACAGAAAAGAAACAGAAAACATGGTACTATAAACATGTGAACGTCTATGTTCACAACAGTTTTCAAGGGCAACATGGAGGAATACAATGTGGATAAACCACATCGGATTTGCTAAAACGAAAATGCAGCAAGTATCCTTTATGTACTGCCTTGGAGGAAACTTGCCAGTCAACTTCATGCATTATCGTCAATTGTTAAAAATCAAACTATTCTACTGCATGCCTGCTTGTCAGTTGTTATGAAGAGATCAGACTATTACACTTCATGCATGCTTGTCAGTTGTTCAAAAGAGAACCAATTATTGAACTTCATATTACTTATATGAAGGAGCCCTTGTGCATTACATCAGCGAAATAACTACTTCCCTTGAATGTTGCTGATCAGCAAACTGAGGAAAACATAAAGTGTAGACCAAGTAAACAGGACAAGGTATGATCTGTAGGTCTTGCAGACTTCAAACAACAGCAACAACATGCCATAATATATCAACTATTTCAGTCAGCTCCAAGAAACTTATTCACTTGCTGAGTGCTGTTTCAGAAGATAACACTAGTAAAACTAAGAGCAACAAATTTCTTTTTACCATTTCCAATGAGCTTTTCTTATATCTCCATTCATCACTCGGTAATCCAGTTAACTCACTTCCTCTTACAAGCCATGTTTAGGTCTGCTTCAGATAAATCAGCACCATCTAAAGAATTTTTCTTCATTTTATCCTCCACTGAATTAATATATAGTTTCCCAAAAGCCCAACATTCCCATCTCAGTAGCCATTAGGGTTTTGTGGAGGGTCAATGTAGTATGCAGTTCTACCTCCACAAGCAGAGACTAATTCCATCCCTCTGAACTTGCTCACCTATGATGCAAAGGAGAGAACATACCATGGTCCTAAAACTCACTCCCTCGCATTATACATTGGTGGAAAAGATAAATCTATTCCACACAAACTAAATATTAGTTAAGTACTCAAAACATAATTTTCCTAGAACTTCTCCGCCAGATAATGCTTCTGCTAGATTCACTCCAAAGTAACAGAAAGAAGAACTTTTAAACTGTTTGATGACTATCTCCTAACTGTGCTGCACAGTTTCTCTGTCAGAAAAAGAGAGCACACTTTTCAGCATTGCTAACACTAGAAAAATCACACGACAGAGACAACGCATAATTATTTTCTTAATTCAGGGTCGACCTACATAGAGCAGTGATGTATTTCACACACAGCGAGCATTAACCCTTAACAGAATATTCTTGCAACACAGTGAAGACTCCATTATCCAGAAAAGGAAGGGAAAATTTTTGAAAAGCCAATGGCAGCAACAATTTCTAAGAACAACTTCAAATCATGTCAAACCTCAAAGGTATAAGCTTTCGTCAAGGTTGCGACATGATCAACCTTCACCTGACGAACACGAAACACATATCATAACACCAGAAAAGAATTCCATTTCTCGAAACAGACATGTCTTTACCCCATAGCCAACCAAGAATGCATCCAATCTGAATCATGAATACTCTATCGTGACAAATACGTACCACTAAAACATAAAACTTTTCGTCAACTTCGATGGAAACGCACCCAAAGATCGCCCGAGAGGCAAATGGCTTCCGCGCGGCGACCGAAGCCGCCGCCGCCGACGCGGCGACCGTGGCCGAGAACAGGCTGTAGGAATGGAGGGAATGGGTCGCCAAACTAGGGTTTTTCTTCAATAAATCGAGCAAGAGAATGATCCCCGCCATTTTCCTATAATCTACAGCGAGATCCCTCCCTCTAGACTCCTCCAACGCTGGTCTTCCTCTTCCACCTTCCAGAACTAAGAAAGGCTCTGCGATTAGGTTAACGATTCTCTCTAAACTATTTACTTGGATCGAATTTGAGAACGGCCTGTTGACGTTCAAAACGATGATGGTCCAGCCCACGGTGGTGGCGGTGAGCTCCACATCGGTGGATGGCTATGATGTGACTGTCGGACTCTGCATTCGAACGTCAATGCTCGGAGAGGATCCAACTGCCTCGAATCCTTACGTTGTTCCTGCGGCTAAGCATAACCTGAACTCCCAAGCAACGAGGAAGCTTTTGCGCACGCACCTATTTTTATGACTCGCAACAATACCACCCAGCGAAATCGTGACACGTCAGTCATTCCGCTTGTCTGGGATCTCGACCGAGGCGTCGAACGCCCACCAGCCTCCTAATAGCAGCACTCGAATCGGGGCCCACGAACACTCGCGAGAACATAACCGTGTTCCCCGTCCCTCACGAGACGGGTAGGCTTCCACCCCCCTTGTTCTTGTTTCCCTTTCGATAAAGGCAAAACCTTTGCGTCTTTTTCCTCAGATTTTGGGGTTTCCCCGATGGCAATCACTTAATACGCACTTAGATTTCTCCTCTTGCAGTAGTTATTCGCTCAAAGTTCCGAACTTGAGCTTTCGGAGAGTTGGACGAAGGCCTCGAGAGTTGGACGATATCCAAGCTCGGTAATCGTCTTTCTCGAGACTTTGTATGAGATCTGTTGAGCGTCTTGATCATATGGGTTCTTGCAGTTCATACGAATGATGGAATATAATTTACTGCAAATATTAGATGGTGTTGGAAACATGTTGAGATCTGTAGTCCTTGTGCTGGTTGTGTTCTTGCAAGCTCGTAGTGCATCAGAGTGATTAAAGTGATGATGTTTACCTTGTTGAAGATGCAATTGAATGTGGTTTCATTATTAATCTTGAGCAGTTTATATATAGTACAACAATTCATTATTGTGGTACTCCTTGGAATGTAGTCATTGCAGAGACATCTCAAGGTGAAGTGGTTGGGATTCCTTTTCTGAACAAGGTCATGGTATTCTCTTCGTCAGCTCATCTTCCAGACTGCAGATGATCTGATTGGTATGGCCAACAAACAAATGACGCAAAGCTATCGATCACACCGTGTTACATGAGGTGGCGACGCACCTTTTCATCATCCTGCAACCAACAGCAGGATCATGGATGTTGGATCGGTCAGCGTCAGTATCAGCTAGCAGCAGTGAGTAGGAAGGAGTCCCTCTGGGTGTATGAGAAGAAGAAGTATGTCGTCATCATTCCGGCATGACACAAACTACAGTCTCAGCCATAGTTCGCCGTCAATGTATCCTCTGTCCATGAAAGGCTTTGCTTCCAAGTAGGTGAGTGATCTTGCCCATGACACCCTCCCTTGCAAGTTAGCACCGTCTCCGTTGCAGTTGAATTGTCCGAAGTAGACCGTGCTGCAAGATTCATGAACTGGTGAATGAGGACAAAATCATGATGGCAAAGCTTAATGATATGTTATGTCGTATCTGTTTTCTTGTTTGGTTTGGGTGTTTCAGATGTTGGTTACCTTTTTCTGGATGGATCTCCCCAGTCATTCCACCCTTCGGGAAGGATGATGCCTTCCAATTGGCAGTAGGAATAGACAACTCTGGCATACCTCCCCCAAGCTCTGCCTAAGTACAGCAACCCGGTGCCATTGAGCCTGCACTCGAGGAAGGAGAAACCAGAGTTGTCCAACGGTGAATTCCTCTGAGATGCCGCAACAGCTCCATAACTTTCTGCAACTGCGTGGAGTGTGCAGGCCTGCTTCACAGCAATGAAGTAGTTGATCAAGACAAGGTCCTGTAATGCTTCATAGAGTATAATTTGCTACATGCTGAGAGGTGTCATCAGACGCATGAGATGTCAAATACTTGCTCGAGTGAGTGTTTGGTGAGTTGCTTTTACCTGATACAAGGATCTGGCGCTTCCAAATATGAAATCAATGGATCCTTGGATGTAGCACTCGTAGAAATAATGCCTGCCGTAGTGGTCGAAGAGAGTGTCTTGAGATCCTAATATCCTGCATCTATATATCATGGCTTTGTCGCCCGTGAGTCTCAGCGCCACCGCTTGCATTCCCTCCTCGCCTGGCTGTGCCGCCGGCGCCGTGTTCTGCCAATCCATCCAGTTCATAAGACGGCGATATCTAATGGGTCTTACCAATATCTAAATTACCTCAAATGTGATTCCATTTGCACAGAAGTAGTCGGATTCGACGGCGACTGTAGCGGAATCAAATGTTCCGACATTCTGACCATTGGAGTATCGGTCAGAAGCTCTTAGATGGAATGAGATCACGGTTTCAGAGCTCTGATTCCCGATGAATGATACGAAGGGCTTCGTCTTCGGAACGATCACCTTCTCCCTGCGGAAGAAATGAACGATCAAAACGATATGATCCTCTGCTACAAGATCAACTATGAGGTATGGTTGCGACGCTCACCTGTAAACGCCTGGGTTTATGAGTATCTTCACTCTCTCCTTGTTACCATCAGGAATCATATCCACTGCTCCCTGCACCGTCGTGGAATCCCCCGTCCCGTCCTTGGCCACCAGGATTACGCGGCTGGCATCCCCATCGACAGCATCCATGGTTCTCGTGTGCTTCTCCACGCTCAAATCATCCCAAGAAATAAAATCCCGGTGCTGAATCGTCGACCTCTGAGAGACCGTAACATGGCTGAGTAACGCCATGCAACAAGCTGCCATGGAAAGGCGGACGGTTAACATCTCCATGGCCTCCCTCTCCGTCACTGGGTCTTATATAGACTGTGGGAGTTCGAGAGAGTCAGGGCATGGGAGGAGTGGGGGGGGAAGAGATGACGGAATTAAATGTGGGGAGCGTGGCTGGCCTCTGCTCGCCTCTCTCTCTGTGTGTTGGATTCTGTAGGGAAGGAAGAGAGAGAGAGAGAGAGCATTAAAGATGGCTCACGACAAGAGGGCGAGAGGGGATGAGATGAGAGGGTAGGGAGGGAGTAGTTAGTAGCAATGAATTGAAACCCAGGCGGATACTTAAACATGTCGAGAGCCCCACTACGTGCGTGCGTTGTCTTCTCTAAGCTTGGCTATCGTTGTTGCTATCATACCTTCCTGAGCTTGACTTACTCAAATCCTCGACTGCACCTAACGTGCTTGACGAAATGGATGAGACCAAGTCTTACCCACACATGACATGCTGGTGTGATTCGACCTACTTGCTCGATCGGTGTTGAGACTTTAGCCAACTTAATCGAACTATTTGAGGCACATTGGCTGCTGTTCGTGGAGATTTCGTCTGGTGGTAGTAGGTCACGGAATCGATAGTGGAGGTTGATCAGGTTTCCTACCTTCCATGTTTGAAGAAACAAAGGTAAAAAAAAAAAAAAATCTTGCTTTTAATGTAATGCTCGGGTGGCCTGGTTGGGGCACAATGTTGTAGATAATGTATCTTTTTTTCTTATGACTTGAAGAGGGTTTGACTTTTTGCTATCTCCTTTCTTGGTTGTCTCTCCAAACCAGGAAAGAGAAGCCAGTTTTCAACGACATGGGAAACTTCCTCTTCTCCTTCTTCGTGGGTAATTTACCTGTATATAGCATACAGAGTTTGGCTCATCTTCAAGGATGATATGTGGCTTTTGGGGTCTTTGGGAGAGAGCAGTTGAGGATGGTTTAGGTATCTGTTTCAATCCAAACCTCTTTTGTTGGAAATCTATGAGCAAAGAGGGGGTCTTTTGACTGCTCACTCTTGTGTTGTTTCAGGTTATGATGACAGCTGATGGAAGTGAATGTATGTATGTTTGGGGAGTGTTGGGAAGAAATCAAAATCAGCATTTTCTTATACGAAAAGGTTTTAAAACATTATATTATGTTAAGAGGGGGAGAACACTTGTAAAAATAAAAATAGAAAGTCAAAAATAAACCGTCAAACGCATACCAACAATTAGTAGAATATTTATGTCATTTGATACTCATTTATATTCACGAAGAAAATTAAATTCTTCTTTGCAAGTTCTTTTTTTTTTCTATATATCTCTCTCACCAAGACCGTGAGATACATACATGATGTATTTATAGGAATCATTTCTACATTTCTAGATTACTAAGGAATATTTTTCATGCTTAATACCTAATCCAAATTCTAATAAAAATTTGAATCTAATTGCACACGCTAACATATTTAATGCTAAATTAAGGTGGATGTCTAGTTTATCTATATCTGAAGCCCTTTTGGGTAGATTTTTGACATAAAAAAATTTCTATTCCGGAGAAAAATGTTGTTTGATTCTACTAATACCCACCATATTTTGCATATGACAAATTGCAATGAACAGATGTAGCAGTTCTTCCCAAATAAAATAGAAGGCACTACAATTGAATACGAGCATGTTGCTGGATGTTGTGTCATGGTCGATGAGTCAATATGATATACTTCAGTCTATGTGTGCATAATCAACTCAGTAGTAGGATTTGGAGGCTCGGGAAATTTGGTGAGGTAATCGGGCTTCCTGATGTGACATTTCCTCGGGTCGCGGGGTCAGTCATGTCAATCTAAGGGAGGCGTCTCGGACCTGTGAGAAGTCCTATGTCGGGGATGTGTATGCTTGACTAGACCCCTCAGATAGTTAAGTTAGTGTTCAAAGATAGAGATTTTGATCGGATCTTAGAAGATCCCGAGCGGGTTTTAGGAAGAAAAAGTTGAGACTCTAGAAAAGGTCCCATCTTTTGACTACAGTATGAAATATTTATACCTGTCGAGCGGAGGAGGGTTGTACCACGACGTTTAATGGGTTTAATGCTTTCGACTGAACCGGGGTACGATCTTACACCGAACAACGCCTTCATCAATTCCTAGGGTCTCGATTGACGGAGCAGGCGACCACGAGTATGACGTCCAGAGTAACTGACGATATCTTCGGTCTGTCATGTCCAATTGTCAGATTGTCGAGGTGATTGTCCACGTAGTCCCCTAGCTGACACGTCGAGACTGATCGACCAAAACGATGTGACCATCAACGTGATCCTCGATTTAGATAATTTGATATTATATCGGTTAAGATTTAGAATCCTCCATTTAGAGAGTCTGATATTTGGGGTATCGATTGAATGTATTATTAGAATTGCCCTAATTATCTTACGATTTTATGGAGGAGGCTCGAGATTGAGCATTTACATCGACATCTTCGTGACCTCGGTGACGACGACATCCTTGGATGCAAGGTCATCGCTCATGAGCAACTCGTAGGGCTTTAAATGAAGCGGTCGATCAATGTTGTGGTTGTGAGTGTACACATCCCATATATGCCTTACTACCTTACCTTCTTCGTTTCTTCTACCTCATGCATCGCACAAGCCGCAGAATAAAGAAAGAAGCAACATATGCATAAAAATTATGATCATGCTATTGTTATATAGAAAAAACTTAATATCTTTCTTCTTGTAAACTCAATAATCATCGAGGGGAGAGAGACAAAGTTGACTTTCTTAAAATGTATTAATTTTTGGGTGCCTCCTTAGACATATGAAGTGCACTGTGCACACAATTAATGAGATTTATCTTTGTTATATTTGAAATAACTTATTTACCCTCAGTAATACCATCTAATTAGTATTATTATTATTAATTTATGTTAACAAAAGTATGCAGCGTATAAGATATTAAAAATTATCATTATTATCACACTAAGAAATTAGTTAGTGTTAATAATAAGAAGTGACACTGTCTTAAACTACCAACTTGAGTTATCTCGACATCCGAAAGCTTATTCGTTGATCCTTCCCATATTTAAATCCTATATTGTTAGGAGAGTCAAATTTGATTTAGAGAAATAAATATCATTTTATACAATTGGTAAAAGTTCATCACATTACAATTCTATTTAATCAAAGTTTTAAGGAGAAATAAACTAGCTTTAGTTTTTTAAGGGATGTGGTAGGTTTTGATTTAAATAAAATAAATATGATTTTGTTTTATTCTTTTTTAAGAAAGAGTTTTTTTAATTAAATTTCATTCATTGAATTAAACAGCATAAAAAATATGTTTCAACTTTATTCCAAAATAAAATCTATCAATTACAAAATAAATGTAATTTTGCTTTATTCTTTTTTAACTAAGTTTTATTCATCAAATCAAACAATATATAAGATGCTTTGACTTGTTGCCAAAATGAAATCTATCAATTATGCAATAATACACTTTTAATTTTAATAAATGCGTTATCCACGTGGGTAATTATTTGTTCAACGTGGTTTCAGCAGGAGGAATTCCATTCAACGCAATTCACATTCCTACACGTCAAAGTAATAGTACGGGCAAAAGGAAAATAATATTTAGATCGTTTAAATAGATGGCAATGCTCAACATGACTACGCATCAAACTAATCAACATCTCGCTGTCAACGTGGTTGACATTTTATTTGTGATCTGTATTGCCTATCTCAACATCGTTGACCATCAAAAGAGCAGAGCTAAAGTGAATGAATTGGTCCATTTTCATGATGGATTTGAAATCTTGAAAGGGAGTAGCATTTCTTTTACTCAAATCATCTCTTTATATATATATATATATATATATATATAAGAGTTCGATATGGAGTCAAAATAAATAATATACCTTCAACGTTTAAGTTAGATCGTAAAGTAGAAGAAAAATAAGAGTTAGACCTTCATAACTGTGACCTAATCCGTCTTTTATAATCGATCCCACATACTTACAATCAGTCAAGAGGAATATTTTGTAGAATAGAGGAAATATTCTCGAAATATTTTGGATTCGAAGAATGCTAGGTTAGTAGTTGTTGTGGTCTTTTGCTGTTTTATTTCAAGATATGATTAGATGAAATCTGATAAGAGATAAAAATTGTATATATATTCGAGTGCTGAAGTAAAATCTTAATTTTAGAATAAATAATCCTTCCTTTTTACTTTTATTGTTGAGTATTTTTTTTCACGGAGTAATTTATTAATCAAATCATATCCTTGAAAGGTGATTGGTCCACTGTGCTCTTGTTTTTAGAAGTTGATGTCGGATTCGACAAAAAATTATTTTTTGATAACAAATAAGAGAACATGAATTTTCTACATTAGAAAAATAAAAAATTCTTAATAAATCACTGATGTGAAAACACTAAAAAACAAGTGGGTTAACGATCAAACCAAATCGTATCACTTTGCCTTTAAAAATAGCTATGATACTTTGTTGATGCTTTCCGATATTTTATGGTGGATGGAAGTAGCAGAAACTATTAATTGGATTTGTAATAATAAGTTAAGTTTAAATAATTTAAATTATTTTATGTAAAATCTGTTCATATCATGTCTCGCTTTCGTGAGATTTTGAGTTCTTATATCGCTTCTTGTGTCTTCTCTTCAACCATGCTCTCTCTCTCTCTCTTACTTTTGTTGTTCCTTTAGAAGAATCTGGTGGGTGATGTTAGGGTGGGGTATCTGTGGTGAACCATTATGTTCTCACAAGAACCACAAGTTTGGGCGGTGGAGATCGGTGGTTGGATGTCGCAAGTGCTTAAATGGCTTGGCTACAACTTATGAGGAACAAGTTGGTGTTGGAGTAGAAGATTGATTGGTTAACATTACATCTTAATAGATCGAGTCACGTTTTAAAATTATCGAGTAACGTTGCCTCAATGTCAAGTTATCATTTATACCCGAGAGCGATCGGTTGATTGTATAGTTGTTCACTAATAATGAATAAAATTGTCTTATTTATATTCATCATTAATTCGTATTTTTCAAGAGGTTAAGTGCATGCTTCATATGTGGATTACATCGTAAATAAGGTGTGAGAAAGAGGATTATTTAACTGCTTTTTTTTTAAATTATAAGATGTGTTCGGACACCGAGGTGGTTAGATGCAGATGAGATAAAATTTTGGGAATCCGCCATTGCCGGTTCCTTTTAACTCAGTTGTGTCGGCCATCCTAAAGCGACACGGCTCCACCGACCGCCTTGGCAGCACAACTTACTCTTCGCCCGAGTCCCCAGCTCAGTGACCCAGGGGCGTACCCGACGGCCTGGCCTCGTAATTATTGAACTGTGAGCTACGGCTTAGCATTCGATTTGTGGTTCAGATCATGACGCGTCCTGTGTTAGATACGGGCCCCGTTCCTTGGGAAGGTTCTAGAGCAGCCACGTACGAGGGGTACGTCTTGGGTGCAACGTTGGGGACCGTAGAAGAATGGTCAATGTTGCGGCACCGGCGCAACCGTGTTTACCTCTCTCTCTCTCTCTACTTGGTAACGTGCGCCGAGAACAACTCCGACCGAGCCTTTATTGGTCTACTCGATCATACGCCACACAGTGGCGTACCCGCCTTATGATTCGAGGAGAAGAAGCAAAATACGTGGAAAGAGCAAAGGATCGTGATTGGATGAGGGTAGGAAAAGCGAGTACAGGGAAAACCATCTGACACTTACCTTGATTGACGATTCCCTATTCTCGTCGTTCTTTGCTAGGAAGGGAGTGGATCACTTCATCTTTCCATAAATAAATGGGCTTCCCTCTGTAAACGGGGCGTATAATTAAAGAAAAGCGAAACCAACCGCCTCATCAGCTCACATTTTGTGGCTCCTCTTCCGTGACGTCCAAGAAAACGATGGAAGCCCCCCCGGCCATGGTGTTCGATGAATCCGAGTGGATCCTAGCCGACGCCGTACTCGACGACGACGCCCTTATCGCCTCCTCCAAGCGCATCGACGCCGACTGGGTCGTCACAGACGGTGACGAGGGCGCCGTCTCCGGCGTCTTCTTTCACCCCTCCGCTGCCACCCGCCGCCGATTACGCCTCTGCTACGCCCCCTTCGGCGGCCTCCCCCCCGCCCTTTCCGACCCCTCACTCTCCTTCCTCCCCCCTGCCGCCGCCGCCCGCTCCTCCTCTTTCGGTCTCCTCCTCCTCCGCGGCCCCTGGTCCACCTACTACGTCTGCAATCCGGCCACCGCCGAGTGTCGCACCATCCCGCGCCCCCCGAAGCCCCACCCGTACGACCCCGCCGTCGCGCTGGTCGCCAGCCCGGTCGACCCCGCCCGTTTCCACCTCGTCTGCGCCCTCGACGCCTCCGGCGGCGGCTACCGCTTCGAGATCTTCTCTTCCATCTCAGGCTCCTGGCGGCAGGCGTGCGCCGTGGCTGCTTCCGCAGATCCCATCGTCCCCGGCTCCGGTGTCTCAGCTGCCGGAGCGGCCTACTGGCGGACGTCCACCCCCGCGGTTCTCACCTACGACCCGGAGGCCGACGAGGCAAGAGTGATCCTTCCGCCACCGAGGTGCGGCGACGCCAGCGAGCTGTGGCAGCTGGGAAAGGCCGGCGACGACGGGAGGTTGTGCTGCGCGTGCGTGACGGGGTCTGCGGTCGTGGTCTACTGCCTGGGGCCGGCCGACGAATGGACCGTGCTCGGCTCGCTTCCCCTGGCAGTTGTCGGCGGAAGCGAGGCGGTGGAGTGGGACAGCGGTGACCCGATCGCGTGCAAGGAGCCCCCGCGGCCGCTGCGGTTCGAGAGCACGAATCTTGAGGTGGTGCTGTGGGTGGACGGCCGCGTGCTGGCCGTGGACCTCGAGAGCCGCCGTGTGAGGGAGGTTCGGTTCAACGGGCCGGTTCCGGGTCACGACGAAGACTACGTGTCCTACATCAGCACCGTTGCTCCCGTGGCTCCCGTGGCGTCCGGCTAACGGACGGTGACGCTTCCATCCCCCGTGAACATATGCATTACTTTAATACTCCGATATCACTATTGTTGCCATGAATAATGTGACATTTGGGATACTCGTATTATTAAACACCCATTGGTCTAATCAATTGCTGTGACAAATAACATGATTCCGTCTTTTATAAATGTTTTTTTTGGCTGTTGTTGGAATGTTGCTTTCTTTGTCTTTCGTGAAGATTGTTGGGTCCACATGATGGCAGCATATGCTTGTGTCGAGTGCTCGGCTTCTTCTCTTTCGTGATAAAGAACCGACTTGGAATCTCTAATCTCGCTGATGTATCATATTCTTGAGAATGGCTGATCCACGTGTTGGTAAGTCTTCTGCCCATTCCTTACGGGAAATGTGCTTTGCGCCCAGCGTCGAAGATAAATTTGAATAAATAATGATGTTTATTATTATATCTTTAATAAATAACGCAATGCAGGAATTGGGTGATAGAATCGAACCCAATGAAACAACTTCTATTCTCTTTTTCAGTTCCGTTGTTTAATCCCGGTTCACTTTATTTTAGCTTAAGTTAAATTCAATTTAATTTCTTGGGCTGTGACATCATAACAAGATTGGAATTTTTAATAGTTAAACGAATTTGTATATTTGTACCATCATGCTTGAGTTGATGAATGGAAGTTTTAAGTGAGAACTAATTACGTATTTGTCTTCTATAATTAATTAATTTTATCTTTAACTTTCTATATCTTTATACATAGAAAGTTAAATATTTAACGTCGTGCCTCAATAAAATTCTTCTCTTTCTTAATTTTTAATCATATTAAATTATTTTTATTTAGTGATATCAATATTTTATTTTCATAAGCGTAAGAATTCCAATATAATTTTTATAAATATAAGGATCAAGATATTAAAGATAATTAATTATAAGAGAGAATATATAATTAACCTCTTATTTTGTTGAAGCCTATCAACATAAATTATCATTTAATTTCTAACTTCAAATTTACGAGTTAAATATTAATTTTTATTTACATATACTATTAACTCTAGTATTTAAATATTGGCTGATGATCAAGTTGATTTAGCCTGGCTTGAAAGAAAAGTGTATCTTTCAAGTTAGATATCCCCAACTGGGCTCTTGGCATCAGGAGTCTTGACTTGGACGAAGATATAAAATCCCTAATAGAGATCCTAACATTGAGTTTTTTTTTTGGACTAGTGTTGCTTTTAAGACCTGTAACGGAGGCACGTATAATAACACCCCTTGGAGAATTTGTTTGTACAGGTTTCAAATTGGGTAAACCTTTATCCGTATATGTTAGGGAGAATATTGATAAATCTCGAGTTGGACCTCTCAAGTGAACGAGTTTTAACGTTAGAAGTAATGGTTACTAAGATGACACAGATTCTTAAATTAAGAGCTTGAAGATGTTACGCGTAACATTTCTGTTAGTCCATATGAAAAGCGAATAGGATTAAGATGGACTAACAAAGATTTGATAATTGTATTATTGTTATTAATTTTAATTTAATATTTTGATCATTGGTTTGAGTCAAATAAAATTGATTGACTAGCTAGCCCATCAAGCCTGATTCATGACAATCGGTATCTGAGTAAGAAAAGGCTACTCGTAGATGGAGTTACCCATGGATAGAGTGGATCTTGACGAGGACATTAAGCCTTGCTAATTTCTAACTTCAAAATACTTTAACTTAAGTATTTGGCTAATGATTTGAGTTAAATGAAGTTGATAGGCTAGTTAGCTTATCAAACCCGGGTCGTGACATCACGAGTATCATCGATTGATAAATTATTCTACTATCGAGGGTGCAAGCTCATCTAGGTACCTCTTCCTGATTATTGTGGGAGACTTGGCGGGAGGAGACCGTGGGGTCGGTCGATTGGGCAAATAGATTGAAATCCTGTTAGCCACTTGATTCTTCCTCTAAGGGTTATGTCATCTATATATCCTTGGTCATTCAGTGGTCCTAATAATAGGCTGGCATTGGGGTTTTCTCGGTGTGACCCCTCCAATGCTTTAGTCAATGGAGGAGAGAAGACAACAACCTAAGTTGTATGGTTAAGTCGGTTAGGGAGCACGTGGGTTCGATTTAGGTGTAGCCCTTAGGGCTTCATATCGTGGTATTCATGTCGAGGTGCTTGGCTTGAGAGCGAGTCTTTTTTCACTCCACTTATCCAAGGTGTCACCATCAGGTCTTCATGCCAAGTGTATGACTATGGAGCATGTAAGCACGACCTTGGTATAACCCTCAGAGCTTCTGACCGAGTGTATGGCTAGGGAGCGTGTAAGCTCGGCCTAGGTACAACCCTCGACGAGGTGCATGACTAGGGAGCATGTAAGCTCAGCCTAGGTGCAACCTTTGAGGCTTTATACCGAAGTGTTTTGACTTGACTTGTTCGAGATGCCATCCTCAGGTCTTCATGTCGAGTGTATGGCTAGGGAGCATGTAATCTCGACCTAGGTACAACCCTTGGAGCTTCTCGTTGGGTGTACGACTAGGGAGCATATAAGCTCGGCTTAGGTACAACCCTCGAGGCTTCTCGCCGAGATGCACGGCTAGGGAGCATGTAAGCTCGGTCTAGGTGCAACACTTGGGGTTTCATGCCGAGGTGCTTGGCTAGGGAGTTGGTCTTTTTTGACTCCACTCTTCCGATGTGCCACCCTTAGGTCCTTATATTAAGTGTACGACTAGGGACCATGTAAGCTTGACCTGAGTACAATTCTCAAAGCTTCTCGTTGAGTGTACGACTATGGAGTGTGTAAGCTCAGCCTAGTACAACCCTCGGGGTATCTTGCCGAGGTGCATGGCTAATGAGTGCATGGGCTCGGCCTGCGACTAGGAAGTATGTAAGCTCAACCTATGTACAACCCTCGGGGCTTCTGGATGAGATGCACGGTTAAGGAGTGCATGAACTCAGCCTAGGTGTAGTCCTCAAGGCTTCACGCTAAGTGTAAAACTATAGAGCGTGTAAGCTTAACCTAGGTACAACCCTCGGAGCTTCTCGTCTAGTGTATGATTAAGGGAGCCTAGGTACAATCTATGGGGCTTCTCACCGAGGTGCATGGCTAGGGAGCACGTAGGCTTGGCCTAGGAGCTGAGGTCTATCATATCAAGGTAGGGGATTGGGCCCGTCTAGGGTCAAACTCAGCCACGTTGAAGCGAGGGTCTGGGCTCATTCGAAGGTTTGGCTCAATCACATTAAGGCGGAGATTAGATTCACCTAGGGTTGGATTCGGTTGTGGATGGTTCTGGCTGTTGTGGGGTATTCTGCCCAGGATATGATGCATCGTTTTATCTTGATAACTTACAACCCTTTCTACGGGGTCTTCTTTCATGGGTCTTATCAACTTGGAGATCAAAGCCTCCTCCAACAAGACTTTGTCTTCTCCCGTGGGATTATGATAGGAACCCCTAGGATTCTATCATAGAAGAGAGGAAAAAGGGATAAAGATCACTTTGAGTGGATCGGCCTCCTTGATCACTTCGAGGAGATCAGCCTCCTAGGGTTTATCAAATGGCTGAGATAATATTTCATTCTTGAAGAAATAAAGCAATTATAACCATATTTATAGAGTTTCACCCTAGAGTCCCTATGGGCTTAGACTCTTAATTAAATGATAAATTTTGAATAACTCATAAGTGACTCCTACTAGACTAATAGACTCATAAAAATATGATAAGTTTAAAATTTTAACAAGTTCTTAACAATTTCTCCCTCCTTCAAATCAGCCTTTTCCTCAAGGCTGAGCAGCGTCAAACTCTGAGAGCACTTTAGTCGCAAGATATTTGCAATGCATCACAATCCGTTGATCAAGTAAGGTCTCCACTTTGTGATAGTGTAAGCAATGGGCCAACCTTCCGATGTAGTACTCATTGCGGTCTTCTGAAGATCCCTCTCCATCCGATAACTAGTGGTAGTTGTGACTTTACTTCCACGTCTTTCCTTGAGGGTCACCTGCTTTTAATTGATAAAAAGCTTCATACTCAGTTTAGAAAAATTCTAGAAGACATTACCTAGGGTTGATAGCCATGCAATTCCAAGCACAACTTCGAAGTCTTCCAAGAGTATCAAAACAAGTAGTTATTTGCACTATATAACCAGCTTTATCTTTGAACACTTGCTATCACAAGTTAAAATTTGTCCATCAGCGACCTTTATTTCAAATTTGTCATAGCCGTTAATGTGGTAGGTAAATCGGTCAACAACCTATTGTCCATAAAATTATTAATGCTACTAGTATCAATTTTAATAATACAGGCTGATGTTTTAAAATTTTTTCAGTTTTAATGATTTGCGAGTTAGAGTAGCCAACTAATATATGCACTGTATGTGTGATAGATCTGATATCTTTATTAGAATCCATATCTTTATGATTGAACTCCACATTATCGATTTTTGGTTCCTCCTTAATTGGTTCAATCATCAATAACTGCCCTTGTTTGTATCGGTGCTCCTTACTCTACTTTTCATCACAATGCTTGCACAAACCCTTTGTTGATCTTTCTTTGAGTTCTTATCGGGTTAGTCTTAGGGTGTTAAGGTTTCAGTTGAGAATAGATGGGGCGGGCAACTTGCTAATCATCTATTTGTTATCAATTCTATTTCAACGACTCCCTGTTGATTTTTTCCTCATACAAACATACAAATGAGATCACAGTTATCATAGTGCGGGATTGATGAGTCTTAATTTCACACAAGATATCTGGATATCCTTCAATAAATGTACTCATCAATTATCATTCAGACTAATCTCTGGCTTGATTTGAAAGTCGTTTAATTCTGCTTTGATATTCTTACACTATAGAAGTCTGACAGATTTTGATGAGTTGCCCATCAACATTCTCATACTCGGATGGTCCAAAGCGAACAAGTAGCCTCTCTTGAATTACTCCCATGAAGTAATCTCATGACATGTTTCATATCAATCGTACCATTGAATTACATTTCTCTCTAGTTGGATTGAAGCTATTTCCACTTTGGATTCTTTTGGAGTTCTGCAAAAGCAAAAAAGAATTTCTGCCCTAGAGATCCAACTAGTTGGATCCCTATCTTCCTATCTTGGCAATTTCACCTTCATGCATGGGCAATTAGTTTCTTGTTCTTGGTGCCCTTTTTTTGTGTCTCTAGATCGGTTCAACGTAGGACTTGAGCTTTCCCCTATTGTTGAAATTTGTTGAGACTCTCCAATAGGATTTATTTGAACTCATTAAGGATTTCCTGTAGTCAGTTCTTAATTCTCATTTACAAGGCTTCTAATTGGGCTTTCACTGAGTTATCGGTAGCCATTGCGTAGGACTACAAATCTGTAATACCGAATTTTTGTTTCTAGTGTCAGGTCAAGGGCATCTACACTATCTTATTCGGTGCAATTGTTGTGATGCCAGCTTGTGATAGCACTGAGGGCATGAGGGATCACTGCGAGGATGCCAAAGAAGCCCAGAACACCGAGAAGTTGGGGGGGGCAGCATTGGTGGTCCGGTTGGGCTATAAGAATGGGATCATCGACATTGTGATGGCCACTACCGAGGCTGTTGGGCAGCGATGCATGGGAAGGAATCGCTATTGTGGATTGCTAGGAGACATTGTTGATCACTGTGGTGGTGGTAGAGGCGATGACGATGGTGGCTAAACTGTAGCCTTCTCCCATATAGAGGCTGTGAGATGACAATGGCGACGATAGAGAAAAAAGGGCGATTGGATGGTAGTGCTATTGGGTGGCTTGAGAGAGAGAGAGAGAGAGAGGAAATAGGCAGAGACTCGAGCCACTAAGCTATCTTCGTAACTAGCTCAAGCCTAGCTTTAGGTCGAGGAGATGGAGTAGTGTCTCGATGAGCCACGCAGGGAGGCAGAATCTTGGACCTCCAAGCTAGCCCTGGAACTAAGTCTGACCCTTTGTTGTGCCAAAGAAGCTGAGGAACGGGCGAAGGAGGCTTAGGAGAAGGCGGCTATGGCGGAGGACATGGATGCTAAAAGTATAATAGAGGGGAGCAGTAGAATAAGGCCCTTAATACGCAAATTGAAAGATACTTGTTAGTAGTTGGGCAAGGCCATTGAAGAAAGTAGGCAGTTAAAGGAGCAACTGTCAGCCAATATTGTTGAGTTATTGGCTGCTCGCCTAGCCACTAAGGATGCGAGAAAGGCCTGGGAGGAGAAAAAAAGCCACACATCTGAATGAGAGACGGGGGTCATGGCCTCCTACAAGGAATCAGAGTAGTTTCGCTATGGCCTTTAGCGCTCTTGCTATATTATGTACGAGTTCAGATACCAGATCGCCATTGGTCGCTTCAAATTGAGGTACCTCAAGCTCGAAGTCGATGAGGATCCGAATGCGGAGCTGCCTTCAAAGTAAAAGTGCCTGCTTCTGTAGTGGTTCCCTTCGACGATTGCCCAACATCTCCTCTGTCACTACCTCCTCTGGCTTGATGCAGTTGGGTCGTGGTGACCCTTCTTTTTGTTTTTTGTTAGCTCCTCTTTTGTAACCTCCTCCCAGGGATGACATCTGCTTCTCTTGCTAAATGAAAAAAATTCTCTTGGTTCACCTTTTGCATGATTCTTGAGTAGAGGGATGTTCAAAATCCTTAGTCTTGTTACTTCATGGGGCAGGAGCCCTTAAGACTCGATTGTCGTCGGAGCACCCCTCGAGAAGTTGTGAGGGCCTAACTTTGATTTTTTCATGAACATTGGAGACTGAGTGCCGGATTGAGGGGGTGGCATCGCCATATATGCGGTAGGAGTACAAAGCCATAGATGTCTGGCCCACTAGTGCCAAGGCCTATGGAGCACTTATGTCAAGGTATGCTCGGGGCTCACCTATGCTCTTTTAGAAGAGAGAAGGGGCTCTCCTTATCTTGGCATTCAACGAGAAAGGGCCGCAAAATGGTGCACCAATGATGCTTGACCCTCCTGGCATTTGAATTATGGTGCCATGAGTACCATCGACTGATAAGTCAGTACGATTAGAGGGTGCAAGCTCACCTAGGTGCCTTTTCATGGCTGATGTGGGAGACTTGATGGGGGAGACTGCAAGGTTGATTCGATCCAGAAGTTGTTCCATTGGTGAAGACCCTACTCAGGTTGGTCGGGCAGACGGACTTAAATCCTTCTAGTTGTTTGGTTTCTCCTCTGAGGGTTAGATCATCCGTGTATCCTTGGTCGTTCGACGGTCCTGCATAGTATGTCGATGTCGGGGGTTGTCCGATATGACCCCTTCGACACTTAAGTCAGTCGAGGGGAGAAAATAGTGACATAAGTTGTATGATTGCATCAGTGAGTTCAAAGAGAGTGAGAGCAAGAATTTTCTACTTCAACGTGAACTGAAAGATTCATTTTATACTTGATCCTTAGATCTTTTTGTGTGCTAGCTCGGAATAAGATCAAGTTAACCACGTGAGAATTCTCACCCGATCTTGATAAGATGAGACCGCTCACAATGATACACTCTTTGCTTAGGTATGGGTATTTGTGATGGATGAACCGGCAGACAAAACCGTCAAGCTCTTTTAACTTGAGTTCCTCAAGTTAAACTGTTTCCTGCGAGACTTTGTGACAAGCACGTACATGATGAAACCCTTTGTGTAAATATTTTTTAGATCATAATCAAAAGGATATTTGGAGTTTTGATTTGGGGCAATTTGAAAGTGTCAATGGCTCATTTGTTGGGACGACAATACATTTACTATAAAATAATTTTACACGCAGTTACGATATGAATTCTTTTTTTTTTGAGAAATAAATTAGATCTAGAAGAACGATAATAAAAAGGCAACGGAATGGTGCGCGACGGGCCAAGCAGCAGAAGCCCGCACAAGCAGCGATGGAGGCGAAGGGCCGCGATGGCCCCCCAGCTTCGGCGAGCGTCGAGACAGCGGTAGCGGCGGCTGCAGCGGCGCCGTTACTCACGGCCGAAACCCTAGCCGAAGCTCCCCGGAGGAGAGCCAGCGGTTCTAAGAGGAAAGCCTCGGCCTCATCCTCCTCTACCCCCTTGAAGCGCCAGGCCAAGGAGAGAAACCTTCTCCACCACCTCTTCCCCGTCCATAACGGTCCCTGCACCCGAGCTCGGCAATCCCCCCACAAGCACGCGGCTGCCTCCCATAGGCCTGTGGAGCATGCGGCGGCGTCCGCGTGGGCGTCGGAGGCTAGAGGCACGGACGCTTCCGCCTCGGGAGGCCCGATCAAAGCGGAGGAAGATGAGGATGTTGAAGAGCCGCTCGTGGATGTGGAGTTTGAGGCGGTTCGATCTAGAGGTGTCGACGTTCATGCCGTCCCTACGGCTGCCGGTGAGCTCTCTGACCAAAATTGGGATCTTGGTGACAAGGAAACCTTCGTAGTTGGTATTAGGTATTCTGTCTAGTGCTAATTTTGTTTATTTTTCTTGCTTGTTTGAACTAGGGTTTCTTCCTTTTTCCCTTTTTGAATTGTACTAGGTAGGAGAGAATGCTTCTACCTTCAAAGCATGATCTTTGTATGCAGTTTAATTACGTCGAAGATGGTGGAGAACTAACTTGATTCGTTAAGAACTGTCTGTTACATTCGGGATCAAATCCTAATGGGGAGCCGCTTTTTCCTAGTGAACTGTTTGTATTAGGAAAGACTAGGCATTTTAGTGTATATACGAAATGATTTCCATATCATCTGGTTCTTGTAGGCTGGTTCTCATGGAAAGTGATCCACCCCGTTGAGAAGCATATGTTGCCTTCATTTTTCAGTGGAAAGTCTGAGAACCGGACACCTGAAGTGTACATGGAAATTCGCAATTCTATCATTAAGAAATTTCATTCTGACCCACAGACACAGGTGGAACTCAAAGATTTCTCAGAGTTGTCTGTTGGAGATATGGATGCGAGGCAAGAAATCTTGGAATTCTTGGACCATTGGGGTCTTATAAATTTTCATCCTTTTCCTCCATCCGAGAACGAAGCAAGCAAAACTAATGCTGATGACAGAGATAAAACATCAACTTTGGTTGATAAGTTGTATCAGTTTGAAACAATTCAGTCACTCCCCCGTCTTGCTATGAAGAAAGAAGAGCCCTTGGTACCTGCGGTGCCTCCTTGCTTTCTTCCGGAGTCTGCCCTTGTTGATGATTTGATTAGGCCGGTTGGTCCTTCTGTTGAGTACCACTGCAACTCCTGTTCAGCTGATTGCTCTAGAAAGCGCTACCATTGCCAAACGCAGGTTAGTTGGTTTCCTATTCTGGCTAATATTGGCTACAAGTGTGTATGTCACTTCAACAATGTCAGACAGTCTTTTCTTGTTGCGTCAATACACAGAGCCATGCAGGCCAAAATTATTTATATTATTCTCTCAAATTTTTAATTGATGGCTGATGGCAATTCCTTTTTCCCTTGTTGTTCTTTTAACCCACCAAAGTGTATAGCCATTTTTGTTTATTCATATCCTTAAATTTTTCTCATCAAATTCAAAATCATGATTTTACTTTTTTTAGGATACATGATCTTAGTGTTTGATAATGGTCAGGTTGTCTTTCTTGTCTATGGTAAATATTTTGTTGGGTTGCAGCAAACTAGGAAAGTTGACTTGCTAGTTACTTTTGTCCATCAATTTATTAATTCTATTGAGTTCTCCATTCAGAAAAAAGAAAAAATAGCTTCTTATCGAAGAAGGTAACTGGATCATGGATTTGGAAGCAAATGTAGGATGAGTCTAACTTCCTAATGCTACTTAATTGAAGATATGTTATTTTGCATTACATGGTTATGATAAATAGTTTTCACTATCATTATCAAGTGATTGTTTTAGTCCTACAAACTGAACTGCTGTATATTTGAATATGTTCAAGATTATTTCTTAGTTCATATATGAAATGATGATTCAACTAGCTGTAAGCAAAATGTTTCTAGACATTTCAATTTTAGAGTAGTTTTGCTCCTGCATATTCTGGGTGCAAGGCATCTTTGAAATTTAATACAGTAAATTGCATATCTCAACTCTCTGCTGCGTTAGTATTAACAGTTATTCAGAATTTCAGATTATAAGTTTTAGTTGAAACTTAAAACTATCTTGCTCAACAAAGGACTGGATTTTGTTTATCTCTGGCTTTATTGTCTGATATTCTGCAAATAGTTGTGCCAATTCATCTATATTAGAGAAATGCTGAAAATTTATTATTTCTTTCACAGGCAGATTTTGATTTGTGCGCTGATTGCTACAATGATGGGAAGTTTGGATCAGGCATGTCACCGGCTGATTTTATTCTAATGGAATCTGCAGAGGGTCCTGGTTTAAGTGTTGGGAGTTGGACAGATCAGGAGACTCTGCTTCTACTAGAAGCATTAGAACTTTTTGGGGAGAATTGGAATGAGATTGCTGAACATGTTGCTACTAAAACCAAAGCCCAATGCATCTTACATTTTCTTCAAATGCCCATTGAGGATTCTTTTTTAGAAGGTGGTGGTGATGATGATGATGTCAATGAGAGTAACCCAGATAGCAAGGACCAAATTCTGTCAACTAAAGAATCAACAGCCGCAAATACTTCTGAATTGGTGGAAGATGACAAGAAAGAAGCAAAGGAGGAAACCTCTCATGCAAATGCTTCTGATGCTGAAGCAAAAAAATCTGAGAGTTCTGACAATATAGATGAACCTATAACTTCCAAAACAGATCTTTTGGTGAATAAGAATACTGCTGATGTTAATATTTGCCATGAAACTGGAGCCAGCTTTGCTATCGATGCACTGAAGGCTGCATTTCAGGCTGTAGGGTACCTTCCTGAACAAGGAGGATTGGGTTCATTTGCAGAAGCTGGAAACCCAGTCATGGCACTCGTAAGTTCATCAAGTGCATTTTAGCTGTGGGACATAATGTAACCTGTTTTCTAGTGCTTTTTTGGATGTTGAACTTGAGCAGTATTCCCTTTGCAGGCTGCATTTTTGTCAGGTCTAGTTGAATCTGATGCTGTTATCACCTCTTGCCGCAGTTCCCTGAAAGCCATGTTAGAGGATTCACCTAGCATCCAGCTTGCTACCAGGCATTGTTTTCTTCTTGAAGATCCACCAATTGATAGGAAAGATCCACATCTCTGTGGGAGGTATTCCTTCTGATCATATTTGATATAAGATTAATTTAACATGGTAATGGCTGGCTGATGTTTGATTTGTTAAACAAAACTGCAGTGCTGTTGCTGAAACCAGCAATGAGGAATCTCATAAGGATGGAAACAAAACACAAATTTTAGATGCCACTGACAAATCTAAGGAGAAGAATGAGATTTCTGCTTCTGTGGATAATGATGGTAACTCATCCAATTTGTTGCAGGATTTCTCATCAAAACAAATTGGTGAAAAAGAAGTAAATGATGTGATTCCTTCAAAAGCAGTGCTAACCACTGTACAGGAATCAGTTGATCAGTCTTTGTCTGGAGACCAGTGTATGACTAGTAATGTGAAGGATGTAACTGGTGCTTCTTCGCCTGTAGATCCTATGCAAAGCACTATGAAGGAAACTGCAAATTTAGCTTCTCAAGGTGAAGATTCAAAGAGTCAGGAGAAGGAAATTATTGGTTCCAAGTCAGTGCGGGAGAAACCTAATACCATGAAAAATTCAGAGGATTTAACTTCAGCAGACAAGGCCCAACAGCATACAGATGTAGCTAGGATAAGTACTAAAGTTGTTTTGGAAGAACAAGAGTGCGTGCAAATAGGTGCTTCAGCTGACGAAACCAAAGGAAAAGCAGGTTAGAAACAGATATTTCCTTGGTTAAGCTATATCAAACGACTTGTGTTCAAACAAATTGACAGAGCTTAGCATTCAAACAAATTGTTCAAATATATAGGTACAATATATTTATTATTCTACAATATCATATATGACATTTATTATAGGTTCAAATATATAGAACACGACTTGTGTTAACATTTATTATTCTACAATATCATATATGACAGAGCTTAGCATTCAAACAAATTGTTCAAATATATAGGTACAATCTGTGATAAGCTATATCAAACGACTTGTGTTCTTAATTTATTCATGTTGAATGTTTCTAACATGGTACTCCAAGAATGCATAGGATGTGGTAGAAAATTATGATTAATGAACTAAGGTATTTTTTTAAATATTTTCATTTGTTAAATATGATGCTCATGCAAACACCATAAAGCAATATATAAGTAAATTCCATGTCAATCAAAGGACAACATTCAAGAAAAACCAATATTTCTCATGAAGCAACCACAGAGTATCCCCATACCCTAAGACCATCCAATCATTTTAGTTTAATCAACTGGTTTGTTCGAAAAATTATCTGACATATTTTGATGAAGCATCTTATGGATATTGGTTTTACACATAACTGATACAAATTGGGGCAAGCAATTTGAAGATCTCATGTTTCAGTATTTCTGAATGATTAGTTCTTTCAGTTGAATATTGTTGACAAAGTATTCGCCAGCATGAGCACATGTTTGAAAACCAAGGTTGTGCCTGATGTGTTACTGGATCCAGGAAAAGAATGCTGCAGTATTTCTTAGACTAGTCTTACACTTGTGAACTTTTATATATTCTCTTTATCAGGTACTTTTAATCATGGCCTGTCTTACTTTTCTGCTAGAAATAATTAAAAGATTTTTTACTTAGCCAGTTGATTGACTAACTCAGCGAACCACAAATTTAGTGAGATGATATTTTTTTCCATGTATGTTGCAGATGAGGGTGAGAGAAAAGAGTCACACAGTGATGATGAGAAAAATTCTGTTCCAATTGGAGTTGATGATGATCATAACATAGATAGGTTAAAGCGAGCTGCGGCCACCGCACTCTCGGCTGCTGCTGTGAAGGCTAAGCTTCTCGCCAAGTTGGAAGAAAATGAAATTTTGAAACTTGTTTCGTTGGTTATTGAAAAGCAGGTACTTAAAGAAAACAATGATCAGTACCACCATATCTGTAATTTCTTTATTGTGTATCAATAAATTATTGCCATTTTTGGCCTTGACTATAATGCAGTTGCACAAGTTGGAGGCAAAGTTGGCATTTTTTGCTGATATTGATAGTTTCATCTTGAGAATGAGAGAACAAACAGAAAAAGCAAGACAGAGACTCATGCTTGAACGCTCTCAAATAATTGCTGCTAGACTTGGTGTACCCACATCCTCGCTCAGAGCCAACCCAGCTTCCTTACCAGCAAACAGATTAGCCATGGGGTATGGTGCCACTGGTATAAAACCACCTAACATGGCATGGCAGAAGCCACCACCTGTAAGAAGGCCATGAAGATGGGAGTCGAGTTGCTTTTTCAGTCTTCAGTATGTTTCTTTTTCTCATTTTCATTTTCTTAAAGAGTAAAAGACACATCAGAAACACACTTAAATGGTTTTGATTTGTTATTTCCCTGTTGTATTAGCACATATGCTCATCATGTCAAGTAGTTCTTTAGCTTTGTTAAATGCTTAAACAGTTTGCATTCCACATGTTCCTTAATTATTCTTAAAGTTTCAGGTTTTGGCATCAGTAGTTGCAGAATGGCCGATTGTTGCAGATGTTGAACAAAGTTGGTTTTCTGAGCATAATTCAGGCAGATGTTTCTGATTCTATACCGACCAGGTTCATCTATTCAGTGGTGTATTCTCCTGAAGTAACGAAAAGCATTTTATTCTATCTGTTGTCTGATTGATCTTTACCTTGTAACCACTTTGACAATGTTACTTCTACAAGTCTTCAAGAGAATGATTGCCGCTAGAAACCTGGATGACCAAACTTCTCTTTGTTTGTGAATGCAATTTTCTAATGGCTATATACGTCGATGGAATTTACTTGATGATGAAAACAAACTCTGCCATGAATTATACTAAATGATGCAGTCAATTGAGGAAAGGATCAGAAGTTGGCGTATTCTTGCTTAAAACTCTTTTCACGCATAGATATATGTATGCAATCATTATTATACCCTATGTTTCTCTTCACAAGAAAGAAGGCTAAATGGAGCAGATTAGAAATAATTTGTATTGTTTGGGCGGCTTCGACTGGTTGTCTGCACTTCAATTAAAGGATTGGAAGTGTTAGAAAAAGGTTTCTGAGAATTCGATTTTGGACAATATGCAAAGAATTTGATGAGATCAAGATTCAAGGTTTGTGCCCTCCACATGGATCTTGTTTCACTCCTGTTTGCTTGTCACTTTTTTTTTTTTGGGGATTTAGACTAATATTCTCTGAAGAATAAATACCTTCCAATCCAACAGGCACTTGTACATGAGCCATGAGCGACGTTTGGCTGTGATCTGGTGGTCTTATGAAGCCTCTCATTCCCTTGCCAACTTTCAATCTCTTCGGTTGAACAACGAGGATGGCGGATAAAAATAGCAGCCCCGAACAAAAACCCACATGGAAATGGAGCGGATGGTGGTTGGGGAAGGAAGGATGAAGCAGACGCCTGCCACCCTATCTCCTCCTCTGCCTCCTCCGACAACGCCTTCCCTCTCCTAACGAGAAGAAGGCTACTCGTTCTTCAATTTTCGTGGCTATAATCCAATTCTTCTTGTCCCTGTCCACTTTATCAGACCTGTTCATTGTTTTCATGATCATTTGTTGGTCCTCAAGTAAGAAACCACGTTAAATTTGTAGAATTCGAGATATGTGAAGATTGCGACGTTAATTTTCGTTAGATTTTTTGTTTTTTTTTTCTGTCTGTGTTCTCTGCGAAGAGAAAATACTTTCTCTTGTTCTCATGGCGTTCTGTAAACTGCAGGTTTGACGTAGACGGGCGATTACGAGGAGGGTGGAGTCCTCTGCAGCTCGCTCTCCATCCTCGCGAAATGGCATCGTCCCCTGTGGCTGCTCCGCCACCCGACGCCTCGTCTACGCCCTCTCCCCCCGCCCTTGCCGCGCCCCCTCCCTCCGATCCTTCGTCGTCAGCACCTCCACCCACGTCATCGCCTCCGCCAGCTTCGTCGTCACCACCGCCACCGGCCCAGTCTCCGCCTCCGTCATCGCCGCCGCCCCAATCTCCACGTCCGTCATCACCGCCGCCACAGTCTCCCCCTCCGTCGCCGCCGTTGCTCCATTCTCCGCCTCCGTCACCGCCGTTGCTCCAGTCTCCGCCTCCGTCACAGCCGTTGCTCCAGTCTCCGCCGCTGCCCCAGTCTCCGCCTCCGTTATCGCCACCTTCATCGACACCTCCCACGGCAACCCCGAACGCCCCACCTCCTCAGAACTCTCCGCCTCCCCCCTCGTCCTCCTCTTCCCCACAACCACCCTCCTCTACGCCGTCTCCACCTTCATCCACTCCATCGTCACCACAAAGCTCGTCCTCTTTTTCGCCTCCACCACCCAAGTCGAACGACGCGTCGTCGCTACTGCTGCAGCCACCATCTCCACCTCAGCCAATCTCACCGACGACCCCTTCTTCTTCAGGAGCACTGTTACCGCCACCCCCAAAAAGCCCCTCAAAGTCGGTGCCTTCGCACGATACAAGACCTTCGCCGAGCAAGGATTCCAGCACACCTTCGAAGAGTGATAACTCCGGCTTGAATCTGCCCTTCGTATTGGGGTTCACTGCAGGTGTCGGGATCGTCTTAGTGTTAATGATTATAGCAGTGGTGCTGTGCGCTAGGAACAAAAAGAAACCGCGTCACTACTATGATGCTGCAGCCCCACAAAGTAATCTCAAACTCACTTTGGTTCATGATGGCAATCCGTCGATCCTTTCTACAAACCTGTGATGCCTGTTCGATATGGCATAGGTGGTTTCTACAATGCCGGATCGCTTCCGAACTGGCAAAATGGAGCCCAGAGGAAGGATCACATCGGCACCATCCCCCCACCTCCAGGAGCAGTCGTCCCACCTAGAGGTGGATGGCAGCCATCAGCTATGATGTCCAACAGCGATATAAGCTCAGCGTACTCCGGCCCCCATGTTTCTTCGCCATCAACCCCTTCACCTAGCATTTCCTTGGGCTTTAACAAGAACCACTTCAGCTACGAGGAGCTATCAGCAGCTACAAATGGATTCAGTCGAGATCACATCCTGGGGCAAGGTGGATTTGGTTGCGTGTACAAAGGTGTGCTCCCTAACGGGAAGGAGGTTGCCGTGAAGCAGCTCAAGTCGGGAAGTGGGCAAGGGGAGAGGGAGTTCCAAGCTGAGGTCGAAATCATCAGCAGAGTCCACCATCGCCACTTGGTATCTCTTGTTGGATACTGCATCGCTGGATCGCAGACGATGCTTGTCTATGAATTTGTAAGCAACAAGACCCTCGAGTACCACCTACATGGTAATGCCTGTTTCTACTGGTCCTCATTCTCATGAATAGATCAAATAAATCAGGAAGAACTTGTAAGAATTATATTTACTGTTTCATTGTATTTTGGACTTGATCCAGTGAATTGCTATCTTCATTTGCAGGCAAAGGTCTTCCAACAATGGATTGGCCTACGCGACTCAAGATCGCCATTGGATCAGCTAAGGGCCTTTCTTACTTACACGAAGACTGTGAGTACAAACATCTGCTTCCTCTCACAAGAGTTAAATCATTTGTTCCTACTTCTGCTTCTCAAAGTGCAATCTTTGTGTAGGTCATCCTCGGATTATCCACCGTGACATAAAAACTGCAAACATTCTCTTGGATAATAATTTTGAGGCCATGGTAGGATGTCCTTCATAAACATTTTGCACTGTGAATGAACCAGAATTTGACTGTCCGATTTCACTACTAATTTAGGTTGCAGACTTTGGATTGGCCAAGATTTTTTCTGATACAAACACACACGTCTCAACCAGAATCATGGGAACTATTGGGTAACATATTTCATGGACTAACTCCAATGCCTGTCTTTAGAAGACAGATGATGTGGTATTCTTGAATTGTGTAGGTACTTGGCTCCTGAGTATGCATCAACCGGGAAGCTAACCGAGAAATCTGATGTTTTCTCCTATGGTGTGATGCTTCTGGAGCTGATAACAGGACGGAGGCCTATCGACGATTCAGACACATTCATGGTGGATAGCTTGGTTGATTGGGTCAGTGTGCCACTTCAAACACATCATCTGTATCCAAGTGGTTGGTTCTCAGATCTATGCTTTGTTGGAACAGGCACGACCTCTCTTAGCCCAGGCATTGGCTGATGACAAATTTGATGAGCTTGCGGATCCGCGGTTGGAGAACAGCTACGATACCGTGGAAATGGTACGAATGATGGCCTGTGCTGCTGCTTGTGTTCGACATTCTGCGAAGGGGCGACCTATGATGAGCCAGGTAAAATGTGTTGGCATCTCTTTATCTTTCTTCCTTGCATTGTTGCCAGGCTCTACTTCCATCAACTGGGAATGAACCATTAATCTGACGCAGATCGTTCGAGCATTGGAGGGGGATGTCTCACTAGAAATCCTGAACGAGGGGTCCAAGCGTGGACAGAGCACAACCTTCAGCTCCAGCTCAGACTACGACGCCAGCTTATACTCTTCCAACATGAGGCACTTCAGAACAGCTGCGCTTGAAAGCAACGCTTACAGCAATGGTTACAGCGGAGCAACCAGTGAGTACGGGCTTAACCCATCCGAGACGAGCAGCTCTGGGGATGTTGTAATCTCCCCTGAAAGCCCAAGAGATCACTCTTATCATCCTCTTTGAACACTAAGAGAACATTATAGTACATACAAGATCTACTAATGGGGACTCTCGTCAGCTGGGTCAGATGTGTATTATAGTCCTGTGTTGTTTAATCATTTGGTCAATGTCTAACAATGTATCCATATCTGATATGTATGTGTTCTAATGCTGTTACTAGCAGCTTGATTTATGTGTTTCAATGAGTTAGGGTGGGAAAATTTCTAGTTCTTTGTTCTCTTATCTGCTTAGCAGATATGTGGATTACGTTTATGTCAAAGCTTGTCGAATTTTGTGTGTCATTTTTTAAGAAGGGCTAATTCTAACCTCTCCGGTTATCTATTTATTCGGATCGTGGACGAAGGAATCCCTCGTGGATTTCCACCTGTCTTTCATCCGACCCGTTAAGGCCAGTGAGTCAAAAATCTAGTTTTCCGGATCAAGAACGAACGGAGCTGTCTTGATTCCGACCCGTTAACGAGGCTCATAAAAGCCATTGCCCCCGTCGCGCACCGGTCCGGAGAGCTCGTCGACGGAGCCATCGCTGCTGCTTCCCTCTCGGTTACCTCCTCCTCTTCCTGCTTCAAATCCCATCCTACTTGCCTCTCTCGGTTGGTCTTATTAAATCCCGCCACCTGGGATGATGGCTCGCCCCTACGTCCTGAAGAAGGACGACGATCATGGCGATGAAGGTTCGTTTCTAACCGTAAGATTCCTGTGCTTTTAGACCGATCTTTGCACTCCGATTGTTTCTGTAGGAGATCCCTATTTCGTTTTTCCGTCATTGTGCTCAAATTCCCGTTTCTTTCTTTTTTTTCTTGGTTGTAGTATTGATGTATTGGAATGAGAGTTTTCGAGACATATCGGCGCCGGTAGATGACGGATTGGCTTCTTGAATATTTCTTTTAATTAAATTCAATTTGGATCACGAACTCGGTCTTCTTCATGTTGAAGTGATAGAAATGTCTACCCTTTTGTTATTGCACGTAATGCGGCAAGTTTTGGTTTTTCAGATTTAGGATGAAAATAACCTGGAAAAGATAATTTAATTTTTAGGTTAACTGTCTGGTTCTTGCAGCGGAGTACTCACCATTTCTAGGGATGGAGAAGGGCACAGTTCTCCAGGAGGCCAGAGTTTTCAATGACCCCCAACTTGATGCCAGGAGATGCGCTCAGGTTACTGAGAGCAACCTAGATTTAGTGCTGTGTCATAATTTAACTTTCATTAGTATTGTAATGTCACTAATTCGTTTGTTGTTTTTTGGAAATTATAGGTTATAACAAAACTCCTATATTTGCTTAATCAAGGGGAGACTTTCACAAAGGTTAGACTGAGATCAGTGCTGTTTGTTTTACCTTCAATTTGCACATTTGTCATATTTTACGTATCATGTTTGTCTTTTCATTATTATAGGTGGAGGCCACAGAAGTTTTCTTTGCTGTAACAAAATTATTCCAGTCCAAGGATACAACACTAAGGAGAATGGTTTATTTGATGATTAAAGAACTTTCACCCTCTCCTGACGAGGTAAAGATGCCAGTTTTCTTTAGCCAGGGTGTTTCAGATTCATATTAGATTTTGCCTGGAACCTGACTTCTTGCATTGCGTGTCACAGGTCATTATCGTCACAAGTTCTTTGATGAAAGATATGAATAGTAAGATTGACATGTATAGGGCCAATGCAATTCGTGTTCTTAGTAAAATTACTGATGGCACTCTTCTTACTCAAATTGAAAGATATTTGAAGCAAGCAATTGTTGACAAAAACCCTGTTGTTGCCAGTGCTGCACTTGTCAGTGGTATTCACCTACTGCAGGTACATACATCACTCTCAATCATGTGGCAATGGTTTAGAATCTTATATTTTTTCTTATTTTACACTTCAAATTCTAACAGACAAATCCAGAAATAGTTAAAAGATGGAGCAATGAGGTACAAGAAGGTGTTCAGTCCAGGGCTGCTCTTGTTCAATTTCATGCACTTGCTCTTCTTCACCAGGTGCATCATCATATCTTATGTTTGACTAGTTATCTCCTAAAACTGAAACCTGGAAGTGTGAATTTGCTCATTCTGTAGGAGAACTTGAATGGCATGAAAAATGGTATCTCTGCATATTTGAGTCTGAATTATTCCCATCTCCATCACCTGCTTTCAGAAGTGGAATATTCATGTGTATAATTATTATTTTACCATATCCTAGGATAGATATGACAATCATGGTTGGATTAATAGGCATTGTTCAGTTGTTAGCTTAGCACAAACTATTAGGGATATCACCAGCAGGACCAATCAATTAAATGAAGGTGGAGAGCTTTGTACATAGTTAATAAAGAGTATAAATAACACTGAACAGACATTTAAATGTAATTTAGCTAGTCCAGCAAGAAAACATTTGTTTTTTCATATCATTATGTTGTTGAAAACCTAGAATTTTTTTATTGATGATTGTTTTGTTTTACTTGCAGTTAAGACAAAATGACCGCTTGGCTGTTAGCAAGCTTGTTACCAGCTTGACAAAAGGATCAGTTCAATCACCTTTAGCCCAGTGCCTTCTAATAAGATACACAAGCCAGGTACTTTTTGGATTGTGACAGTTTGAGCAAAGAAAATTACAAAATATTAAACCCATCTTTTCAGGTAATTCATGAGTCAAGCATGAACTCACAAACAGGAGAGCGTCCGTTTTTTGATTACCTTGAATCTTGTCTGCAACACAAAGCAGAATTGGTCATCTTTGAAGCTGCAAGAGCAATTACAGAGCTGAGTAGTGTGACCAGTCGAGAGTTGTCACCTGCAATCACTGTTCTACAATTATTTCTTAGTTCATCCAAGCCAATTCTTCGTTTTGCAGCTGTTCGAACTTTAAATAAGGTCGTTCATTATTTTGAGATAGTGATCCGTTAATCTTATTCTGTCATACCATACCCGATAGGCCTATTTATATTTTGTTACAAAATTAAAGCTTGCGAAGATCATCATCGTTGCTGTTTGTCTGCTAAATGTCATTATGCAAGACTTTAATTTAAGGATTACTGACTAATAATATCCTTTTTTATTCTTTTATTCATAACCATTACAAAGTGTAATTTGCATGCCCTGCAAAAGCTTATGTTATCGGAAGACTTTGGATAAAAAGAAAACAAGTCTGGTAGACTTTCCTCTATGATATATATCTTATATGACAATCTAAAGCCTTTTTTTCCCTCCATTCCTGTGCTTTCACTTTTAGCTCTAGTTCTGGCCACTTCAGATGAAGTGAAACAATGTTTTAGATTTCTAATGCTTAGGCATGTAATAGAGTAGAAGAACTTGATATTAGATCTCAGACGACTGTAAAAATACATGGTATGTGTCATTCTTTATTATCTCTCTAGCTATTTCATTTTTCATGTGATCCAAGCACATTTATTTCAGTTCTTTAAGAAAAAATAACTGAAAAACAAATTGGTAAACATCCATTCTTGAGAAACATACAATCATAATTTTCAGAAATCAAGTTGGTAAACATCCATTAACATGTGGTACACCAAGACAGTATGTTATATAATATGATATTATCATCCTTCATGCATTTCTTGTAGCGGTCAATTACTCTTTTCTTTTTTCTCTATTATATTCCTAGTATCAATTATGTGTGAATGTAACTAGGTTGAATACTTTCACATAGTGTTTGTAGAAGCACTAGGTGCTAAGGTCCCAAAACGAATGAGGTGCTAAGTGCTCACCCGTGTGAAGTGAGGCACCCCGGAATATTAAAATATAAAAAATATATATGAAGGAAGGTGGGGAAAGGAGAAGAGAAGTAACCGGTGGCTATGGAGGACGGTGGGGAATGAGAGGGCGGCGGAGGAAGCTGTAGACGAAGGTGGTAGCGGGGGAGGAAGCTACGGGCGAAGGCGATGACGAAGGAAGTTGCAGATGAAGCTGACGTCGGTGGAGGAAGTTGCGGACAAAAGCATCAGCAGTGGAGGAAGTTTCAGACAAAGGTCATGGTGGCAGAGGGAGTTGAGTCAACGTACAGTTTCACTTCAAAGACAAGTTGGGGTTGGGTCTACTGTAGCGGGCGGGTTTTATGTTAGGGCACTTTAGTCAGTTAGATTGAACCAACTGGCTTATTTAATCGAACTAGGCACGAACCTAACCCATTCTTCACTCGGGTGCTCGCTCGAGGCGCCTAACCACCTGGGCTCAAGCGAGTGCCCAGGTTGTGCTTCATTGAAACTCCTTGCTCGGATGTTGGGTGAGGTGCTCGGGCCTCGCCTCACCTCACCTGAGTGGCTAGGCTAGTGCCCAAGTGCCTTTTAAAAACACTGCTTTCACATTTCTAGAATAGTTCAATGAGATATAGATGAATATTCTAGGAGTAACCTAAGTTGTGTTATGAACTTTAAAATTCATATCTTATCATGGTTAATGATCATTAAGTATTCCTCACAGGTTGCTATTACACATCCTTTGTCAGTTACAAATTGCAATATCGATATGGAAAGCTTAATCTCAGACCAAAACAGGAGCATTGCTACTCTTGCTATTACTACACTACTTAAAACAGGCAACGAATCAAGTGTGGATCGCATGATGAAACAAATAACCAATTTTATGTCCGATATTGCTGACGAGTTCAAGATTGTTGTTGTGGAAGCTATACGATCCTTGTGCTTGAAGTTCCCTCTCAAGTACCGGTCATTGTATGTGGAGTGTGACTGCATCAAGTTTTTATTTATGCAAAATTCTAATATAGGTGAATTTAAAATTTGATTTTTATGCAACTATCATCCAGGATGAATTTCTTAAGCAACATTCTTAGAGAAGAAGGGGGCTTCGAATACAAGAAAGCGATTGTTGATTCAATTGTCATCCTTATAAGAGATATACCAGATGCTAAAGAAAGTGGTTTATTTCACCTCTGTGAATTTATAGAGGATTGTGAATTCACCTATCTTTCTACTCAGGTAATTTCATGCAATTTCTGTTTCAGTTTCTTAAATACTGAATCTTGATGAATTTGCCAAGCTAAGACAATGATCCAGCATTCTTAATTTATGCATTTCTTATGCTATAGAGGCAGTCAACATCAGATACATATTTTGATTCATTCTATGACTAGGAGCATGCATACTTTTGAGCGGCGGCTAAAGCTATGATTTGTGTAATTTGGATCCTCTTGTCTTGATCCTCACAATATTTTTCATATTTCATCTTCAATTCTACATAGTTAATGAGCTGTAAATGAAAAGGTGAATGGCCAGGTCTGTTTCAGTGATTACAATTTTTGTTGTTTGAGTCCAGTTTCTCATAATTTTTTTATGTTGATTTTTCTAGATACTTCACTTCATTGGAAATGAAGGGCCAAAGACTACAGACCCCAGTAAATATATTCGTTATATCTACAATCGTGTTATACTAGAAAATGCAACAGTTCGAGCTAGTGCTGTAAGTACCTTGGCAAAATTTGGAGCCATGGTCGATTCCTTGAAGGTATTTCATATTTGTAGTGGTCTTAAAGGTATTTTCTTTGGTTTATAATGCATCTCTTGTTCGTGCTGAATTTTGATGAGTTACTTTTGCAGCCTCGTATACTTGTTCTGCTCAGACGCTGCCTGTTTGACATTGATGATGAGGTAATGAAAATATGTCCTTAACATGATCATATGTTTTGAAAATGCATTGTAGGTGTGTCTTCTATTGGGCATGTTGAATTTAAATCTGTAAAATATCCTTGGCTCATTCTATCTTAATCTTTTAGCTTTCAATTTATTTTTTAATTTTATAACTTTCTTCCTCCTGGAACCACAGTTGATTATGGGTTCGAGTTTGTACCAACATATGTTTCTAAATAATATCTGTTTGAGGAACAACCTTCTCACCATTGGAGCAATGTACCTGACCATAATGTTTAATTAGGATCATGTTACTGTTACACTGTCAGTTACATGTTGCAGGTCTCTAAGTGTCTTAAAGATTAAAGAGTAACCAAATTGCTCTTTCTTGTTGTGCCTATGATTTGTCCCAGGTTCGGGACCGTGCAACACTTTATCTAGATACTCTTGGAGGTGATGCTTCAGTTGGTGAAACTGAAAAATATGTAGAAGAGTTTCTTTTTGGTTCATTACATGTGCCACTTGTCAACTTGGAAAAAAGCTTGCGAAGCTATGTATGTTCTTTGTTGCCTAGGCTGGAGTCGTATGATTGTTTCCTTGCAGCTCTGCTTATATTTGCTTTTACTGTGAATCAGGAGGCTTCAGACATTCCTTTTGACATTTATTCTGTACCAAAGGAAATTAAGCCGCAGCCTCTTGCTGAGAAAAAGGCTCCAGGTAGAAAGTTTACTGGTTTAGGAGGTCCTCCTAGTGCACCTGTTGCATATGAAAAGTTGCTTTCATTGATTCCTGAATTTTCCAGCTTTGGAAAACTCTTTAAGGTACCTACATGATATATATTATAGAAGACTAGCAAAAATTTTTATGTATATTCTATTAGCTTATATTTGTCTATTTTCTGTCAGTCATCTAGACCTGTGGAGTTGTCAGAAGCTGAAACTGAATATGCAGTTAATGTAGTTAAGCACATCTATGATGGGCATGTTGTATTTCAGTACAACTGCACAAATACCATATCAGAACAGCTTCTTGAAAATGTAATTGGCTGTCTCAATATGCTGCTCATTTTGTATATTATTAAAATGCTTTGGAACATCACTTATGTTGTCTCTGTTTCTTTTACGTTGCCAGGTTACTGTTTTTGTTGATGCTTCTGAAACTGAGGTTTTTTCTGAGGTTGCATCAAAGCCTTTGAGATCCTTACCTTATGATTCACCAGGACAGACTTTTGTGGCTTTTGAGAAGCCATATGGTCTTCCTGCTACTGGAAGATTTTCAAACTTGTTGAAGTTCTTCATTAAAGAGGTATGATCATTTTGATGATTTGATTTGCTTGCATTTGATTTGTTGTCATGCTTGTCTCCTGTTTGATATTGAGGTAAGGGGATTTACATGTTATTTTCTACTCCAGATTTATATGACGACAATTGTGATGCAGAAAATAAGATGTGTAAAATCTTATCCATTTAGGGTTGGCTATACAGACAATAAGCTTGAATGATTAGCATGATCGCTCTTTCTTTTCTTTCACTGAGATTCAGTTGAATGAGCTTATGTTTTTTTGATGTTATTTTAATTTCATGTCTGAGAATTATCAGCCATCCATTGGAGGTCCAAGCAAGAATCAACATGGATGATGCAATATAAAGATTAAAACGTTGCGAAGAGTGCCTTTTTACTTGCTATTTATGTTTGACAAATTGGTAGAATGCATGAAATCAAGTACATGAATGTTGTGGGACATGGCATGTATTATGGTTTGGTGAAGATATCAAAAAAAGATGTATGTGTTTTTCAGGTTTCCTTTTTAGAAAATGAAAAAGGAAATGGATATCGGGATTTTAAGTTTCAAATTGTTAAAATAGTAAAAGGTAACAACTTTATTTGCCACACAGTTACAACTCCCTTGTATAATTTAAAGTACATTTTCTCTTCTTTCGAGGCATACCAGGCATGCTTTCTCTAGGAGTCTACAAATTTATCTTTTCTGTAGAATTACTTGGTTTAATCCAATTTTACAACTTTTTTGTTTGTTATTTAACTTCACAGCATGTGCAAAAATCTCCAACCGTTCTCTTGTTTGGCTGCAGGTTGATCCAGCCACAGTGGAGGCAGAGGAAGAAGGGGTTGAAGATGAATACCAGCTAGAAGATCTTGAAATTGTCCCAGCTGATTACATGCTGAAGATTGGAGTCTCCAATTTCAAAAATGCTTGGGAAAGTATGGGCCCAGATAATGAGAGGGTCGATGAGTATGGGCTTGGTGCTAGAGAGAGCTTGGCAGAAGCTGTGTGTGCTGTCATAGACATTCTAGGCATGCAGCCTTGTGAGGTTAGTTGGTATTTCTGCTTCTTGTCTTCTAAATGATTGTCACGTCGGTTTTTTTGGTACTAAGAGTAGCCAGACAGTAGGACATTGTCTTTTCCTAGTAGCTTCTGTTGTCTAATATTTAGATCAAACATTATGATACCGGTCATTTGGCTGTTGGCAGGGTACTGAGGTGGTGCCGAGCAATTCGAGGTCACATGCTTGCTTGTTGTCGGGAATATTCATCGGTAACGTGAAGGTGCTAGTCAGATTGTCATTTGGAATCGATGAGTCTAAGCAGGTTGCCATGAAACTTGCAGTTAGATCCAAAGACCCAAACATCAGTGAGAGAATTCATGAAATCGTTGCTGAAGCCTAAATGCAAAATGTTACTGGTCTCCAATTCCTTTTCCCCCCAGGATGATACAGAATGAAGAGTTTCTCTCTACATATTGCACTTTTTGTTGGTCGGTTAGCTTTCATACAAGTGGTGGGAGGCTTCTTTTGGGAGTTTATGCTGTAATCTTATGATCTCCAATCCTGATCATATGATTCAATCAAGTGAGCTGGATCTTGCTGCTGGACCAGAATAGGCTTGGATGAGCAGTTGGTGTGATGGGTAACATTAGATCATGTCATGAATTTTTGATGTTAAACACTCCCGGAATGAGTGGTTTGTTCTCTCAGTTTTCAACTTCTAAACGTGAGAAGTAAGATTTGGAATTTTGAGAAATAACTATGACCATGACCTGGGTAAATGTCACACAGCTTTTAATAAGATTTGCCATACCGATATGTTCTCGCTGCAGGTGCTCTCGGCGTAGAAGATGCAGTACAGAAGCATGCTTGATGAGAACAAGCAGAAGCTTCGATCGCCGAGTGTAGGCATAACCTTGTCGGTGTGAAACCACAACAACCGAAGGCAAAAACGTAAGCATCGACTATTTCTGCTGTAACTCGGCTAAGACCAAATTGAAATTGGATTTGATGTTTCATAATGCAATCAATCATATCATGTAACGATCACAGGATCGAAGAATTAGATCTGATACTCCACACTTGAATCATATACAAAAAAGTTTGAGATTAAAGGCAAGATATTCTAAAATGATTCCATTGCCGGGATTTGAACCCGGGTCGCCTGGGTGAAAGCCAGGTATCCTAACCGGACTAGACGACAATGGAATGTGTTAGATTGTCGTCTAATCCTAATATATATTTATGATACTAAAAATAATATCCCAATCTAACATGGTCCGGATTCATACACACAAAATTGTTAGAGGTGACTCTTAGGTGAAAACTCCGAGCTCTCCAAGTGCCTCATACACGAAAACTATGGTTAAAAGAGATTTTTCGACCTAATCCCTCTTATACTCTAAGTTAGTAACTCCAGGTGATAGCGACCTTGAGTGGTTAAAAAAAGTAACCCTCTCACACTCCAACTCATCGTATTAAAGACGATCTTTTATACCTGATTACAAAGGGACAAAATATTTAGCGAAATATTCTATGAGAAGGTAATTTCTAATTGCCCTCAACGTTCTCCTCTTAGCCTCTTATCCTCGTGAGAGACAAGGGGGTGGGACAACCCTAAACTATCTGCCTTGGACTTACTTTGGACTCTTGTCCGTGAGAGCAAACGAGTGGAATATGACTTGAACCCCACGTGGTGGTTACATGTTGGATAATGATTTGTCCTCCTAGAAAGTGTACTTTAGAGCTCTTGCAAGAGGGTTCGAAGTGCGAGGTTTAGTTCATCACACATGAGTGTGTTCTAGATATTTTTTCACATGTTGAGTTTATCCACGTTTTGCCATAGGCCTCCATCGTGGTAGATTACTTCCCATGCGAGTCAAGTTTTTCTAATTAATGTATCTCGAGCATATTTTGGCCTATGCCTATATCATGATGGATTTCTCACATGAGTCAGGGTTTCTGACTCATATACCTCAGACATATTTTATCATGTACCTCTATCGTAACATATTTCTCTTCACGTCAATCGAGTTTCCCTAACTCATACACCTCGAGTATATTTTGTTATATACCTCCATCGTGGTGGATTTTTCATACGAGTCAATTTTCTTGACACATGTGCTTTAGAAAAATTTTACCCTGCGCCTCCACTATGGCAAATTTCTTCAAGCACAGGTTAAGTTTTCTCGACTTATGCGCCTCAAGTATATTTTGCCCTATGGCTCTACCATGTCAGATTTCTCATGAGAATTGAGTTTTCGCAACTCACATGCCTCGGGCATATTTTGCCTATACCTCCACCATGATGGATTTCTTATATTGGTCGAGTTTTCCTAACTCACATACCTTGGGCATATTTTGCCCTATCCCTCCCCGTGATGAGTTTCTCACATGAGTTGGGTTTTTCTAACTAATGTACATCGAGCACATTTTGCCATACATATCTACTATGATGAATTTCTCCTCACATAGATTGAGTTTTCTCGACTCCTATGCCTTGGGCATATTTTGCCCCGTGCTTCCATTGTGGCAAGTTTATTCTCATACAATTCAAGGTTTTCTGACTCATGTGCATCAGACATATTTTCTTTTGGGCTTCCATTGTGATGAAATTCTCCTCATATGGGTCAAGTTTTCTCGACTTACATACCTTGGGCACATTTTGTCTTATGTCTCCATCGTGATAGATTTTTCAGTGGGTCGAGTTTGCTAAATACAAGTGTCATATAAGCAAATCATGTGAGTGATGACATGTATGACATGATGCACGATCTTTTTGCTTATTATTATTGGCATATTCTCACTTTATATTACCTATTGCATATATTATGATGTCCTTAGATCTGTATAGTAGTAATTAGATCATGATGAGATTATGATAATGAACTAATTTACCTTTACATACAAACCCTAAATAATCTTGCTCATAGGTTACTTGAAAGGGACATCGAGATAACTGAATAAACCAATATGCTATATATATACCCGTATGATGGGGGTAGCTGGTCTTATAACCATCATGTGGGGACACTACGAGTACAATACAAGTGCTTATTGAAAAATAAGTTTATTGATTGATTTGCTTATGGAATATTAGATGGTTAATAATACTTGATCGTCAGACAACGATTTCGTAGTCCTAGTTATATACTAGTCCTTAAACTTGATAAGGATCTAGTATCGAATAGGGCAGGATCTATTAAATTTAAGTTGATAGGGAATTCTATAAATAGGAGGGGGCTAAAGGGTTCATAGGCTAGAGCTTCTGGTGTTAGTCCCTCCTCTTCTCCCTAGCATCCTCTCCTCCTTGGATGATAGCTCTTGTATGCTATATGTGGAGAGGGAGATCTCATAGTGATCTGAGGAGCATTGTCACTGCATCTGTCATGTGGATTACCACTAGAGAGGAGGACATTTGACCTCTTTTATCCTCTCCTTTGGATCTAGTTTATCTGGGATATACGATCTCCCTAGGTAAAACATATAATGCATGTTACACGATTTTTAGTTTTATGATTTTTTATGCATCAATCATTACACAATAATAAACATGAGAAACCAGTTTTATTTTTTCTTTTCCGCTACGCATATGATGCTCCTACATGGTTTCCCAATAGGTTTTTCCAACTCACGTGCCTCAGGTATATTTTGTCTTATGCCTCCACCATGGTAGATTTCTCATCATATGGGTCAAGTTTTCTTAACTCACAAGTCTCAAGCATATTTTGTCATGTGCTTTTATTGTATGGATTTCTCACGTGGGTTAAATTTTTTTGACTAATGTACCTTAGGCATATTTTGCCCTATGCCTCTGTTGTGGCAAATTGCTCCTCACGAGACATAGGTTTTTTCGACTCACATGCCTCGAGCACATTTTGTCGTGCACCTCCACTGTGCCGAATTTCTCACATAGGTTGAGTTTTCTCGACTTACAATATGGTGCTTAAATATCTTATTTATTATTCTTTGGTAGGTTGCCCCTACTTTTTTTAGCCCAAATGACATGATTGAATAGCAATACGTGTCTCGATTGATAATAAAGGAAGCGTGTTCCCGAACCTCTAGTGCCATCATTATTTAGTTATATTATAATAAAGATTATATAAAGGTGAGGAGCTCGTGACTCGAGGTAGCATCAATCAACTGATCAATCCAAAGGAGAGGATAGTTGTCTTTCGGATATATTTTATTGAGATCAGTGTAATCAACATACATCCTCTAGTTTCCATTAGACTTTTTAACAAGTACAACATTAGCAAGCCATCGGGGATACTATACTACGACACTAAATCCTGCTCCTAACAACTTGTCTACTTCATCACTAATTGCATGTTGGCAGTCAGCATCAAACTTACTAAGCTTTTGTTTCATTGGTCGTGCCTCAGGTGTAATGTTTAGGTGATGTTGAGCTACATTTGGGTCAATTCTCGGCATATCTCTTGGTGAGCACATAAACACCTTGGTATTCTTCCTAAGGAAGTTGATGAGTTGCACTCATTTCTCCTCGGGTAATGGTGCCCTAACTTTGACAACTTGGTAATGATACGCCTTGTCAAGGGGTGCTTCAATCAGTAATTTCACCTGTTCCAGATGTGTGAGTGACTTAGTAAAATTGTGAGGGTCCATAAGTGGTGCCTCAGGTCGAGCCTTCTTCGATAGGGAGACCATCACAACGTAGCAATGACGTAACTCCCTCGAGTTACTTCTCAACTCTCCAATGAAAGTCCTTGTAGGGAACTCCAATATGATATGGTAGGTTGACACCACTGCCCTCAGTTTGTTCAGTGTAAGTTGATTTATGATTATGTTATATACCGAGGAGATATCGATCATCATAAATCTAGTCAACATCATTTTGAAGGATGGCTCATCCCTAAGTATAATGTGCATGTTCACGATTCCGAGAGGGGGGATCGAGTCATGAATGAACCCCATCAGTAAAGAAGCCATAGGGTGAGGTTGTTAGTTGAGAGCCCAATTTTTTGAAAAGTATCAAAGTAGAGGATATCATCAAAGCTACCTGTATCAATCATGACCCTCTTGAGAGTTGATCATCCTTACAAATATAACTAAGACATCATCATGGTTTTGGGACAAAATACTCCATCTCCTCATCTTTGAAAGGTATCCTCGAGTCATCCCTCGCCATCCGATGTTTTTCGATGGTATCTTGGGCGTAAGCTTTATAACCCGAGGAGTTATCTTATCCTAGGATAGGCCCATTAATAATAACGTTAATTTATCTCTCCACCAACTCCTGTGGTCAGGGTACAGGTTCCCGATGTCATCGGATGAACTGCCAAAGGTGTCCTCAACATATGAGCTCTTCAATATGCTCTTTCAAGTCATGATAGTCTCTCGTGTCATGGTCGAAATCCCAGTAGAAGTAATAATATTTGGATCTGTCTCTTCTCACTAACGGGATGTTTATCGATTGAGGGTCTTTTAAGAGCTCATTTTTTTTTATCTATAAAATTTTTTAATTCTAGTCATATTTAAGGGGGGTAGCTCGGACATTTGGCGAGGCAACTTAGGTCAGTCATTTCTTCTTTTTCGCGATGACCTCAAGGTCGAGACAGATTATAGTTATAGTTGCTCCTATCTTGGTCTTTTACATAGCTCCTCATGCTTACTCGAGATCATTACATTAACAACAATGTATTGATTGACCCTTTGAAATATCTCTAGTGTCATCGCTAGAGGCCTATACACCAATGACAGAAAAAAGATGAGAGAGTTTGAGTCCCATCATGAGGGTTCGTATTATGAGCAATGGATGAGCATCTTTCATGCCTTAGATTTCATTAATGAACTGAGCAACAAAGTCTAAGAGTGATTACTCCTCCCTCCTACCTAAGTTTAAGAAGTGTTGCTGCCAATGGCCTTCATAAAGAAGTGAAGCTCAAAGTCTCTTGCATGCTAAGCAAAAAAATTGATAAAGAAAAACTTCATATAGGCATACCATTTTTGTGTAGGACCCTCTTGATTGGGAAGGTACAACACATAAAGCATCCAAAGTACTATCCAACAATATTTGAGTGTGAAAAGCAACGATGTGCTCCATTGGGTTAGTATTACCATTAAATGCCTACGATGATAGGAGGTGAAAATTTGTTGGGATTGGTTCCTCATGAATTTTCTGGGTGAATGGGTACTGATCTAAGGTGGGGTCGATTAGTGCTTCCATTTTAGATTATTGAAGCTCTCATTACATTTCCTCTAAGCATCGATCCATTTACTATAATTGGATCTGAAAGGAATCTACGAAGAGGCAATCTCAACGATCTCTTCTTGATCTCTTGGCCACGTGGGCGACAAGAGGGACAATCTCAAATTGCCTGTCTCGGTTCTATTTCGAACTCTTGTCTATACAGATAAGAGGGTAGAAGGTCACGTGAACTCCTTGTGATGATTACGTGTCAAATGATAGTGAATTGATAGTATATTTTATATCACTTTAGTCTGGTCAATACTTAGTGAAAAATTATTCCACATAAACGATTTTATAAAATTATCCAGCATGGCCCTTGAGAAGTCGCTAAGCGTTGAGTCACATGGCCAACATGGTTGATATGGTAAATTAACATGACGTCTAAGTGCATATCGAATTTACATGTCAAATTACACATCAGTCACGGTTGATAATGTAACATTTGATTCTTTATATTTCATATCTCTCGTAAATCATTCATGAGATGTGAGATATCAAGCATCACAATCGTTTCGAAATTATAATTATTTATATTTGTAATTATACTTTTTATTGGTTACGACATTGTGTGTAGTCAAAAGAACATTGACTCCCAACATATAAGACAATATGAGCTCATCCGCATAACAGTCTACATAACACGCATCCAAAGTCTTCATACTTCAAAAAAAAATCCCCATCGAATTCATATATCAAATAAGACAAGAGAATATATTTCTTTGTTTGACTATCTAGTATAAACATCGAAGTGGGTCTTATAAGAAACATTTTATCCTATTATAAAATATTTCTCTTGATTAACCAACTATAACATATTACTTTAGGCATAATCATCGAGGTCAATTATTGTTCACTAAAATTACTTTACCCTTGTTGATCAATCAGGTCACCTCGATCGTTGGTCGACTTGGGCGTGGGTCATCCTGATCACCTTAGGCGTCGATCCACCTGGGTCTCTGACATTGATTCACTTGGTCAATCTCGAGTGTGGTTGACTGTCGATTGAACCAAGCTCCTTAGCATTGATCGTCTTGGGTTTCTTGAGCATTGGTTAACTTAGATACCTTGGGTGTTGGCCAACTTAGTTAACCGATCTAAGTGCTTTGAACGTTGGGTACCTCAAGTGTTGATTGACCAGGCTCATTAATGTTGGCCAACCTAGGCACCTTAGTTATGGGCAGTGCCGAGGGAGTCGACAAACCCAGGCTCTTCGATATTGATCGACTTGGGTGTGTGCACCTCTTGAATTATCATAGCATTCGAAATGTCTCGATCAGATCCAACTAGATGTGCAGTAACTATTCAGCTTTTCACAATTATGTTGTATACATAAGCTTCTTCTTGGATATGTCTAAGTATGAAGTCATTATTAAAGCAAATATTTTCTCAAAGTCCCGTTCTAATATCTTGCTTTCTAAATCATACTCATAGAAAGAAAGATGCTTTGGCCTTGAAGGTAAGATCGAACTTATAAAAAAGCCTTGGAATTCCTCATTCCGTGTATTTTCCATGGTCAATGGTGGTGGCGGTGGGTGACTCCAATTATGCCGAACGCTCTGTTTGGACTTTCTTCTCGAGATGGCTTTCTTCGAAATGCGACAAGAAAAGGTCGTGTCGTTGGTCGTCTTTCCAAGAAGCGGAGAAAGAGAGGCTGATGTCGCTAGCTTGACAGGACTACCCTCACCTAAACTTTGTGAAAAGATGTCGATGTAGGCTACGAATAAGCATTGCAATTTTACCTTCATAAGAAGGTTCACATACGACACAATAGTGATAGCAAATTGGATAACCTGACCCAATTCATTCATCTAAGCTTGGCCCAACCCAAGATTGAATATATACATAAAGAGAGAGAGAGAGAGAGAGAGAGAGAGAGAGAGAGAGAGGGGATGGGTGGCAACAAAAGTCGTTCCAAGTCAAAACTAGTCTGATCCGTAATTTTAGATTATTGTGATCGTAGACAATTGTGGTCCCATTTGGATCAAATCCACGTACCGATCGAAAGACGCAACGAATACGAATAGTTTTCGAGTGCGTAGAATGATGGGAGGCAGACCAGCGGAAGCTTTCTACTACTTCGGTAGGTTTGCTTTCCTTTCTTCTTCTTTGCTTTAATGTGGGTGTTTGCGCTACGTTAGCAGCAGTGCCAGCGCCACGTACAAGAAGAGGCGACACGCCCCCAAGGCCGCAAGCGATCCGACGGCGTTGGGGATGTAGCACTGCGCCCCCGCCTGGGTCGGCGGGCCGTCTGCGCTCCCCTGCAGCGTCGCCCCCGGCACGCACCACCCCGCCGGCTGAGTGAACCCCGTCGCCCCTGCGGGCGGTGGCCCTGCATCCGACGACGTGCTCGGCTGTGTGGCGTAGAAGCATCGATGAGTTGACCGCAGAAGCTTACGAGAAAAGAGAGTTCTTTGGTTACCGTCGCCGTGCTCGGGCTGGAGCTCGAGGTGGACTTGGCGAGGCCGGCGTCGTAGTTCATGGTCTGGTCGGCGCGGTAGAGGCCGAAGGAGCGTTCGGAGGCAGGGCCGGGTTTGAGGTCCTCGTCGTAGAGCGCGAAGATGTACGTGTCCACCGACCGCCCGGGCATGAGCGGCGTCCCCACCAGTGACCGCAGGTGGGCCACCAGGTTCCCGTTGAAGGCCTTGGCGTTGTCCACCGAGGCCCCCACCTCGTCCGGGTCTCCCTGGGACGGCCACCCCGTCTCCGCCACCACGATCTCCACCTCCGGGAACCCTAGCGCGTCGAGCGCCGACCGCACGGCGTCCACCTGCGCGTCGAACATGTTGGTGTACGTGAGCTTCGAACCCGCGTCGAGCCGGCCCGAGTTGGGCTGGAAGAGACAGAAGGCCAGCGTCTCCGGCCGCGGGTCGCTGCGGTAGGCGAAGAAGGGGTAGGGATTGATCATGAAGGGCGACCCGGTGTCGCGCAGGAACCCGAGAATCCCGGTAAGGTCGGCTGCGATGTCGGGGTGGAAGGCGCCCGAGGAGGGAGGGTCCGACTGGGACAGCACGGCCATGGTGTGGACGGTGGAGACCTTGACATCGGAGGCGGCCGCGGAGGCGGAAAGCGCGGAGCGGAGGTTCTGCATCGCGGGAAGGAGATTGGACGCGAGGGAGGCGTCACCCGAGTTGAGGGCCTCGTTGCCGACGGAGACGACGGAGATGGAGGAGGCGGGAACATAGGGGAGGACATTAGCGGCGACCCAGTTGGAGGCGGCGGAGGGGTCGGAGGCGAGGGAGGCGATGTCGGAGTTGGAGACGCCGAGGACGAGGGAGATGTTAGTGCCGGCGAGGGACTGGATGACGGCTGGGTCAGCGCCGTAGAGGCGGAACTTCGAAATGGTGGTCGATTGCAGCAGGCTAGCGGTCTCCGATGGCGGCGGGAGGTTGTCCGCCACCTGCCCGTAGTTCACCCCGATGAACGACTGCGCCTCTGCAAAGACTCAGCGAGTAAATTATGACCGTCTCGTTTGCCTTTTCCAATAAACAAAATAAAAGTCATATGTTATCCCGTCACGGATGGCAGAGTGAGTTCGCCAAACATAACTTTTCTTTTTCTTTCAGGTCTTGGAAGAGGAAAATTGCTCAATTTTCTTGAACAGATGGAGAGATCGTTCGATATAAATTACTTAGAAAAATTGGGATTGATGATGGCGGCATGTAGAGCACAGTAGAGAGCACAGTTGGAAAAATGGAACCCAATTCAACCAGACGAAGAGATTGCAACAGTAACTCACGAAAGCATCCATCAACTTTATTATTATTGAGAGAGAGAGAGAGAGAGGACTTACTTGCAGAGGAGAAGGCGAGGAAGAGAGCAAGAACGAGGAGAAGACGCCGATTCCCCATCACCTGCACCTGCAGCTGCAGTAGGTGGAAACTCTTTCTGTAGCCTCGACGAGTGGATGGACTTAAGTGGGAGGTAAGGAGGACGCGTTTTCTAAGGTCGATGAGAATAACCCACGGTTATATATACAGCGGCTTCTGGTGTGTGTCTCCAGAATACAATACAGTACTGGAAGCTGGTGGCCGAGAAAGACAACAGGAGGCCGCCGTGTCATCCGGAGACGGTGGGGGCGAGTAACCATAGCAGGAGTAACGTACGTTATGAGCAATCAGATATCACGGAACAGTTGCTTGCAAAGTCCTGAAAGAGAAATTAATAGGAATTAAAATCTTTGAAGGTCTTCTTATTTCGTTATCTTAATACATTGTACGAAACCCAGCACTCAAAATTTGACGATAAGGGATGAGTCCACCGAGTTACAGCATGAATTGCTTGAATCATAAGGCATATATCATCACTCTGCCACAAAAGCCATTCTGTAAGCAAAAACAAGAAACTCAAGTTATTGTAATGAAAAGGAGGGAAAGCAAGTAAATTGATTTAGAAACAAATTACCAGCATAACAAAACCTGGTCTGATCGAGTGTTGCATTCTGAGTGGATCTGCAGTCCCTAAACCTGTGGACCCATTTAGCTCAATAATTCTAATAACTTCGACTTGTTACATATACCAAACTGAAAGCAACAGAAATATATATGGTAAGGTAGAGGCACGTTTTGGAAAGTAAAGCTTGAAAAGAGGTGCCCCCGCTCAAGCCTATTGGAACAAGAAATGGTTCATGGCTGGTGAAACACGTCGCTTTCTTTCCCCACAATGTAGAATGATATGACACAATAATTAGAGAAGAGAGTACAGTGCAGAAGCAAGTGATTCATTCATGCATTATGGAGTAGATGAGCCATCAAGAACCACTCGCGAGGAGTAGACGGGTGATCGATGTTGTGGTCTATGGACTAGCGTTCAGCTTGCAGACAGCCCATCAACAACTGAGGAATGACCTGTGTAGGAAAGGAAAAAGAAAGGCACTCATAATTCAATCTCATTAAAGGCACCATGGTTCCGTGAAGCTGATGGCTCATCCATTAGTAGTGGATGAACAAAGGCAAAGACACACAAGATTTATTATTTGTCAAACACAAATGCTCTCTCTTTTCAGCATCAATTCATCATAGCATAAACCTCATTATAATCATAACCACAACAAAATGTGCTGTTTGACCACATAACAGTAAACCTGTCCTGTGGGAACAGCTGAAGAAGAGACAAAGAGTCAACATCTGAAATTTAAGTGTTCAAGAAACTTGGGTCAGACAAGAAATTTGTGATGGGCAAGGAACCAGTGACAAGTATTGCAATCGGTGACCATGACAAGAGTAACATAATAGGTACAAGCTTGGACTGCATGACTGCAGAGATGAATGGAAACTTACAACAAACAAACACCCAGAATGTTCTATTCTTGACACTCTTCTCAACATGATAAAAATGCTCCGAAGGGCATCGGAAAAAGCTTGTCAACAAGCATGTCTATGCTCCAGAGTGAGAGACTGGTGATGTTCTGAACTCACCATCTTTGAAGGTGTGGACAAACTGCTGTGGCAATGCATGCTCAACCTACAATCATAAGCAGCAATATTTGAGAAGTTCTAAAATATATTAGTTACTCATTATTATCATGACAATATATCATAGAATTTCATAGGCCAAAATTCTTATTGACTCCGTACTAAATCACCTTCCGTACTTTAAAACTCGTCTAAGTGACTCCTGGTACTACGATTTCATATCAAAGTCACCTCCCATACTTTAAAACTCGTCTAAGTGACCCTCCGTACTACAATTTTACATCAAAGTCACCTCCTGTACTACGATTTCATATCAATGTGTGATGCATGCAATTAAGATGAAGGATGAACTTCATCTTAATAGTAATCCATGACTTATATGTTAGAATTTCTTTAAAATGGAGAAAATCCAATATGTAATGACAACCGATTTGAGAGTTCACCAATATGTCCACTCATGCTGGTGGTTTATACATAAAAAATATAAGAAAAAAACACTTGGCTCCTTTTTTTGGAAGCTTAGGCTGCAAAGAAAGCCTTTCAGCTGAAGACTATTGTTGGCAAAGTAGAAGCTATTGACATGATGGAAGAGATTATCAGGTGTAGAGTAGCATGTTATTAATGCTCGACTAAATCTTTTAATAAGGAACGTTCAAAGAAGCTTTCTGTAGACAACTGTCAGATAGTTATGACACTCGTGTTATACAGTGAAAGACATTCTTATAATATTTGGTCTCCAAACCATCATTCAGAACTTAAAGTCCAAAACAATAACCGACTCCAGAGCCAGAATCCTGCATGTGTCCTTATCTAATTTTATATTTAAGCTGATTTGGTAGAACCTAAAAGTGACAATTGTTCCATCACTGACACTTTCACAGCCCTTAGTTTTATTTAATTGGTTGCAACTGTGAGATAAATGGCCATCCTTAAAGTTACCATGGAATCTTTTATAAGCTAAGTCTTATTTCAATACAATATTTCCCACATTTTAAAAAAAAAGAACAAACGCAACATCTATCTTGTCATAGTACTTAATAGCAAAGCAACAAAGCAGTCCAACATGATTATTTTGGATAATTTATACCCAATTTTACCATCAAAGATTGAGAACTTTACCTTGTATCAGCCAATCTAATGCCATAAAGATCAGATTAAAAAACAACCATTGACTAGGCTGCTAGACTTCCAGACATCAGAACAAATACAAACAAAGTACCAGTGGCAGCATTCAAAAAATAGAAATCAACTGTTTTTATTAAGGTAAATGCAAATAGAAAGATATGCTCATACATTACATGATGATATTTGTATTGTTTGCTTGCCATAAATAATGAACTTACACGAATCATGACATGGGAGCACCCTAACTTAATAATAAATAAGGCAGTTTCATAGTAAACAAACCTAGCATAAAAGAAGTGAACAGTCAATGGAAGAAGACAATAACACAGTTACTGTTTTCAAATAAGGTAAGGACCACAAACATCAATTTGTGCATGCACCAAATCATAGATTTAACAAGAGAACAACTCCAGCCAGTATAGTAGAAGTTTGACTGCCAAGATATTGAATGAAAGGACTCATTCAGAAATGAACTGCAGGATGAGAATTGTACTGAATACAACAACAACAACATCAATAAAACATGCATGCACCGAATCGTAGATTTAACAAGAGAACAACTCTCCAGCCAGTATAGTAGAAGTTTGATTGCTAAGATATTGAATGAAGGACTCATCAGAAATGAACTGCAGGATGACAATTGTACTGAATACAACAACAACAACATCAATAAAAACGTAAGTCCCAAGTATTTAGGATCAACTACATGGATTTTTTTCCCGTCATTGAGATCTGTAAAAAACCAAATTTTTAGTAAAGTTTAGAGCATTTAATCTTTTTAAGTCTTCATCTATATCTCTTCTTACCACTAAAATTAATCATTTTGCTTCTTCTAACTACCGCGTCCATATGCTTCCTAAGCGCATATCCATACCATCTTAAATGATTCTCTCTCATCTTATCATTTTATCGAAATGATACCTAATTATTCACGAATAAAAAGATAATTGTATTGAATCTGAAACAATAATGATTGACCAAATTAAATCTTCATTCAACTCCCATTCACTTGTATATAAAGAATTAGATGAATATCTTCAATGAATTAATGAAGAAAAAGGGCATGGCTCACCATGACTTATGAAGATTATCATATAACCAAAATGTTCTTACTCTCAGACTAGATACGGCAACGAGGCGGGTTAAGTTTTACTTAAAACATCCCTATCCTACCACTCAAAAAATCTAACTTTGTCCCAACCAATCAAAATTAAGAAAAGATAAAACCATGCTCAACTCACAGAAAACCCATCCTTATTGTCTTTTCCTGTTCTGCCCTGATATGAATATATTGTGAAAATTTATGCAATAATATTGGCATATTTTAATTTTATTTGCAATATAGTATATAAAATCTTTCTGTGAGGTGGATTCACGGGAAAATAAGTCATGCAATCCAGATACTGCTCAAATGAGATTTTGAAATTATGCCATAAAACCCTCCTGCTTCTCAGTCAAAGCTAGTGATTTCTGTGGGATGGATCCGTGGCAAAACAAGTAATCCAATCCCGACCCAGCCCGATCAGATTTTGAAAATTATGCCATAAAACTCTCCCACTTCTCAGTCCACGCTAGTGAAAACCAACTTGATCGGGCTAAATCAATTTGGTGCACTGTAGATCCTGGTTGAAATTGCAATCCCTATCTCAGACGTCCTAATTTTTTTCAACTAAACAAAATAAACGAGGCTAGAAGGAGGTGAAGATCACTACCAACTTACTTTGGTAATTTGGTTATTAATATTACAATCAAGTCGACATTCAGTGCGTAAAAAGAACAGAAATAGAGACACCCAGCGGATAAGGGAGGAATCTCACCATGATGACAAGGCTTACTTTAATAGCTAATTGGTAGATAAGGTAAATGATATGGTTTCATTCTCTGCAAAGTAAGAAAGGCCAAAGATAAATATCAAGAAAATGTGAAAGAATCTTACCCAGTCGCTGTCAGGGCCAGCACCAGGAACTAGCACATTAATTTCACTTGATTTAGCCGTGGTTATAGAAGCCCCCAACGAAGAACTGCTTAGATATAACTGGCAACCAGAAGTGTTATCAACAGATATAGTTGGTGCTGAACCCTGCACATATTTGGCTTAGTTTGCAACAGTGACATTGAAAACGAAGATATCAATTTTTTTCCCATTGGAGAACAACAATATTGGATGTCTCTGTTCTCAAGATAATAGCCTAGAGTATGTGCATAGCCTGCCTGCGCAATATGTTAGCCAGCCTGGGTTGCTAGAATCTAAATATTACTTTTTCCAAAAGAAAACAATAAAAATTACTATCTTCCTACAGTAACTCCTACAATGCTCTTCTAAATCAAAGGTTACTAGAAAAACTCAATAGAACAGCTTCTCATCTTTCTTTAACAAGTTTGCTGCACTGGATAGTTCGAATTATTTTTACTCAATTTGACAAGTAACAAGAGCTGATCAGGTACCTGACATTGCACCTCAACACCATTGCAATTCACAACTTCACAAGCTGCTACAACATCCTAAATGACAGCCACAAAAGGAACTTTAAATATCATATCTCAGAATTATAAACGAGACAAGCATATAATTATGAAAGCCTTGTCTTTCTTTTTGGGATAACCAAATTTCTTCACTTACTGTAAAAACAATTCCCATTTTGGTGCATTTATCAACAGTAATGTTGTTCACTTTTCCTGCAAATATTAATCAAATTTTAAAACATATACATGGAGGGGCCAATCATATTTTTAAAAGCATAAAAATTAGAAAAGAACCTAAAAATGAAAACAGAAACCTAAGGATTACCTTTTACTTGTAAAACAGAATCCTTGCACCCATATATGTATACAGACTGCTTTGAGTCACAGTCATCTATAACCAAATTCTTCTTTCCAATCTGATTCTCGACTGCCCATCTGCCACATATGTTTACTGACGATAAATGCTACACAAATATAACAATTAAAGAAAAGGGAAGTTCTGTAAGTCTAGTAAAACTAATAGAAGTGCAGACTATATTAGAAAGCAGGATGAACGCATCCTCACTTGCGACCCATCTGAAGCTCCAACTTCGGAGGTGCTCTTGAAAATGAAAATGAATTGGCACGAGGACTTTTGTCTGTTGCAACTATGACACCAGCTCTATCAGCCCGATTTTTGGTCTTCATGTCATCCGTAACTTTCCTCAGGCCTAACAAGTAGAGGCCAATTCCCATTCACCCACTACCTCACGGTCAAAAAGTACAACTTAATAGTTTATGTTTATGTACCTGTAGCTGCTGATTTTCCAGAGCTAATCTCTTCAAAGACAGCAGACATTCCTTCTTTAGGGCGTGATGATGCAGTTTCTGAGCTAAAAAGTGGTGTTGCGGGTGGAGGTGGTGGAACAGGGGCCCTTGCTGCGGGAGCTTTTGTGATGGCAGAAGAGGATGATGATGAAGAAACAACTGCAACTGTACCCCAAGCAGGACCCAAGGGATAAAAGCTTTTCACATAGTCCCGTAGGCCTGGCAGATATAACTCCTTTAAAGCTTTTGCCCACTCTACATGGTCTGGATTCTTATTTCTGTACTCCACAAGAATCTGAAAATGGAATGACGGAAGTTGTTCTTTGAAAACTAAACTATTGTTAATGATGAAATTCTAGAGAACTTATCAGATGCATCTAAGTGCATATTTGTTGAAAACAGTAGATAATGGTAAGAATATGAGATATGCGACAAACTGGTTTCTCTGGTACAGAACTTAACCAAGAAAACTCTACATCATCAAACATAAACATCATGTAGAACATACTTTTTGACTGTTGACCATCAATTTTATGAATAGACGCATGAAATCTTAGTTTTGAATAATTGATTATTCCTTCTATAAATAGGCACACTCATATGATGACACCAAGTGCTAGTAATTAGAGATTTTTTTTTTTGCTTTTCCATAACAATACAATATATCTAAAAATAATGTCCAATGTAACTGAAATCAAACTTCACCTGATCAGACACAACTAGAGCCCCATAAAAAATCTTAACTTGGGATACAGAGATCCAAGCTTATAGGTATGATCTGTAGGTCATCTTGAGCATGACAGATATATCGTTCAATGTTTTTTAGACAATCTGACCTACAAAAGTTAAGTTATTTTTAAAAACCCAAGTTTGTATTTGACCAACATCTACAAGGTGGCAGTGATTCATTCTGACTAGAATGACCAAGTTTTAGTATTTTCTGCATGCACTAAATCAGCAACAATCCCAACACAACTCCAACAGTCAGCTTCATCTCATATGATAATAGAATTTGATCAATCAGCAAAAGAATGCACTTCAAAAACAATTAGTATCACCACTGTATGTTGTAAGAACCTGGTGACTTGTGGGGACACAATAGAGAATTATATGCACCATAGCTAGGTAATGCAATAATGGTACCATTTAAACTTATGACAATTACATAGAAAGTGCAAGGTTAGGAGGACTAATTTAAGGACATCAAAATAGGTCCAAACAGCCATAAACGTCTTATAGTCAAAGTTTTGTTGCATAATTATCCAGATATTGTTCAGCTATTGATGTTAACTTTTTAATTATCTATTCAACGGTATGACATGAATGCATAAATAAACATGTCTACATTTCTTTTAGTTAATGAGAAATTTGTCATTGGCGAACTTGCAGATCACTTTCATGGTGACATTTATCACTTAAGCATACCTTATTATTGTAGAATTCTGCCATCTGCCAACTCTCTTCCACATGAGCTATTGGCATGCTCATGCCTGGGAGGAAGCCAATAAATTTCAACAAAGGAAAGAACTTAAGTACAACATATCAAAAAGCAAAAACAGATCACAACAGAAAAGGGGAGAAAGAGCATAGGTTATACATGCACTAACCACAATCTTTCCCCATGTAAGCTATCCAAGCCAAGGCTGTTAGACTATCAGAAGCTGCCTTCAAATGGTTAAAATATTCAGATCGCTTTCCTTCTGCCATGGAATTTGCTTTGAGAATCACGTCATTCAATGGCTTCAAAAACTCTGGTAAACCAGCAACGTCTGGCTTCTGTGGCATCAATGAGAAGTTTCGATCAAACTCCAAGGATCCTTAAGCACTAATAATATATAGAGAGACCATATTCACTGTCACAAATGTTTAAGAAAAAATGAACTAGTGAATCAAATAGACGACAAAACAATTCACAGTTAACTCGATACCGGTCTCGAGATTAAAGGCAAGGCAACAATTAGAGTTTACTTTTACTATACCATTATTAAAGCATTCCTTGTCATCAAGGCAGCTAAAGAATTCATAAAGTGTTAGAATTGTGACCATTATGTCGTGAGCTACTCTTAAACAAGACAAAAGAGACCGGGCTACGATCCGGATGCGACACATAGACCTAACTACTATCCGATGTGAAATATTCCTTGCTGCTCTATACCGTTACATAAATGGAGCCTATAAAGAAACTAATTCGAAGGGAATTAACCAGAAAGAGAGGTATCCCAAGAAACAAGGATGGAATGACAGGTATTTCAAGTGAATCACCGAGTCTTCCGCATCGAATCAGATGGTGCGCCAGTAAAGGGAAGAATAGATCGGCTCGGATGCGACCAACCTGGCGTTGTTTGGCAGTGATAAGGAGCTCCTTCAGCACTGTGAACGCTTCCTCGATAATCTTTGTGGCATCGAGGACCTGCCCTCCGATCTTGCCGGCGGCCGCGGAGACCCGGCCGAGGGAGTTGGCTACCATCTCGTCGAACGCGGAGATCGCGGGATCCAGGGGCGCCGCGTCAGTTAGATCTCTCGACGAGGCCGAGGGAGCGGATCCGGCGGATGCGAGGGCCTCCAGCCGCGCCACCGCCGCCTCCAGCCTCGTCAATAGCTGCTGCTCCATGTTTTTAGGGTTAGATCTGCCACCACTTCCTCCTTCAAGGCTCGATTTGTTGGGGACGAGACGAGTGAAGGTTGTTGCTTCGGTGTTTTATACAGAAGAGATGCGGCTAATGGATTCCCGTGGACTGTGTTCAATGCACTACACTTCGCTTGGTTTGTGCGTATCTTCGTGTGGTCTTGCGGTCGGTTCCCCGAGAGGCAAAAAGAAGCACGCGTAATGAATAAATATCCAAAAACATTTCCATTATAATAAGAAAATTTCTTTTGTGGAATATATGCATTAAAATAAATTTGTTTCCTGACTAATTTGGTCGAACTTTTTTTTGAGGTTACCTAAATCTATAAGATTTGACTACTTATTGTTATTAATGACGATGAAAATAATGATTTATATTAAAAGAATATTTTCTTTGAACAACACTATAATCGTACATGATTTTCTCTAGAAAATATTTATATTTTAAATATTTCTAAATCGATACTCATTTTATTTTATTTTTCAAACAATACTTTTAATTTTAAAAATACCCACAATACGTCTCAAAAAAAAATTTATCAAAATTTTAACCCTTTTTTTATCAAATTTAAACAGTTACATGTTTTCATTTGTATCGTTTATAGTGTTTATAATAATTTTATTAAAGTATTAAAAACCTATAAATGTTATTAAAAATATTATAATTGACATCATATTATGTCTTTTTAGTTATCTAGATCATTGTGATACGATATTTGTAGACATGTAGCTGTTTTGATTGAAGCTATAAATATATTTTGATCATTTTTAGTGTTTTCAAGTATGTTTTACAATATATTTATTGTGGTAGTTAAAACATTGTAATAAGTTAATTTGATATTTCTATTTAGACGATATTATCTATAAACTATTAAAAATAAGAATCCAGACCATGTAGAGTGGACAAAAGCTTAATCTATGCGGGCACAGGGTTCGGGTTCGCATCACATCTCTCCGTTCCCGTTTCTTCATTAGGTCTCAGGAGTTTGCCGTCCGTCGGTCGCAGCTTCGTTACTGGTAAGCATCAATTAGTTCCAACGAATTGATTTCTTCGTAGGGATCATCTCTGATAATTGTGATGAGTACTAGGCTATCATTTCACTCGTGGTCAATGGACGGAGACCCCAATGCATTCGTTTATCTTGAGGTTTCTGGTCAGCTTTTCTGCCACAGGGCTTGCTGTACTATTGATTCTTGATTGTTGTTGCACATTATAGGATCTTGAGATAGTGGCTGCTTTGGTGGGTTGATGAAAGGATTGTGGATTGAAGATAAGGGCATATAAGTTATACTCCCTTTTCTTTGTTTCTGCTGTAGAGTTTTAAGACTAGAATATATGGCTGGTGGAAGGACTTCATTCATGTGATAGAATGAGATTGCGTGATGAATAGATAGTGTCACTACAAAAGGATTGTGTTTTGCATGCGGTTAAGTCTTTTATGAAGCTAGTACAAGTGAAAGAAGGGAACAAAGACCGAATGAAAGCTGGCTAAATCGTTCTAGAAAACGTTTGACAGTGATATAGAGCTGGTTAAATCCATTAGCTTCTTTTTTTTCCATTCGATGGAAAGTTTGAAGCTTTCCATTTGTTGCATTTGTTCTTTGTTTTCTTTCCCTCTCCTAATTCAGTTCAAATTTGTTCAAAAACAGCCAAGCAGGAAACATGTTCTACACTGCAGACACATTGTTTTTAACTTCCCAAGAATTGCTGCATTTCTGTACAGAAGTTGGTTCTAGATAAGATACTAAAACAGCATATGGAGCACAAACCTATTGATGCCATGTTGCGGCTGTGGCTTTTTTCCTGCAAAACTTTCATATTTTTCACAGTTTTTTTTAATGATTCATGAAATCTCATTTCATGAACATGGATATGGTGAGGAGATTTTTGCAAGTGATATTCAAATGGTATCCCCCATCTTTTATCTATTACTTTGATATATTAGATTGTGGATATATTCTAATTTTACAGCAAGCAGTAGAATTATGCATTAAGCTTAACAATTACTACGATAAAAATGATACCTTGTTTGTGTACTTCTTTGATGTATCTTGAAAAACTTTTGAACTTCTAGATGCAATTAATCATGGAATTGTTGCAACCTAAACAACTAGCACATTTGTTTTCTTGTATTGTGTAGCATCCTTAAATATATGGAATATGTTAACCTAAACAAATCACTAAATGAAAATATATACATTTCTCTTCACTCATGTTGATCTTCCTAACATTAAGAGACTACTAGAAACTTAACTGATAAGGAAGTGTTTTTGTTTTTAACTCTTTTTTTTCATGAAGAAGGTTAAGTCGCATACATAGTCTTCTTACTAGAGGATACATGATGTAAACTCTCACTCGTTGTTGTCTTCTTCTTTGAAATGTTGTGTCTGTTATCAACGTCTTTCTATTATTACCTAATAAACTTCTTTTATCGTTCAAATGAGCCAAGATATTTTGTTTTTCCCTGTTGTTTAAAGTAAGGTTGATTTGATTGGACATGAAAGAGAGATACCAATGTCTGATTTTATTAATATTGCAAATAGGATGGCAGAGAGAAGATAGAATATAGAACATTGATGAGAATAAAAGAAATAGGAGTATGGTGGGTATAGCTTATTTCTTTCTTCAAAGGATGAATCAGACAATTTGTGCTCTGTCAGCTAAATAGCCTCTTTAAAAAACTTGTAAGATTTAAGACTACTCAAAACTCAAAAGAGCCTCAAGTCAATTATAGTGTAAGGACCTTTAACTAGAGCAATTTTTTTCCTAGCCATAGTGAAACATCAAAATGAAGTACTTGATTAATTTAAAGAACCAACTAGTATTATCTATGTGAGGGTTACTAGGTGTGCCAGTGCCGTGAGATGATAAGTAGCTAGCGTGTTTGAGGGAGAGAGATAAAGAGGAGAGGGTGTTGGTGAACAAAGAGAAAGCCCAGCAGACAAAGAGATTGTTTGCAGCAACTTTCACAACCTCCAAATCAGTAGTTTGTAAACAAAACAGAAGTTTTGTCTATCGTTCAATATTCACTGGCTTATATGGCCCTAAGCTTTCTATTTTTCATCACCATGATCTAAATTATCAAAGTACACAAGTCTACAATTTTCATGAGCAATCATTAGCTGCAGGTAGAATTCTTGTATCTTATGTCACAGTGTTAACCACTTGGTTTAAGGGCACAATAGTAGGGAAGTTTAGATGACCATGTATAATTGGAATGGTGACCCTAAATTGTTGACAGAGGTAAAGAAAGTGAACTTGTCACCATCCACCTGTGCTATGATGTGGAAAAGCTTGCATTCTTTGCAAACAGCAGTAGCTGCTATACTGAAATTTTGATAGGTAGAAAACTAGAGCATGCCATCAGATAAAAGAATGGTTTTGTACCATTATCTTGTCTCTCTGGGTTTTTGCGGTCAACACGAGGATTCACTCATTAAATTTTGTTGACCAGTGAAACCTCCTTGTGATCAGCCCTCCAAAGTCAACCCAATTCTTTGCATAGACAAATATTTATATTCCAGTACAGTGCCATCAGTTGAATTTAGCAATTCTGTTCCCAATGGCTCTGTCCTACTTTTTTTATTTCTGTTAAGCTTATAGGATTCACTCATTAAATTTTGTTGACAAGTGAAACCTCCTTGTGATCAGCCCTTCAAAGTCAAGCCAATTCTTTGCACAGACAAATATTTATATTCCAGTGCAGTGCCCTCAGTTGAATTTAGCAATTTTGTTCCCAATGGCTCTGTCCTCCTATTTTTTTAATTTCTGTTAAGCTTATAGGACTCACTCATTCAATTTTGTTGACAAGTGAAATCTCCTTGTGATCAGCCCTCCAAAGTCAAGTAAATTCTTTGCACAGACATTTATATTCCAGTGCAGTGCTATCAGTTGAATTTAGCAATTCTGTTCCCAATGGCTCTTGCCTCCTACTTTTTTTATTTCTGTTAATCTTATAGGATTCACTCATTAAATTTTGTTGACAAGAGTGAAAAGCCAATTCTGTTAAGCTTCTGCCCTCGTTCAAAGTCAGTTCTTTGCGTAGACATTTATATTCTAGAGCAGTGCTTTTTGTTGATTTTAGCATGTGCAATGTTCCAACCAACTTTTATGATTCTGTTGAGGTTATTGGAGAATACTAATGTGCATTAGCATGTGAGATTATAACATTACCAGTGTGAACAATTTTTGGTTCTGATGAACATATTGAACATGTACATCTAAGCTGCAACTTATCTGATCCTTGAAGGCTGGTCACTAACTTCTCTGTATCTCCACGACTAGGGTTATTAATCCCTTCGGTGGCCAGGATGAAGACTGAAGCATCTGTGTCCACTATGCTGGTAAACAAATTCTTCCTCTTGTAACCTGAATTCTCATAATGTTATAATTGCCCAAGTTTGCTCTTTTGTTGTGCTTATCATGAGTTGTGTTTACACATTTTCTTATAGTACACTGGTTGAATCCCAAATCAGAATTGGAAAAGGATCTGAATGAGGATTAGATGAGTCTACTACCGCATTGTGTCAGTGGATTTATGCAGAAAAAAAGTTAATCATTTGGTTATCTCATTAGGTCAAGTCATGACAGATGGTATCAACATAGGGACTCAAGCAGGAAAGGCTAGTGATTGGGTCATCACTGGCCTGGGCCTTGGGTGCACCATGTTGAGCTCTGATTATGGGGTATATTGATTCTTGTTGAAGATGTACATTTCTTTTTAGTCTTATATTAGAAGTCAGATTTGAACAGACTCATAAGGATTAATTTAGTTGAGTCTACCACTATTAACTTAGTTCGATCATTTTGGACTACTGGTTCAAGTTTAATGAGACTAATGGATCAAGTATCTTATTAAATTGGGTCTGACATTTCTTTACTCAGTAGTAAAGACAGATTACAAAGCGGAAGTCATTGGAGTTCCACCATGACAAATGAGATAACTAATATAGCCTCATCCAAAGTAGATCTTCTTAGTCATGATTATTCACTTTAATGTGCTTTCACAGTTAGGTTATGTGCTCCATGGTGGCCTTCCATAAAAAAACAAAACTAAGTTAATCCATTGCTGTTATTTTAGACTATTATGAAGTCAGATCTGATGAACGTATTGGAGTTGGCTGACTCCACTATTTGATAGAACACCTTCTCGTGCGAGATGTGTGACTAAACGATACTCAAGGAGTTGCACGAGCAACAATTTGTCATACTATACTGACATGATATCTTTGTCTTCACAAAGTGAATCGATAAGAATGTAGCCATGGTGACACAATAAGGACAGGGTCACATCCAAACCCAACACCCTAATTCCCACTCCATTAGCACCTTATTCAACTGTCCAGAAGACTGGCCACCACTTTGTCTGCTTTAATCAATCAAATTGGTCTGCCCATTGTGTGTTGTTTGGCATCCCTGTGTTGCTCCCTCATTTCCTCCAGTAAGATTCAAATCTTGATCCTTCTTGCCTGTTGGAGGCCTGACACAATGATGTATTTACAACTGATAGAAAAGCAACATCCTGCGGATAATTGGCTTGTCATCCATCTTCATCTTCCTGTCTGCAACAAAAAGAGGTTGTAGTTTCTTTTGCATTCCAACTTTCCCCTGCTTCCAAATATCTGAAGACAGTAGTTAGTCAGCTGGCTACCATCATCCTAGGAGAGGAAATGGGGTGAAAGGATCCAGTCCTGGTCCTCCCTAATTATATATTAAACAGCACTTTGATCTCATTTAACTAGTTAGCTGCATTGTTAGGTAAAGTTGTGGGGTGGTCAAATGTTCATTTCACTGGATAAGTTTTCTTATGATGTCCTCTTACAAAAGCTGGTCAAAAGGAGGATGGTGGCTAGTTCAAAGTGATCATTGCAGATTACTCATCTCTTCAGTTACCCCAAAATTTAAATTTGAGATGGGCATGGGCAATGATTTATGGGGAGCTTTGCTGTTACACTGGTGCTCTCTAAGTCTCTTCCACTTCCTCTCACGCATGTCTGTGTGTGCTCCCATGGCAGGACTGCCATTATTGAAGGTATAGTTGGAAAGAAGAGCTGAGATAGAAATGGTTACCAAACATCCTAACTCTTGTCTTCTTGTCACAGGTGGTAGCGCCGGAGTGTGCACGAGGAGATAGGTTGCGTTGTGTGATTTGGTTCCTCAGATAACGAAGGTCTTAGATTTCATGAACCAGCCAGGTTCTTTTTCTACTTTGTGTGGACAAAGATTGACGTGCTTCTGTCACCAACACTCGGTCACTTTGCATCAGGTGCAAACACCAAATTAGCGTGGGAGACATGTTGAGGTTATCCACTCTGCATTGCTTCCCATCATTCCCAAACAGAAGTTACAGGGTCACTCTCTTGACTACTGTCTTAAATGCGATGTGATGTAATGCATATTCTCAACCCAAAAAGAAGGGTGAAGTTTTTGAGTTGATGAAAGTTACTGAAATATTCACTTCCACTGTCGCTAGAGAAAACTCATCTTCCTTGCAGACTTAATAGGGGGTATGTTCCCTCTCAACCCAAGGTTATACACGTGGTTGTCAAAGACAAAATATAACGGAATCAATTTGTCATGTCAACGGCAATCGAAAACAAAATCAATAGTTTATTTTTTTATTTAGACTTTTTTTTTTTGTTAGCACAATAGTTTATGGAGTTTCGACTATAAACGAAGGATAAAAATATCATATTCAAAGGTGGTCAAAATTTTTATTGACTTTATATAATATGTTTAAAATTAAAGTCATTCTTCGTATTTTAGAACTTATCTAATTAATTCTTTGTATTATGATTTCACATCAAAGTCACCTTTCGTATTTTAAAACTCGTCTAAGTGATCTTTCGTATTATGCCTTAAAATCAAAGTCACATCTTGGACCTTAAAACTTATCTAAGTGACCCTTCATATTATGTTTCAAAATTAAAGTCAATCTCTGTACTTTAAAACTCGTCTATGTGATCTTTCGTATTAAAATTATTCCTCATACTTTAAAACTTGTCTAAGTGATTTCTCATACTATGATTTCGTATCAAAGTGACCCCCTCTATTAGAAATAATGTTATGTCATTAGGCAAAATAATTTAGGAGATTATTTATCAATAAAATAATTTAAAACTCGAAAAAATAAATATATTTTTACCTTTAATTTATTTATCAATAAAATTATAAAAATCATAGATCTCAAGCAAAGAAAAAATAAGAAAGACAGAGAGACAATGTAAAGGTGAACAAACTAATGTTGGTAGAGGTTGATGAAGAAAGGCAAAGATCAGAGTTGCAGAAAAGAATAACGATAGAGATTAGAGGTTTAATGGCGTAACCTTATTTCTATCAAAGGGGGTCACTTTGATACCAAATCATAGTTGGGGGGTCACTTAGATGAGTTTTAAAATATGGGAGAGAACTTTGATTTTGAGTCATAGTACGGGAGGTCATTTAGGCGAGTTTTAAAGTACGAGGGGTAACTTTGATTTTGAAGTATAGTACAAAGGGTCACTTAGACGAGTTTCAAAGTACAAGATTAACTTTAATATAAAATCATAGTACGGAAGTCACTTAGATGAGTTTTAAATTACAGGGGTGACTTCGATTTTGAGGCGTAATACAGGGGTCAATAAGAATTTTGGACTTCAAATGTTACATTGCCCTTCTTGACTCTACACTAAATTACCTCAAGATTGTTTTTATTATTATCATGAAGTCCTCACTGAGGGGTGAGCTTTTGTGTCAAGAGTATGATTTGGATTTGTGCCTCTCTTTTCATGATAGAGTCAATTAATGAGGACCTCAAACCTTCCTTCTACTTCTTCTCTTGAACGAATGACTCCTTTCATGGTAACGTATGACTTAAGCATCGAAGCTCGAGGTGCTACGTGATTGTCTTTGACTTGAACAATGAAGGGGGATTATAGATCAAATCTTCGAGCATAAGAACAAAATGATCGGACACAATAGGAATCCCTCTCACATTGGATGAGCCATGATTAGATCAACATGCGGTGGACTCCATGACATGTCATAATTCATATAAATTATTGTCATCTTCTATAGTTTGCAAAATTAGAATTGATAAAAATTATCTTTCAATTTTTAAAGACACAGAACACAATTGTTTCCAGCCAGATCATATCTTTGTGACTCGCCAAGGCAAACTCCTCACCGACACTTACACAACAAGCCTGTAACTATTTGAATACAATGATTAGATTCCACTATAGTATCACTCGGAAATGAGACTCCTATTATCAAGGGTCTGGAGAAAAATATAATCCATGTAATATTATTTCAATAAATAATGTGAATAGCATGACATTAATTATCCAACTGAGCAAAGACCTCTCCACAATCCTTCTATTGAGTACTTTTAGTAGGTGACGAGAATGATCACAACATTGGGTTCTCTTGGATTGATTCTGATGAGAGAACAAATACGCACGTCTCCCAACATCAAACAATCTTCATTAGTGTAACCTATGCATACATGTAAATAATGTTCCTTAGACAATTAAACTCATTTCTGTCATGGCCCATCTCAAGCGGAGAACCACTTGTGCTTTCTCCATGTGAAACGGCAAGCGATCCTTTCCACGAACTATAGGAGATGAAGGGAGAGGGACCTGTGAAAGCAAAGCTCCAACTCCCAAGAGAGAGGGGAAGAGAGCGCTCGCTCAGCCTTGTCTCAATGTCCGGGTTCATAAAAGAGGAGCTCTCCCTCCTCCTTCTTCCTGCTCTGGTAGCCCTCTTCTTCTACGTCAACCTGGTCAGATGGAAGAGGACGAAGAGGTTGAACCTCCCACCTGCCGGCAGCGGTTGGCCTTTCATCGGCGACACCTTCGCATACCTCAAGCCTCATCTGGCCACCTCCACAGGCCTGTTCATGGAGCAACACATCTCCAGGTAACGCCACCGCAAGTAGTTATCGCATCAGATCCAGCCGATGACCACGTTACACTGTCCCCTTAGGTACGGGAAGATCTATCGGTCTAATCTCTTCGGTGAGCCGACCATAGTCTCAGCCGACGCGGGCTTCAACCGCTTCATACTCCAGAACGAAGGGAAGCTGTTCCAGTGCAGTTACCCGAAGAGCATCGGAGGAATTCTCGGGAAGTGGTCGATGCTGGTTCAGGTGGGAGAAATGCACAGAGAGATGCGGATGATCGCTCTCAACTTCATGAGCCACGTGAGGCTCCGGTCGCATCTCTTGCCGGAGGTGGAGCGCCATACGCTGCTTGTTCTGCGGTCTTGGAGGGAGAATTCTCCTTTCTCTGCTCAGGAAGAAGCTAAGAAGGTACACATTCATGTCATGTCAATCAATCTTCAAACATTTAGTTTGAGAATCCCTACTGATAGTATCCGTTGCGTCCCTTAACTCGCAGTTCACCTTCAATTTGATGGCCAAGAACATCATGAGTATGGACCCATGCGAACCCGAGACCGAGAAGCTGAGGCTGGAGTACATAACCTTCATGAAGGGTGTAGTATCTGCCCCTCTAAACTTCCCTGGAACTCCATACCGGAAGGCCTTAAGGGTACGCTACTCCTCACCGTCACAGCTCGGTCTCAATCATAATTAGCATTCCAAATGGGAAGGAAAGAAAAAAAATACTAAGCCATGAGATACTGACAAATAGCAATTCTGGAGATATGTTATAGTTAGTTGGCCCACAAAATGTACAATCTATGAAATAATACCTGATAAGATATTTCCAAATTCGATTTCGCACACGTTTGCTTTCTTTACCATGGTGTAACATTGCATCCATCGCAGTCACGGTCAAACATCCTGAGGGTGATTGAGCAAAAGATGGAGGAGAGGATCCAGGAGAAGAGGGAGAGACAAGAAGGAGCAGAGGATCTCCTCGGATGGTCTTTGAAGGAGTCAAACCTGTCCAAAGAACAGATCCTCGATCTTTTGCTGAGCTTGCTTTTTGCTGGCCATGAGACCTCATCGATGGCCTTGGCCTTGGTCATCTTTTTCCTCGAAAGCTGCCCGAAAGCTGTTCAACAACTGCGGGTAGATCACAAGTCTCATCTCCGCTTCAGTTTCTAAGTGGGAAGGTTTGGGTTCCGGCCGTTGACATATCTGCTGCTACTAATTAGGAAGAGCACGGCGAGATCGACCGAAAGAAGCAACGAGGTCAGCCTGGTCTAAACTGGGAAGACTACAAGCAAATGGAGTTCACCCAACGCGTAAGATCTCCGTACAACACACCAAAGAGGACTCCATCTATCTGTATTCTTATGATTCCTTCCATTTGTCTCGTGAATGAAGGTTATAAACGAGACCCTGCGGCTTGGCAACGTTGTGAGGTTCGTGCACAGAAAGGTTCTACAGGATCTGCAGTACAAAGGTACGTAGACTCATGCATGCCATGTACGCGGTGTGTATGTATCATCGAGGGATCTGATTCGCCATGCACGAACTGACGTATCTATCTTTGCCTTCGCTTGCAAAAGGATACGACATCCCCTGCGGATGGAAAATTCTTCCGGTGTTTGCTGCAGTTCACTTGGACTCTTCTGTTTATGATCATCCTCATCAATTCAACCCGTGGAGGTGGCAGGTAAATTAGTCGCACTCCTCTAATGCTTTGGCGCTATGCATGCCTTGCTTCATTCGAGGGTAGCATCAAATGTGACCCAATCACTGTCCACTTATCTACGTGTGTCGTTAACTGTGGGCTCTGACAAAATTAGGTTCGATATACGTCTCTATATAAGATCATTCGTGGGGCAGCGTGGCGATGCGACTGAGATATCTTATCATTCGTCTTGGCTGATGTGTTTGACCTCTACGATGGCGTTTAGTCGGACGATACTGTGCAAGAGAACTCATGCACACATACGTATGTATGAACTGTGTATAGCGGATTTATCCATGCTCTTTAGTGGATGGGGCGGTGTGAAGGAATGAATGCGACATTGTCCAAAGTCCTGTGGAGAAGGTGGATGATGGTTGCGTGCGTGCGTGACTCGGGTCGTGCACCGGACCCACGCTCAAGACTTGGCACCACCGTGTTGTTCTTCCTTGCAGCCACCTTTAGATTAAAATTAGATATAAAGTTACATGGTTATTCTCTGATCTAGATGGAGCACAAACACACACACACACTCTCTCTCTCTCTCTACGTCTCAAATGGTCCATGAGCAGCGATGAGGAAGAGGGAGGCGAAGAAAGAGGGCATGCGTTTGTTTGCTACATGCTTGTATAGGGAACCGCTTTCTTTTCCATCTTCTTACCTTTGCATTGTGCAGAACAACTCCAGCGCGACGGCGGCGACGAACAAGTTCATGCCTTACGGCGGCGGTCCCCGTCTCTGCGCGGGCTCCGAGCTCGCCAAGCTCGAGATGGCGGTCTTCTTGCACCACCTCGTACTGCGCTACAGGTGGGAGTTAGCCGAGCCGGATCAAGCGTTCGCCTTCCCCTTCGTGGAGTTCCGAAAGGGGCTCCCCATAAAAGTCTACTGCATACATGACAGTCCTATGTGATATCTTAAGAGTCTCCTATTTACATTTGAATACGTACAAAGGAGCAGTAGTTATGTTTATATATGTGTGTGCATGTTCAAGCTCTGAATAAGGTTAATTGGTTTTCTTGGGTGTATCGTACAGATATAGGCAAATTGGAGCAAGTTATCCAAGTTAGGATTCGGAATTGGTAAATTGTGTTGTGAAAGGAGAACATGTGGGACAACGAATCTTACATTGCATATGTTTTGTACCTGAGTTATCTCTTCCCATTAGTTGCATCTATAACAAGTCAACCTATCCATCTTGTTGTACCATCATGTTTTAATCGTGCACAAGAAACTATAATACTCTTATTATGCAAAAGAAAAATACCTTTTAAAGGTTAGTGACTCATAATCTTCGTTCTCGTGCACGCTGTCCTTTTCCATAGCTTTGGATGCTGCGAAGGCGCTTTCCTCGTCCATTTTTCATGAGCATGGCGGCGATTAATCATGTTGTTTAGATGCGCAGAAGGATGGGTGTTTAGCTCTCTTCGATAAAGACAAGAATCAGAAAAAAAATTCAATAGTCTTTTTTTTGGCTTTTTACACGAAGTTTTGAGAATTTAACATGATGAACAAATAATCCACCTTTTTAGTCATGGTCCGTAAACTTAGAGACGTTCATATAAAATACACAAATAAAAGTAATAATACCCACAAGAGGTGCTGTGGATGCTAATCACGGCAAGCAAGTTTGCTCTCGACGATAATGGCATGTAAACCAGTCCTGACACCATTAACATCTCGGTGGGAAAACGTGGCCTTCGAAACTTGCATTGCCTAGTTGACCTTGATTTATGAGCGCTTCTTTTATCCCTGCGTCTTTGAATGGATCGAGAAACCTCGCAGACGAGAAGAAGAGCGAGAAGTTAAGCAAACTCCTGCTTGCTTTTGATTCGAGCTTTACCACCATCGCCGTCGGCGTTGTTACCTTCTGCCCACGATCGCCGGAGGCAATCAGGTCACAGTTTTTTGTCCGTCGGACGCGATGGGTTGGTGGAACGCCGTCGGGACCCGCCCAGGCAAGCATCCAACGGCTTTGGTCCCTAACGTCGTCATCTACACGAAGCACGGAGCTGCGGCGGCAGGAGAGCGACCCCGCCCGGGGACACGGCGGTGCTTCCCGATGCGGTGTCAGGGGTCGAACACTGACGCACCTTATTGTGGCCGGAGTTCCCGACACGGACGATATCCTTTGGTGGTAAAGGGAGGTGGCTGTCTGGGGGCTCCCAGGGCATTCGTAGGAAGGCCTCGTGAGATGTGAAGCCCACGTGGCATGTCCATTGTACCGTGGAAGAGCATGCGTTGGCACGAAACGTCATTCACGACTGTGAGAGATAGGGCACCGGGCGGTGCCGGTTGCCGCGGTCCGGATGGGGGCGGGTTCTCCTGTGTTGACTAAGGCAGACACCAGGGCATCCTATGGTGCCACGTCAGAGGAAGCTCCAACCATACATCATTTTTTATTTTCACGTAGGGCGGTGGGCAGGGGTCCACCTCCGTTGGCTTGGGCTCTTACTATCTGTTCCGTGCCCTATCTCTCACTGTCGTGAAAGGGCCCGCCTCCGTGTGTCTTGGGCTTTTCCTATCTTTTCCGTGCCCTATCACAGCCGCACGACCAGAGAAACTTCCCTCTCAGAACGATTCACCGGTACAGCACTGCTCAAAACCTTCTCTCTCACGCCAATCCTCCTCTACGGCACACACGGACTCTTCTCTCGACACGATATAGCCTGACATCAAAACCGCTCCGCATCTCCATTTTTGCCTATCAATCCGGCCTAAATGCTCCCTGTCGATCCAGAAGAGCAACCACTGAAGAACTTAAAGCTCGCAGACTAAGGAGGAGGGCGTACTATATTGGTTGTTCGCCGGAGGATTTCCGGAGGGGAATGGCGTACACGTGCGCGGAGAGCGGAAATCTAATGGCGATCGCGCAGCAGGTCATCCAGCAGCAGCAACAGCAGCAGCGCCAACAGCAACAGCAGCTGGCTGCCTCCGCCAACCCGTTCTCCACCAGCACCCAGCCGTGGGGCGCCTCGCACCATCACCAGCAGCACATGCCCGACCACTTCCCCTTCGTCATCTCCGACGCCGAGGCCGCCTTCCCGGACCCCTTCACCCCCGACCCCGCCGCTGGCTTCGAGGCGCCAGCCGGGTGCAGCGGCCACCTCGACCAGGCTCCCTTCCGCCTCTGCGACTTCCACTCCTCTGCCGCCGCCGTGACCCCGGAGTTCGACACCGAAGAGTGGATGGAGAGTCTCATCGGTGAGTCTCCCGCCGACAACTGTGACCTCATGAGCGACCCGTGGCAGGCCGATGCCGGCGGCTCAGGTGTCCTCTTCGCGGACGTTTTCCCCTCTTGCTCCGCCGACATAAACCACCCCTCCCACCCGGCGTCCGCGTCGGGCCTCAACTGCGTCCTCTTCTCCCAGCCCTCCGAGATCGCTCATCTTCCACCGATCCAGCACGACCACCAGGCTACCGCCGTTGTCGCCCTAAACGCTCCGGAACTGGCATCGGAAACCCCGTCATTCGATCCGCCGGAACTAAACAAGGACTCTGGAGCTGTCGCATTCGCCTCCGTCCGAGATGAGGTGCCAGGGAGCAACAACTCATCGCCACCTCTCTTGGAATCACTCCTGGACTGCGCGCGGCTCGCCGATGCCGACCCTGATCTCGCTGCCAAGTCCCTGATCCATGTCAGGGAGTCCGCCTCTGAGTTAGGCGATCCGACGGAACGCGTGGCCTTCTACTTCGCCGAAGCTCTCAACCGCCGCCTCCTTGGTGATCAGAAGCACCACTCACATTCCTCCACCGCGGCGGTGCCGCCGTGCTTCACCTCGTTCGATTCGTCACCGGAGGACTTCACCCTCTGCTACACGGTCCTCAACGACGCATGCCCCTACTCCAAGTTCGCCCACCTCACCGCGAACCAGGCGATCCTCGAGGCCACCGAATCCGCGGCGCGTATCCACATTGTGGACTTTGGGATCATCCAGGGGATCCAATGGGCGGCACTCCTCCAAGCTCTAGCAACCCGCCCCGCCGGGAAACCCTCCAGGGTCCGGGTCTCCGGCATTCCTGCACCGATGCTGGGCGCCGCCCCCGCCGCGTCGCTTACCGCTACCGGAAACCGCCTGCGCGACTTTGCCGCGATTCTCGACCTGGACTTCGAGTTTGATCCCATCCTGACCCCGATCGCGGAGCTCACAGTGTCCTGCTTCAGGATCGACTCGGACGAGTCGGTGGTTGTCAACTTCATGCTCCAGCTCTACCACCTCCTCGGCGACTCACCCGAATCGGTGGAGCGCGTCCTCGGGATCGCAAAGTCGCTCGTCCCCCGCGTCGTGACGCTGGGGGAGTACGAGGCGAGCGTCAACAGGGGGCGCTTCGTGGAGCGATTCAGGGCGGCGCTGGCCTACTACGCGGCCGTGTTCGACTCGCTCGACCCAGCAATGGAGCGCGACTCGGCCGAGCGAGCCCACGTGGAGCGCCTCCTCCTAGGGCATCGGATCCTGGGAGCGGTGGGTCCGGGCGGTGGCCGGAACCGACGGGAGCGGATGGAGGCCAAGGAGGAATGGAGGGCCGTGATGGAACGGTGCGGTTTCGAGCCTTTGCCGGTCAGCAACTACGCGGTGAGCCAAGCGCAGCTTCTCCTGTGGAATTACGACTACAGCTACAAGTACGCCCTCTTGGATTCCGCTCCGGGCTTCCTCACCCTCGCGTGGGGTGACCGCCCACTTCTCACGGTTTCCTCATGGCGTTAATAAATCGAAACAAGAAGAAGCAATTACATCCTCTCTCTCGCTCTCATGTGTTGTATTTGGTCGGTATATGAAAGTTTTAAGAGTAGTAAGTTGTTTAATTACCTGTATGTTTGGTTGTATATATGGTTTCACCCTACTTTTGGGGGTTGGTGTAGGACAATGCAACATTGCTTTGGCTACATGGCTTCATATGTTTTGCAAAGGACATGGCTTCTCATGTTTGTGGGGTTCCTTGTTACACATCAACTTTGCAAATTTTAAGGACCAAAACCATGTTGGCAGCAGAGCTACTGCAGCCTGTCCAAAGCCCCTCATCGTCATGTGCTATATTCGTGGAAAACCAGAGCACAGGCAAGGCAAATTGACGCTACTGCAGCACATCAAACTGCACACCTCGGGATGCTGAAGGCACGGCATAATGCGTCTAAAATACTGATGAATGTCACGGACGAACCTGATCTAAAGTAATTCGACTTCCAGACCTTTCTTTCATGTCTTTGTAGTTATAATAGTTGGAGTAGGCCTCTTTAACGTTTGGGTCAAAGCGGATTCTCATATCTTGACAGGCTTCCATCTGCATATTTTTGTCGCATGGCGATGGCTACAGATCGAAGAACGGAGTGCAGCTGCCAAAACCATACCTCATGTACGTGATTCGTTGAAATGGAAATGGCTGTAGTTAGAGAACAGTCAACTACGCATATGGAGGAGCTGATGTAAGGGGCAGGGGGACGCTCTATCTCAGCCCCAGCAGTCGATTGATTAGGAAGTATGATCTATTTTTTAGACACAAGTTTTATTTAATATTAAGATTAGGTAGATAAGTTGAATTATCTTTAGATGGTCGAGCTATTATTGATCTTGGATTGATGTAAAAAAAATACTTTATGGACGAAACTAGTAGTAATGTATGTGATAAACTCGTAGTTTATGTCTGATAACTTGATTTCTAATGAAATAAAAGTCTACGACAATATGCTTAATGCATGAGTGAAACACTGGATTGACTCATAGACACATGACTCCGACAATAACACAATATATTATTAGAGTTATGATGAAGTTTATGTTTAATTCTTTCAGTAGATTTGTGACTTAATTGATTTTTGTAGTAGCGGTGGCAATAGTTTTGTATTCAACTTCAGTTGTAGACTTTACAACTGTCTTCTGCTTCTTTGAACTCTAACTGATTGTATTTATATCAAGAAAGGCAATATATCCCAATGTAGAGGTTTTATTTTTAATGTTTTCTACCCAGTTAACATTGATAAAAGTATAGAGATAAAGTGGTGAGTGTTTTTGAAGAAAGAGTAGAGTCCATTTGAGATATCATAGGACTCATTTTACTACAAACCAATGGATGGTAGATGGTCGATGCATGAATTAAAATACTGTAATGAGCCAACTACTTGTCGACATTGTGTAGGAGCCGTAGTAGCACTGTCATCATATATCTTGAGTGATTCAGTAGTAAAGAGTGGAGTGTCAACCTCTTTGTCATTGTGCATATTTATCTTTGATAATATATCTTGAATATAATTTCGTTGAAATCAGAAAAAAATCCTAAAGATGTATAAGTAGTTTCCACTCTTAGAAAGTAACTTAGGGTTCCAAAATTTTTAATAGAAAATTGATCTACCAATTGCTTGAGAAATTCCTTGATTTTCATGAGATTATTGCTTGTGATGATAATATCATCTACATATTAATAGATATATTGTACATTCATTTTATTTTTGTAGAAATAATGAAGTATCTGACTTAGAGTTGATAAAGTTAATTGATGTCAAAAACGAGCCAAGTTTGGTGTACCAGGTTCTTGGAGCTTGACGAAGCCTATAAATAGCTTTTTGTAATTCGTAAACATGTTTTAGATTCCGAGGATGGATGAACACTAGAGGTTGATATATAAATATATCTTCAGTTAAAGTCTCATGTAAGAAAGTATTATTAATATCCAATAGTCATAATTCCCAGTCTCAGTGACGACTAAACTCATGATAAATCAGATCATTGTTGGCTTAACAACGGACTAAATGTTTCTGTGAAATCAATACCAGGTCATTAATGAAATAGTTTTTTTTAATGGTAATTAAAATCGAAGGACTGAAGTGAGCATACGATTAATAATATAGACAACAGTTTGAAAGATTGCTGACAAAAAACTTAGTGACATAGAGGCTTGATATAAGAGGACAAGACCGGTTTCAACTATATGCCGATGTCTTTGTTCGGTAGAGCCAACTAGTAGAAAAGTAAGTGGTGATGATTTGAGGTGTTGTATATCATACGCTTAAAGATAAAATGTTAAGGCTTGATATTCACCTCTACCATTAGAGTAAATTATTTTAATTATAGATTAATTTTTTAAAAAAAATGAGTAAAGACTTAAAACTTCATATTTATGTTTGAGATTATATAACCATATATATTTAGTAAAATAATCTATAAAAATGATATAAAACCTAAATTTGTCAATAGAAGTGATCAAAGCAATACCCTAAACATTTATGTAAATTATTTAAAATAACATAGAATAAGGTATAGAGGATATTCCAAAAGGTAGTCTATGACTTTTATTGCTAAGACAAGCATCACAATGAGTTATACTGCTACTGGTTTTCAGATTTTATATTATATTTGTAAACTATTTTACTAAGTACAAATAGTTATATCCTCTCTGTCATAAGTCTGAAGCCTCTACAGTCTTCTCCAACTTTATGAATTTAGTTGAGAACTATTTTCAGACTACAATTAAAATAGTTTATTCTAATGACAAAGTGAATATCAAGTCCTCGTGTCTTAGTTGTCTACTTGCGACATTCAATATCTCAAGTCACATTTATGTACTCTTTAATTGGATGGCTCTATGGAACGTAAACATAGACATATCGTTAAAACTGGTCTAACACTCCTTCATCAAGCTTTCATGCCATCAATATTTTGGTCAGTAGCTTTTCAAACTGTAGTTTATCTTATTAATCGTATGCCCACTCTCTTTCTATAATATCAATTACTATTTGAAAAACTATTTCATAAATATCATAATATAAAAATATTAAAATATTTGATTGTTTATATTATCCATGGTTACGTTCCTATATTTCACATAAACTACAATCTAGATCTCGACCTTGTATTTTTATTTGGTACTCTCTTGAATATAATACTTACTTATACTATGACCCTTATACTACTAAAATCTTTATTTCACGGTAAGTCATTTTTGTGGAGTCTTATTTCCCTTTTATGATCATAAGCCACCTTTCGTACCCTTGGATTATTGTAATACACCTTCATCCACAACAACACAACAACCAAACCTTTAAATACGTCTCCTCCAGATCCATACTCTCTTGTTACCTCTTTTCCGCACCTTCTTCCTCACTCTTCTCTACAGGTTTCTCTTGTTCCTACACCATTGCCTCTAGCACCACAACCTTTACTTTTACCTCGATAAGGAACTTTTATCATCTCTCAGCCTAACTTAAAATTGTGTTGACCTTTATCTTTTACTACCTAATACTATTACAACACCAGGTATCCCATGTTTCCAAGAGTAATATATTTAAACCACGATATGTTCTCAACTTTTATGCTAGCTCCAAACCTTCATCCAACTCTATTGAACCAATATCATTTACTCAGACCCAAAAATCTACACATTGGCGTAAAGCGATATGCAAGGAGATTAAGCGGAACCCCGATAGTTTGATTCCTTACTATAAAGCAAGTCTCATGATCAATAGATTTTATCAACAATCCGACGTTGATTTCACAAAGACATTTAGTCTCCAAAGGCTAGTGCTTATAATAATTAGATTTTAATAATATTTTTTTACAAGGGACTCTCATTGAAGACGTCTTTATGGAGTAATCTCTTTGCTTTATATATCCTTAGTATCCACGATATGTTTGTGTACTTGAAAAAGCTATTTATAGACTTTGTTAGGCTCCACGAGCCTGATATACTGAACTTGGCTTATTGTTGTCCTCTATTGGCTTCATTAACTCTAAGTTTAATGTCTCACTGTTTCTATGCCAACAATATGGTAGTACTATCTACTTTTTAGTCTATATGAATGACATTATTATTACAAGTGATAAACATATGGAGGTTCGAACATTTATTAAGTAATTGACCGATCAATTCTCTCTCAAAGATCTTGGTGACCTAAGTTATTTTCTCGACGTGAAAGCTACATTTATGTCTTCTGGACTCTTTATCTTATAGAGAAATTACATTTAAGATTTGTCATTTAAAATGAACACGTAGGACGTGAAAGTGGTTACCACTCCCCTATCTACCAACGAGTTACTCAAGTTATGTGATGGTAGTCTTGTTACAGACTCTACTCAATACCGATAAGTAGTTGACTCCTTATAATATCTAGCTCTTACCCATCTAGACATCTCTTTCGCAGTCAATAAATTATCATAATTTATGTATCAACCGTCTACTATGCATTAGGCTGTTGTCAAACGCATTTTACGTTATCTTAAGGGGACTATCGATCATGACATTTTTCTTCGGAAACACTCTCCCCTTCATCTCCATGCTTTTGATGATGCTGGCTAGGCTAAAAATATTGATGGTAGAACTTTCACATTAGAGTATCTTATTTTTCTTGATGGTAATCCAATCAACTGGAGTTCCAAGAAGCAAAAGACAATTGCTTGGTCTACAAATGAAGCTGAATACCGTATCATCGCTACTACTGTTGCTAAACTCAATTGGATCATGAATCTGCTTAAGGAGCTTCACATTGCCTTTGCTCTTATACTTGTCATTTATTATGATAACGTTAGTGCTGCTTATCTTTGTGCGAATCCAGTATTCTACTCCCGTATAAAAAATGTTGTTATCGACTTTTTTTTTCGTGCGAGATTAAGTTGTCCGTCAGTAGCTCCATGTTTTTCATGTACATACGGTTGATCAACTTGTCGACTCCCTCACGTAGTCTTTAACTCGTAAATTCTATTCCTTGCATTGATCCAAGATCAGCATCTTTAACAAGAGTTCGATCTTGCGATGGTATATTAATATATCAGATTTACCTAACTGAACGAGAAGATGTCGTTGACCAGTTGAGAAAATTTTTTCTTCCGAGACATGTATAAATAGATGCGGAAACAAAAAATCATATGCATTTTTTATTTTCACTTCATACATTAACAATTTGATGAGTCAATTTTGATTGTTGTTTATTTATTTAAAATATATTAAAAGAGGTATAATTTACAATTATTATTTCAGATACTATGAATTGAATAATATCAAATTGAGATTTTTAATAGGTGATGAATTATGACCTGTCCATTTTAATTTTTTTTTCATTCAATAGCATTTATTATATTCGAACACAAGATCTATTATTTATGTAATAATATATTAATCAATCCGAATATTTCAAACAACCTGTTGATATTGGTCATCATTTATCTAGCACGTAAAATTTCTTTCGGAAGAGGCTAAATATTTTTTGTTGAGTTCGAATGGGATGACATCCCGGGGTTTATGGTCACCGAAGTTGAATGGAACGATTCAAAGTCGAACCGTGTTCCTAATAGATACCTCCTCAGGAGCGGTGTCTTGCTTCGTGATTTCTGTGAACCCTGTTCTGCAGGTGAAGATAACGTCCGTCGACGAGCGGCCACCAGCACGCCAAGCAACACGAAAATCCCGCTGATTCGACGTGTGACGCGGGCGGTTGATCACCGTGTCGCTCCCATCACAGCCACTAGGACTCGGAAACGTCACCGACACGGGACACTTTATTGGTTCGTTTCGGTGGGTTTGTCGCGACCCCCGCACTCGATCCTGATAGACGAATTGCGTAAGCGCTTACGCCATTGCGAGATGTGGACACCCGAGAGACTCGGTTCCCAAACGCAACCTTGACAAGGATGCATTCCTAACTCGGTGCGCCTTAGCTGGCACGACGAGTTATTCCACGCCACGTGGTTGGATCCGCATCCGTCGCCGAAGCACCGCTTAGATCCAACCGTCCGTCTCCTCTTCGTTGTCCATAAATATACGACTCGATCGCTCTTCTCGTCATCTAGGGTTGCGTCGCCGCCTGTCCTACTATTGGTTCCCGTTCCTCCTTGGTTTCCGTCCTAATCTTTTGTGTCCGATCTGTTGCCTGAGCCAATCTCTTCGCTGTTCTACGGCCGATCTGATGTTTCGCCGGCATCGATCATCGACCATGCCCGATTTGATTTTTTGGCAGGTTGCTTGTCTTCGATGCATGGCCGTATGATGTTTCGGCGGATTTCCTCGCCGATCTATGTTTTTGAGGTGGTGTGCGGTGAGTTTGCCTTATATTTTTTCTTTTTCTGTTTCTGGATCAATTGTCGTCGTCTCTTCTGTGTCGGAGAAGAAATTTATGGTTCTAGTAACACGTAATTGCCGATTCTGTTGTCTCTTTATTTTGGTTGCATTTCTGACTATCTACTAAAGGCTAGATCGAACTGCTTATTACATGTTTCTTTAATCCCTAATCTTTTCTGTTCTTAACTTTCAAATTTGTCTTCACAGGTATAAAATTTTAGCAGCCGATTGCAGGATGCTTGGGGTCGTGCGGAGCTTCGGAGTTCGTGATTGGAGCGGCATCGGCCTATGATCGTGTACCTCGTTCTGGGGGGTGTTCATTGCCCTATAGGATCTGGCTTTTCACGCGGCGAATCGGGAGATGAAGATACATGTTTCAGACGAGGTTGTTGGTGGACGGATCCTCATCACGTCTCTGGTTTAAGTACTTAGAACTAGAGATGTTAATATGGGGTTCTTTCTGATGTAGAGCATCTGGAAAGCCGGGAATCTCCATCGAGGGTAAGGTAATATAGGGACATGTTCAGTCCGTTTATTCTTTTGTCACACCGACCTTTGCCTTGTTGGGTGCGCTCGCATGGCAGGTCAAAAAAACATAATAAAAAATGGTTTTTGTGTTTTTGGGGAGATCGCATGGGGTGTTTTTAGAACCCCGGGTTCTCCCCACGGTGTGCTTTTTGTGTCTCTTGTTCTACTCCGCCCTCCAGATTTCTTGCACGGTTTCCTCGGGACAAATCCTTCAACTTCCTGAATAGTTCCTTCTACCAACGTCATCCGCCAATATTCATCACAATTCGGAAGCATATTGAACATACTGAGGCACATCTACGGCAGTCGTCTGCATCCAATAAGGTACTATCTTCGTGCACGATGTGGTTGATTCATAGCCATCCAGCCAGTTGCAAGGTATGTATTTCTTAGAAGGTAGCGTTCGAACTTATGCAATTGAGAGATAATGCCTTAAATAATGCCGCATCTATCATTTTGTGATTATTTATCTATTACAAAGCCTCTGATAATATCCATAATAATCGTGAGCTACCGGTGTTTTGCCTCATCCCGGCTTAGACTACCGCTTTCGTTCTCGTTACTTTACAGTAATAAGTTTAACTCTTACGTTCTTGCCACAAATACCAAGTCGTTCATTGATGCTTGTGCAATTGCTGTGGTAGTTTGTCCACTCCCTCTACCCAATTCAAATTAGCTGTTTTTACTTGTTTGTCATGCCAAACGATGTACCCTGGCAAATGTCATTATGCCCCGGGCCTGAGGTTGTTGTGAGTGTATACTTGTTCGTAATGTTTCCTAGGATTGATGCGTGCTCGGCCACCCGTTACGGTCATTTGAGATTTGTGGATTCAGTTGCTGTGAAGGCTGGTGGCGATCTTGTGCTAATTGGTCCAGATTTGACGTCGGAAGAAATCCTTTGCGGCTCTTCGATTCGGTGACTTGGAGGTGCAGTGTGGTACCATCGTCGCTGAGTTTCAACTTCAAGACAGGCACATCTATTGCGACAAGCATGTTGGCCTTGCCCGGCTTCTACAATTTTTTCCCGTCGGTGCTGTTCACCTTATGCGTAAGATTTCAACTTGGTAACGCGCTAACAGCTGTGTAATGGTTTGCCCAACTATTTTATTCCTTTACTGCGTATCAAGCTTCATCTTACTTTACATACGTCCACATAATCACTTTGGAGGTTGTAATCGTGAATTTGTATGGTCTTAAGATGTCTTTTTAAGTTGGCATGTGATTATTCGTTCTTATCGCATTCTTTCGTTCGTTTGCTATTTATCAAATGTAGCCTAATGTTTTGTTTTTGTTTCAGGGCGTTCAAATTTATGTCAACATAGAGTATATCTGTCTTGAATGCTGTGCTTTAGCGTAATTTATTACATTTTATGTTCTATTAGGTTGGTACCGTGTCTATTATTTTCTCACTATTTATGAGTGGTGCTGTTGTATCAAAACTTAGTTTAGTCTTTGTTTCCTTGAGGATTGCAACGCGGGCATCTCCTTCCTAAATTTCTCCAAAGTAGAATAAATTGCATATGTAGTGATAGTGTAAAAAAATATTCTTTGGTTGTATTACTTGTTGTTTTGCATTTAATACGATTTATTACTAGCTTTACCAATCGAAATTCCATAGCCTACTGTTTGTTTAGTCTGGCCGACTGTCGTCGTCTATTTGGTTACCGTTGGATGTTTTCACTAAAAGTAAATATCTTTTGTTTAGAGTTATTCATCCACCGGTGGTGTGGTGTCCTGTGGAGATTCCAAACTGAAAATGGTTTAATCTACTGGATTTGTTGTGATCAACAACCATTTAAATGCTGATCGCTGTTGATCAACATCCAGTCAATTCGTGTATCAGACCTGCATTTAAATACGAGGCTCAAATCATAGGTTGCGAGTGACGTCATCTTTTCTTATTTATTCATTTTTTATGGCGGACGTGCTGCATTTGGATCTTTAAGCTCAAAATGGCAGAGCGCTCAGTCATTTGAGTTTCAAATGGCTCGAGAGGGTGGTGGTTCGAATCCATCAAGATCCCCTCCATCCAATTACTTTCTGCTGATGTTTGTCCGATGTTTCATGTTCAAATCTGGACCTGATAAATTTATTTTTGAAAAATGTAATGTGTTTTTTATATAAAAACCCTTGCTTGTGTCCTTGATACTGTAAAATTGTTTTTTTATAGGTAATTTCTGTCATTCCTCTGGGAATACTAAAATGCCTCGCGTACATTTTTTTGGTAAAATATCAAAAGCATTTAATTGTTTTAAGGGTTCAAATGTTTTACTATTCATTTCTGAGTCTGATTATTCATTTCTATGACTATTCTTCAGACACTAACTCGTTAGAAGGAAATAAATAAATGATTATTATGTTCCAGATAAAGTTAAAGGTGCGAATGAGCAGAAAGTAAGATCTCAAATAAAATTTAAATGGAGTAAAACAAATTAATTTACATTATATAAATTAGATGTAGTGGGAAAACATTAGATGACCTGTTGATTTCACGATGAAGAAATGAAATATTGTATTTGGTAGTGATTAGAAAAAATTAAATTTAAGATGGAGAAATTAAATATTAAATTTGGTATTGATATTATATAATAAAAAATTAAATAGGATTAGGAGATGATCTTGAAGGATATTTTGCTGGCAAGTTGTGGTAAACTAAGATTTAACTTACTAGTGATGAGTGATTTTTGACGGGTCAACGGGCAATAAGTGGTAATGACTCCGAGAGGCATCGAGAGATGTCCTTTTCACAGAGTCGGATCAAGCGTCATGAACGATCACAAGCTATAGCATCTACATTTGCTATTGTACTTTGTGTCGTAGTTATAATGTCACCACTATTTGATTTTGTATGTGTGCGTAATCTCATTTGTGTTGATTGGAAAGAGATAAGAAAGTTCTAGAGAAATTCGTTGGGCCTTAGATATGTATCTTGTGATATTTTTGCTCAGTGGTTCCTGTGATGTCCTGCATGGAGGTTTACTCAGAGTTGGGATGCGTTCGATGTGACCCATCCGATGATAAAGTGTCTCAACTAAGAGTGTTTAGTATATAAAGAGAGTTCTAGTGAAAGGGCTCCATTAGTATTTTTTTTAATGTCTTTTATACTCATGGGACGATAGAAAGTCATAACTCGACCTTTAATGCTGACGGTGTCTTGAGTTGAGTTGGGGGTACGATACTATTGAGGCTTAGGGCTTTAGTCGACTGATCGATGTGAGATGGTGTTGGGTTTGACATCAAGCTTGTTGTTGTGAAGGTCGACTGACATTATGCTAAGTTGGATGAGGCTACACCACTTGTCTCGGGCCATTGGATGATGTGGTCTAGTGAGCTAGCTCTTGGGACTGACATGGCCTATGGATCAAGTTGGCTCTTTAGTTGTCATATCATTCTTCCCCTCCCGAGAAAGGTTTTTCCAGAGCTCCTCAGGGAGGGGTGCTAGGAAAGGCTTTATTCGCTCGCCATTGTTGGCCGTCATGGAGGCTTACTCAGAGTTAGGGTGCGTCCGATGTGACCCATCTGATGATAAAATGTCTCAACTAAGGTGGTCTCGAGTGTTTAGTATATATGGAGAGTTATAGCGAAAGAGCTCCATTGGTGTTTTTCTTTGGAGTGTCTTTTATACTCACCGGGCGGTAGAAAGTCGTAACTCGACCTTTAATGCTGACGGTGTCTTGAGCTGAGTTGGGGGTACGACACTGTTGAGGCTTAGGGCCTTAGTTGACGGATCGATGTCAGACAGTGTCGGGTTTGACATCAAGCTTGTTGTTGTGAAGGTCGACCGACATTATGCTAGGTTGGACGAGGCTACATCACCTGTCTCGGGCTACTGGATGATGTGGTCTAGTGAGCTAGCTCTTGGGACTGACATGGCCCATGGATCAAGTCCGCTTGCCAATTGTTGGCTATCGTCCATTCTTTGGGGGAATTGCTCACCCAAAGGTGGTGCATCTTGATTGATTTACGTCTAGTCGAAGCTCATGGATTGGTCAAGGTATTAGGCTTAGGCGGTGCTAAAGGACTAGTCGAAGTGTTGAACTCGGGCAAAACTGATAGAGTGGCCGAGTGGCCGAGAGGCTAAACTCGGGCAAAGGTTGATGGATTTGTTGAGATGCTGAACTCGGGCAAATATTAATTGACTTGTGTCGAGATACTAAACTCGGGCAAAGACTAATGGGTTGGCTGAGGTCCCGAACTCGGGCACAAACTAATAGATTTGGCATACATGCTAAACTCAGGCAAAGAATGATGGACTGGTCGAGATGTTGAACTCGGACAAAGAATGATGGATTTTATCGAGATGTTGAACTCGGGCAAGGACTGATGGACTGGTCGAGATCCTGAACTCGGGTATAGCGTGATGGATTTTGTCGAGATCCCAGACGGGCAAAGATTGATGGACTGGTCGAGATCCAAAACTCAGGCAAAGGCTACTGGATTTTGTGAAGATCCCGAACTCGAGCATAAACTGATGGATTTTGCCGAGATGTTGTACTCGGGCAAAGTCAAGATCCCGAAATCGGGCAAAGACTGATGGATTTGTCGAGATATTAGGCTCGACCAAAGATTGAAGGACTGGTCAAAGATCCTAAACTCGGGCAAAGACTGATTGACTAGTCGAGATACTGAACTCGGGCAAAGATTAAAAGGCTGGTCGAGATATTAGACTCGAGTAAAGATTGAAGGACTGATTGAGATTCTGAACTCGGGTGACGACTTAATAATTGTCGAGATTTTGGACTCTGGCAAAAATTGATGGGCTAGATGAGATTTTGTCACATTGTCAATTTTATCGTGTATGTTGCATCAATCTATCGCGTTAGTTAGCAGCGGGTGTCAAGTGTGATTTCACACCCGACGCCGAGATCCCCTTGGTGTCATACGAGATTTTGCATCTGGCATCGGGATCTGCTTATCACGTGGCATGTTGTTTGTACGCGACGTGTCCGACCTCTTCTTTCTTTTGCTCCTCTCTTTTTTTTTGGGACGCATTTAATGCAGCTCTTAGGTCTTCACTATCTCGAGCAGGTGAACTGTCACTATGCGGGAGTTATCCTTTATAAGCCTTAACTCATCAGCTAGAGAGCTCTTCATTTCTGCTCGTTTTTGTTTTGCCTCTCGATCTTTGTCTTTGCCTAACCCTTCGGTTGTCTTTTGTTAGATCTGGTCGGGATGACATTTTCCATGACCACCCTTGTTCTTCCTCCCTCTCCTCACCCTCGTTGAGTTCTTCCTCGGTTCCTTTGCCCAAGGCAAGGGTTGGGCGACTAGATAGCCTCAAGGTCAAGATGTCGAGTTCGTCCTCGGGTGTGATGACCTAGATGGATGTGAAAGCCTTAAAGGCTTTTGGGATAATGAAGTCATGCCATGACTTAGACTCAGTTGTGTCCATCGAGTGTCTTGTTGCACTCTGGGAGTACTACAGCATCCCGGGTGAGTTTATTCTTCATGCCCCACTACCGCGACAGCGTCCGTACGACCCTTTCCTGAACGAGTTTAGTGTGCATGTCAACGCCATCGAGGTGGGGTTGTGGTTCTCGCTCCACCCTGTGATCGAGGAGTGTCTTGAGTGGTGGCGAATATCGTCAAGTTAGATAACACCAACTTGTGGCGCTACATGATTGCATTCCTCGGGAAATGTTGTGGGCTGGCATTGTCCCAACCGGTAACTTGTTCATGGTGTGTTTTCGCTTATGCGAGGGTTAGGGTGGTTATTACTTGATCGCCCGAGTCGGGTTGGAAGACCTAGCACCTCTTCATTAGTGATTGTCAGGGGTGGGGCTACCGTCTTGAGTGATCGGTCCACTCCTTGAGCAATGTCCTTCCTATCTTTCTGATGAGGAGTCTGACCTAATGAGATGGCTGAAGGGGATCCTTTCAATTGCTCAGGCAATAAGGGACATGATCAAGTTGTGGCTGGTCGAGGCGAGTCTCAATTCGAACCCTCGGGGTCCGTTGAACGCTTTCGCTTCTTTGTTGTCCGCTGTATGGTTTTCTTGTAGATGCTAACCTGTTTCTCGATACGCAAATATGGTGAACTTGCAAGAGTTGAGGGGCATGTCGAAGCCCACTGTCGAGCGGTCAAAATCCGCTACGAGGGCTCCATGGGGTGTCGCGATCGCTCCCACGTCTTCCTCGGAGGTTCTCGTCGAAGTGGCGATAAAGCAGCTTGCCGGGGCATTAGTAAGGCACTCGTCCGACGAAGATGGCCATCCACGCAAGAAGCAAAAAATGTTGACGCGAAAGCATAAGTCCCATCACGAGGAAGATGGCTCGAGGGTACAAGCTGACCGGACTCTGCAAAGAGGTGGAGGAGCTGAATGAAATGAAATTTGACCTCTCATTTGTTTTAAAGAACAGGTTATCAAATCTGACTCGCTCCTTATGCTGGGCCGAGCCGGATACCAATATCTTATGGGCCGCTTATGTCCAACCCCGCACTTAATAAAAATAAAACGCAATCATATTAAGGGGCATTCCGAGAATTGAACTCGGGACCTCTCGCACCCTAAGCGAGAATCATACCACTAGACCAAATGCCCTTTGGTGAATAGTTAAATAAGTAACGAGTCATATATATATAGATATATATTGCTGCATTTTAGACATCCAAACACTCCTCGCTCTCAAGAAGAGAGCGAAGAAAACGAGGTTGCTAACGATTTCAACCAGAAAATGTCTGCATCCATCTGTGAGTCTCAGAGTGCAGATTACAAGTTTGAACTCAGCAGTAAAACAACTGAAGAGTCATAAGAACTGTGTTGGAGTCATGTGAGATGATGGAAAGAGTTTTTGCAGCCCCCTATAGCTGATTTCAGATTGGAAATGCCATTTCTTTTGTGTCTGTGATTTCAGAAAATGAAAGTTAGAGAGAGAGAGAGAGGGGTAGAAATATTACATCTGGTTTTTGTGAGGAAAAGAAGCCCCAATCGCAAATGGAAGAATGAAAGCTGGGTTCAGTTTGGCCTTTAATAATGTTGTCCAGTGGCTCAAAATCAATTTTAAGCTGTGTGCTTTCTCAATAAGATAAACTTTACATTGGCAGGCAATTGTAATCTAAACATGAAGAGGAGGATCTCAAGCACAAGGAGGACTCGGAGTCGACCGATTGCACGACTCATGCTCTAGCCGGCTATGCGAACCCGCAAACAATGAAAGTTTAAGAATTCCTTAAGCAACGGCCCGTGACCATTCTCATTATAGTATGGTTCGACAAACGAACAAGTTGAGTTGAGCATCAAGAAGAAGCTAGATCGGTATCATAAGTTGTGCGCAAGTAAGCTGCAAAGGAAACAACAAGAGTAGTCGGACAAGAATCCTCATAGAATCTAGTATTGGCGCCTAAAGAAGTAACCAGTTATTCAGAGGAATCAACAGTAAGAGCTCCCGATGTAGAAGCTTTAGAAAGTGAGTCAACAGTCATAGGTGAGGTTAAAAAGTCTGAGCCAGTAGCCGAGTGATGGAGGATGACTTGCTGAAGTCAGCCCGGGACATGGCGATGTTGAAGACCGAGTTGCCCCCTAAAATTATCGGCAAGTACAAGGAGTCACTTGACTTCCAAATGGACTTACAGCGTGTCAGGCAGGAATCTGACGAGTACGAGTACTGGGTTGCACTGGCTCAGTTCCGAGCTTGGTATCCCGACCTCGAAGTTGAAGAGAACCCATTCATGATTCTGCCCGAGGACTCCAACGTCCAAATGGAGGCGGAGCAACCTTTTGACGACTCTCTACCTCCCGAAGATTAGGACGTACTTACTATGTTTCGTTAGTCAGGTGCAATTTTATATTTCGATCGCCCGACCACTTCTGCATGCCTTTGTTTTGCTTGTTTGGGCATCGTTTTAGTCTTTTCGCCCGACCTAGCATGCATTGCCTTTTCAATCATTGCAAACGACTTTTCTTCAACTACTAGTTGTTGGCTACACATAAAATTTTCTTAAATTTGATATATGCAAAGTTCTTCACAGCAGCTTCCCTTTTATTGTGGCTAAGGTGTAAGTCCCTTCTCAGACAGTGTCGACGACGCCGTATGGTCCTTCTCAATTTGAGGCCAGCTTGCACCAAGTACATGTCAGGTCACTAACCTTGGCTTTTCGCAGGACCAAGTCGCTTGTTCTGACCTGCCAAGGGCACACCTTACGGTTGTAAAGCCTAGTAACGACCTTCTTATATGCAAGGGCTCTTAGATGTGCCTCGGTTCGTCATTCCTTTAGCAAATCGAGGTTCTCCCGTAACTAGTGTCCGAGGCTTGCTCCTTGTGGAATTTGACCCATAGGGTGGGGTAGACTACCTCAGACCAATGGACTACCTTGGTGTCAAAGGTGAGGCTGAAAGGCGATTCCCTGGTCGAGGTCTTCGAGGTCTTGCAAGATGCCCATAAGATACTTGAGAGCTCCTCCACCTAGGTACCATGCACCCCAGCAATCCTTCTCTTCAATCCTTCAAGTATTGATCAGTTGGTGACTTCGGTGAGGACATTGGCTTGGGGGTGCACGACCGAACTAAATTTCAACTAGATCTTGTAACTTTGACAGAAGGACTTGAACTTGGGGTTGTTGAATTGGGTCCCGTTGTCGGTGATGATGGTTATCGGGATGATGAACCTTATGATAATATTCTTGAAAATGAACCCCTCGACTTGCTTCTCGATAATTGATGTTAAGGGCTCGGCCTTGACCCATTTGGTGAAATAATCGATCCCAACTATAAATAATTGGTTGGGGAGAACGGATTGAGGAGGTCCATTCCCCATTGCGCGAAGGGTCACATGCAGTCGGTAGTGGTGAGGGGCTTTGCCGGTTGATGCTAAATCCGAGCGTGCCTTAGGCATTGCTCGCTCTTTTGAACATAGGCTTGGGTGTCTCAGCGTATGATCAACCAGTAGTATCCCTGTCATAAGATTTTCAATGCCAACGTTCGGGCGCCGATGTGCTCCCCACATATCCCCTTATGGGCCTCGGCCAAGGTAGTTTGGGCCTCGATCGGGGACAGGCAACGAAGTAAAGTTTGGCTAAAGGCTCTTCGATAAAGTCGTTCATTGACCATGCAATACCAAGCCTCGACTCGCCTAATCCATCGGGTGATCACTTTATCCTCATGCAATGAGTCGTCTTTCTAGTAGCGGAGTATCTTGTCGGCCTAACTCTGTTCGACCTCGATTATGGGCACCTCGGGGATGCTGATGGTCATTCTCAAGAGGTTTGCTATCCCGGGCTCCTTCTCAGAGTCACGCTCGTAGGCCAACCATTATTGCTTGTTGGCTTATATGTTATTAGTCCATGGTACCTTTGAAATGGTGAAATGTCTAAAGGCGCCGATGAGCTGATGTGCCTCGCTCGACAAGGTTCTTGATCATAGACACTTTTCGGGCCTCGTACTCCCCATCGACTGGTCCAACCACTAGCTGTGAGTCGGTGAAGACCTCGATTTCCTCCACATGTAGCTTGGCGACCAACCTTAGGTCGAATAACAACACTTCATATTCTGCTTTGTTCTAAGTAGCTTTGAACTCAAGCCGTAGTGCCAGCTTATACACCTAGTCGGGGGGACCTTTCAGGATGAGACTAGCTCCACCCCTCTCAGCGTTGGCTGATCCATCAACGTTTGGGCCTTGATCCCTGTCCTTGGAATGTACTAGAGGTCAAACTCTCTGAGCTCTATTCCACTTGAGCATTCGACCTGCGACATCAAATTTAGAAAAAACCTAATGGAGAGGTTGATCGATAATCATCTTGATGGGATGCACCTGGAAGTAGGGCCTCGGCTTCCTTGCTATGATGACCAAAGCTAATGCTAGCTTCTCGATCGGTGGGTAGTGTTCCTTAGGATTGTTCAGGATGTGACTGGAGTAGTACACTAATTGCTGCTTTTCTCCATTAAGCTTGACCAGAACCGAGTTTATGGGAGTAGTGTAAGATAGGACTTCAGTTGCTAGAAAGCTTACTCGCATTCAGGAGTCCAACTGAAATCTTTAGCGTGCTTTAGGTCTCGGAAGAAAGGTAGGCTCTTATCGCCTACTTGGGCGACGAATTGACTCAATACAGCTAGCCTCCCTATAAGCCATTGGACCTCATTGATAGTCTGAGGTGATTGTATCCCCTTGATTATGCCTACTTTCTCGAGATTCATGTCGCTTCCATGTTGGTGTATGATGAAGCCAAGAAATTTGGCTGATGAAACTCCAAACACACTTCATAGAGTTGAGCCTCATCTTATACCTTTTCAACATTTGGAACGTCTCGGCAAGATCCAAGAGATGAGTATTGTCGAGTCTGCTTTTGATGATCATGTCATCGATGCAGACCTTTTGATATGGTCTTTGAACATATGGTTGACCATTTGCTGGTAGGTGGCTTTAATGTTTCTGAGTTCGAACGACATTACTTTGTAGCAGTAAGTGCCTCGGTGGGTGATGAAAGTAGTGGCTTCTCGATCTCCCAGCACCATTTGGATTTGGTTATAGCCTGAGAATGCATCCATGAACAAAAGTAGCTCGTGGCTCATGGTGGCATCCACTAGCTAGTCGATCCTTAAGAGTGAGTAACAATCTTTCAGATATGCCCGATTGAGGTTGATATAATCAATACACATACGCCAACTTTCATTAGTTTTCTTAACTGGTACAATATTGACTTTTGTAATGAAACTAACATCTAGCAATTGACCCACTTCATCTTCCATGGCTCTCTGTCAGTCGGGAGAAAACTTCTGTGGCTTTTGTTTCACCAGTTGTGCCTCGTGTGTTATGTTGAGATGGTGCTCCGCTACTTTTGGGCTAATTCCAAGCATATCCCTTGGGAATCAGGCAAAGACGTCAGAGTTTTGTTTGAGGAATTCCACAAGCTATATTTGTTGGCTTTCGGCGAGCATCGACTCGACCTTTACAACCTTGACGGGCGTTTTGGTTCGAGGGGGACGTCGATCACCTGCTCCATGGGCTCGGAACATAGGGTGGCCTTATTGGGATCTCGAGGATTGTTATCGGCGCTTTCAACCTTCCCCTTTTAGGCAGAGCTGTCACTATTAAGTACCATTGCTTGGACTCTCCAGGATCGCTCCAGCTTCACTAATCCCGAACCTGGTTGGGAACTTTATGATTTGATAGTATATTGAAATGACTGTTCTCAGCTTGTTGAGGGTCGGGTGACCAATAATCACATTATATGCGGAGGGTAGCTCGACCACTATGAATGAGACTATCAAAGTCTTCGACCTTAGCTCCTCTCCGATCGTTACCAGGAAGGTGGTGGTGCCAAGCGAGGAGATGGAGTCTTTAGTGAATCTTGACAAAATATAAGTCATAGGGACAAGTTCCCTGTCAGTTAAACCCATAATCCCTTTATCGACCATAATCCTCTTGACCCTGGTATTCACGATCCTCACTGAGATCACCAAAACATCATCGTGGTCAGGGTATTCTTCCTCCCCCGACCCAAAGGTGATCTCGGGGTCCGGCTGGCGTCTCAGCCTTTTCTCCACTATTGCCTGGGTGTACACCTTTCGGGCGGAAGAGCTATCTCCCTCGGAAGCAGGTCCACCGACAATAACATCGATTTGCTTTTCTATTAGCCCTTTAGGGTAAGGTGAGGGGTCTCGACTATAGCGGTTGCCCGAGGCTTGACGTAACGATTGAGATGTCTTTAGTGAATGAGATCCTCAATCTGGTTCTTGAGGTTATGACACTCTCAATGTGATGATCATAATCATGGTGGAAACAACAGTATCTCCTTTTGTCCCGTATCTTTGGGCGCGTCTTCATCTGGTTGGGGTTCCTAAGGAGCCTTTTTTTTTTATTTAGAGGAAGATTTCAGTCCGAATAGAGTTAAGAGGTAATGGTGGCATCCTCAGAGTTGGCATCTTAGGTCTATCCAGTCTCCTTCTTTGTGTCCCAAAGGTTGTCCTCGAGACTACTCTGTGCAGAGGTGCTTTTGGTCCTTGTGTTTCTTGGCCACTAGGGTCTCGGCGATGATTTGTTGGTTTGCTCTTTATAGCATTTCGGGAACTATTGCAGGCGGGCGCTCGACCAGTGACCAAAAAAACCTTGAAGGTCGCAGATCCATTATAAAGGCTTGGATTGCAAGCGAGAGGTGTGCGTCGGTGACCCCTTGGATTTTTGCTGTGAAGTGTGCAACAAACTGTGTTAGGGGTTTGTCATCTTTCTAGCTCAGGTCGAGAAGTGATACGAAGGTAGGCTTCGGTCGGCCGCTAGCCAAAAAGCTCAGCTCGAACTCTTTTGTGAGTTGGTCAAAGAAAGTGACGGAGGATGCTTAAGGTGGTTATACCACATCCGAGCTGGCCCTCACAGGGTCATTAGGAAAACTTTGCACATTAGCACATCTGAGGTGTTGCAGAGGGTCATTTGAGCCCAGGAGGCAGCATCATGCTCTACATGATCCGAGCTATCGTCGTTGGCTTCTAGCTTCGGGAGTAAAAAACAGAGCGAGACTAGTCTATCTTGAATTTCTAGTGTGAAGGGTGAGCTGCCCTTGAAGCTTTTCCCAAGTTTCTTCGGCGACTTGATGAACTCCTTTTGGACCTCGTTCAGTCGCCGATTTACTTGTCGCAACTATGCTCAGAGAGAATCCGTTGAGTCAGAAGAGATGGTGTCCAGCTCGGTAGGCATGGAGGCTCTCAGAACAAGCATCGAGAATCCGTCTACGGCTTATGTGGTTCCCGACCTGACCTCGGGAGGGAAGCGTTGTCCCTCGACTTCGGCAGGTTTGGATGGAAATCCTTCCGAGGCGTGAGCATGTCGGGCCAGATTGTTTGGGGCGTCGATTGCGAGAGCACCAACAGGTGTGCCAGCTATGGAATATATGGTATAATAACCTATATCATCCCGATCAACGTCTGCACTTGATGGTAAGGCCGAGGAAGGCTTCAGCAGTGACAATAGGTGGTTTCGGGTTTGGCACATGAGGAGAGAAACTCGGGTCATTGAATATCCTCTAATAGTAATTCGGAGTGAGGGCAGGCAGGTTCCCCCCTGGATGTTGAGGGCTTGTGGGGCAATAGTGCCTTCCCCCCTGAGGTGCATTCTATTTGTGTTGTTCTATGGGTGCTCTTGCGACATCGTGCTCTCCTTTTAGTGCAAAAATGTCACTAGAATTTGTGTCATAGTCGAGGAGTCAACATAACTTAGTTTCGCCTACGTGCGTAAGCTCATTCGTATCGGTCGGAAAGACGCAAGAAAGCTTGAGAGAGGTCCGTCGAATCTTGGACGTGCGTCCCAGGATACTCTTGCTAGGATATGTGCCTCGGGATATTCTTGCTCAGAGGCACCCGTGGGATTCTATACCAAGGCCTAGTCGGGGTGGGTGGCACCCAATGTGGTCCCTCCAATGATCAACTTAATGCCTCAATCAAGATGGTCTCGAGCATTCAGTATGTAGATAGAGTCCCAACGAGAGAGCCCCACCAATGATGTTCCTTGGGTTGGCTTCTATACTCAACGTGCGGGAGACAATCGTACCCCGGCCCTTAATGCCGATGGTGTCTTGAGCTGAGCTGGGGGTATGACACTGCTAAGTCTCAGGACGCCGATTGGCGAGTCGATATCAGATGATGTCGTTTTTCGAGTCTCGAGCTTACTGTTGTGATGGGTTGATCGACACTATGTTAGGTCGGACGACACTGTGATAACTCTAACGATGTTGTGCCAGGTCGAGGCTACGCCACCTGTCCCGAGCCATCGGGTGATGTGGTCTCATGAGCTGACTTCCGGGACTAACATGACCCATGGACCGAACCGACCCACTATCTACCCTATCATATTGAACGACGAAGAGCATGACACTGCTAAGGTTCCATTAGATAAAGTAAGAGTATTAGGAGAACAAAGATATGATTGATAATTATGACATTGTTAATGTTAAAATTTAATATTGCTCGATGGAAGTAAAATTTAAAAAAAATAATATTTCAAAGATATTCCTTAGTAAATGCAAGCAATTTTTTTTGTTCTTTTCTCATATCTTCACAAGAAGTGGCCAACGAGCAGGCGAGCGATGAGTGGTTTTAGACATCAAGCGACATCCGATGACAGGCAGCCAAGGAGCAAGTGCCAAGCAACATCCGACGATAAGCAACCAATGGGCAACATCTAAGCGGTGGCGATGTCGAGTGGCATCGAGCAATATCTTTCTTTTGGTCAAACAACATCAAGCATTGAGTCGATAAGGGCGATAGGATTCCAGAACGAGCAAGAGGGCACTCTTAGGGTGCAAAGGTCAAACCAAGAACTCCATTTTTCTGAATCGATAAGTCGCACAGAACAAGCAAAGGGCTTAAGAAGGAAGGCCATAAATCAAAGAGAGTAAAGACAATAATGCAACCTTTCCCACTTGCTGCTGACTTGAGAACAGCTTCTCCGCACCAACCATTGGTAGCAGAAGTAGATGAAGTAAGAGATTTTGAGAGCAAAGATATAATTGATAATTAAAAAACTATTAATAGTAAAATTATATTTTATTGTTTTGATAAGATTTGCAAATAGTAGGTAGTTGCTAAAAACACACTTCCCTCTTGAACAGAAAAGTCATGATTGACTTAATAGTTTAAATATTTTAATTTTTAACGATGGACCAAACCGGTTGGGTTCAAATTTATAACCATGGGTCGAACTATCCCTTCATTTATTTACTGATCTAATTATTGTGTTAAACAATTTTGAAAAAAATATCGCTCAGAACGAAGCCTCTAACATCAACAACGCACTCTTGTTTCTTTGTGCTTCGTTCTCCAGTATGCTTCATGCTTCTACCAGCCCTGAACAGGCCATCTCCTGTCGGGGTCCGGCAGCCACGACGACCACCTCCTCTTCCCCTCTGCCGACCACACCACGATTGCTGCCTTCTTCGTATCCTCCGCCGTCGCTCTCCTCGGCGGCTCGCTGACCTTCCGGGTGAAGGAGTCCGTCAAGAGCCGCCAGACCCCGAATCTCCGCGGCTGCCGCGGTGGCTCGCCCGGCGGCCCCAGGGACTGCGACAGCCTCTCGTACTTGGCCATCTGCGCGCACTCGGAGGAGACGGATGACTCCAGCAGAACTCGACAGGTGCGCGACCGGCCGAGGGGTGGGTCTCTCCTGTACAACCTGAAGCTTCCGTCAAGCTCCTCCATTTGCTCCCCGTGGTTCCGCAGCCCAAGAAGAAGAAGATGAAGAAGAGAGAGAGAGGCCAAATTGATGAATGAATAGAGATGGAGAAAAAGGGAGGAAAGGATCAATACGGCGTCAGATGGAGTGATGAGGAATGGTTTGAACGTTCTTCTTAGTGCCTAATTGCTGTTGACTCCTGTCACCAGTTGACCAATCTCCGCGTTCTTTCTGCGTCCTCCACAGACACAGTGGCAGCATCATATTAACGTCTTAAGGAATGGATTCTGGGTCAAAGTCAAACTTCATACGACTTAAGCATGATGAGTGGAGTCAAACGTTTCTTAGCACCGAAGGACTAATATAAAGCAAATTTCGCAAATTTTGCTTTCCGAAGCTGAGAATGTAATCAAATCCCCTATTTTAAGTATATTTATTAATAAAATTTAGAAAATAATTATTCAAAATTTCAAGTTGGATGATGTGGAGGGTTAATGAAAATAATTATTCAACATTCCAAGTTGGATAATTGTTCAATATTTTTTACTAATAAATAAAATAAAAAATCTTCTATTCCCGTAAGTATTTATTTTTTGAATTAAAATATATTATAATAATTATTCATATTATATGTGGTTTCTTAAATTTTTATCTTGCATGATACTAGTTGTAATATTTGATTTATGTTAGATTTATACAATAGTTGATTAAAAATATCATTTCATCTATTATATAATTTTATCTTTTTAATTTGCTACTATTTATTATCTTTTAATGATTTAATGCTCATGATCATATATTTCCATAATTCAAAATTCAAAGAATTTATGAGAGTATTTCTTAGGCTAGAGCCCATCTCGTAGGTCAGGGCCCATCTCGTAGGTCAAGGTCCATCTAGTAGGCTAACTCGGCTCAACCCAACATATAAGATTATTTCTCTAGGTATTTGATATAGATTAACTTTTAGATATCTATTTATTTTATAATTGACTTATAGGATTTTTAACTCTGTTGTTGAAACTTTTTAATTTTTGATTTTTAGAGTAAATTTTCATTAGGATTAGATTATATTCTAGGAAAGCAAACCTTTTTTTTACTGCTAAGTAGAGCTAGCTAGATTTATTTTTGAATTAACATCACTATGATTTTTAATAAAGTCAATGGCTACTTTTGACCTATTTTATGAAAAAATAAATTATAATAAATATTTATAATTTATACATATTATATATATATATATATATATATATATATATATATATATATGGTTCTTGATGTACATGTAGAAAGATATTGTGATTCTATGAAAAAAAATCAAAATGTGATATCTTTTTATGGTATCAAAGCAAGACTTAGGGTAAGTAGGTGTTTGGGTCCTACAATTAATTTTGACTAATTATTATCTTTTGGCCTATTATAAGAGCAATGAAGCTAATTCAAAAGAATAATGATCATGTTTCTTGGGGTGCTCGTGGTTGCAATGCTATCAACCTACACACTTAGAAAGGTGTTCAAGCAAACCCTAACTTGGAGGTTTCATATATCTTGGAGCAAATTCAATCCTTACATAGTCTAGAGCAGATTCAGTCCCTGACATAGCAGAATGCACCTTGTGTTCCAGCACTTGTCAACGCTCTATATGACGTACATTGGGTCTTTAGTGTTATTGGAGGTTACTTTGCAGGTTAAGAGGAGTGTGATAGAGCTCAACAATGTGAAAATTATACCTTGGATCACTTTAAGAGATTAGGATCACTTGTCCTTAATGGTAAGCCAAATCTATTTTTTGTTGAATGTTAGGATCCGTCAAGTGCAGAACATATTTGAAGCTATTGAATACAAAGAAATCAAAAGGTGTCTTAATTCTTTTATTTTGGAAGAAAAGACAAATACTTCTCATACTTCAAAAGGGAGGATGTTGGTGGCAAGAGACGATGACTTGGGAGCAATTTAAGAATGTATTTTACGAGTAGTTAACTTTCCTGATTTAGTCCACTTCTAGAAGCAATAGGAGTTCCTTAGTATCCACCGGGGAAGTAGAACTGTGATAAAATATGATAATTATTTCACTGAGCTAGCCTAATTATCTCCACATATTAATAAATATTAAAGAGCTCGTCACTTTGAGAAGAAACTTTATCCATCAATTAGAAATTTTATTTATATACTAATTTTATTAATATATATTGAAGCATTCAATCAAGCTCTACTTGTGAAAAAAATTAGATGAATTACAATAAGCAAATAATCAAAAGTGATTTTTTAGTACTATACTATTTTCATATAGGGGATCATATTCAGGACCTTTAAAGAAGGACAAGGGTAGAACATCAATAGGCAGGAGCTCCCAGTAATCAACTTACCATAAGATGTTATTTTTATAGAAAGACTGATTGTGTTTCCACCACATGCTTTGTGAGACAACGTGTATACTTCTTTTATCAACAATTAAGGCACATGTTGAAGGACTGTCTACATAAACAACATCAATGCCGAGCTCCACAGCAAACATCTAAACAATAGTAGTCAGGACATAGAGGAGGAGGTCAGTCGAGGATCTATGCACTCACCCATCAAGTTACCGAAGCTTCAGGATATATCATTTAAGGTATAATCATACTCTATGGTATGTTTGCTACTATACTTTTATATTCTGATTTTACACTAGTTTTTATATCATCTTATTTTACTATGAGACTACATAAGAATCCTAAGACAATGAGTAATGTATTAATAGTAGCAACAATAGTTGAAAACTCTCTGGTAGTTGATTAGATATTTAAATACTATGTTGTTACTGTTTAAAGTCATGATTTGCTAGAGTTTTGTAACTTTGATGCTCTATTTTTGAAATACTATTACTCTTTGACCCCTAGATCAACCAATCTTTTAGTTCATTGGGATTCAGGAAAATTTTATTCCTATTATTTCAACCTTAAGTGCAACTCAACTATTACTGAAAGAAAGTTATGGGTACTTGGCCTTCCTTTTTGGAGAAAAATCTAATAAGGTAGTATTAAAGGATATCCCTATTGTACATAATTTTTCAAATATTTTTTCTGATGATATGCTTGGATTGCCACCCGATAAGCAGATTGAATTTAATCAAAGGTGATGAAGGCTTGCAAACAAACATAATAATTCTTGCTTTGAGAATGAGTTATTACCTTACAAAAAATGCCCCTTTTCCTATGATGCTTAGCCCATTGTATAAGTTGAGATCTTTTACAGGTAAGATATATATTAACTTTCTTTAGTAATTACATAAGATCTATCTTGACTAATAAAGTTTACAATTGATCTTCTACTTAGTACTACACCTGTTTCAAAACCTCCTTATAGGATGGCATCAATTGAGTTGGAGGATTTAAATAAATAGATTCAAGAGCCTTTGGATGAGGGCATCAATTGAGCTGTTTCTAAACCTCCTTATAGGATGGCATCACCTAAGGGTGCTCCTGTCCTATTTGTGAAGAAAAAATATGGATATATATAGTTATGTTTTGATTATAGGTGGCTCAATCAAGTGACCATAAAGAATAATTATCCATTTTCTTAAATAGATGATATATTCGATGAAGTTTAAGATACTTAGGTATATTCGAAGATTAATTTGAGGTTTGGGTATCATCAACTAAAGATAAGGGAATGAGATGCAGAAAATTAGAATAAGATATGATCATTATGAATTCTTAGCAATATTTTTCGGACTCGTGAATGCACCAACTGCTTTCATGGATCTCATGAATAGAGAGTTTCACCCTTATCTTGATAAATTTATAATTATGTTTATTGATATATTTTGATATACTCCAAAAGTAGCGTAGAACATGAATATCATATCAGAATAAGAGAAATGGTATGCCAAATTGAGCATGTATAATTTTTGGTTCAATGAAATTATATTTCTCGACCATGTAATTTCTGGTGCTAGTATAATATGGAATATATTAATGACGAATCCTCATCCAACATATAAGCACCACATAGAAGTTGTCATGAAAAGCAAAAGATCAAGCAGAGCAAGGGGAAGTTCAAGTTATATCTCGAGGAGTCGAGCTAAGACCTACGTCGATCAGCCACTCCTTGCCCATCTTTTGAAGTGCCTTAAGGAAGATAGTATATCTCTCAGTTGAAGCACTTAATCTGGTTCCTCATCCAATAAGAAAGGAGGGGTGTTATCAATATAACTTGCCAATCATGTGAGGCTGAAAACCCAATCTTGACTTGAACTCATATAAAAGAAGCACTCCTTTCTAACCATTATCATTTGAAGAGGCACCGTTGACATTAAAGCCCCACCCCCCACTTCTCCCCTCGCACAACCAAAAATAAATGGCAAAGAGGGTGCAGATCGGGATAATGTCGACACCTCAATATTTTCAGATGAACACTATCAGATACTATCATGAGTTGTTGACATTTGGAAATATGATATTCCTCACTATTGAAGGGCATGATACTAACATTAGATGACAAGAAGATGAAGGCCCCCGCCTCAAGGGTGTCGTAAGACAAGCAGGAAAACTCAAGAATAGAATTAACAAAGATAAAATGCTTAGTTCATGAGCAATCCAAGAGGGATGTGCTTACCACCAATTCACAATAATGAAAATTTCTCACAGACACTAAGTCTCGAAGAACCCTTAGGTTCACCGGAGAGGCCCCTTTCGATGGATAGGACCCGAGGTGCCTCAGCCTTCAGATTGTTTGAAGATGGAGCACAAACCTCGATCGAATAATGGCTAGAAGATTGGGAAGAACTTGCATGAGAGAGGAGAGACATCCTGACCTGAGACAGAAGAGCAAAACCAATACTAGAATGAATGACTCAAAGACCGACCTTCTTTATCGAGAACTAAAGTTCAGAGGAGACGCTCCTAAACCTTGGGGGTGAGGTAGAGATCTCTCGAGGCTTCAAAGACTCTAGACTTTGAGGGCTCAAATGGAGGAATGAGTCCCATCCTACGAGAGGAGGACATTTATAAGGAGTCGATCTCTCTCCTCTGATGATTAAAACAAGTGTCCCTTCAGGAACAAATCCCAAGAGGGGAAGGTCCGAGACCTATCATGGCAGAGAGAGGACTTAGTAAACCCACCACGATGAAGAGAAGGTATAAAACCCACCACAGTAAAGAAGTCCAAAATCTACCATGACAAAGAGAGGACTTAGCAATCCACCATGACAGGGAGAATATATGAAACCCACCATGACAAAAAAGTCTGAAATCCACCATGTTGGAGAGAAAATTTAAAGTCCGACATGGTGGGAAGATCCGAAATCTATTATAACGGAGAAGAGACTTGAAATCTACCATAGAAAAGAGAATATTTAAAGCTCGTCATCGCGGGAAGATTGAATCCATTTTGGTGGGGAAGGGACTTCAAATCCGTCATGGAGGAAAGAAGATTTGAAGCCTGCCATGATAAAAAAATTTAAATTCACTACAATGGGAATGGATTTGAAATCTGCCATAGGAAAGAGAAGATTTGAAGCCCACCATGACTAGAAGATCTGAAATTTGCTAAGGTAGAGAAGAGACTTGAAATTCACTACGGCAAAGAAAAGATTTGAAGCTCGCCATAGTGGGAAAATACAAAATTCATCATTATAGAGAGGAGACTTGAAATCCGCCATGACAGAAGTATATATTAAATGTGCTTGAGGCATGTGATTCGAAAAACCAGATCGACATCAAGGTAAATCCACTACGACGAAGACACAGGTCAAATGTGTCTGAGGTGTGCAAGTTAAGAAAACCTGACCGATGCTAAGGTGAATCTGCTATGACGGAGGCACAAACCAAATGTGCCTAATGCATACAAGTCAAGAATCCCGATTATCATTGAGATAAATCTACTACAATAGAGGTATAAGCCAAATGTGCTTGAGATATATGAGTCAGGAAACCTAACCAATATCAAGATAAATTCACTGTTGTGAAGGCATAGGCCAAATGTGCTTGAGGTATGTGAGTTGAAAAACTTGATCGGTGCTAAGGTGAATCTGCTATAATGGAGGCACATACCAAATGTGCCCGATGCAAGTGAATATTGAAACCCAATTGTCATAATTCCACTATGATAGCAGCACAAAACCAAATGCGCCTGAGATAATTAAGTCGAGAAAACCTGACTCATATACAAAAACCTAACCCATGCTAAAAGATATTTGCTTTGGCATTAACACAAGACCAACATACCCAATACACCTGAATCGGGAAAACCTGACCAGTAGGATGAGATCCCTAAAGACCCTATGTTGCAAAAATCGAGTGACGTGCTTCAAACCCCTCTCGCATGTGCAAATGATAGGGAATCTATCATTTACTAGCACGTGGTTGCCATGTGAGATCTAAGTCATCCTTCATCCATCACATATACAAAGATTCAAAGTAAAGAAACACAAGCTTCCTTCTTATTCTTTACGATAAGAAAAATAATCCTAAACTTTATTCTTTTCTCTAGAACAAGGAAGATAATCTTAAACTTTCTTCTCTTCCTTTGTGACATGAAATGCCATCACAAACTTATTTTTCCCTCCCTCAAGATATAAAAAAACATCCTAAACACAAAAATAAGATAGGGTTCTCTCCTTTCTTGAACTACTCGAGCCTACATTTAGGAACCTTACATTACTAACTTGAGCATCGGAGGAAACCGATCAAAATGTGCAAGTGACATCTTGGGAGTGTAATACTTTCATCTTGGGAGCATAATATTTTTATTTTGGAGATACCTTAGACATTTCTACATATATGGGTTTGGATCATGTTGGACTAATCAAAATGTCAATGATATTTTTTCATAATAATTACCAATCTAAATATTTTATTCTTGGGATTAAATTGGTATCACTTAAGAAAATATAAATGCTACAAAGGGATATAAACCCATAATATCGAGGTCCTGCTTACTTTTCTTTTATCATTAAATAATGATTTTGATTCATCTCTTCATATGTAGAAACACACTCTATTGTTATGCTTTGCTTACATGCCAAACTCCATACAATTATAATATGCTGATATGTTATCATGAGATGAAGCCAAACATTAGTAAGGAACGTCTAAATTAATATATGAGTAAATAGTCTTATTAGTGCTCCTTTCTATAGGGGAGCCAAGGGCTCAAAGCTGAGGTGCACGACTTGGGAGTATTGCTTAGCTGAGGTGTATGACTCGGGCCCTTCCTCTAATTTCATTTTGATAAAGGACCATTTGGTCAGTTGGCTATTGGTGTGGCCCGCAAGCTCATTAGGAATTGTCCATTTTGGGTGATGGGCATGCCTATAAGATTTTGTCCTTTCAAAGCTCATGAGATTCAAAATGCACATCTTAAAGTAAGGGAGACCCGATGGAGTTATGAGCCATTGGTTTCCCTACTCCTCAACCAAAGTGGGACTAATGACCTTATCAATGTTCCCTCCTATTAGAGAGCCAAGAGCTCATAGCCGAGGTGCACGACTCGAGAGTATTGCTCGATCGAGGTACATGACTCAGGCCCTCCTTCTTGCGCCAGAATAATAGTGTCATGAGTATCATCGACTGATGAGTCAACATGGTTGATCTGCCATCGAGGGTGTAGGCTCATCCAGGTGCCTCTTCCTAGCTGACGTGAGAGACTTGATGGGGTAAGATCATGTAGGTGGCCTAATCAAAAGTTGTTTTGTTGGTGAGGACCCAGTTTAGGGTGGCTGTGTAGGCACACTAGTATCCTCTTAGTTGCAAGGTTCCTCCTCTAAGGGTGGGTTGTTTGGGTGTTCTCAGTCATCCGATGATCCTGCATGAGATGCTAGCCCCGAGGGTTGCCCAGCATAGCCCTCTGATGCTTAAGTCAGTGGAGGGGAGAGGGCAACAATATAAGTTGCATGATTAAGTCAATGAGTAGAGAGAGTCCACCCTCAACGTGAGTTGATAAGTCACTTTTTATACCTGATCCTTAGGCCTTCTAGTTGTCTGGCTTGGGATAAGATCAGGTTAACTGCTTGATCATCCTGGTCTTTGATTTTAATAAGGTAAGACAGTTATTGCTGATCATCAGGACTACAATGCCACTTTATAATTGGTGACTTAGAGCCATGCTTAGATGTTGACTTCTGTGATAGATGACTTAGACTTAGTGAATTATTATCCCTATAATAATTCACTTAACTTATTGACTATGAACGTACTAAGTTCCTATGTTATAGTCCTTATACGGTATATGGGGATCTAAACTATTGGACCTATTTACTCTCAGTTATCGTATATCTATAGTCTCTTATCCATCTAATATTTTGAAGATCATATATTGGATATGGTGCTATCAGGCCCATATAAAATCCATTTGAGCTTAATCTTATTAGATTCTCCTAGAGAACTCTCTCAAACCGAATTTCACTCTTATTATATTCTTACAATCTGACTAACCCTAGCCAAGAATTTGCCTAAGCATAGAAGATATTCCTTTTATGATACCGAGAGTAAATGATCATTTATTAACATGCAATTGTCTTCTTAAGATTGGCTATTATTCCCAATGATCGTTTATACTAGATCTGAAACTTTCAGAACTATAAGTTTGGTATCAAAGAATGAAGTACATAAATAAGACATCCTAATGTCTCAAGTCCAAGGACTAGATACACAACTGAGACTATGGAATCGCTATTTGACAATGAGATATCATTAACCATCCAATATTCCGTAAACGAATCATTCAGTGAACTTATTCTCTAATGAACACATGCACTATATCCCTAGTGCCCTCACAAAAACAACTGAGACCAATTACCTCCATCATATGGATGAGTATATAGTACATCGATCTATCTAATTATCTTGATGTCCTTCTTGAGTAACCTATAACAAAAAATATTTAGGACATGTGTTTAAAGGTCATATTGGTCTTATTATTATGATCTAATCATGATCCAATTCACATTGCGTGAATTCAAGTATATCATAATATATATTCATCATATAATATAAAGTAAGAAAATATCATTATGAATATTAATCACAAGAGATTGTGCAGCGTATCACACACGTGATTGGCTTGCAAGGCACCTATAACTAGCACCACCATTGTATGGCAACAACACCCATGAACCGAGATAAAATCATATAACCGAACGACATCGCCTTTAAGCCCCCACCAGAGCCTTGAAGCATACCTTTTGGGCGGAGGACGAATGACTGGAAAATGACAACACTACAAACTCACCTCACAACTTGGGCTAAAGAAGCTACCTAAGCAAAGGCATAATCAACTCACAAAAATGATCTGCCAATATTTGCTTGTCTTGACCCATGGAAAAAGACCATGAGATCTGATACGAAAAGAAATGGCACAGACATTCAATTGCTAAATCACTCAGTCATGGGTTGTCACTTAGAATCAACATGCATACAAGAGCTCATGTTGTCCCCTCACGCGATCGCCTAATCGAAACATGATCTTGGAGATTTCGCTTGAGTCGACCATCACTACATGATGACCAAACCTGTCCTCTCAGCTTCCCCTTAATTGCACCACTAGTCACCAGCAATCCATCACGATCATAATTTCGGAAGATGTCACATGTTTAATCACAGTGAACATTAATTCTAATGATGTAGCCCAACTCTTGGGCACCTGATGCTAACCCCTATCCCCTGTGCATTTAAGGGATGACCCTACCCTGATAGAGGGTACACCCCCAATCGTCCTTCTTGAACATAACCGACAGGAAGACATGTTCACTAGTCATTAACATAAATGAATCCTTGACGATATGAGAAGTTGAAGTGATGAGCAACAACCACCCTCCAATGTTAAATCAAGTATAAAAGCTAGCCCTCGAAACCAAATGATGCTCCTGAGCTTTACTTAAATCTTCTCCACTTTCTTTACTGACTTAAGCTCAGAGCGATCGGGTCAGAAAATCTCTCAACACTAACCAATTATATAGGACCCTGATGCATCTAAGGAGCATTTCAAGGCGACGAAAAGCATCACTAGACAAGGTCAAGTAGCACCTCGAGGTGACTCTGAACTTCCTTCAGTAGGTGAATCGTACCTCAAAAGAACCATGAGTCGATCACCACGAGCTAGTAAAGCCTTAAGAGTCCACTTGTTATCTTAATCTCATGCTGGAATCCCACCTAAGTAATTTGCTTGAGCTCCTAGGACGAATCTATACTTTTGGGATTGAACCAAGCCATGTTGACTCTCTGATCAACGACACAACAAATAACAATTGTCATCTAGTTTGAATGCAATTGCAAGATTATTATTGTTGACATGATTAAATTTGATAACATCTGATTAAATTAAGTTGACTAAGAATGTTAATTTTCTTTTGATTGCTATATTACATACAGAACAGTCAGACAAATCTTGAACGACTTCTTGGATGAAGGATAGTATTCATACGAATTTGTTTAATATAAAAAAATTCTTCGTTATATTGAATGATGTACAATGCACTAACCAATCAGACGTCTGTAGATCATATGCTTCTATTTTAATATATACCAATTTAATAAGTTTATGCCGTACTTGGAGTTAAATTTCATAATTCCACACTGACATAGTAACCGAACACAATAACAATCCCACATGATTTTTTCTTTCTCTTTTTTCAGGTGATCAAACACTTGAAGAATATGTTACTTTCAAAGTTCTCAACATGTACTCCATATTAGCATCTATGAACAGATCAAGAGCAGCCATAGGAACCCTTATCTGCACGCAGCATAAGTTCTGCACCAATGCATGTCCGGGGAGATACTTGGAATGCTCAAAGTGGGCAAGTCAAAGAAAATGTTGGGAGAAACACTCGAGTGGAGATCAACATCCAAGCCAGAGGAGATTCTCTGGGTGAGCTCAATTCATCTGGTTCAATCCTCTCGGCTCCTTGCATGTCATAGAACACGGTCTTTAACCACTGTAGCTTTTTACCTGCTTCACCATGAGGTTGCTGCTGAAGGTGCAAGTGGCAAAGCTTACAGAGCAAACTTCCATGACTTAGGTTTCTACCCTGTCCTTGCAGTGAAGAACAGAGTTCTAATTTTGTTTGGGTTGCAGAACACAGCCTCGCATGACAACCAACTCAGGCAGCTGGTGTATCTGCTGGAGAATGCTGCTGAGCACCAAGAACAAATGATGTGGCTGATGGACTTCAATGGCTGGTCATTTGTCAACTCGGTGCTTATCAAGACGGTTCCAGAGACTGCAAACATTCTGCGGAGTCACTATCCTGAGAGGCTTCAATCCTCCGAGAATTCTTGAGACCTTTTGGAACGTCTGATCTCATTGAACTCTCAAGAAAAGCTTATATCTGGTGCATCACTGAATCCTCTGTTCTTCTCTTCGGGCCATTAAACATTTCCTGGACCCGAATACCTTACAAAAGGTGTGATTCGTGTATGAAAGGAACTAAGGGAGCATGGAGCTCATGCACGAGCACTTTGAACTCGAGGTATTGTTATCAGTGGAATTTGGTGGAAAGAACAAGGTGCAGTGTGACCATGACGAGTTCTCCAAAATGATGGTAGCAGATGACAACATTAGAACGATTAGATTAAATGAGTTCTATTTAATTAGGTAAAATGTATCATGTAGATGGTCGATCGAATTTTGATTATAATTATCGATCAATAAAAAAATTTAATATTTCTTAGAAAATGACAATGATGAAAGTAACTATTAGGAACGATCTAATTTTCAGTAAAGATGTTATGAATGATATATAATCTTAATTTATTACTATTTAATTTTGATTCTGATATTAAAATTTTATAAATAATAATAACATAACTATACTTTTTATAATTGCAAGAACATCCAAGTTTTAGGGCTTGGACTACAAAAGTACACAATCCAACACTGCTATCACAGATAAGTGTTTTGATTGTATTATATAAGAAGAGGGGCATGCCATTAATCCAAACTCCACATGTAGGTGATTCTCAATGTTTGATCATTGTAGATTTGTATGCACAAGTGAAAGTAGAGTCTAGAATTATTCTTCATATGCTCATCAAAAGTTGCAGAATGTTTGAAGCAAGATACTTGTGCCATGAAATAAATCACTGTACATCACCTCAAATTACCACCAAAGAAGGAATATATGGCAAAGAAAAAGTGCTGTAGCTTCTTGTTCCTAAGGAGAGAGAAAATGAACCAAATAGAACTGCAAAGAATCAGAAATCAGCATCTATTCTTATGACTGACAACCGTTGCCATTAGAATTGCACACTCTATCTTGCTGCTACAGTGACCTCTTCCTCAACCAGGAGTGGCATATGCATATGCATCAGCAAGCCCAGAAGAGAAAGAACTATCTGCAACACAAATCATCACTCCTATCACTATTCAATGGGCATTGGCAGTGTTAAGGGCTCATGTGTCGGATACGAATAGGGAACCCACCAAGAATTATTACTTGAAGAATCATAAAAAAAATGTATTCATCATCGATCACTGATATCATGTGTTCCTGAAGGCTCTGGAAAGATCTCCTTGTATGTCTTCTTGTGGGAGAATGAACTATCCCCTCCGCAATCTTGAGATAGTGTTGTAGAAGAACACCTTAGCATCTGATTCTCCCTTGATTGGCCAGGCAAAGAGACAACATCAGAGGAGCTGTGCCGCCAGCTGCCCATGAAAGCAGCATTCCATGAACCTCGTGATGATATTGCTCTCAGTCTCCCAGAGCCAGAATTGTCTTCTTCCCTTACCACCTTCAGAGGGTTCTCTAAGGCCTTTAGGATGTATCCCATGTGTGGGCGTTTGGAGGGCTTTGGATTTAGGCATGACTTTGCTACGATTGTGATTGCCCAAACTTCCTCCAAGTGGTCCTCATCTACTACAAGAAGCGGGTCCACAATCTTCGCCACAAGCTCTTTCTCATTCATGTTGACATAAAGCAAAGTCTGTTCAATCCACTCAACCGTTGCAGCATCGTTCCACCCACTAATGCCAAGCTTACCAGTGACCAGCTCAAGCAATAGCTTACCAAAACAATATATATCATATGAACATTTTGCAGGAGGACCTGCAGATTTAACAAGTTCAAAGTAACCGAATTCAGATAAGAATTGTAAATGGGGCAAAATATCTGGAGAAAAGGAGGTTTTTTTTTAATCAGTTTCATTACCAGAAACATCTTGTTCTGGTGCCCTGCAAATCACAAACAAAAAGGAAGGATTATTAAAAGTGACAAACTTAAGGCTATATAAATTTAGGAACCAAAGGTCGTTTTACAAGCATGGAAGAAGGTGGTACTTGGAAGGTCACAAGACTAAATGAATTTAAGAAACATATATAATGTCATAAATCATGAAAGAATATGGGGGTTGCAACTAACATGGAACATGTGTATATATTACTTTTATTTTGGATAGTAGGGAACATGATGCATGCATCACTATGAGGAAATATGCACCTTCCATCTGAAAAATGCAATATTTCTTTCTATTCTAGCTGTTGTTTCATAGATATACATGTATATTCCTCATGATGCCAAATGAGTGAGTAATTATCAGAACAAAGGCTGTGATCAATTTTTCTTTTCTTTGAATACCTAGAAAGATTTATACTAATCTACTTTGTTACCTGTCCATGTTAATTTAGCCAGAAATGCTTGCAGAAGACATTATTTTGCAAAGGAAGGCAGTTGGGAAAACTTTAGATGTCTTTTCTTTAAGACCTTGTGATGAACTATGGCCATAGACTTTCTTCACCAGATCTAAGTTGTATGGTTATATTAGATATTATAATCGCTGGGAAATTAAAGCAAAAGTTTTCAAACAGCTTGGTGTGGTAGATTTTCTTAGCAGTTGGAATCATAACTGAGCATCCTCTTAATGCATGCATCGGAATTGCTCTGATGCCATTTTGTCTTCAAATATGATTCTCATTTTCTACAAGGCTTGATGATTGAAGAAAAGTAGTGGTGTAATGGTTGACACCAACATATTAGTCATCATTAGAGTACCAAAATTAAATTGCATGGCTGAACAGACACTTATATCGCTTCTTTGATATCAGAATCATGGATCTAAACCTTGATAAAAGCTCAAGTTTCTTGTCACCATAAATTTTCTTAGATATCAAGCAGCCTTTGATGACTATTTTTGGAATTTAATTAGACATCCTCTGTATCTAAAGTGACTATTTGCTTAATGTAGAATGCAATGAAATGCTGGATATCCAGTAAAAAGAACAACACTATAATAGTAAAGCTAATACAAGTGTGGTGATGGACTAAGACTACCATAGGTGGCACAGTGAAATATATTGTCTATTCAATTCTAAGATGTAATATTTAATCATCAGCCAAACAAAAATGAGAGATTGGAACTTACTGTGACAATCGCAACAACCTGGTGATGATATGCTTGTGGCCTTCCCTTTCCTGAGCACATACCTCACTCAGACTTCCAAGCCTCACTTCATATTTATCATCAAGAAGAATACTGCTTGCTTGCAGATCTCTACAATGATATTTTGAATATCTTTTAGATTTTGACGGTAATGCTGTAAAATGCAGCTAACAAATAGCCTTGAGATACTTGATAATATAAAATCATACTGTAGCCAGAGTGAGAGCTTGAATTACTTCAAAATATTTCAGGAATACCTATGAACAATTGGTGGTGAACACTCATGATGCAAGTAGTAAAGGGCCTCAGCAACCCCTGTTGCAATCTTCAATCTTTTTATCCAATCCAATGGGTGTAAACCAAGGTCTTCCTGCCCAGGTTTCATATGCAATGCAGCACACAAGTCACTGTTTGGCACACATTTATATACAAGGAGCTTCTCGTTAGCATTGTCCAAACAATGCCCTAGAAATGGCACTAACCTCTCATGCAAACCCCTGGCAAACAAATCTAATTCCACTGCAAGAGCCTGCTTCCCGAATTTTCGCATATCGATCCTCTTTACCACCACAGGAACTCCACCTTCTAAGGTGCCATGGTATAAATCTCCTGAGCGTCCATGCTTTATAAGGTTAAATTCACTGAAGTCTGATGTAGCCCGAACCAGCTGCTCATAGCTGAAAACCTCTCCTACAGCTGACAGGTTCAACGAGATCCCAGAAGGCTGTTTAGAAGGGGAAGCAGCTCCATTAATCTCCTTTTGTTCAGATTTCTCACGTCCGCAGCTTCTCAGGCAGCAGACGGAAGTAACTAAGATTCCAAGTACTAAAGCCCCCCCAGAAGCCCCTATCACTATATACATCAATTTCCAGTGGCCTTTCTTCCCAATGTAAGTGCTTGAAGGTGCTGGATGATTAATTGGAGCCACAGCGCTACCTTTAAGTAGTCCCCCATTTGTATAGAATCTCTCACAATCATTTGGAATCCTTTGGTTCAGGGCATTACTAAAGCAATTCGATCCAAACGACACATTTTTATTCCGAGTAATCATCAGCAATGGGCCTCGGAAGTAATTCCCAGAAATATCAACCGATCTAGACCTGGAGAAAAGGATTTGAAATCCAGAAGGGATCGACCCATGGAAAATGTTGTTGGACAGGTTGAGGATGACACTGCTGGTATTGACATTGGCAATGCTCGGCGTGAGGTCCGGAAGCATCCCAGTGAGATTATTATAGGAGAAGTCAAGAACTTGTAGCTCTGAGAGAGACCAAAGATAACCTGGTAAGGCACCCGAGAAGTTGTTGTGGCTCAGTCTTACAAATCGAAGCCGGGAGAGACCGGAGAACAAGCTATCTGTCAGCCCTCCGGTCAGAAAGTTGTTGTGAAAGTTCAAAACCTGGAGGTTCTTGAGGTTTCTGAAATCATCGGGGAGTGCGCCGGTGAGGGAGTTGAAACTGAGATCGAGAGCAATGAGAGAGGAGAGATCACCGAGTTGTGCGGGGATGGGCCCGGTGAGGCTGTTGTTGAATAAGTTCAGGCTTTTCAGGGCCGGAAGCGCGCCGAGAGCTAGCGGCACGGTGCCGGATAGGAAATTTGAGGACAGGTCAAGATACGAGAGGTTGGGGATTGCCACGATGGACTCCGGGATGGAGCCGGTGAGCGCGTTGCAGGAGAGGTCGAGCACCGAGAGGTTTCCTAGCTTCCCCAAGGTCGGTGGGATGTTCCCAGTGATGGCGTTGCCGGCTAGGGAGAGAACGACGAGCCCGGATGTGCTTCCAAGAGAGTCCGGGATGGGGCCGACGACCGCGGCGTAGCGGAGGTCGAGCACGGCGAGGGACGGTGGGAGGAGGCGGCCGAACCATTCCGGGATCGGGCCGGGGAGGGGGAACTCGGAGGCGTTCAAGGCCCGGAGCTGGGTGAGGTTACGCAGCCCGTCGACGGCGAAACGGGGATCAAGGCGGCCGAGGCGGGTGCGACGGAGGCCGGAGAGGTCGAGGGAGACGACCCGGCCAGCGGAGCAGCGAACACCTGCCCAGGCGGAGCAGGGGTCAGCGCGGCGGGGCCAGTCCCTGGCGCGAAGCCCAAGCGAAGCGCGGAGGCTATAGAGGCCGGTGAGGTCAGACGGCGAGCTGAGGCCCTGGCCGGCGGCCACGCCGACAAGCGCCGCCAACGCGACGGCGTTGAGGAGGAGCATGGTCCAGGTTTGGACCGAGCGAACAGCAATGCAGGGCGATCCACGCCTCATCAGGTAGGCCACCACCATCGCGTCGTCGTCGTCGTCGTCGTCGTTTCCCAGTATATAATGTTCATCCTCTCTCTCTCTCTCTCTCTCTCTCTCTCTCTCTCTCTCTCTCTCTCTCTCTCTCGTCCACAGTTCGACTCAGTTGTTGGCTCTCTGGAGAGTCCTCTCCCCTCACCATTCAAGTGGAGGAGAGAGAATTGACGTGGTCGGAGGACTTCGATCGGCCCTCTTAATACAGTGGATTTTTTTGAGGTTGGCGGAAAGTTAACTGAATGCGACGGAGCCGTGGGTGGCCCGACTCACCAACCACCATCCCGTAAGTATCATTCCTCGTCGCGCGTAAACACTGATGGCAACATGACCGAACCTAATCGAACCGACGCAATTGATCGGAACTGAAACCGTCATCGAACTCGGGCCCGTTGATGTCAGATGGATGAGGTCGATTTCGATATCGACATGGTCCGACGCAACCGGATAATAAACCCGATAAAATGGTCGCATCGCAAGGAAGAATAAAAAACGAACAATGGGTCGGTCAAAGCACATTGACAGAGGAGCGAGCCTCAAGCGGGTGGGCCCCGTGTCTCTCACTTGGTCGTCCTGCGGAGTCTGTTTGCCGTGTTAGCTCCACTCCCGGAGTCACTGGGTTTGGTCCACGTTCTAGTTCTTTTCTTCCATATCGGAGCTCCGAAATGATTGCGAGAGACACCCACCCCACTACAATGTACACGTCAACAAGTACGCATGGCAATGTGCCAAATCTTTTTAACCTTATTCGATCGAGTATATATATATATATATAATATGTTCAAGTATCGATTAGAGTATCTATTGTCATTTCCTGATTGAGACGCCAGGGAAAAGAAGGCAGGAAAGTTGACAAGACAGATAAGGAGAAACCTGGATGAAGAAGAGTACCTGAAGCTGTGAACACTGGAAGTCCATGGCCACCATTAGGCCACATCCGCCAGCTTCAGACCTTGAAGGGACTGCAATTTGCCAAGTGGAAACCATCAAGCAATTGCACATCCGCAAACACGGGGAGAGCTGTGAGAGAGTATGGCAGTTTTGAGGGAACTCAAAAAGGTGCGGCAACACAACTGCTAGCTAGCTCATGTTCCACCAGGAGTTCTACATTACTTGTGCTTGTCCTGCTTCCTGCCTTCCGTTCCTTGGCATCAAAGACAAGTTAGGTAGATGATATGTATCTCGTTCTTACCCACTAATGGCAGTATGACACAGAGCTCGAGAACTAGAGCATTTAGCATTGTTTGGTATGGTGCTGCTAGCTTCTATGATTCTGTCCCTCTCTTTCTAATGCAAAACGATACTGTTCGTGTACTTGGTTCCTTGCTTTCAGTTTCAACTTAGGCTGCATTCTAAGATTTTTTTGCCAAAATGTTCTTCGTCGGATTCTAAACAAAGGTGAAGCAATCAGGGTTCTTAGTGCTTCTCTTAGTTTTTATGCTTGCAGCTTTCATAGCTTCCAAGAGCAGGGCTGTGACAGCAGAAGTCCCAGACACCGCCTGCAGCCATATTGATCATTCCTCATAAGAAAACCTGTCCTCTCTGATCCACAAAGGAAACATCAAGCCCACTTGGAAGGAGCAGATGCCAGCGATTCATAATAACAAGTTGAATGCTGATGCGTCCTACTTCCTGTACGTTTTTGCTGGAGGGTCAAACTTTGCTCTGCACATCGACAACCATTTTCTGGTCTCCTTCACAACCTCTGTCCAGGTTGTTTAAGCATCTGCAGTAGCGAATTGCCATCTACAGTCCCCTCTCTACGTTCCATAGTGTGCGCCAGCAAAACTTCCATGTTCAGCCATGCAGATCTTCATCACAATGCTTTATGAAATATCTGACATAGGTGAATGGCTATTTCATACTTGCAGATCGCATTAACCTTGCACTGCCCTGCATTCAAGAAGCATTCTGCAGGCATCACATTCAAAACTCAGTTCTGCGCCCTGTTACTTGACCGTGTATTCCAACGCTGCAACACCAGTTGGAAATGTCCTGCTCGTGTCCGCTACTCCTTGAGCCCAAAGCCCAGGAGCCATGCCAGTGGATTCTTGATGAAACCCCTGCTAATGGTAGGAACAAATAAGTAATTTTCACTCATTCTGTCTCCAGCCCAAGATTGACTCGCAGAGATAGATAGATGACAATAGCAGTTGGATTTTATGTCATGAACTATGAGTTAATATGGTACGGTTCGACTCGTGTATAGGATCGTCCGAGCTCAATCTGGAGACTCGAGGAAGCTTGATGAAGCTACTGGGTTTCACCTTGTTGCGGCCCCTTGGGTCGGGGAATCAGTCGGTTCGGCTTCCGTCTGAGGTTGGGGACCTACAATAAGGTCTTCGTCGGGGGGTGTCTATCCGACGTGATCCCTCTGATGATTAAGTTAGCTTCTCATAAGTGACGATTGGAAGACGGGATTCAGAAGATCTTGAAGGTTTTGAGGGGAAGTTGTTCGAGAGAATCACTCTCGTCATGGGTTACAATGAGAGTATTTATACCTGTAGAGCAAAGGGAGGTCGTACCGAGATGTTTAATGGGTGCGACACCTTTGGTAGACCTGCGGATACGATTCTACGCGAGACATTACTCTCATCGATTCTCGAAGTCTCGTTCGACAAGATCATCGATTGTCAGTACGACTTTCTGAATATGAGATGTTGCGTAAAGTCCACGTGCGCTTGTCGATGTGGCTTGAGTTTCCCGGAGAGTCGATGTGGTCCTTAGACTGATGTGATTGACTGACACATTACGTCGACGTAATCATCGAGCTGACATGATTGGGCTGAACCAAAGAACCGAATATTTACCCTATCAGGATGTCAATTGCTATCCTGAGAATGGATTCTTAAAAGCTATACATTCGGCAACCAAAATTTCAACAAATAGTGAAATCATAGTCAACTACAGAAATCAACTACAATGATAGATGTGACAGGTTTTGTGTTTTATATACTTAAAGACGGATGTAAATATAGATGATTTTTCCAACGAATGAAAGCTAAGATCAAATGTAAGTCCCATCCGTGTCTTCCTCTTTCCATGAGGCCATCACTTTTCCCGATTCACATGCAATTCTACAGAAAGGGCTTGCATGATTGCATATGTGGAGCCAAAGGTACCTCGAGATGCTCCTTGCACTTTGCGAGACATGGATTGGACCAGAACGGCAGGCACGGACCAATGGCACTAAGGGTGTGAGACCATCGTCTCTGGATGAAGCTGGAGCCTTTCGTTGTGGAGAATGCTGCTTTTTGATGTCAACTCTGCTGATGTTGACTTCTCTTTTCCCAGAGCGAGAAAATATTTCTACTCGAGATCTGAAAGTTCGATCGGCAGCATCAGTAGCCATCGCGTCATGGGGATCAGTAGGATAAGAGAGATGGCAAGAATGTGAGATTCTAACTCCGAGGAACTGCAATTTAAAGAGATCTCATATCCCACTGACATCACGTTCGGCCCGATACAGCCCATGATGGTCCGGTAGTAGTCAACCTTCCGATAAAAAATATCTTTTTTTTTTTTAGCACAGCACGGAAAAGAAGAATATTCTTCCTGGACGATAACTTAACAGTGCAGCTGGAATACCCAAGATCTCACCATTCGGGCCCGCGGTCCTATTCGTGAGAGCGCATCGTACGATGAAACGGCTGGGTCGGAACGTTGGGGACACTTTGACATCATCCTCATCGCATCGAGCAAGTCACCCACGTCAGCGCGGTAAACCCACGGGCGGTGAGCGGAACGCACAGCGAAGGGATAAGGGAAGGCGAACTGGTAATCCGCACCGCAGTGAGGTTACCGCGTCGCCCTGCTACCCGTTCTATAAATATACGATGGAGGGGGCCTTAGGGTTTCTCGTGCTCTTTAGAGGCGGCTTGGTCTCTCCTGCCCCTCTTTCCCGTCCTGTTCATCCGGGGTTCCGCTACGATCCATTTCCATGGCGGCTTCTGATGTCGAGTACCGCTGCTTCGTCGGCGGCCTTGCCTGGTCCACCGATGACGTCTCCCTCGAGCGGGCCTTCAGTGCTTACGGCGAGATCGTCGATTCCAAGGTCTAGATCTCGTCCTGATCCAAGATTCAACCAATCGCGGTTAGATCTCTTTCGCCCCCTTTTAGATCTCAGATCTGAAGGCTTTTTTGCTTGTATTTCTGACCGCAGATCATCAACGACCGGGAGACGGGGAGGTCGAGGGGTTTCGGGTTCGTCACCTTCCGGGACGAGCAGTCGATGAGGGACGCCATCGAGGGGATGAACGGACAGATCCTTGACGGGAGAAGTATCACGGTCAACGAAGCCCAGAACCGCCGAAACGGCGGCGGAGGCGGAGGCGGAGGCTTCCGTAGCGGCGGGGGCGGTGGGTACGGCGGTGGCGGTGGTTACGGCGGTGGCGGTCGCCGTGACGGAGGTGGGTACAGCCGAGGAGGCGGCGGAGGTGGCTACGGGCGAGACCGCGGGTACGGGGACGGCGGTTCCCGCTTCTCGAGGGGCGGCGACGACGGCAACTGGAGGAACTGAGGCGTTCGTTTTCGCCGGTGAATGAGCCGGGCTTTACTGGGCTTGGTAGTTATCTAGATCGTAGACTTAGTTATCTTAGCAGTAGCAAGACTTTGCTATGGTGTTCGATTTCTTATGGCTCGCGTTGTTTTTGATCCTGTAACGGTGTGTCTTGGTGTTCGCAGTTCTGTGATTTTGCTATATGGTATTTGAAAAGAAAAGGCTCAATGAAAGCCTTTTAAAATGATTGTGTTTCTCCTCACGAATCGATTGCCGAAAACCTACATGATGATGTCCTGAAAAAGAAGACCCCTTTTGGCAGCAGCGAATCTGGTGAATCCCTCCGCCTCCGTGGAATCTCTTTTCCGCCTTCATCAAAGCATCACGATTCAGACGAATCCAGCCACCGGAAAGGTTTCCACCAAATGTTTGATTGGGACGATGCTGGGGAGATGAATCGCGGCTGCAGCGAGCAGTCAAAAGACGGGAGTAGCCCTGCAAAATATCTTCTGGATGACTAGGTCAAATGACGTCAACGCGGCCATGTCACCGGTGATTCGGCCCGGCCAAAACGGAAGCGGCGTCCATGCGGGGGCGGTTTGGAGCTGGATCCTGTATGACCGCAACCGAACCTGATAAATGTGTGTGTAAGGGTTATCGGATGCACGATGGGGATCCACTTTCGATTGAATTTTATCGAAACCACGACACTTTATATTCCTCATTGCTTACTACTATTAATTATATAAAAAAAATATTCTCCATGTTTCCAAAAAAAAAACGAGGCTACTTTTATTGTTATTTTGCTCTCTTTATTCTCGAGCCGATCTTTCTTTGCTTTTCTCACATGGTCGCTCTAAATCTTTCCACCGAAAGAGGCCTCGTTGACCTTCACACACCTACATGTGCGTATCACTCCGAGTTTTGTCGTGGATATGTTTTTGTGCAACGCTTCGATGTATAGCTTTAGAAAAGCGAACCCAAGTAATTAATATAATCAGAAAGCAGTTTTGTTGATGGAAAAGAAAAGAAAAACTAATCACAACGACCTTTGATCGACGGCCCAGATGCTCCTTGTACGCCTAACACAGACTACCGGTAGTCAAACTTTGATGAGTTATTTGCCATCGGTCAGGAAGTCAACTTTTTTTTGGATCTTGAAAGGAAACTAACACCTCCTTTTATAACAATCCTGTAATTTTTTTTGGTAAGGATGTAATCTATAATATTGTGATTTATAGGAGGCTTTGGTCTACGCAACTGCCAAATGAAACGTGATGCTGCAGTACAGAAACCATTCATTTATTTCTCTTGCCGTTAATGACGCCAGACATACATGTCGAGCATAGGAAACATATCATTACAATTTTGCTAGAATGCCTTCTTCGCCCCCAACTAAACTGGCATCTGTATATTGTCTGCTTTGGAAGGACGCTTCAGATCTTAGCTTACGGCGAATCTCCCGTCGTCTGTGTGTTCTCAGCAGCAGAATTGCTCTCGGTGACAACCTTGGAGGACGAGGACGACGACGACGACGAAGGAACCTAAAACGGGGCCATGAAACCAGAGATCCATGAAAGGATAAAGAAAGGATAGCTTTCCTTACCTTGCCTTGCTTCCTTAGTTTGACGAAGTCCCCCACCCCTCTGATGGTCTTCTTGAGGCAGATCCTATGTTGATCCATGGGAGTGCCGACGAACTGATCGAAGTGGTCCTTGACGTTGGCCAAGAAACCAGCGTCGGGCGCCTTCTTCTTCCAACACGGCGACAAGGCGGGCTGTTCCGGCAACTCCTTCGCCGACTCCATCCTCGCAGACCACGGAGCCAAGCGTAGCTTCCCCGCGAAGCAACTGCTTTAGTTGACAGCCACAACGCATGCAGAGAGTTAACAGCGCAGCGGAGGCAGTCTAGTGATTTGTTTACGCTCGAGTCCCGGATTCAAATCTGGAAGAGGAATCAAAAGTTCTGCGCATACAGAGTCAGGAAAGGTCAGGAAAAGTGGAAGCAGTGGCATCGTGGCAGCCATTGATTTGCTCGTCAGACTCACTGACACAAAGAGTGACGGAATGTTATTATATCCGACGAAAGTTCAACGTGGAATTCTCACGCCTGCCGAGCAAACCAACGAAGAAACAGCGTGTAGCACACAGGTTTTTACGAAACAGTGCGAGGCCGTATCCGCGGGGATACTGTAACCCTGTTTGTAGTTCTGCATGATTAACCATTTTGTGATCCTTGCATGATTTGCAACTTTTTTATTGATCTATTTTAGGTTGATCTATTTCATATGTCAAACTTTTTATTGATCGAAGATAGTGATCGCATCATATCTAAATCATCATGCATCGGGAGGTAACGAACCACTTATTATTGGATCACAACGACAACTACTGCTAGAGGAGCTTCAGATGTGTTCATCTAAGATACATGCATGCAGCCACATGGAAACACTTCCCCTTATTATGCATGACACATGATATGCTTCGATGCTTATCCCCAAGGCGAGTGCATTGCTTGGGCAGGCAGTTTTGTTGGTTCACCCTCAAACTTCTAAGCGCACGGGATGGGTTCGACCTGCGATTGGTTCGGCGCGCCGGCCGACAATTCGGCTCAGCTCTGGGCCATGTGCGGCTCGCGGCTCGGCTGACCCAGGTTGTTGGGGCATGGGAGACCCAACTCCAGTTATGTTAGGGGAAGCCTATACACGATTGTCCAAGTAGGCATGAATAAAAAGAGGGAAATGGGTCAATTAATTAAAGACTCATTTATTTTTCTCAGTAACAAGGTTATAAAAAAAAATCTCATTTCATATGTACAAGAATAAAAAAAAAACTATTTAACTCAAGATTAAAATTCTTTCATTAGTCATCACGTGTAAAAGATCAAGTCTATGGAGTTTTTATTAGTATCTTGTATTTAGATTAATCAAAAATCAATTGCCATTTCATGTAAGGATCCTCGTTTAGCTTCATGTGTCTCTTTTGATCCTTCATGAATCTAACTTAATAACAGTCATGGTTGCCTTTCAAGATATCATTACGAGTCACATCTAAAATTTAATAGGCTAGATCATTTTTTATCTTAGCTACTAAATATACTGTTTTAAGAAAAAAACAAATAAAAAATAATAAACTATAAAAAAATTACTCATTCTGTTTGCTACTGATTGGTGACGAGAGAGTCTACACAAAAAGGAATAAATAGGTATCATAGTCATTTATACGATGCCCTCCCAACCGTATAATAAGATAGGATAACATGACAAAGGTGAAGTATAATTATATATATTGAACATGAAGGATATGTTATCGATGGGACATCACGATAATGCCCATGAATTATAGCAGCATTAGCCATAATTCATACTAGTAATAATTATATATATATATTTGAAGAATTTCATGGGCTCTCTAACTATAAGATATATTTTACATTCTGATAGTGCTTCCTATGTTGCTAATTCTATCAATAATTCTCATTCATTTTGGAGGTAATATGTAACAATACTAGGGTACATAGTGAAATTAAAAATCTCAAAATAATTCATATTGGTTCTACAAATCTTCCTTATCATTTAAATCCTTTTTTTCTCTTTGATATTTAGTGTCTATAATAGGAAAAAGAACATAATGTTTTGACTTGGAAGCTGAGCCAACCTAATTTAAATCTGAGCTGCTCAGGTAGAAACTTCCTCTGTAGAATGTCCAAGCTCTACAAAATTTGCATTGAGTATGATCCCACCAGATGCACCTTTGATGCTTAAGTTGGTGACCTAATAGAATAAATCAAATTAGTCAAACTTAGAGAAATATTGCGTCTTAGGATGTACCTATACACTCCCTTTTATATCGATCATTTCGGGTAGTTATGATCACCTATTAATAATAGGGTTATAACATTCGATCATGATTATCATTATCTCGCATCGGACCCACAACTATGTGATTTTCTTCATATAATATTTATGGAGTGGCTAACGAGTCTTATTTACTGGCAAGCTATGTGGAGTTGAGATGGTGGTGGGCGATCGATCGAGTACCCTATCGTGTTGGCCACGGGGAGAATGATTGACCATGTAAACCTAGCTTGTCCACCACTTGGAACTGATGTGTCAACCAAGTGAGTTCGACACACTAGCTACGTGGAGCAATTATGCTTAACGTGAGTCGACATGTTGACGCATGGGGTTGACATGTTAGCCATATTATTTTTGCTATAGCAAAATTATCTTCTATAAATAATGTTTGGATTTTTATTCTCCTCATTGTGCCAACGGTTCACATCTCAAGTATGGCAAAGTTTTTATGTGTCCTCGCACCATCTTGATCCATATCCAATTTTTACTCATATAACAATCAAGCTTCATTCTAGGATGACATAATCATTTAGGGTTTTAAGTCCTATTGTTCATTCTTGTAATTATCTTTGTCATCATACTTTTGGCATTCTTACTTTATGCAAATACCAAAATACACAAGCTTTTATTTTCTATATCATCTTCCATCAGTAATTCACCCCTTGAATTTTAAAATTTTAATCATTAATTCATCAGTCCTTCACTAGTGCAATCTTATGATGCATTGTTATTTTCAATGAAATAAAAAACTAAAGTATTGAACATTGTTCATAAGTTCAATTGTCAAAAGTTCTTTTTAATTCTAACAATGGTGGTGGATTGAAAGACACTCGTAATTTTATTAAGATTAACGGAATCTCTCATTGTCTTATTTTTTTTGGCCTAAGCTCACTCTTCTTATTCAAGCTTCCTTGTTCATTTAATTATAGTCTATCTTATATCATATTAATTATATGCCCACTCTTGTTATTAATATGGTTTCATCATTTGAAAATTATTTGGATCCTTATAATTATGATAATAAATTATATAGTTTTAGGTGTTTCAAAGCCAAATCAAAATGGCGTCTTTCTTAGATATCCTTCCACTCATAATGCTTTTAAATATTTTGATCTATAAAAAAAAAATTTCTCATCATGTGACTTCCTAAAGCTTGTTTATTTGTCCCATAGTTTCCTCACTGCTTCAGTTTAGGTGCTCTCACCAATATTTACTTTGGACCAAGATTAATTTCTCCGATAAAAAAAACATCTCGTGGGAACATATTAGGAAGAATGATATTAAGTAGGTGTGAATTGTAATAATAATCTCATCATTATTCTTTAAATCATATGAGATATGGTAATATATCATTATAGATTTGATTTTTATTAGCAAAATCATATAACTACCTTGTTTTGTATTTTATATTATTTATATTTGGCAATATCGATCAAAAACATACAAACTTGTCATTTTTAAAAAAAGGCCAATAATATATATAATTAACCATGATCATTTTATGATTTTTAGTGAATATTAGTAGAAAATATATAACGTAGCAACAGTTATTGATCCACTATTTAAAATAAATGAAAACTTCAAAAATATCAGTTAGGTTAGCTGATAAAGACTGTTAAAAGTATATTGTAATATTTTAAGTTCAAATCTCATCTTATTATTTATCAAAAAATAAAAATAAAAAACTTAACATGTCGGTTTAACAATCTAATTTTGATTACGAGAATAACACGAGTGTTTTCTTGACGTATCGAACAACAAGAGTTATCTTACTCCCATAAAGCACCACTCATCTCTTAGCAAACGTTACTTTTATATCAAACGCCAATCTCTTCTTCATTGTGTGTCATTTTTCATGGATCGACATCATTCTATTTATCAAACGTTTACTCTCTTACTAGATAGATGTCACTCTCATGTCAATGCTTTTTTTTTGTCACTAGATTTTGCACCAGACAAAAAGTATTCTCTCTAATTATACTACGTCAACCCTCTCTATAAGCCCACATGAAGACAAATAAAAATAAATGTAAAAACACTCATATACATTAATCAAGTTGATGAAACGGATCTAATAAGTTATATTCGTCGGATATGGGACGGATGACATCTCATTCATTCCCTATTGTATTGTAAGAAACGAATTATTGGTAGGATGATATGTGGAGGATTTGTAGGTTGGATACGACTGAGGCTAAGATTAGGTTGGATGAACTCGAATCCAGCCAGCTCACTAGAATGACTCGGCAACATTAATGAGTAGAGAGAGAGAGGGCTTTGTTGTTGTGATGTTGAAACTTAAAAGCAACATTATATTTACATGTATTGAGCGTCTTAATCCTCCTTTTGCAAACTATTTCTAGTTTTGAAGTAATTTTCCGATAAATTCCTTTTATTTTTTTTTTGGTCTACCAGACTCGAGGATGCATCATCCCTCGGGCGAACCAAAGAAGGAGCTGCGAAGCCCACCTATTATTATTATTATTATTAATGGAATAATAAGAGGGTATTGTTCTACCCATAACGGGGTTGGGGGGGGCGGTGGTGGCGTTTTGGGTCAGCTTCGCGGGGTGTCCAAAACGTTGCTTGAAATCCGAAGATCCCCTCTTTCTAAACGCCGCCTCGACGCTGGTCGTCTTCTCCCATTTCCCTCGAGCCTTCCGATATGGAGGATGATGACGAGTTCGGCGAGCTCTACACCGACGTCCTCTACCCCGTCGCGGTCGCTGCCCCTCCGCCGCCGTCGCAGCCGCAGTCTTCGTCCTCTGCGTCATCCCTCCGAGGTCGCCCCGATCCCTTTCGTTTCGCTGAGGAAGACGATTCTGAAGGCGGCGAGAAGGATGGCGACAAGGACGGGCTCTTGTTCGACGCCTCTCGCGCCGACCCTGCCGTCGAACCCCCCTCGACGGCCCATCAAGCCCTAGCTTCGGGCGCCGCCGCCTCCACCGCCGCCGCTGAAGACGACGGTGAGGATGATTGGATGCTCGGCCGCGCGCCTCCGGCCGTGGATCCGCCAGAGAATTGGGATGACGAGGACGACGCTGTCTCATCTCGCCCGGCGGTGGGCGGAGATGGCGAGCCTAGGGTTTTGGAGGATGCCGAGAAGGAAGCTAGGGTTTCGGGGATTCCTGATCGGGTTGGTGAAATCGGTGAGTCGGAGAGGTCTGCAGCCCCGGAAGAGGATGGGGATCAGTTGTTTGAAGGTGGAGTAGGTGAGAATTTGGGCGATCTGGATCAAGTTCCGCTCATTCCTGGACTCTCAGCTGGACCAGCCCCTTCTGGACCTCTCGTTGGCATGAACAGCGAGATGGGGAAGCTATCACAAAGTGAGGATTATGATAGTGATAGTGAAGATGATCTTCAGATCGTGCTCAACGATAGCAATCATGGACCTCCTGGTGCCAAGAGGAATAATATAGTTGAGTTTGATGAAGAGGATGATGAAGATGGAGAAGAGGATTTGGTTATTGTCACTGATGAGGACCAGCATCACCACCTTCCAGCTATGGAGGTGCAAGACTGGGGCGAGGAGACTCTTCAGCCAACCGGGGATGGTGAAAGAAAAGAGATGGTAGATGTGGCTAAAGGGATTGGTGCGACTGGAACTGCACCAGGGGCAAGAATTGGGTACAACAATCATGGGATCCACACACAACATCATTCAATGTACAAGGTTGGTTCTTGTCACTTTGAAGTTTGTGCATTGATATGTATGCATAAATAGGTCGCTGCTTGTCCTATATGTTACTTAATGCTTGAGAGTGTATATCTAATATCTTTGACAATTAGACAAATGATTTGTCTCTTGCTGCATGCTACTTATTATTTATGAAACGATAGAAAAAAAAAGGTTAATAAAAAGAGTGTCCAAAGGAAAGGAACTAGTTCCTGCAGATATGACAGGCTAGATTTTGGGCAATTATGGCTGAAAATCTATGTGTACAGTTTGTGCAGTATGTGGTTGCCCATTCTTTTCACTATGAAACTGAAAAGGACACTACACATTGGAAGAAATGAAGACAGTGAGAAAGTAAGGAATCAATGGAAATTTCAAAGTGGAAGACACGACGTAACAGAGAGGGATCAGCCTTAGAGCACCCTTCCCTTTGTTTGGAAGAAAATTAGGATTATGAGAAAAATAAAAAAAAGGAAAAAAGATGTTATCAAAGCGATCCTTGTGAACAGAAATGAGAAGAAGAGATATGTTTGTCATCCTTAATTTTTGTCCCTGCCTGTACATGAAAACCATTCATTCGAAGTATCATTGGCACATCCATTGATTAACCTAAGACCAAATTTTTCTTAGGCATCTCATTTTAGTGGTTTGGTATGATGCAATATGTATGTCTACTGAACGTGCCATATATCATCATAAATCATTCATCTAACATATAAAACATACCTCAACTAATAGCACAAAAGTGACAAGCCATGACATCCGAACTGTTTGGGTCTTTCTACTTAGATTCTTTCTGCCATTAAGGTACAATATCTCTAGTTAAATTAAAACTATGCCAATATCATTTTATTGCTTCTAGCAAAGTATTCTTAGGTCTCTTTCTACTTTTCTTTACACTGCTAATCATAACTGATTCACATCTAACCATTGCATCTACAGATATCCTTTGAACATTATACCAGACTATTTTAGATGATTTTTTCCCTAATTTGTCCTCTGTTGGGGCTATATCTATTATCTATTTGCTCTTGAAAATTCTGGATTAATAGTATATAATCAACATATAAGGTCTGCATTTGTGGGTACTCTTTCATCTTGCAAATTCACACCATTTTAAGAAACATCTCTAACCATGGTCTTTGAAAAAGTTTGATGTTGCAGGAAGGTTTCTGCATCATCTATTTTTATTTGCTGACTACTGCAGAATTTATTTCGTTGATACGCCCGCATATACCTTCTAGCTAATATCAATCTGAGCATAATTGTGTTGTTATTCCTCGTTTTGAATAATGATTTTCCCTTGGGGGAATGAGGTTACCATATGAATTTAGCGGATATCAATCTGCTAGAATTCTTGAGGACATGATAGGTAACTAAGTAGAAGATATGGAACATATTTTATTTTTTCTTTTATCACATTGATGGATCTAAGCTAAATTCATCTTTTAACCTGTCTAAAAATTACGGTTTTACTGGTTTTCTTTTTCTGTTCTAAGTAAATTTTTTGAATATATTATGTAAGTACGACCAGTTGGATAATAAAATTGAGAATAAGTGAGGAGTAATTTTTATTCTTGCTATCAGATGGGTAAATAAATTTATATATTTAAGCTAAGTTTATTAGTTATAGACTTTATGGTTTGTCATCATGGTGGTGGTGATGTTTAAGTTATACACTTCCCTTACGTAGTTTATCTTGAGCCATCTCCAGAGGAGATTAAAGATATGTTCATACATTAGATTTTTACAATTTGTATTTCCTGCTGAATTACCAGAATTTGGTTACTAGGGTTCAAAATATGTTGTTAATCTCCTCTGGCCATTTTAACTTATATATTCTTAATCATCCAGCATCATGTAGGACAATGTACTTTGTCTGGTTGCTTGATTGCTATCTAGAAAGCAGTGAATATTGAAATCATAAGTGTACAATCTTGTGAAAAATTTTCTCCTTAGTGAGATCTGAACCCTTGCCAACTTGAAACGAAATATTTCCCATTATGTGTTGTCTCCATGTCCCATATCTCTTTGCACTTATTAAACACGATTTTGGAAGATTGCAATCTTGTAAGCTTCTATCAACAGAGTTTGCACTTGATAGGATTAAGTGATTAAGCAATACTGTAAAACCATTACTTGTGGAGGATAGGACCTGTTGATCATTATTTGATGGATAAGGTTGTCAAGAGTAAAGTTGACTTCTTTTTAAGAACAGTTGCAGTAATCATTTGTGTTTGTATTGGTGGTGTTTGTAACATCAACAAACTTTTAGCTTGTTTAGTCTTCGTTTTATGCAGTACATTAGACCTGGTGCTGCACCTTTACCTGGGGATCCGGTTGCTGGTGCATTAGGCCTGCCGGGTGCTGGTCGCCCTTCTCTTGTCTCAGGTCCTACAGCTGGTCATGGAAGAGGTGACTGGAGGCCTGCTAGCGGTAGGGGGATTCCAGGCGCCTCCAAGAGCTACCACACAAACTTTGGATTCCCTGCTTGGGCCAATGGTTCAGCCCGTGCCACTGGCACTGGACTGGATTTCACCCTCCCTTCACACAAGTAAGCTTCTTAAATTTTTTTTGTTTTATATTTGGTGTAAGAGTTTTTTTTCCAAAAATTCAGACCACTTTATTGTTTTCTTGGCAATGAGTAATGCAACTTCTTGTTATTGATCCTTGGTACAGCTAATTTTAGGCATCTACTTAAGGTAGCTAATTAATGAAGTCCAAGGCTAAAAACTGAGAGGTACAAATGTCAAACATTGTGATATCATATAGTCTGAAATTGTAATATATGAAGAAAGGACGAGTATGCTTATGCAGGCACTCACTTGTGCTCATTTGGTTTCTTTTATGAAACTTCTGCTGTGATCCCCATACAACTGCATTATATTTAAACTTTGACAAACATGTGAATATGCATGAATTTCCAGTTCTCGGTGGTTGCAGATTTGTTGACTTAGTAATTTCTGAGGATGCATAGAATAAGGATTATAAAACTTCCGTTCTGGTTGACAGCCATAGTCAGGATTATTTTGCCATCTCAGAACTTACTTGGAAATTGAGTACTTGTTTGGTTAGAAGGAGATCTTACAGAACTTGCTTTTAGGTTGTGTTTAGCATATGTTTCAAATCAGGGGTTCTGCTATGATTGTGTTTGACCGTTATTCTTTCCCACCACATAAGACATTGAGTTCAATAATTTTATACATTTAGAGCTCAAATCATCTTGCTTTTCTGCTAATTATATATTTAGCTGGGTAGCATGCTTCTGCTGTTTCTTTTTTTCTTTGTTGTGTTTGTGTAGCTTTTGTCGTCTTCGGTTGCTTTGACAAATCAAAATTGTGTCCATGTGAACATATGCAACCCTTACAATTGCAAATGAACTCATTATCACAAGTGACGAAAAACATACACTTCTTTAGTACTGTTTGATGTTTCTAAATGTTGCAACTTTCAGGACGATCTTTGATGTTGACATAGAGAGTTTTGAGGAAAAACCATGGAAACATCCTGGAATTGATATTTCAGATTTCTTTAATTTTGGATTAGATGAGGACAAGTGGAAGGATTATTGCAAGCGGCTGGCAAGTGAAAATCTTGTTATTCCTTATAAGTTGTTTAAGGCATCAATGTGCTGTTATTGATTAGTAATTAAACTTTTGAATTTTCAGGATCAACTTCGTTTGGAGTCCACCATGCAAAGCAAGATTCGTGTATATGAGAGTGGCCGGTCAGAGCAGGTAATGACATAATTATATCTTCTATATTCATGCTTAAGCTCTAGTTGCTGATAAATTATCAATCTGCTTTCAGGAGTATGATCCAGATTTACCTCCCGAGTTGGCAGCTGCAGCAGGCCATGATATCTCTGCTAATACTGGACATGTAAAAGCAGATGGTGAAGAAATAAAATTTACTGGCCAAGGAAGAGGACCTGCAGTTATGAGGGCGCCATTAGTATGATATACTATCACTCTCAACTGCTTCTTCTTAGTTGGGAACTGATAATATTGATGCTCTTTGACTGTTCCTTTTAAAATTTTCTAGGTTTTCAGTATTTGTCTCATTATCATTAAATGTTTTTGTTTTTTTCCCTTGTTAGCCAACTGGAAGAGCGATACAGGTTGAGGGTGGTTATGGTGAACGCCTGCCCTCTATCGACACCAGGCCTCCTCGCATCCGTGATTCAGATGCTGTTATAGAGGTAACTTCATAGTATCTACATCCTGTGTTTTGTGAGTACGTCAACTGCTCTAGCTCATTTGTGATATCTACTACTAATGTTATTCACTGGTGAATGTAATTATGATATGTAACTATCCTAGGCTCATTTATGATATTGACTACTTTCTAATAATAGGTACCAACACACTAAAAATGCTTGTTGAACAGATTGTGTTGCAGGACTCTTTTGATGACCCAAAAATGTACAATCGTACACCAGAGCAATTAGAGAAGGATATTGAAGGAGATGATGGTAGAAGTTTTCTTAAAGATGAAAAGGATGACAGGAATACTGTATCAGGATATACAAATCGCGTTCCACATGCTTCCGGCACTAGGGACAAGGAAATGATCAAGAGAGTCCCCTTTGCAAAGCAAAAAGATGAGTTCTTGCCCTTGCCTTCAGATTCATCTGCTGAATACCGTCGAGATTCTAGAACAAGGAGTCCTGTATCTGCTGTTGATGGGGCAGCTGGGATACATCAAGGGGGAAGGTATGTTATAGTTGTAAAATGGGCTGGAATTTGTATTTCTTTTGTCCTGTTTTAGAAACTTCAATTTTGTGATATATTTAATTTATTTGGCAAATTCCAGAAAGTTAGAAAAGAAAAACAACCTTATGGATTGTGTGGAATTCCTCTTTGATTCTTGCTGCATTTCATATGTAGTTCAAATATGTAAATGGGTACACTTGTAATAGTTTTATCATGTCAAAATCTGGGCATGCTTAGGCAGATAAACTAAGCAGTTTCTTTTATCTTGTCAGTCAGAATGAAAATCTCTTTTGAATTGATGCTTTCAGTTTTTCCAAAGTCGGTATTGTTGAATGCAACTAAAGACTAGTTTGGAAAACATTCTGTTTCAGGTGTAACTTTAATAACACAGTAGCCCCAAGATAGTTCTTTGTTGAAGTGTCGTCGTTGGCTTGTTGTAGTTTGGCGATCAATGCAGGATAAATTTCACATTAAGTGGAAGGGATATGCATTTATCACTTGATTTATTCTCTTTTAGTGATGCTATTAGTAAGTCATGCTTCTTTGCATTTTGACCATTGAAGGTTTACCTAGTAAACATTAATTGATACTTTCCTCATGATCAATCATACGTTTATTGTGAGAAAAAGAATACATTACTTGAATTCCTGTTGTTTGCTTGTGAGCAAAAAGGAAAAAAAATCCATTTCTTGGTTTTTTTCCTTTTTTGGTTGCTTAGTGAAACAAGTCCATTCCTTGAATCTCTTTTCTTTTCTTGATAATCCATTTACAAGAGCTTAATGCATATTCCTTCCACTTAATGCACAATTTGCAGAATGTGAATTTACCATTGACCAATACATAGCATTTTCCACTCTGTGGATACCTTAAAACAAATGGCAATGGATGCTTTGAAACAAATGACAAGTTTCTGCATTCAATGAGGGCGTGGGCAACGACTTCTATTAGCACTACGGAGCAACATTAAACAGATAAAACAAAGAGTATAGAGGCTTTTGACTAATGGAGAAGAAAAGGAGATTTTCTTACATTTGGAGGTACATTAACACATTTGAAGACTCACACAATGTTTAGATGAACAATCATTTGCTTACAGAAGTGACCAAGGATCTTTTTAGGAATATTACAAGACCAATCCATTGGTGAGCATTTTCCAATGTGAATTTTGGAACCAATCCTATATTGTTTATATGGACAAGCATGGGCTCAGCAGGAAGAGGCTGCACCATAAAAGAAGCAATGAAGTTAAATCTGTTACAAATATATACCATGGGTTCTACCAATGCATATCTTCCAAATGAATTAGAGTTTCCATAGAGATAAAGTGAAGATAATTTTATGTTATAGATTTTGTCACAGTAGGACATCTATCTCTATTCCTTTCAGATCAAGGTTCAGGAAACCCTTGGGTAATTCTGCTTTCCCTTGGCTGTAGTTGCAGCACTACCAGTGTGGATTTATGTCCTACAGAGAAGTGGTGTATCAGAAGCAACATGTGATAATTTTATGCATCTATATATGTAGTTTGTCCATGTTGTCTATGTCCAATGGAGTGAAACTATTGGAATGCAGGAGAATCATTTCAAGAAATGTTAATTAATTCTTTGTAGCCATGTCTCTTTGCCAAACAACGAACTCAACAGATCATTGTATGTGATGAAATTCATCAAAGACATGGATTATATGCTTTTTCATCCTATTCTTTGATAATTGGGTGTGCAACTTGAAAAAATCGCAATACAATATTGCACACTATAATTTGTAGTTTGCCTCTTTTACTTAATTATGGCATATATCGTGGTTTGTCTCAAGTACTTTCTCATTTTTTCTATGAATTTACTTGACATATTTTAGTTATTTTGCTATTTTGCACACTATAATTTGTAGTTTGCCTCTTTTACTTAATTATGGCATATATCGTGGTTTGTCTCAAGTACTTTCTCATTTTTTCTATGAATTTATTTGACATATTTTAGTTATTTTGCTATTTAGCTCTCTGTTTTGAGTATACAATTAATAAGGCATTGCTTGTAATTACTACTTCAGATTGCTGAAAGGATCTTCATCTAGAAAACGCTTGAGGGCTCGTGAACAATCAGCCGATAGCATTCCTAGCCGCAGTGCTCATTCGAGCAGGAATGGTGATCAGCAAAAGGAAACACTTTTGGATAACACTGAAGTCAATCAGAGTTCTCAAACATTACCTGCTGTTGCTGATGATACTACAAGAGAGCTCAGTGTTGAAGAACAATATCGTGATCAGGACGAAAAGCTTGCACTGGTTGATAGTGTGGAAATTGAAGGGGACGACGTGACATCAGACTTTCATATTTCTAGTGAGACTGGTGGTGATGATAACCCTGGCAAGAAGCAAAAGATTTGCTCACGGGTTGAGCAACCTGCAGCACAGGATAGAGGCTATGAGGATGAGTTGCAGCCTCCAACTAGTGACAACAGTAGAGAAAAGTCTGGGAGTAGCAAGGATTATATTAGGCGGGCTGAAAATGGTGAAGTCATACAAGAAGGACATTCAAGTCAGACGGGTGACTTGAAAAAGTCCCAGAAGGAAGATGAGCATAACTTGCATGCAAAAGATGAAGATGGTCTGGATGCCGGACAACAGAGAGAAAAGCATCAGACTGTTTCCAAAGGAAGGGAAGATGCATCTATTTCTTCTCAAAACCTTCTTCGAGGTAGAAGTTACGACAGGAGAAAGGAATCAGAGTCTTCTACCAGTTCATGGCAAAGAAGAGAGTTTAACCTGCATGGTAGACGTTCCAAAGATGAAGACATAAGGTGGGAAAACAATGATGAAATGTCAAGGCACCAGAGTAAGTTAAGGACAATAGATAGGAATCAGAAAGATGAAGATCAGTCTAGAAAGCATGTAGAAGGTGGAGAATGGAGAGGCCACAGTAGAGATGAAGTCTTAAGGCAGAAGGAGAGGGATGATCTTTTGATGAGCCGCCGTGATAATATGGATAATCCTCTTATAAAGAGAAAAAGGGATGAAGAATATCTGAGAGGAAAAGCTGACAAGGTAGATACTTCACATGGTCATAGGGATAGGGAAGATTCTGGACGTAGGAAAAGAGAAAGGGATGATGGCTTACATCACAAGAGAGAGGTTGACACTAGAATGAGAGATAAGGCTGATGATCACTTATCTTCCAAGCCTAAAGATGACAGCTGGCGCCATAGGGAAAGAGACGAAAGGCAGCGACTTAAACCTCATGAAGTGATGCACCGGGAAAGAGAAGAAGGGCGGGCAACTGTAAGGAGTGGACGAGTTATGGAAGATAAACCAGTGGGTGGTAATGGTAGGAACAGGGATGAATTAAAACCTAATAGTTATGATAAGGATTATCAAGAGAAAGAAAGAAGGCGTCACACTGAGCTTTCAAGGAGAGATCGTGCTAGGGAAGATAGTATGTCACAAAATAAAGGACGTGGAGATGCATCTGTCCATGACAAACATTCAAATGCTGATGGAAGAAGTTCTAGGCATGAAAAGCTAAATACATATGGGGATCACCCTCCTAGTGCTGATGGCCAACAGATGTACAGGGAAAAACATAGGGAAAATACGAGTAAAGCTAAAGATGTTAAATCTCATGATCAGAATAATCAGCGCCTTGGCAAGAGAAAGCATGATGACCGCCACAACTCTCACAAAAATGAGAAGGTATGCTTCAGACAGTTGAAGTCATTTAATATATATTGCTGATCAAGTAACCTATGTATCCATCAGAAGTTCTATTGATGAAGAACAATTGTAAAATTTTGCCAATTGTTTATTGTCACAAAATTTTGTGCTATTTGGAAAGACATTTTTAATTCAAAAAAGCTGATTTAAAACAAAGAAGTAACTGTTACCTTTTTGGTAATTAGGTTTTGAGCATATTGTATCTATTTATCATGTTTACTTGGACAGCTTATTTTCATTAAGACGTAACTGAGAAACATGTTCTTAGCAAAGTCACCACTAGTGACACATGGGTCTTCACTCATTAAGGGAGATTAAAAATGTTATTTCAAAAGTTGCTGAAAAAGATGAGTCTTTAGGTTGTCAAGTCAGGTTATTGAGCTGGTGAAACAATTTTATTTTGGAACCATTGTATCTCTATGCTTTTTCAGAACCACATGGGCAAACATAAAGTAGAAATACAAGTTGATTGGAAGCTACGACATCCGAACTAGTTGCGGTCAGCTTCATTGGTCTTTCACTGCCAATATGATTAATGAAAAACTATACCCTTCCAACTATAGCATTTGTATGTCTCATTGGTGTATATATTTGTATCATCTTAAATCATTCTTCAATTTATTTTTGCTCAAACTACAAACAATTTTTTCATATTCTTCCAAGTAACTCCATACATCGAGCTCGACCATTTCATCTTATCGACAGGAACCTTTCATGTGTGTTATTCTTAATTGTCCAACACTCGGATCAGTAAAGGATCATTGATCTAACAACTATCTTATATTATTTTCCTTTTATTCTAAAAGATACTTAATGACTTTGTATGGTGCAAGTGGGAAAAGATTCGATAAAATCAAAGCTCTGGCACAAACTATACCAGAAAATTACTATCAACCTGTATAGGTTCTAAAATGTTAACTACTTGCCTTCCAATTCTTTTTTGAGAGGGTGACAATAAATACATTCACTTTATAATTTGTTGGATTATAGGTACTCAGTTCTGTTCTTGTGTTTGATCTCCAAAATAACAGTGATTTAAAAAGCGTTAGGTGCCAAAAGGCTCGAGACGCTAGGTGCTTGCTCAAGCGAAGCAAAGCGCTCTGAAATGTTAAAATATAAAAATATATAATATAATTGATAAATATGATTATATAAATAAAAACATGATATTAAATTGACTGGAGAAAGCTTTAGTTAATCTATTTTGGACGACAGCAGTGATGGAGAAATAGATTAATTGACTGGAGCTCTCTTGTCTGTCTCTTTGTCTCTCTCTCTCACTCTCTTCTCAGTGTTCCCCCTTTTTTCCCTTTCAACTTAATGCATACTTCTGTCGATGCAACAACATTTATAAAATTCTTGAATAAGATCACAAGTCATTAGAATGAAATTAAGTTTACATATGATTGTTGTCTACAAGAAAGAGATAGGCCAAGGGCAGAAAGAAGCTTATTTCATTTGGTCGAGACAATTTTAGCAAGTTATGATTAAACATTGTGTCTACAAATAGATTTCCAAAAAAATGACAAGGTGCAGGTGGCCAGGAGAGTTTCAGTCGATTAATCTATTGCGGATGACAACAGCGACAGAGAAAGCTTTGGACGACAACAACGGTTGTGGAGGTAGCTGCAAATGACAACAGCAACAGCGATGGAGAAAGCTTTGGATGGTGGCAACGGCAGCAACGGAAGCTGTAGACGGTGACGTCATGGGCGGAGGAAGCTTCAGATGTATCCATCAATGGCGGAAGAAGCTGCGGTCCTCTCCCTCGACGATGGAAGGAGCTACACACGAAAGCAACGGTGGTAGAAGAAACTGCTCACAAAAGCTAGACCTTCGGACTTATCCGTCGATGACAAAGGAAGTGTTGGTCCTGTGTGTCGACAACGGAGGTAGCGGAAGAGGAAGCGTTGACGGTGGAGGCAACGACCGCGCTAGGGTTTATGGCTCGAGGTTTTGCAGGGCGGCAGGGGGTGGGTTTTGCATAGTATAGTAACATTACGTAGCATAGTTGGTTCAATAGAAGCAACTAGCTACTGTTCAAGCAAACCAGACTTAATAGTTTAGTTCGATTGCATTGTTTCAGTCGAGCACACCCAGCGCCTGAGTTCAGGTGAGCGCTCAGGCTGCGCTTAACTGAAGCGCGCCACTTGGCGAATCTGTGATGCCCTCGAGCCTCACCTCATCTCGTCTCATTCGAGTGCTTGGTCGCCTATTTAAACCCCTGCAAAATAGTCTAAAATTCTTGGTTATATATTTGATCTGAAAGGACTAAAGTTATTCCTCTCCAATGCTAAGCTCTTTGGTTGTCTTATCGATGATTCATAGGCGACAGCATGCTTTCGAGTTCAAAAAACATTATCTAAAGGACTTCACCTGATAGTTTTTTGTTAAATTAGAATAGTTGCAGTTCTGTAGCCTCTTCTATTTGCCTCACAGCCTGCAGGTAGCAGTTGGTAAAGAGGAAGCTGAAACTGATACCACTTACAGGAGAATTGATTCTGAGTTCCATGGATTTATATCCATTACTGTTGATTTTTTTCCCTATTCAGCTTTCATGGAGTATAGTATAGAGTTTAGGTTTCTTGAAGTTTATGATATATTTTTGGTTCTTCCCTTGCCTGTTAGATGTTGACTTTTCAGAAAATCAGCTTCTTTGTAATTTGATTCATTTCACTTGCATTCAATTGAACAATATGGCAAATAATGGCAAAATTCATCATATAAAGTGGAATGGTGCTTGAGCCAGGTTACTGCTCCGTTTGCTAATTCTCTTGCTCCTCAATCGTTCACCTTTCTCAGGTCTATATTAAAGATTCAGATGAGCAGGAAAGCAACAATACATCTTCCATGACTCTCTCCAAGAAGAATTGCCACCAAATCCATGAACAACACAAGGCCTCTCAACAGCATACCTCTGTGAAGAAACAAGGAGAAGATGATCCCATCTCAGATGATGAGAACCAGGGTAATAGGAGGGGACGATCTAAATTGGAGCGCTGGACCAGCCACAAAGAGAGGGATTATGATGCCATCAACAACTCTCAGACATTATCTGCTTCCTCGAGGGGCAAGAAGATTGAAGGCAATGTTGTTGATGTAGCAAAGGCAGATGAATTAGTGAAGACCGAGCTTACTAATAATGCTGGTGAATTAGATGTCAAGGGTGCTGATGGGGGACAGGGTTCTGTTAAGATGGTGGATGACCAGGATCGCCACCTAGATACTGTGGCTAAGCTTAGGAGACGAAGTGAGCGCTTCAAACTTCCTATGCCACGGGAAAAGGAGATTACTTCGAACAAAAAAATGGAAAACGAAGTGCAGTTATCCAACAACGAAGTTGGTCTTAATTCAGAGGTAAAGCCCGAGCGACCAGCCAGGAAAAGAAGGTGGACTGGTAGCTGATTATGCATCTTTGCTGCATCCACAGGATCATTGCAATTGTGTTTGGTGAAGCAGATGGGTAAGTTGGTGCCTCTGCTTTAGCTCGGGTGTTCCTTCACTTCCAACCCTAGACTAAGAAAAGAAAGGTGATAGAGAAGAAGAGGGAAAAGTGAAATAAAATGCTATATTCGATTGTGTTTTAAATCGCATATTCTGGATATGCAACTTTAAACATGTTGGATGGTGGTCGGAAGTTTGTATTTTGCTTTTCCTGTTTTTGTCAGGCAGCTGGATGTTTTGTGAGGTTCCTTCTTGTTTGAGGGGGAGCTTGACAGGCTTCCAGGATCACAGTTGACTTTTGAAGGTGAACAGAGGCGACAATCCATGGTCTGGTGCATTATCAAACATCCCAACCGACTCCTTGATGATTTTGATTGATATCGTGAATGATAATAATCTATGCTCCAGAGTGGAGGATGGATCACAGCTTCAGTTTCACCGTATCTTCGGAGTGGAGCACCTTGTTGCAGCAGGTTTACTCTTTTTTGCCTCTTAATGTTTTATCTCCTTTATGTCCTTGTTATGATGCACCTACGGTGGGAAGTTGCCGCAAACGGTCTCATATTGCATTGGGTGATGTTCTTCTTAATTTGGATTTGATTGATTGATGATGTGCTACCAAGGCCAAAGGCTGTCTGGAATGCGAGTTCTGTTGATGCCTAAGGTGACATGCTCCTAACGCAGGCGGAGCTCACAGAAACAAAGGCCTCGGGAGAGAAGATTCCATAGAGGGTGATTGGAATAACTTTGTTATGATTTATGATCATACATAGAAGAACACCTCGGAGACTGTAAATCTTGTTGTAGCCATAGAAACTATTGGAAAAAGGTTTTGGAATTGGGCTGGTGACTTTGTCATTACTTCTATTTTTGACGATTCACGTGCTAAGGTGGCAGTCTTGCGAACTTTAGTATCTCGGAAAAAAAAAAAGTGTATATATATTTTTGGTAATTTACATAAAAAATCTCTTGATTCCTTTTTATTGAGAATTTATGGGAGGTTTTTTCTTTTTGCATGAATGGATAATTATTCGATCGTTATCTTATTATATGATTGGTTAATTTATCTAAACTGTTAATGAAAAATATCGTTGACGTCTTGATTAGCTTAATGTGATTCAGATTTGTATGTGCAAGGTTGTTTAAGGTACCTCCGACGTGAAAATTTTGAGTTTCTAATGTATCACTTATTTGAAGATCAAGATCGAGAGAGATATTTCAATCTAATTTTTTAGATATATTAGTTAGTAACGCGATGTGTTTGATCTTAGACATGAAAAAGGTAAACTCTTTACTCATTATGTTGAAGAGAAGTCTTTATACCTGGTGACAAAATGATAAAATATTCTGTGAAATATTCTATCCACGTGGATCACATTAGGAGAGAGAGTCTCTAATTACTCCTAATGGATCACTTTTGTTCTTTTATCCACGTGGATAATAAGGGGAGGACAACTTGAATTACTTTATTTGGACTTGTTTTAAACTCTTGTCCATGTAGACAAATGGGCGGAAGGTGACCTATATCATTTTGATGATTAGTTGACTCCAATCAATTTTTTCCGACTCATATGCTTTGAGCACATTTTTGTCTTGTGCCTCCACTATGATGGATTTCTCCTCCCGCGAGTCGAGTTTTCTCGACTCATGTGTCTTAGACACAATTTGTCTTGTGTCTTTATTATGACAGATTTCTCTTTATTGGATCGGGTTTTTCCGACTCATGCGCCTCGAACACATTTTGCCTTATACTTTTACTATGACGAATTTTTCTTTATGCATGTTGGATTTTCTCGACTCACGTAACTCGAGCATATTTTGTCTTGTGCATCCTCTATGGTAGATTTCTCTTCATGCGGGTTTGATTTTCCCAACTCACACGCTTCAAGCATATTTTACTTTGTGCCTTTGCTATGACATATTTCTTTTCACATAGGTCGCGTTTTTTCGACTCACGCGCCTTAGACATATTTTACCTTGTGTCTTCGTCATGGTTGATTTCTCTTCACGTGAGTCGAGTTTCTTTACTCACATGCCTGAGGCATATTTTACTTTGTGTCTCCATCATGACAAAAATCTCTTCATGTGGATCAGGTTTTCTCAACTCATACGCCTCAACTACTTTTGGACTTGTGTCCTTGTCGTGGTGAATTTCTCTTCATGTGGGTTGGGTTTTTTTGACTCACACGTTTCGAGCATATTTTACTTTGTGATTTCATTGTGACGAAATTTTATAAGCCATACGCCTCAGGCACATTTTGTCTTGTGCCTCCGGCATGAAGGATTTCTCTTTATGTAAGTTGGATTTTCTCGACTCACATACCTTAGGCACATTCAGCCTGATGCCTCTGTCGTGGTGGATTTCTCTTCATATAGGCCTAGTTTTCTAGACTCACATATCTTGGACATATTTTGACACTTTTCGAGTCCTTCATCCATCGGTATCCCTTTAAAATTATCTCGAAGGGACACTTGTCTCAATCGTGGGAGGAGAGTGATTAGCTCCATCCCTATAAATCCCCCCTTGCCATGTGGGATGAGACTCATTCTCCATTTGAGCCTCTAGAGCCTCTCCCTCCCTATAAATCCCCCTTTACATGTGGGCTGAGAGTCATTCTTCGATTTGAACCTCCAGGGCCTCCTCAGAAGTCTTCTACTTCACTTTGAGAGCCTCCTTGCACGACGATCTGTCCTTAAGTCTCTTATAATCTAGGTGTCGATTATGTAACAAATCAGTCTTCCACCACCATGCTCTTTCACCTCCTCAAGTTTGGATATCTTTCCTTTCTAGCACAAGTTTCTCCTAATCTCCTAACTATTAGACGGTCGAGTTTTGTGCTTCATCTTTAGACAACCCAAGGGCGGAGGAGGTCTTTACCTCCTCTTCGTCGTGGGAGACAATTCCCATGAACTTGGGAGTCCTTCAAAATTTAGAATTTTTGAAAAACTTGCATGACAATGATTTAGTGGTGAGTGTAACACTCTTGAATCACTTGCAAACTACGCATTCCATCCTAGCTGAGTTTGATTTACAAGTCTCCCAACTCGGTCAACGTCCATTCGCCCCACACTTGGGTCCTTTGCTAGTTTTATGGTGCCCTTAAGGTGGGACTTTATTTTTCCTTTCACCCAGTGATAGTATCTTGTCTCAAATAGTGGAAGATATTACTCTCTCAGATTGCATCCAACTTATGGTATTAAATATTATTCATCGTGAGAATTTTGGCGTGTCGGTATTGTTCTGAATCATACATTTTTGCTGTTTTTTTCAATTGTGCAAGGGGAGAAGCGACTACTACCTAGCTACTTGGGGGGAGTTTAAAGTTAGTGGTGCCCCTTCCAACCCTTCTTCCTCCTAAGCTCAAGTCAGGATTGGAAGTTCAATCTCACTTGGTTAGCACAATACATAGATAACACCCCTCCCCTCTCATCTGATGAGAAGGCAGGTCAAATGGTTTAACTAAGGGATATACTCTTCCTATGAGGCCATCCGAAAGATGGAAGAGGACTGACTGATCGATGCAAGTCTTAGCTCGACTCCTTGGGATACGACCTAAATACGCCATCACTTTGCCTCACCTCTTCTTTTGATCCTTTGCAGCCTTGTGATTTTGATCCTCTATAAGCAGGAATCTGCACTTCTTGAAGAGAAAGGGACTTGACTCTTCTTCGGGCATGACGATAGCCTCTTTGGTTTTGACCACTGTTTGCAAGCCGTCACTCGAGGCATCTAATCAGACTCAGTCTGGCCATCATGCTAGCACCAACAAGCCAAAGAAGAAGCAAAAGATCGTAATAAAGAAGGCTCCCTGCCCCTGAAGGGACAAGGAACCCGAGGAGTCGATTATAGAGAGGAAACAGATAAAGTGCCTCCTACCTTCGCAAATCTTGCACCTTTAGAGAATCCTCGAAGTTCCAAGTATTCTTCACGGAAAAGAGAGAAGAGGCAAAGATTGATGTTCAACTTGTGTAAGGGCAAGCTCCTACCCTTCGTGACTTTATAAATTATCAACATATCATAACTGGTCCTGGGTGCATTATTGCAATTTAGATGAGAGGTTTTAAATAAGAGACAAAAGTGTGGGGAGATGGCACGACATTAGAGCAATATTGCCATAGGTCCTTATGTTTAGTGGTAGCAAAGTCGATTTATCATTTGAAGGTTTTGATTGACACATGCTACCATAATAAAGTGCTAGTAAGTTAGGTCATGGATACCCCCCCCCAGTTTCACGTTGTTCATCCACTTGTCTTTGATTTGTAGCACCACCACTATGTAATGACCCTTACTGACCATGTACGAGATGCTAGCATTGTCATTCACTAGCAATCCCTTATCACTTATGATCTTTAGGAAGAGATCGAGGGGTTAAAGGAAAGAGGAGCCCCTTAAGTTGTTGCCAAGGCAGAGGCTCGAGGGGTCAAGCTAGCATGACAACTAAAGAAGGTTTAGCAACACCTTGTCGACTTTGTTGATTTGATGACAAGTTGTTACAGCTCACCTAAGAGTTGGATTCAATTAGGACGTACAACTCAAAGTTTGTTGAGTAGGTCATAACAGCCAATGAGTAGGTAATGAGTACCACAGACCAGGTTCGGGATTTGAAGGAAGCACTAGAGGCCGAACAACACATGTTACCAAAGTATTGAGAAGAGGTGATCATCGATTATAAGGCATTCATCGAGTTTAGGAAGGGTCTCGAGAGATCGAGGGTCGTCTCGTACCAGTTCCGGTACCACTTAGCCCATTTCAAGGTAAGGCATCATAAATTGGAGTTTGAGGAGGAACTGTTCATTGATTACCCTAGGGTTCAGAATGTCTAGATGTCGCTTATGATGCCTTTTAACAACAATCCCAACTCACCACCTCATCCCGGCGCCTAAGATGTTGTCTCCCACTTTTCTAGCCATTTTTTAATCATCAGGCAAGTCTACCCGAATTGCTCCTCATGTCAAGCGTGTCCATCGTACCAACCCTCTATTTTGATAGGTTGGGGTCTTATTTTGGATATAGAGGTCATACTAAGTCGATGTAATCCTTTTTAAAGTAATGAAGTTTTCTTTTCTCAATTCTCAACATTGGTATCTTAAAAATATACTTTACAACTGACGCCATAGGCATGGAAGACCAATGCCCGATGCTCAGTGCATAATCTCCCTAACTTGATCCCAAGGGATGTCTTAGGGGGAAAACTTGAAGTTTACAATGTCACATCATCGACATCCATTCCTTCTATTATCTCTGGGCAATATATTCCATCTCGGATGACCTTGATGACTTGATACAACTCTTCCTAGTTTGGCGCCAACTTTCCCTAGGACCTGGTTGGGTCACTGACTTTAGCTTGGATCATCAAGTCCCCTCATGCAACTCCTCGAGTGTGAACACCTCGATTATATAGCTTGACAATTGCCTTTTTATATCTCAGTGCCCTTAGGTGTACACATGCTCTAACCTCACTGATTAGGTCAAGTCTAGCTTGAAGTCCTTCCGAGGTTTCCTCATCAAAGCTCTCAACCTGAAGTGTTGAGAAGACTATCTTCGGTGGCAGGGGAGCCTTGGTGCCCAAGGCTAAGCTGAATGGTGATTCTCCTGACCCAATCTTAGGTGTCATTCAATAAGCCCACAAGATGCTTACCAGCTCAACCACCTAAGTATTCTTTGCTCCAACAACCTACTTCTTTACCCCTTCAAGGATAGGTCAATTGGTGACCTCGACAAGACCATTGGTCTGAGGATAAGCTATCGAGTTCAACTGAGCCCATAAGATTGACAGAACTCCTTGAACATCACATTGTTGAATTGAGTCTCATTATTAGTGATGAAGGCTCTCACATTCTTCCATACGAATCCTTTAACTAGCTTCTCGATGATCGACACTAATGGCTCAGCTTCCGCTCATTTCGTAAAATAGTCCACTCTCACGATGAGAAACCCATGTCAACCTGAGGCTAGGGAGAAGGATCTGAGGAGGTCCATAACCCACTGTGCAAAGGGCCATTAGTAGTCAATCAAGTTTAAAGGGACTGTCGATTAATGTTGTATCCGAGTAAACTTCTAACATTTCAATATCGGTCAGTCGAACTCTTGCCAAAGCACTTTGAAGGTGAGGGTTCATCCACCAATGTGCTCCCCGTAGATACTTCATGCACCTTGATGATTATCCTCTTAGTCTCTTGGGGTGTCAGACATCTCAAGAATGATTGGCTAAATGACTTGCAATATAAGATATCGTTGATTATGCAATATCATGCTTGGCTCTTTGAGCTGTTGTGGGGTTTATCGGGAGCGTTTCATCCTCTTTGTAGCAAAAGATCTTATCCATCTAGCTCAACTCCTCCTCGACTATGACCACATCATGCTTCACAATGGTTCGGATCGATTGTGTCTCAACAAACGATCAACTCCCCCTCAAAGCTCGACTTAATGCTAACTAACAAGTGCATCAACCTAGCATACATAGTCGTTTGCTTCGGTGACGCCTACGATGGCCCCAAGAAGCTCCGGGGGCAAGTAGTTGGTCCCAAATATTGATGACCACAACCACTGCACAATATCTGATCGAGGTAGGTGATTCCGCTTGAATCAAAGACCATGCAAACAATTCAAGTATGCAATGACTGCATCCATGTGGCAACTCCCTAGATAATAAGATGGCACTCCTACTTGTGAATGTGTTGCTATAACAATTCATTTAATCTCCATTAAGCCAACATTGTTGAATTAAAGATTTATCAATAAAGCTCTCCATTTTTTGTCGCCAGACAAATACAAGTCTTACAAGATCTTCAGCCCACTACTTACCAAGAGAGTGAAATTGCTTTCACAAGCCAGCAGCAAGTCAACTTGTCAATACAGTCAATCTAAAATCAATTTTATTCTTAAATACATACTTCATTATGAGCACTATTAGCTGACATTTTTCTCTTTTCTACTTAATCCGCATTTGCAAAAGCCAAAAGCCCACTGAGCCAGCATCACGCAACATGCAGAAAAATACCGCATCTATCGCTGGATGCCACTTGGCCATGTCTGATTTTTGACAGGCTCTAAAATAGTTTCAACCTCATGTAAAAGCTCCTGATCGATTCCCAGACTTGATAATCCAAGTGCGGAAGCAACATTTTCCTCAACCTGCAAGATAAATAATATCTTTTAGCTAATATCCCTGATGTCAGACTCTTCGCATATCTTGAAATCCAAGTTTGCTTGCAGTCTCATATATCTACTTATCGGACCATTGCAGGTGTGTATTCTTGGATTGTAGCATCCACATTATTTTTTTGCATTTATTCACATAGTTTATTCAAATAGATGTTGATGTGAATGAGCCACGTAAAAATGTCTTGGCAGGGGATAGTTATGCCTTAGATCGAAGCACCCTATCGACATCTTGAAATATGAAGTTCTCTGGATTAATGAAGGCAGATTACTTGCTCTGTGCTCACTGTTAACTTTATAAACAAGTCATCGACCAATTTATACCACAATCACGAGGATACGAGTGTGAATTTGTTGGTCACATTCAATGAACTAATCTGTCCAGGAGTTGGCAGTTGATCTTGCAGCGTACATACAATCAATTAGATTACACCAACTTAATATTATGATACAGAATGCTCAGGTTAGGATAGCTCATAGAGATCTCCACAAATGAAGCACCTCCTTTTCTTACACAATTGCAACATGAAGTTGTCTCCGTGAATGGATTCCAAAAAAGCCAGATTATGTGGGGCTTAAATTGCATATGCTTGTCAGCCAAAGACTTTCTTGTCTTGTTTTCTTAAATTGCTAAAATATTATTTCTCATAGGATCCAAATCTTGTATAAACAAAAGCAAACATCTGATCCAATATTATTCATTCACAAAAAGTCTTTTGGTTCTTGTAATCAATATCTAGTATGGTTCTAATTATTGGTATTAGGCTAACCATGCATTCCTAGACAGTCTTAAAAGCACATTCAGAAGAAATGGTAATATAAGGCGATTAGCACCTACAGAGATTTGGAAAGCATGGCTACTAATAATTAATATTGCTAGAACAAAAATTAATCAGAGAATCCAATACCTGCTTAGGAGAGTTCATACCAACCAGTATGGTAGCAATTTCTTTATTCATCAAGCTGTACTGGAGAGCTACCTTGGAAATGTTCTTCCCCTTTTCCTTACAATGACCAGCTGCATCTCTGCAGGCATCCTAAAAATTTAGAAATCTGAAATTTAAAATGAATTCTTCTGTTCCAGAAGGTCAATTGGTAAAAAAAACATATAAAAATGTAAAGCTTTATGTGACAAACTAAATTCAGAGTACCTAGATTTCTAAATGAAATAGCACTATTACATCAATGTATTATACCAATATTATAGCTTAGGAGATAAATAACACTATCAGCACATCTAATATGATTGAAATCTTTTTTCCTTTTGTTTTGAACCTTACCCTTTATGCATTTATCCTCAAGTTAACTATTGCATTTAGCATGAAAATCACTATCTGATGATAGATCACTAATTTTTTTATGGAGAGGAGGTAGCATTGTATTTGTTAAAAATTTTCAAACTCCCAACTGAAAATTGAAATGAGAACCATCACAGGAAAGAAACAAAGAAGCGTTAATCTATCGAAGAGGATGAGAAGCAGCAAATTAAACGAATGATACAACACAAGGATAAAATGGTTAAATACATTATAAAAAATACATAAAGGGTTCACGGCAAGATTATAACAGCAAGCAAGAAATGCTATTTTATGGCATTTAGCTGCATTAGTGCCTTCATGGCATGCCACAATATCACTTGGCGATCCTTGGCCAACATAGACCAAAATCGATAGCACCACCGATATTAATTGAAAGAGCTGAACTTGCCTCTTTTATCACAACAATTGTTGCCTGTAAATATGGAACTCGAGAAAGAGTCATCTACTGAGACATATCTTCACACAAAGGTTGAAGTATCCTTGAGTAAATCATTGCTCTTAGTCTTCTAAATTATGTGGCTTACAGTGCCCTAAGTAGGATCTTGTAAGTGTATACTCTAGATCTTGGCATACAATCACCTATGCTTAAATATTGTCTCCCAAAAAACTGCTAACAAAAGCAATTTTTCGCTGGTAAATCATTGTTTAAGCCAGTTAAATTGGTCTACAAGAAAGTGCCCCTATCCTCATCACTTGCAGATATAAGAACATGGTCTCCTTTTCACAGTGTATCTATAAGAAACTTAGCTTTCCAGACTCCACAAAAATGACTACTTATAACATACATAGAGCCAATTTTAGAAAAGATAATGACATGAGAAAGCTTACCTTGAGTTCTAACGATGCAGGATGCCACTCCGGTGGACCATCATCCGTGAGGAGGCCCATTGCAAGTGGTGAGGCACTAATCACACCAACACCCTTGCTTTTCAAATATGGTAGCAAATCTACCAGGGCTGAGTCATTAATACTGTAATGACAATATGAAAGAATAACATCAACTGAACCTGGTGGTATGCGATCAAGAACATAAGTGAAGATCCCCAGAGGTAGACCTGTTATTCCAATAAATCTAGCCTTTCCGGCCTCCCTTATCCTTTGTAATGCAGGAATTGTCTCGTTCACGATCTGTCCATTAGACCAATTCATTCAAGTCTTTAGCATCAATTATCAAAAGAGTAAGCGTATCCAACGGCTACATGTTTTCAGGAAGAGATATCGGGTGTAATTCTATTTAAGAATGAATAAATGAGAGAACAAAACATGGCAGTTCAGAGTAAAGTCCGGCTCTTTACTCAAAGATGGACAAAAAGCACAACTCCAAAAGGTGGTCGACACAGATTAAATGTAGTTAATTGAGGATGCATAATCGATGAATTAGTGGAGAAGAAACAAACAATGTAAATAGAACAAGACCTGATCGAGGGAGCCAAACTCGATGTCATGGCAATGGAGGATGTCGACGTAATCCAACTTCAACCTGGCGAGGCTCTCATCGATGCTCCTGGTCATCCTCTCCGCGCTAAAATCGAAGCCATCGATGTAGCGGCCGCACTTGGTGGAGACGACGATCTCCTCTCTCGGCACGTTCAATTCGTGGAGGCAGTTCCCGAGCACCGTCTCCGAGACCGTACCCCCATAATACCTAACGGAAAAGGAATAATATAGGCAAGGGATAAGAGGAAGGCGGCACCTGTCTGGAGTAGAGCAGGGAGAGGAGGCGAACGGGGAGGTGTCGAAGAAATCGATGCCATGTTGGAGGGCAAGGCGGACGGAGGCGAGGGCGTCAGCGGGGGAGACATCGCCGAAGACGTTGCCGAGGGGGGCGGCACCGAAGCCGAGGCAGCTGAGCTTGAGGCCGGTGTTCCCGAGCTCCCGTCGCTCCAACGTCGCCATGGCCAACGATCGATCCCCACGTTAGGGATTCGGAGGAGGGTAATCGAAGGCTCAACCGCTCAAGTGTACTGTTCCTCTTCTTCTATTCTATCGAATGCCGAATGCATGGCGGTGAGGCTTTTGCCCTCATATTTCGGTCTTTAATTTGCAGCTATAAAATTAAGTGCTGAGATTATATATATATATATATATATATATATATATATATGTCATATAATATGTCATACTTGTAATAACCCAATTATGAACAACTTATAACTATGACCACGACAAACAAAAAGAAATCGAGATCGAAGTAATAGAAATAAAAACAGATAAAAGATAAGAGAGGTGGGAGTAATAGAGATTGGAAAAAAAACTTAAAAGAGTAGAGCACGGATGAAACTTGGGAACTGTTTAATTTTAATTCTCAAATAAAAAAAAATTTAAATTATTTTACTTAATGATGTAATCTTGTTTCTAACAAAAGAGATCAATTTGATATGAAATCATAATAAAAAAAATAACTTATATGAGTTTTTAAAGTATGAAAATAATTTTAATTTTGAGATCTATCATCACGTAATTCTATAGGTTTAAGGCAATATGAAGCACTGGGGAAACGTCAAAACATGGCCACTCGACTTAGTGTGTACTGGCACGATGACACTCGATGCATTAACAAGCTTTTGTAGCACGTATGACCCCATCTCCCAAGCGAAGACGAAGACCTTTGAGTCTGGCTCTTTGTGCCAGCTTACTGTAAGTTCACTTCGCTACTGTTCAACTATTTCAAACATGTTCAGAGAGAGCAAACTGTAGGAGGCATCCTTTGATATTGTATGAGCTTTTGACTATGCATTGAGATTGTCCTATTATGCATGCATGCACGCGATGCTTCTTGCATCATTATAATAAAGAGTTCTTCGTCCTAAAGAACATAAGGGTTCTCTTCTCTCTCGAGCTTCAAATCGTTAGGGAAGAAGTACTCTCAGGCCTCTCGATCTCCCTACTTCACGCCTAACGGAAACTCTCATCCTTATTCTATTATAAATATCTATGTTTCTCTAATTCTTGTAATGTAATATATCGCCTGACTTGTGTATTTTATCGAACCGTTGATTCTAACTTCATAAAATTTGAAATTGAAATCTAATCGATAGAAATCAATTTTAGAAATCGAAACCGTCGATTCCACCTCCATTTCAAATTGATAATTTTTTATTATTTTTCTAAAAATTTATAATATAAAAAATTATAATTTTATTTTTTTCAGAAAATCAATGTACATTACGTCCATAATAAGTGTAAAATGTGTAATGACATAACAAAAGAAAAAAATTTGATATAAAATTATAAATACTTATTCGTTGCTAATGTAGAACATCACGATAGTATATTCAAATAGGAGGTCGTTGTTTTTACGAATGATCTCTTAGTTTTGTTTCATCTTTGTTCAATCGTAAATGTATGTTGGAGCTTCAACTTATTTAGAGGATATACTCAATCTAGTTTTATCTATAATTCGTCCTCCCACATTGAATGCTTGTTCTATAGTTATCATCGATACTAGAGCCGTTAGTATTTGTATTCTATATCTACAATATTGTCACCGAACTTAGAAAAAAATTGTTGGACACGTATTAAGCTCGGAATTCAAGCTTAAATATTTCCTTGGTTTTTTTTTAATCTTTGTATTAATAGTTTTTCTACCTTAAAGATTTTACAACCTTAGCTAATTTGATTAGTAAATACAGAAGTTTAGGATATATCATGTTTTCAGTATGGATAACACTATAATGGTTATATAAATTAATGATCAATTTTTTAAATTCTGTAATTTTATCGTTTATATTAGCATATGCTCCTAAGTACTCATAATAAATGGATAAATAATTACCAAAGCCATCTAATATAATACAAGTATAAAAAACATATATAATTAAATACACCGATGAAATTTCAAAAAAATAATTTATCCATTTTGATTTCATAGCTATTATTAACATATTTAAATCATTATCATTTTGATATTCTTCTAATACACCAATACTATTAATTAAAATAACTAAAAAATATGTAGAGTAGGATAATAAACACCAAACAAAGTATATGTTACATTATTAAAAGTTTTAAAAATTTTAAAATTCTTTCACAAACATTTTAATGTTATGGATATAAACTAACTTGCCTAGCATTATTTATAATAAAATGCATAATAATTCTTTATATTGAAAAAAATTCTTTAAGTAATTCATTTATAGAATTTCATTGGGTAGGAATATCTCTAGTAAATCTTTTGGGTCTTTTACTATTTAATTAATAAAATCTGACCTATTCTTTCATTAATAATAATAATAATAATAATAATGAAATGGCTTGATTAATAAAAATAAATAAATGTTTCAAGAGATCTATTCCATCTTGGACACATAAATTCAAAACAGAAACGGTGTTTGTCGTTGCATTATCAAAACCAATTATTTTTTTAAGAATTAAATAATATTCTTCTAAAATTATTTTTATCATTCTATAAATATTATTCATTGTATGTCAAAACTCTAAAAACAATAATTTGTTATTGCATGGTCCAATCATTATCCATCCGATGACAACTGACTCTCATGAAGAATCTCAACACAAGTAGAAACAGTATCGTCCAAAGCATGAAAAAAAAATATATAATTTTTTTATAAAGATTATATAAAATGTGAGTAAAAATGATACAAGAGACTCATTGTGCAATAAGATTTATTAAAGCCTCTTGGCTATAATCAACAATCTAACTTTTTCATCGAAACTAAATATAAATGTTTAATTATAATTAATCTATCAAATGTGAGTAATAACAATAATAGATTTTGAGAGATATGTATAGGATTTTTATTTTTTTCCTAAAATACCTCCAAAATTAATTGTTCTTTGGCTGGGCAAATTTATTTTTACTTTTTTATCATAAAATAACTAAAATACCTTTGAATATAACTCGTTACATGATTGTTGGGAGGGATAAATTAGTGCGCCCTGGCTAGGCGTAGATCGTTATATATGACTCTTTAAGCTCAATGTTCAATCAACAATCTATTGCCTGAGTATTTTTTTATAAAAAATCATCGATCCACTATTTCAAATCAATAATTCTAGTTTTTAAAATTATTGCTCGTCAAATTTTGGTTGGATCTAGAATCAACGAATCGTTAGGTTTATTCAATTCTGATACTAGCTCGATTTGATTTCCATTCGAACTAAATCATACTCAGGGCTAAATTTGAGTGTTAGGGGAGGGGTTACGGATCACCCTAACGAAGCTAGGTATACTCATTGGTGATTTAGTTTATATTTTGATGGGGTGTAATTTATTTATACTTAAATCACATAACTAAAAGTAGAAAAAAAATATAGTGATTTAAGTGTTATTTAGAGAAGGAATTGAATAAAAATTTCAAGAAAATATCTAATGGGTGATATAGGTGTAATTTATAGAAGGGAATAATCATGAGAAGCATCCATAATAAAAGAGAAATCAGCTTTATGTTAAAGCATTTCTAACATTTTCTCTCTCTCAAATCTTTTATATATATATATTTCATAGATCAAAACTCATTTTTAATTCAATCATCTGACATAGGATCCTTAACAAGTAAAAAAATGGTCCAAATTGTTCCTAACTTGATTTTAATATAGAAATCCAACCTCAACATCACAGGAGTTTTTGATTGGATCAAAATCGATATTATCGTAATCTCCTATCACAATTCCGTAAACAAATGCCGGTTTGCCTCCCACAGCTTCAACACAATATAGTAGTTAACTTGTTCCATTTGATTACTTAAGTATGTGAAAAAATTTGTCCTACTTGAGACAACCTTGATTGCCTAAACTTATAAGATCACGAAATAATTAAGCTATTAGCCATGTTAATGATTCGTCAAACAAATGAAACCCATGTGAGAACATATCAAACACCGAGCAAATAAAAGCTGGCTATTTGATGTCGAGATCTCCCGCGATCACACTTGTCTTAGATTAATCTTATTGGATTCCCTCGGTCGAGAGGTGATTGCATTAGGTTAGGGTCTTTTCATCTTTCTTTTATGTGTTGGGAGCTCCCAATGTGTGTTCCATGTTTCCTTTTCATTCTACCGCTCATCAAATTGCTGATCAAGGTTGACCAGAGAAGTGTGAGTGAAGAAGTTGTAACAAATGGAACTTCTAATGTGTTCATCCATCTCACCATCAATCAATCTGTATTGTCCGATTTTATATCTGATCTTTGTTTAATCAATGAAAGATCTCTTTCTATAGCACAGTAGATCCTTCTAAATTTAATACAATTTCGAGATTTCAAGAACTTATCTGTAGTTATAAGATATAAATCTTTGGGAATCTATTTTGCTCTTTATAATCTCTTTCTTACTATTTATAACTTTTTACCATTGACAATTCTTTAAAAAATAATAAAATATTATTTTATTATATATAGCCTAAGCATTACTGATTTTATCTTTTTATCTTTTTTTCTTTCCCACAATCCTTATTTTATCATATAGTCCTCTCAGGATACTTAAAAAAAAAAAAGAGAGGAGGAGGAAGAAGAATAAAAAGAGAAGAGAAGGAAGAAAGAGAAGACGAGAGTATTCAATGGATAAAATAAACTTTTTCATTGTGAATAATAAATAAATAAATAAAAGGTCTAAAAGGGAAGTCTAAATATCACTTTTTCATTAGGAATAATAAAAAAAATCAAGTGATATGGTGGTGGAGAATTTTGAAAAGTAAAAACCATATGATTATATGATCTTTCACTTTTAAAATAATTGCTTATTGAGTTTGATTTATTTTCTAACAACAACACTTATATGAATTAGAAAAGAAAATTACGATAGTCATTTTATATATCAAACCTTAACCAAACCCCAAATTTAACTACACAATTAGTTACAGGAAGGCAATGATGTGGGCATATATTGCAAAAGAAATTTTTTTTTTTTTTTAACATTCATAACACAGCACTCGAAATAATTGAAGCATTGAAAACGACACTGCAAATGTTTATTCATCTCAAAAGTTTACATAAAATTGGCTCAACGATCTAATAATACATGTTTGGCCAATCCAATGTGTCCAGAGGCCACACTCTTCCTCAATAATGCATGCGAATGACAGCTGACTGCTATGGGTAGGGTAGGGTTTCATGAAAGCTATGAAGATGGTGACAAAATTAAATACCATCAAACAATGTAATCCTCAGCTTATTTATAATAACCCAACCAACTTGTGCATTGTTTTACTACGTGAGATATCTCCCAATTCGTGGGGGCTTCTCAGGTCAGACCTTTGAGATCTACAAACGGGCAAGTGAAGTCATGTTGTGATGAAGCAATCATGTCTCCACTATGATTCCTATAACACGGAAATCGCTCCTAAGAAATAGGATTTGTTTCGCTGTCTTAATCATGTCATTTTCCAACCTAATTGCAAAGATATTTCTCATGTCATTCTTGCTATCTCACTTCACCATTCATTCATTCGCAAAATTAACACGGACATCACCATCATCATCATGATTTCTATTCTCATTCCCATCAATCCAAGCTAAGTGAATCATATTGTAAATACTATGATACTAGCTACAATGCTTTCCAGTGACTCCTCATGTTCAATTAACACAAATCACTTTCATAAAATATTCTTTCTTATCGAACAAGTTTATAATTTAATTTTGCATGACATCCAACTAAATATGCTTGCATCTTGACACCCATCTTATGATAGATCGATCCTAAATCAAGTTGGCTGAGTGACAAATCAATACGTTCAATAACCAAAAAATTAATTTATGAATTGTTTTATAGGCATCTGTCTGCCAAGAGTGGTGTGTTACACGTTGAAGGCATGTTTAACCACATTGGCCGGTGGTCAATGTCATAGACTTGTGGATATGAACACACGCAGCGCCGAAACTGTTTCGAGTAAAACAGCATCAAAGGCATGACAACATCAAATCGAAGTGTTTTTGTTTTTTTTCCTACCCTCGGTGTTTGCTCAATTTAGTAATGTCATAAGCTTACGTGAAATCTTCGACTTGAGATTTCATGATGCCATGATTGGCCTCATAGGAAACAAGTGCAAGTCAACATCATTTTTCTGTCCACTGAACTCAGTGTTCCCATTCATTTATTGCATGCATGCATGTATTCATAATATATATATATATATATTTTTAAATTAGCTACATAACTTAGCATAGGTGTTGAATTTTGTATAATTTAACAAGTGACGACATCAGTGACCTCATCAAGTTCCACAGTCTTCACAAGCCAAAATTACTTGCTCTCTCCACGCCAATTAAGCAATACCATTTTTCCTAGCATATAGACATGCAACAACCGGAGGTAAGATTTTTTTTTTTTTTTTTTGCTTTCTTAATGGCTTATTATTAATGAAGATTGCTCGATCCAAATTATTAAAGGACTATTGATTTGAAGATATTAGTTAGCATATGGTTGATAAACATTTTGACGATTTATCGTACGATTTTTGTTTGAATATTATCTTTATCATTTATTCTTTAAGAAATTCGAGTGATAATAAATGAACTCTTTTTAAGTGATTTTAACAGAACTTTTTGACGTGGTATGTTATCTTCCATTGTCTTCTTTTTAGAATTTGATCGATTTGTTTATGAGAATAATAAGCAAAGGCTAAAATTGTGGATGACTTATCTCTTGATCGAGACTCCAATGGCATCAACGAGAGTTGACTTCAGAGAAAGCACCACGTTGGTCTAATGCTGATAACATTTCCTCTGAAACAAAAGAGAGAAAGAACTCTTGACAGCCAAAGTCCGTAGTGGCACAGAAGGGCGAGAGATTTGTGGAATATCATTTGCAAGTTCTATCTCTTCTTTAAGAGGAGGAGGATGGTGGCTCCCCCATTTGCAGGATCTTTCTTCTCATTTAACTATTATGTGTACAGCTTGAAATGGTTGCAGTGGTGGTACATTATGGCCAAGTTAAAATTTGGGTCACCAGGAACAGTCCTCCAGGTGAAGAAAAAGGTCATTGGAATGCTATCTAAAGAGGCTGGTGACTATTTTATGGTCTCTCCTCTCAGCCAAATTGGCCAAGTGTCTTGAACCCTGGGCTGGGGGACCAGAGGTCACAATCATGGCTTTAATGCAGTTCACTTTGCACGAAGACCTAAAGACCTTTCACCACCTCCATGGGTGTCTGACAGAGTCAGCAGAATACTCTTGGATGACAGAGATCTACAGACAGTGTCCTGTATAAAGAATAAGAAAAGATTGCCACACATGGATTTCAGTGACAGAAATTGACAAAGAACACAATTTGATGGGGGCTGTGTTCCCCTAGATTACAGCTCAGGAAATTTGTCTCACAAGAGTTGCAGATTCTTTCATGCCCAGCAGGTTATTAACATAGATCACCTCAGTCATACAGGGAAAAGCTGCATGATTTATTCTGGCTTAGGTTGTTATTATGTTTCTAGGACATGATGAGGTTTAGCTTGTGTGCTAGAGATGGAAGGAAGCGATCTACCACTCGTTGAGAGGGCCAATCATCTCTCCACTCTAATAATTCATTCTGGGCTGTTGCTGTCCCTAATTGACAAAATAGTGGTGGCTTAGTTGGTCACAATGACGAATTATGTAGTTTTTTTTTATTGCTGAATGGATCCGCAGATCCATCACCTGATCATAAAATAGTTTGATGATCCATCCCAGAAAAGAACTGTTGTCTTGTGAAAGAGATTGAAAAATAGAAAATAACATGGAGAGAGGGAGAGAGAGTTACTCTGTTCTCAAGGATTAACAGGTCATAAAAGGCACCAAAGTCTCCTTTTGTAAACATGAAGTAAAGTTCACACCAAGTCAATATAAGTTCTTGATCCAGATAGTAGTATATAGAAGAAGCCTGGGTGCCCTCTGCTTCAGAGGAAGAGAAAGGGCCGTAACCTTCTGGTGCAGGTTGGTGTTCTCCTCTCTGATACCCCTTGGATGTGTAGCATTAATTGCCAAGATCTGATCCACTCACACAAATGTTGGCTCTTCTATTTTTCTCTTTGATATCTCAAGTTAGGAAGTTTTGTTGGAGAAAGCAATGACTTTGTTTGAACTGATTACCTCCTTCACTGTCCATTGATTCTTGATTCAGGTTCCTCTCCTGTCTCAGAGAACAACCGGCAATGGAAGCACCAGCTGCGGGATGGTATTCTGATGTGGTGAGGAGATCGAACTCAAGAGCTTTGGATGATTGAAATGATTAATAAGATCCACTCCTTTTCTATCATTGATAGGGAAAGGGTGACAATTTGTTCGACCAGTGGGACGTGATAGATCAGCTCACTGCACAAGAAATTGCAGCGGCTCTCGGGCAAGACCTGCAGCGATCCCTCTCCTCGGAGAGCTACAACTCCTTACCCGCGGACCAACCACCGGCGATCGCCGAAAGGCTAAAGAAGACCCTCAAGGCTGGTAGCTGGAGTTCCTGCACCACCGAGCAGAACTCGGCTCTGGTACCTAATAACGCCTCGTCTCCAAGCATCCTCTCCTTCGGTAACCCGGACTCGCCGAGCGACCAGAACGACATATATGGGGGTCTCGTCATGGTGGTGAAGCCGAAGAAGGAGATGGGCGCTTTGGTACGTCACGGATCCAAGAGGAACTACGACGCCATGGCTGGGCAGGGATCCAAAGGTGTCAACACGGGGACAAGGTCAACGTATCACAAGGAACACATCATCGCCGAGAGGAAGCGAAGGGAGAAGCTCAGCCAGAGATTCATAGCTTTATCAGCCATCGTTCCCGGCCTGAAGAAGGTATGTTCTCGATCGAGCTTTCTTCTCTCTTCTCGATCGTTCTGAAGAACATCCTGCATCCTCTTGCAGATGGACAAGGCTTCTGTGCTCGGTGATGCTATCAAGTATCTGAAGCAACTCGAAGACAAGGTGAAGACCCTGGAGGACCAGGCCGCAAAGAGGACCGTTGAGTCTGCAGTTCTCGTCAAGAAATCTCAGCTCTGTGCTGATGACGACAGTTCCTCCTGTGACGAGAGCTTCGACGGGCAACAATCCGATGACAGCCTCCCGGAGATCGAAGCCAAGATGTCGGAGAAGGCCATCCTCGTGAAAATTCACTGCGAGAACCGCAAAGGAGTACTGGTGAAAGCACTCTCTGAGCTCGAGAAGCTCCACCTGTCTGTCGTCAACACCAGCGTCATCCCTTTCGCTGGTTACTCTCTTGATATAACAGTGATGGCTCAGGTAAACATCCTAATCCCCTTCCATGAATGTAAGCATTTAGACGAAAATTGACGTGTGTGGCGACTGTTGACAGATCGAAGAAGGGTTCGACATGACAGTGAAGGATCTGGTGAAGAAGCTGAGCGCTGCTTTCAGAAAGCTTACATGAAGAATCTAGTGGATGGTAGCTGAGTAGAGTAGCTCGTTCTGTCTTTTTAGAACTCACGCTCTTGAACAGAAGGGCTTAGATAGCCCCCCCACATTGCAAAGACCACCATTTTGGCTTCGCTTTTGTTGATTAAGCTTCTCTCGATCCATGTTTTTGTGTTCTGTCTTCGGTGCATCCGTTTTGCATGGTGGAGTTTGTCGACCATGCTTTCATGGGAGAAGACATGGACAATTCTGCTCATGCTGTTGTCTCATCATCTTTTTTGAGGGATCTCTGGGGAGTTCGCTTTCAGGGCACTCTTCCTTCTTTCTTTCTTTCCAAAGAGGCCCTTTTCTTCCTCTGATGAGGTTGACTTTAGCAAACCTGCTTCTCGGCTTCCTCTGCCATCTTCTTTGTTTCCAAAAGCTTCAGCGAGGAAAAAAAATGGTGATCTTTTTATTCTGGGGGTGTAACTAGTCCTTGTTTAGGTAGTGTGGGTGGTCCTTTTTCTAGGATGTTGATTCCTATTTGTCTGCGTCTCTTCTCTGTGTGTGTGTGTGAGAGAGACGACGAAGCTGTAGTTGTGGTTGCTGCTGTACTTATTGCACAATAATTTGTACAATAAAAGTCCCTGTTCATTTGGTGGCATGTAAAGTATGGGAGTTGAATCATTAGGGAGGTTTTGTTATGTGACTTTTTTAAGATGACAGCTGGGAAATTATTGTGCATGATGACCCTGCAAGATCTTATCAAGAATCTAATGTGAAGTTGTGCTTAAGTCGCATAAGATTTTGTAAGGTGACAATCTCAATCGATGGATTCTTGTCTGGCTCTCTTAACCTTTGTGTTTTTTTGTTTTGGCAGTCTACTTGCCCAGATCGACACAAACACATCAAACCGATCAATGTTTCCTTGTCACATCAGTGAAGACAAAAGGTGTTCGGAGTGGGCCCAACCCAGTTGCCATATATATATGTTAGGCCCAATTCACATATTGGGCCTCATCAATCCAATTGATTCAGTGTTAAATCAATTCATTTGGAATACTATGAATGGAATTGATTCATGATATATATTAGATTGGGTAGATCTGAATTAGAATTATCTTATTTTAATAAAATTAAATCAAGTTTGGTTGGTAGCGATTTCAATACTCTTAATTTCGAGGTATCTTACCGTTCGTTGCCCATTTGCTGCTGCTGTGATCCCTTTCAATTCTTCAAGCTTTTACTGCTACTCGTAGTTGTAGTGGTCGCAGTCGCGTCAAAGCATTAGTCTCCATCTCCTCCTCGCACCAGCAAAATCTTGCATTATTGCACGGTTCAAATGTCTGTTGCATTGAATTATTGATCCACTCTCACGCCCAGACAGTATTTTGGATCTCATCTTCATGCCTCCTCCCTTGCAAGCAAAAGAATGAATCATCTTCAACCTCTCGTCTTTTTATATTCCACCACCACTCCGACACACACACACAGTTCCCTCCTCCGTTAGCGTTCGAAAGACAACAGCAGCTCTCCATTATATTCACCCAAAAACGCACTCGAAAAAAAATAAATTAAAAGGAAAGGAAAGCCCCATAAAACCCACGTCCTCCGCCCCATGTTATATAAAGAGAGAGAGAGCGTGCGTGTGAGAAAGTAATGGCGTCGCTCCGCCGCCAACACCTTCTCCGCCTCTTATTCGTCCTTGTTCTCGGGGCGCTGGCAGCCGCGGCTGAGGACGCGGCGGAGACCCAGGCCCTCCTTGATCTTAAAGCGGCTGTCTCTGACCCCTCCGCGGCCCTCTCTGCCTGGAACGCCTCCGCTGGCGTTGGCCACTGCTCCTGGCCGGGCGTCGGCTGCGACCCCGTCCAGGGTTCCGTCGTCTCTCTCGACCTCACCGGTTTCAACCTCTCCGGTAGCCTCTTTCCTGCCGTCGGCCGCCTCCGCCACCTCGTCAACCTCTCTGTCGCTTCCAACTCGCTCTCCGGCCCCATCCCCGCTGAGATTTCTCGCTTCGCCAGCCTCCGCCACCTCAACCTCTCCAACAACCTCCTCAATGGCTCCTTCCCCTCCGCCCTCGCCCGTCTCAAGAACCTCCTCGTCCTCGACCTCTACAACAACAACCTCACCGGCCCGCTTCCCGTCGATGTCGCCGAACTCCCCAATCTGCGCCACCTCCACCTCGGCGGCAACTTTTTTACCGGTGTCATCCCTCCGGAGTTCGGTCGCTGGGAGTTCCTCGAGTACCTTGCCGTCTCCGGCAACGAGCTCGGAGGCTCCATACCGCCGGAACTCGGTAATCTTACCCGCCTCCGCCAGCTCTACGTCGGCTACTTCAATAGCTTCGAGAGCGGCATCCCGCCGGAGATTGGTGGCCTCCCGGCCCTCGTCCGACTCGACATGGCCAATTGCGGCCTGACCGGCGAGATTCCGCCCGAGCTCGGGAACCTCCAGAACCTCGACACGCTCTTCCTCCAGGTGAACGGTCTCGCCGGTGACATCCCGCCGGAGCTTGGCCGCCTCCGCAGCCTCAAGTCCATGGATCTCTCTAACAACGCCCTCGCAGGCGAGATTCCCGCCACCTTCGCCGACCTCGAGAACCTGACCTTGCTCAACCTGTTCCGCAACAAGCTCCACGGATCAATCCCGGAGTTCGTGGGCGAGCTGCCGGCGTTGGAGGTTCTACAGCTCTGGGAGAACAATTTCACAGGTGGGATCCCCAGGCAGCTTGGACGGAGCGGCCGGCTGCAACTCCTCGACCTGTCGTCGAACAAGCTCACCGGGACATTACCGACGGACCTATGCTCCGAGAACAGGCTGGAAACTGTCATCGCTCTCGGGAACTTCCTCTTTGGCCCAATACCGGAGACCCTTGGCCGGTGCGAGTCGCTCAGCCGGATCCGTATGGGGGAGAACTACCTCAACGGATCGATACCTGATGGCCTTCTTAGCTTGCCCATGCTCTCGCAGATCGAGCTCCAGGACAATTTCCTCACTGGCGGTTTCCCGGACACTGGCGCCGCCGCCATCTCTCCGGACCTCGGCCAGATAAACCTCTCCAACAACCGGCTCTCGGGCTCGATTCCACCGTCCATAGGTAACTACTCCAGCGTCCAGAAGCTCCTCTTGAACGAGAACCAGTTCTCTGGTCGTATCCCACCGGAGATTGGGAGGCTGCAGGAGCTCTCCAAGGTGGATTTCAGCGGGAATCGGTTCTCCGGTCCGATAACACCGGAGATAAGCCGGTGTAAACTTCTAACTTTCGTCGACCTCAGCCGAAATGAGCTATCCGGCGGGATCCCACCAGAGATTGCCGGAATGAGGATCTTGAACTACCTGAACTTGTCAAGGAATCAGCTTGAAGGGAGCATTCCGACATCCATTGCCACGATGCAGAGCCTCACGGCGGTCGATTTCTCATACAATAAGCTTTCCGGCCATGTCCCTGGTTCCGGCCAGTTCAGCTACTTCAACGCGAGCTCGTTCGTGGGCAATCCCGATCTCTGCGGCCCGTATGTCGGCCCTTGCAACTCCGTGAGCAAGGGCAACGGCTCCACTCACGCAAGGGGGCCGCTCTCCGCTCCCTTTAAGCTGCTATTGGTTACTGGTCTCCTCATCTGTTCCATTGCCTTTGCCGTCGCCGCCATCATCAAAGCTCGGTCTTTGAAGAAGGCAAGCGAGGCCCGAGCGTGGAAGCTCACGGCTTTTCAGCGTCTCGACTTCACCTGTGACGATGTCCTGGAGTGCCTGAAGGAGGAGAACATCATCGGAAAAGGCGGAGCTGGCATCGTGTACAGGGGCGTCATGCCCAACGGCGAACAGGTCGCGGTGAAGCGGCTCCCCACGATGAGCCGGAGCTCGCCGCATGACCATGGATTCTCAGCCGAGATACAGACTCTTGGAAGGATTCGGCACCGCCACATCGTCAGGCTGCTGGGTTTCTGTTCGAACCACGAGACCAATCTCTTGGTCTACGAGTACATGCCCAATGGGAGCCTCGGAGAGGTCCTCCATGGTAACAAGGGCGGCCATTTGCTGTGGAACACCCGATACAAGATCGCGCTTGAGGCCGCCAAGGGGCTCTGCTACCTGCACCATGACTGTTCGCCGCTGATCCTGCACCGCGACGTTAAATCCAACAACATCCTGCTTGATTCAAGCTACGAAGCCCACGTCGCGGACTTTGGGCTCGCCAAGTTCTTGCAGGACTCCGGTACCTCCGAGTGCATGTCGGCCATCGCCGGCTCCTACGGCTACATTGCTCCAGGTAACACCTTGAATTCTTGTCTCTTACCGTGCTCTGTTTTCATAGTATATGTTCGATTGGAACGTTTCTGCAAATGATCTGCTCATGGAAGTCGATGCAAAGAAAGTATTCGTGCGACCAACACGGAAGAGATTCTTGGATGATCTATGGTTTGTGGTTGCAGCAGTAGTTTTTTGTTATCGCTCTATCTGGACTGGGTGATGCATTCCAGCCAAGTACCCTGATATCGAAAGGGCCTTTTCCTGTCATGTCCTATGAGAACGAAAGGAGAGTCGCTTCGATAAAATGGACTGTAAAGAGTTGGCGTAGCTTTTACTAGTTTTACGTCAGCCATCACTACTAACGTATTCGACTTGGGCTCCACAGAGTACGCATACACGCTGAAGGTGGGCGAGAAGAGCGACGTCTACAGCTTCGGCGTGGTGCTTCTCGAGCTGGTGACGGGCAGGAAGCCGGTGGGCGAGTTCGGCGAGGGCGTCGACATCGTTCAATGGGTAAGAAAGATGGCAGACTGTGGGTCCGACAGGGGCGGAGTGCTGCAGATTGTGGATCCCCGGCTACCCACGGTCCCGGTGGACGAAGCCGTGCACGTCTTCCACGTCGCCATGCTGTGCGTCGAGGAACAGAGCGTGGAACGCCCAACGATGAGGGAGGTTGTTCAGATACTCATGGATGCACCAAAAGCAGCGCCTGAACAGGGAGATGACTGCGGTGCACCCACGATGGATGCGAAGGAACAACAGCAAGCTGCACAGACCTCACCACCACCAGACCTCCTCAGCATTTGAAATGCTGGGATCCAAATATTTTGCTCCAAATGGTCGGTGGTGGCAACAGGAGCTGAGTTCTGTAGGGTTGGGGTTCAGGCTACTAGTTGATCTGGTTTCAGCTCCCTGCTTCTAGTCTGATCCTTGCAGATGGTGGTGCTGTGGTTCTCCGGTCACTGTACACATCAGGGGGAGGGAGTCATGGTGCTTTTGTTGATGTGTTTCTACGGAAATTAGTAGGAAAATGAAGTGTTCAACATATCATCTGAACTGGGATGGGTTCTTTCTTGAAGTCTGTGAGTGAACTGTGTTCCCAAGGCCACGAGTCTCTGAGGACGAGTTCTACTGAAAAGGGATCTGACGACAGGATGGCAACGTTATACTCTATATTATATATAATACTATACAATTTATCAGTCAGCTTTACTAAAAGATTAAAAAAGAATATCCTACATTTATCACCTTGTTTCTATCATGGATCCAAATATGGCTCCTCGTCACTCCTTTTTCTTTTGCCTCTCTCACGTTGGTGAGATCCCTGAAACGTAGATGGATGAACAGCAACCGATGAATCTATTTCCTGATGGGTAATGGAGACACCGAGCAACGTGGGTGATTCCCCCGTACCAAATCCGAGAGAGGAAGCAAGATCTCGATCAATCGATACGAATGCTGACGTGGCTGATGCCTAGATTCTCTCTTTTTGTTGTGGATCCCCCGCCTTTATTGTACTCTCTTGTTCAGTGGTCCTTTGGCCCCCCTCCCCCCACCTGCCCCCCAAAACACAATAATTCCGAACGTCCAGTCCACCATGTCACGTCGCTCTCTGTGGACCCTGGCTGCATGGATGTCATCCTGCAACGATCCATCACGGTTTTGTGCTCAAGAGTTCTAATTGCATTCGTATTACCGGTCATAAATCCATGGCAACTTGTGCAAGAATGCCAATGTTCTCCGTGGGTTGTCATTTCATGTCCTTCTCCTGCTTAACCAAACCAGGCTTGCGGCGGACCCTCGTTTTCCCTTTTGCCTCTTCTGTTCTATTCTTTACCACGCAAAGTGCGTTCATGGCAGCAGTCCGCCAGCCGGAGAGACTCGACACGCACATTACAGCGTGAGAAAGGAAGAACACTATGACCCCACGTACGGTCGAATCCGAAGTTAACAGGTGAAAAAGCCGAGACTTTAGGTGGGGATCGACTTGGTCCCGGTTCGCTGTGTCTTAAAAGAGAAGCGGGGGCTCCCCACGACCCGCAGAGGAGATGACTGCCATTCCTCTCTTGTTGTATTCTTCTCTCTTCTTCGTTTGGAGATATCACTCTCAGAAACCTAAAGAATGCCACACTATGGAACCCGCAATGATCGTTGTTGAAACCGTGGGGAGAGGTGTAGATGATCCGAGATGAGTTCGCCTACAACTCATCTGCATGAATACTCGGCGTGGCCGACGTGAGCAGCTTCAGTCTGCGTCGTGCAAGTGAAACCCAATGTCTCACTGCAAGCACTGAGATATTACACTGACAGACAGCCGAAGCAAACCAACCGATGCCATATCGTTCGTCCCGAGGAGTTGCAAGTTGGACCGAAATGATGACAAGAGAAAAAGAATCAGAAAGAACCGCAGCGACTTCATCCACAAGCAACTTGCACATCAGATCAGCTATCTTCACACGTCTGAAATGGATTCGAGAAGATGCATCAATCTATGAGTCAACTGCGACCCAACAAATCGCATCTGCGGTATTCATGACGCAGCATTAATGGTTGCACGTACCGCATTGCACTGTGCCGAGAGATGATTCGAGTACTACAGCTTCCATCCACGACCACAGCATCTAGGTTTTAATGCTCCTTTTCCAGTTGCCAGATTCATGTCTGTCTGTCGTAGCGGTAGATGCTGGAGAAGATGGGCAGTCTGTGCCACTTCCATCAATGAATACTCATTTCTTCTTCTTCTTTCTTCTTATGACTTTTTAATAGATCCATATGTTTTTAGTTTCTGAATCTTTTTATGACCCGGTTCAGTCGTATGATCCATCTCATATCAGACATGGAGCATGCGATTGGGCACGGTATGCTGTACCCGGAACACAATCTTTGGTGCAGCGTAAGGAACAGAAGCAGGAGTCTACTCGTCGCGTTGCTGCTCTTTTGCCATGTCGGGCTTGCTTTTTGATTCGTAAACAATTCGAGAGTAATTTACTCTCGTAGTTTAATAGGTTATGATAAGAATTCAAATGCTGTCATCTGCCAATTACTACGAGGATTTGTGGAGTGGGTGGGCAACCGGTGAAAAGGGAGCACGTGAAGCCTGCAATCAATCTACCTTACAGGAACAGAAAGAATAAACTTTCTGCGCTCGTATTCCGTGACCTGTCCTTCAATCATACAGCCATGTTCCGGGCCCCACCTAAAGAGGCAACCGACGTCGTCTTCTTGCGATGAACCCTAATCCATCACCCCTCCTGCTACAGGAGAGGAGGCACCGAGTGTTTTTGTCGTGGAGCTGATGCCATTTCCCAGTCTTGTATCTCGTTCAGGAGGAGCAAGACAAGTAGAACAAACATTCCATGACGCGTCCTTGGCACCTTGTGCTTGTGTTGGAGCTAGCCATTCCTTTCGAATGCCGGACCTAGCACTGGTCTCAAGATGCTTACAGGGGAGCCATGGACTCTTCCCTCCATCATCCTCTGCTTCCTATTGCTGTTGATGGATTCCTAACACCATCGAGTTACTTAAAAGATCGAGAGCAGAGATCAGATACCTTTCGATCCCTTGGATCATTAAATGAATCGAGCATGAGACGATGGGCATTGGGAAGAGCACATCAAACGGGGTTGGTGTAGCCATGTGAACATGTCCTCCCTGCTCACAGAGGCAGAGATTTAAACCATTTGGTGTTGCATCATTCTTTACAGCGGGTTGGATCTCGTCCATCTGCCATTTCCCGAGTCAGCGAGTGAATCAGAAGGCACGAACAGATGATGAAGAGCTGGAGTTGGAAAGAATGGCGGCAGGTGAAGATTCCAAGAGAAAAAAGGAGGGCTCCATGCCAAGGGCCAAACTCCAACCAGCTTGCCTCATCAGTGAAACACTACGCCACTGATGTGACGAGGGATCGAGAAGGAAAAATGAAGGCATTTGCTGGGAACCTGAGTCATATCGTTATCAACTTTTCTTCAATTGAATTCTATCTGATATTTCTCTGCCATTCCAACCGAGGACTCCTCTCGAAGAAGGGAACTGCTGCTGCCCTCAGACTGGAGAATTCAGGTCACTGATCATATCATGATAGTAGCTCCGTCTTCTGAATGGCATCAGGGACTGGAAAGTAGAAACATCCCAAATTGCACCACAAAAATTATGACTGCTAAAAGGAAATTACAGTTTTATTTCTGACAGTCATAAAAACTACCAGAGAAAGTGGCATAATGTCAAGTCCCTGGAACTTTAAAAAACTTGCATTGGTTTGGAGGGATCTGTACTCGTGCCATCGCCGAGACTTCATAGCCCGTCCGTCGTAAGAGAAGGTTTTACTTTACGTCACTTGTTTTCGAGTTGTCACATAGACATGCTATTCCTCTCAGCTTTCAATCGTCGCATCACATCGCTTTCTCTTCAATTAGCATTTCCTCCAGGAATTAGCTTCTGCCACCCCATCCATCTATTTGCAAGCAGTGGAAGGAAGAAATGATCGTGCATGATGATGATGCTGGAAGGCATTAATTACTAGTTTCAAAGAATAAACTAATAGAAGAGAAGAAATGTAGGTACAGTAGCCGCCCTCCCCTCGTCCAGGCCTTGGCCCAGCACTTTGAGATGGGCTCTGAAGAGCCTTAGATCAAGATAACACTAATGATACACGAAGGATATGACCATGCTCCCCTATATTAACATGGAATAATCTTGATGAAGGAGCCCCCGGAGTACGTACGTCCAAGGGATGTCAGGTGCTGATGCCAACTTGTATAAAGATCGAGATTTACTCGGCTAAAGATAGTAATAGAACAAAATAGGCGTGGATAAATAATAACAGATGTCGATTATTATAAATGCTGATCCAATTAGATCGTATTTTATATTTTTTGCGTATCAGCATCCATTCTGGAAGACATTTTTCACATCGACATATCGATATCAATAGGCCAGCTTGAAAAGCCGAAATCAGGAGGGAATCGGGTGGACCAAACCCGTAGTCCGGCCCGGCGAAGCCCAAATCACAGAAGAAACCGAGTTCCATTAACTCAATTGGGAGGACATGCCCAACCCCACCGACGCCCACATTCTCTGGATCACTGAGCTGTCATCTGCGAGATGACAAAAAAAATGAGGAGTACTGCTGTGGCGGATAAGGGGGAGGTGGTGGTGGTGGTGGTGGTGGTGGTGGGCCTGCGCCTGCGCCATTTGATGTTGTTAGCTGCCGCAAGAGATTCCACGGGCTTTGTCGCTTTAAGGTTTGATGATTGGAAGAGGAGTGACGGACATGGACATGGACAGAGAGGGAGGTTCGATGATTGCAAGAGAAGACAAGGGATCGAACAGATAAGAGTTAGCAGCCATGTAGAGAGAGAGAGAGAGAGACACACACACACACAGCGCGTTCCATGGCTGGGTTTCAGCGTAGAGAGACATGTAGGGAATCAGCCGCGTTCCAGCCACTGCCCCGGCTGCGTTGCGTGTGCAACACGTCTTCGGCATCCGTGCATCGCCCACATGGCCGTGACCACCCAGATCGTGGTCCCTTCGCTCCGCTGCTCCGGTTCCTTCTTTTGTAGAAAAAGACTAAGGATGGGGGAGGAGTTCTTCCGGCGCCTGCGGTCGCCATCGCTGTTGCAGGGTGAACACTTCCGTAGGGCGTACAATATTAGCGAAGGGACCAACCCACCACCCCCATGAAGGAAGGAAGGAAGGAGGGTGACTTCGCTATCTTTTCTCTCCATCTTTTCCTTCTTCACTTCCTCAGTAAAATAATAATAGTTGGTGATCATGCGCTCCCAAATTCCTTCTTATTTTTTCTGACTCATTTATATTCTTGTTCTGTTGGGTCAGATCACTTGACATTGCATCGATGGCGGCGGGCTCCACCTGTCAAGAAGCCTTGGTTGACGCCATGGGCGAGCTTCTTGATGTCAGCTCGAACCTTTGGCCTTTTGTGGAGTAGCCTGAAGACAAAGGCGACATCATCGTGGGACACAAATCAATAGACAACAACAGTGTGACATTATTTGAATTGCTACTGAGTCACGATGAGAAAAGAAAAAATAATAAATAAAAGGTTATATACATTATTTATTTCACATCATCACTAATAAATTCCGATGTTAAGTTGCAACCGTCCTATTCTAATATTTCCAACACTAAGGTCATGTATGTATGTATATATGTATGGATGTTTGACATTTGAAATATAAATATAAATATAAATATATAAATTACTTAAATGAAAAGCGATACTCTCCAGAGATGGACGGTGAAGCGACGGTGGCGCCGTGGGAGGGGAGAGGGTTTGGTGCGACGAAAAGAGAGAGAGAGAGAGAGAGAGGAAGAGAGGGCTCAAATTGAAAGCCCCAATTGGCGATCGGCCATGGTGGCTGAGCTAATGATGATGGTGGACATTAGTGCTGCTGCGCCACCAGCAACCAATGCCGACGCCTGTGAGCAGTACGACGAGAGAGGAGGAGGGCGGATGAGGACAAAAGGAGGAATGTCTCGGCAGCAGCAAAAAGACAAACCCAGCACAGAACCAACGAGGCCCCACCTTCCTTACCCTCCTCCCCCCCAACCCCCCCCCACCCCCTTTACCCCCTTCTCTCTCTCACGCGCCCCACCCAACATACGATCCAAAAAAGGGCCAAAAAAAGGAAGAAAAGGAAAAGAGGCGAGAGAGAAGGGGAAGTACCTGCTCGTCTTCTGCTGCTGCTATGGCGAAACTCAGGAGGAAACCGGTCCTCCCGTCCGCCGACTCCAATGACGAGAGTGATCCCCGCCACGGCGCCGGCGGCTACGGATCTGCGAGGGCGTTTTCGTCAATGTAGCTCCCCCTCCCCCCTCAACCCCCTCACCGATGGAAGGCAGACAGGATGGAGCCAGGCAAGGCGGAGCAGAGCGGGCGAGTACGAAGAGAGGGGAGGAGCCGCCTCTTCTTCGTATGTACGTACGGGCTGGTATACGGACGATCGATCATGGTGTACTAATTTCTCTTTCTTCCCTCTTCCTTTGCCAAGAAAGAAGACAAAGGAAGAAGAACATGTTTCTGCTAGTATTAGCGTTTTCGTTAGTGTGGATTTCTTGATGGCTTATCGTCGTCATCCTGTTTGAAAGAAACCCCTCCTTCGATGGTGGGATTGTTTCTGACATGCGCGAGATCTTTGTTTGCTTCCCCCCCTTCGTTTATCTCTTCTTCCGGTTGTTGTCCTCTGATCATGCTTTTGGATCTGCCTCATGATTGCTTCTGTAAATGGAAATAGTGACGACTGCGAGGTTTCGTTGAGGCTGGACGCCGATTTGGTTATCAATTAATGACGAACCTCCTTCTCGGTGTAGGCGTCGGTATTGGTGATTTAATTGCTTGTTCTTGTTTCATTTTTTTTTTTCTTAGGGTTTCTCGCAAGATTCTGCCTTTTCGTCTTCCATATCGAATCCCAAACCTAACTAGCTTTTAGCAGCAATTTGTAGTCGTAATCACTTGTATTGATTTGTTGTCGATTGCATCTGCTTATTTGTTGTTTAGGAGAATACATGTGTACTGCTGATCTATCTTTAGAACTTGGATGATTAAAATGCTATAGCAGCATTTAATGCATGAAGAGCTTCTGAAGATTCTTGATGTTCATTGCATATTTTTGTTTTTGGCAAGAGTAAACATATGTTTAAGAGCACTTAGATTGCCCTAGTTGTATTATTAGAAGCATCTCCAGCTGTGTTCTTCAAGAGATATCCACCATGATATTTTTGTATGTCCCAAATATAGGATTAGATGTGGTCAAACATTTTGGGGTGGGGGAAGAAGAAGGTTAGAAGGTATGGTTGGTGGAGTAGAACAACCAATGTGAACTGATGAGCTTCAGGGATATTTGTTGCTTACATGAATGGGACATCTGGGAAAAGTTTCACAATACATTTACATATAATTTTTTTTTTATTCTGTATTTATTAGGGGGTCATTTTTGCCCCTATTGCTTGATTGTAGTCCAACATCAAGGCAGATCCAGAACATGATCCCAAGCCTCCAAAACTTGGGTCTATCTTATCTTGCTTATCAGATATCAAGAGAGCAGTCATCATTGGCTTAGACTGAAGTTTGTCTATGATGTTTTGTGATCACAAAGTTTTGTATTTTCATCGACTTATTATCATTTCTTGGGTATGTTTCTTTATATCTTGCTTCTTTCTGGATAAAATGTTACTCCTTCTTTAGAATGAGAAGGATTAATTTAGCTTTCATGTATCTGATGCTAGCAATGATGGGAACAAGAGGTGTATAATCTGAGATGCAGGAGATGCATATGTAATGGACAAAACACCAACCAATATTGTACATGGACATGCAACAGAGGTCCAAGGAGATGCCTTAGAGACCAAGTGCACAAGATTTGAGTGTTTGTTGATGACCACTACAGAGAAAGAAAGGCATCCGAGAATATGTTGAAGTGCCGATAAAGTTCTTCTTTGTGTGAACCTTGACCTATATATTTCTTGGTGAATAGTTTGAGACTGGTAGATAAAATATCCTTCTGCGGTTTGATCATGTCAAAAAACCTGATTTCCTGTGGGAAGGATGTTAATTTGTTAGTTGTTATGTTTATTGGAAAACCAGGTGGGTTCTTAGCAGTTTGTTGTATTTGTGCTAGGCATATTACTGGGTAAATTACTTGTATGCTCTTGAGGCTAATTGACAAGAATTAAGGTACTTTTTTATTCTGGGAACAATTAGCTGCAGTTTTCACAGTTTGCATCGGATGTGCTCATTTTACCTGTTGCTTTTTTCTCTGTGCAGATCCTTCTGTCCATTTTGGTCTAATGGATGCTAGCTTTTATGATAAAATTTTGTTGATGTTTAAGACAATTGCTAAGAATATATGCTGATGGCAGAGATGCTTCCATGTCAGTTACGTCTTTCATTCTCGATGCAGAGGTTATTTTACTGGTTGGAATGAAGTCTTTCCACTTTGTAATTCCATAATGATCAAGTAATAAAGGCTTTTTCTTTCAAGTGTGTGATTTGTGATGAACTTAAAATGTGAGATGCATACCTAAATCGAGTCTCTTTCTTAAAGAGAGGGCAGACAGTGCACCGGATTCCCTCATCGGAGCTTACTTCTTGCTTCTATAAAAGAAACCATGAGTTTTGTTAAGAGAATAAAACTTGCTTATAGCTAAGAGACTACTCTTAGTGTTCATGTAAGGGGTCACATGATTATTCTTTGCTGCCATTATGGTCATTTTAAAATCTTCAAAAGTTAATAGGTTTCTGACAAAATTTATGGTCACTTTTCATGGTTTCTGAAAGAGGATATTTTTTTCCTTGAGTCATTATTGGGAATTTTGTAAGATAATGAATTTTGTAGATGAAAAAGGTAATTAATTTGTACTTATATTTAAGTATAAAGTCATATATATATATATATATATATATATATACAAAATAAATAACATTGTTTTATGGTCACTTTTCATGGTTTCTGAAAGAGGATATTTTTTTCCTTGAGTCATTATTGGGAATTTTGTAAGATAATGAATTTTGTAGATGAAAAGGTAATTAATTTGTACTTATATTTAAGTATAAAGTCATATTTATATATATATATATACAAAATAAATAACATTGTTTTATGCTTTCGTTGAGAGTTGAACTCAAGACCTCCCGCTTACTAAACGGGTGCTCTAACCAACTGAGCTACGAAAGCTCTTTGTACATGAAAAGGTCATTAATTTATACTTATATTTAAGTATAAAGTCCGGCGACAGTAATATATATATATAAATTTATACAAAATAAATAATCTTGTTTTATGCTTTCGTTGAGAGTTGAACTCAAGACCTCCCGCTTACTAAACGGGTGCTCTAACCAACTGAGCTACGAAAGCTCTTCGTCGATAAAAAGGTAATTATTGGTACTTATATTTAAGTATAAAGTCCGGCTTCAGTAATATATATATTAATATATACAAAATAAATAATCATGTTTTGTGCTTTCGTTGAGAGTTGAACTCAAGACCTCCCGCTTACTAAACGGGTGCTCTAACCAACTGAGCTACGAAAGCTCGATATTTTACAAAATATATAATCCCTATATAAGAATAAAGGAATGAAGCATCCCGTATAACTACGTAAAAAATATATTATTTTAGCTCTTACCAACCCCATTGCCACTGGTTGAAATTAAAATTAAAACATTATCATTTTGGATTTTTTTTCTTTTTGTTTCCATATAAAATTTTAGATGCTTTTGTAAAAAAGATGTGACGCAAATAACTATCTGTGATTTTTATTCTCTGTGATCTATCAGTTGCGTATGCTAATGAGTAAACACAAAACAAAAAAAAATGTACTTCATGCAAAAAAAACAACAACAATGCATCGTCATTAAGGTGTCTCGTATGCAAAAAGTGATCAATATTTGGAGATTATATAAATCACATATTTTTTAATCAACAAAAATAAAAGAGATAAGGCAAAACAAATATATCTATTGTTACAAAAAAAAAAAGTCATTAGCGTCTTAGTCTGTTTAACATAGTTCAAACCTGTATATTCAGAATCGTTTGATATGATTTCGAGGTGAAAATTTCGAGGTTCCAAGGTCTAACATATGTAAAAATCGAGGTTGAAATAGATTTTTTGACCTACTCCCTCCGACGCTTAAGTTAGTAACTCGAGGTGTATAAGTGCAGATGTAAATGATCAAGCAAAGCCATCCAAAAATATAAATTTGTCCCCTTTTATAATGTTCAAAATGAGTATTCAAGCTTGATCATAAAAGACAAGAAGGAAGCTTGTGATTGTCTTTCCAATCATAAAGGCTAAGAAGGAAGCTTGCGATTGTCTTTGTGATCATAAAGGCTAAGAAGGAAGCTTGTGATTGCCTACTTTGAATTTTTATGGGCAGATGGGTGGAGGGGTGACCTTTCTCTTATCCTCTTTCTCTAGACACCACATGGCGATTACGTATCAGATGATAATTAGACAACAATGTATTTCCTATCATTTGTCCTCCCCTAAAGGCATGCTTCGGGGCTCTTATGAGATAGGCTCAAGTATGACGTTTAATCATCCAACATTCCATAAGCGGATCAATCATTAAACTCATTCTCAATGAACAATTATACTGTACCCTTAGTGTCCCCAAATGAGCGACTATGAGACCAATCACCTTTATCATATGAACTCATTTTCTATTGGTTGCAAGTGAATCTTCAAAGAGAAAATTAGAATAGATGAAAAGGTAAAGACTTATAAGATAAAGCTAGTAGTTGAGGTGTATCATCAAAGGCGATGTGTTGGCTATGACGAAACCTTTTCACTTGTAGCCATACTACAATCTATCTGAATTTTATTAGCCATTGCAGCACACTATAATTACGAGATCTGATAGATAGACGTGAATACTATATTTTCGAATGATAACCTCGAGAAGGAAGTGTATATAATACAACATGAGATATTGGTGTCCAAGGAAAGTCAAGATAAGGTCCGCAGATTGCTTAGGTCCATCTATGAACTAAATTAAGCTTCCTCAAGTTTGAATATAAGATTTAATGAGATGATCATATCTTATGACTTTGTTAATGACGAAGATGAGCCTTATGTATATAGGAAGATAAGCGGAAGCGGTATCACCTTCTTAATCCTATATGAGGATAATATCATAATAATTGTGAATGATGTAGGAATACTCTCTACGATTAAGGTTTGACTATATAACACTTATCTATCTTTAGAGATAGATCCAAGAGGATGTTTTGCTTATATCAGTCTAGGTACATAGACACCATTATTAAAATGTTTAACATGAAAAATTATAAGAGATGTCTAGTATCGATGAGACATTGACTATCACTATCAATTTCTAAGAGTATGTCCCTAAAAACTCCTAAAGAAATGGCAGGTATGGATAAGATACCCTATGCCTCTACAATAGGGTTTATCATGTATGTTATCCTATATATCATATATGTTATCCTATATATCATATCTGATATAGTGCATGCTTTGAGTATCACGAGCAAATATTAGGCTGATTCAAGTTTGGAACATTGAAAATCAGTAAAGTGGATCATTAAGTACTTGAGAATGACTAATAATCTTTTACTGGTATATGAATGTGGTAGCCTTCAGGTTAAGGGCTACATAGACTTAAGCTTCTAGCCTGATGTCGATGATAGCAAAATGAACTCAAGGTATATCTACACCCTGAATGGAGGAACAATATGTTGGAAGAGTTACAAGCAAGATACTAACTCGACCACAAAGGGAAAGTATATTGCTATGACAGAAGCAACAAATGATGGAGTCTGGATAAAGAAGCTCATAAAAGATCAAGGAGTCGTGCCGAGCAGCGAGGAGTTGATTCCCTTATATCGCACTAACAACGGGGTGACTGCTCAACTGAAGGAACCCAAGCCTCATCAAAAGTCCAAACACTTTCTAAGGAGGTTTCACTTGATCAGAGAGATCATATCCCATGGTGATGTAATAGTGAAAAATTTTTCATCCGAAAATAATATTGTAGATCTACTAACAAAGTCGTTGTTTCATATTGTCTTTGAGCGACATAGAGGTCTAGTGAGGATCAGGTACGTTGGTGATTTGCTTTATGTCAAGTTGGTGATTGTTAATTATATGTGTCTATCAAACCAATCACGTGAGTGATGACACATGTGATACACTATGTATTTTTTATTATTATTACGTTAAACACTCATTTTTGAAGTGTCTTGGCTTTTTGTATTCATAACATATTATTAGTATCATTTTTAGGTTCATTTTTATCCTTATGAGTTTTGTTCCTTTTCATGAATTTTTTAAGTCTTATTGTAAGAAGTGCAATATCATCATCATCATCACTTAAGCTTTTGCTCGAGAAATCTTCTTTGGTTCACAATGCAACATCCTATTCTTTGAAAGTGTTTTTCACTTATTCGTCATGTGATTTATAGGTTATTAAAGATCGTATGAGTTCTTCAATAGGAAAAGTTTTTAAGTCTTTTGCTTCTTGGACATTTACTATTTGTGGATCCCAACATTTTGGAAGGGATCTTAAAATTTTATTTGTCAATTTAAAGTTTATATAGCATTTACCAAGAGCTTTTAAACCGTTGATAACATTCGTAAACAAGTATACATGTCACCATTTCGCTTGATTTTATTTTAAGCAGTTCATAACTATATACCAAATGATTAATTTTTTATTATTTTACTCTATTTATACCTTCATGAGTAACTCTAAGTGTATGCTAAATAAATGTCATGTGTAGTGTCACAAGTAGAAATACAATTAAACTCATTTTTATCTAAAGTACAAAATAAATCATTCATAGTTTTAATGTTTAAGGAAAATATTTTTTTCAAAATCATTCTATTCATCCATTGAATTAGAAGATTTTTGACAACCACATTTAACGATGTTCTACAAATCAAAATCCATATAAATTAAGAAAGTTCTCATTCGTGTTTTTCAATAAATATAGTATGTCCCATCGAACATATGAGGATAAGTGATAGAGTGACCCTCGTGATTACTAGAAAAAGCCATTAAAACTCATTTGGGCATTAATCTAACTAAGAGAACTTGTCTTTTATACTAGTTGTTATGATCCTAATGACACTAAGAGAGGGGGTGAATTAGTGCTATAAAAAAAGATTCAATTTGAAAAAGTTCGAGCGAGAATATGAATCAGAAATGTGTTTAACTTGAAAGTGTGAGTAGGTGTAGTGAGTAAAGTAAATCAGTAAGCAATATTAGGGAAAAATAAAAAAGGATATACAAACTGATTTATAGTGGTTCGATCATCCCGACCTACGTTCACTCCTGATTCCTCTTCTCTCAAAGCCACACTTTCACTACCAATCTTCTTTCCAACAGGCAAAGATTAATTACCCTTGTTACACCCTTCTCCTTTTACTAGGCTCAGGAGAGAACCTTTTTAAAAACTCTTTCATACAAGACCTTACACCTCCTTAGAATAACCACTAAACTCAAGAAGGAAGAGACAAATACTTTCGAGAGTTTATAATATTTTGACCTTAATGATTCTTTCTCTTTTCATCCTTTTTATCGTATTTATTCATACTTCATAAAGCAAAAATGAGTGGGGTATTTATAGACCCCCAAAGGCTTCAACATTTAAGCCAAGATTTCAAATCCATGGGTTTTCGGGGTACTAAAGGTACCACCATCGATACTGGGTGATACTATCACCGAATAGAGCCTGAGAATCTGAGCTCTAGCGGTACCACTATCGCTGTACGATACCATCATCAGTAGGGGTGGCACTACCATCGTCGAATTATCTGAAAAAGTATAAATAATGCTTTCCAACTGTCTTGACGGGACCATCGCTTAGGCCTAGCAGTACCACCTCCCAAGCCAATTCCAAGTCATTGAATTGGCCTTCCATTAGATCCAATTCAGCCTTACTTAAAGCCCAATGAGCTCTAAATCAAGTTGACATGGTTTCAGCCCAATACCAGCTTATTGACTCTAAACGACCACTATCAAGACTTAGTCATTTTAATTAAAATCATTAAGGTTTCAACATGTTGTTCAACATTTTGGCATGTCCTCTGATCATCTGACACTTCGTCCAAACCTCTGGGGCATCTTTCAACCTGAAGCTCAAACTCATGACACGAAGTCTGTCCTATCGCACGTTGACAATTCTTCGGCCCGACGTCTAATCTTTGATATAATACTTTTTGGCCCAACGTCTATTTTGATAATTTACCCTCAGATGTTTAAGTCCATGATCGAAGTTTTTCCTACATTACTTATCATGAAAGCATATTAGTTCATAAATACATCAATTAATTTCATCATCAAAATCCAAGATTCAACAAGACCCACTATGACGGAAGCTGCCATGATGGATCAATACTCCTGCTACAGCATTCGAACCACGACTCGATATAGTGGAAGTCACCATGGCAGATCAATATGCCTGCACGGTGGTCGAGCTAAGGCCTGCCACGACCTCCCGAGCCAACACCGTCTCCTGGAAGAAGTAGGAGAGCTCGTCACTTACTTCCTAAAGTATAAGGGGGAGGTCACAAATCAAAGAATAAAAACCTCTCAAAGCGAAATGGGGAGGTCAGAAATTAGAAAAGAAAAGAAACTCCTACAATGATGATTAAGGCAAAATCCACAACAATGGACTATAACTCTCGCAATGACGATCGAGGCAAAATCCACAACGACAGACGCCTACTCCCGCAATGGCGGTGGAGGCAAAATCCGCAACGATGGACTCCTACTCCCATAACGATGGTCGAGATCAATTCTACAATGGCAGACTCCTACTCCTACAACTACGGTCGAGGCAAAATATGCAATTGCAGACTCTGATTCCCACAATAGCAGTCGAGGCAAAATCTGCAATGATGGACTCCTAATCCCTCAATGACGATCAAGGTAAAATCCACAATGGTAGACTTCAATTCATGCAAGAACGATTGAGGCAAAATCCATAACGACGTACTTCTACTCGTGCAATGACGGTCAAGGCAAAATCTGCAACGGTGGACTCGAAATCCTACAATGGTGGTTGAGGCAAATTCCGCAACGGCGGAGTCTTACTCTTGAAACGGCGGTCAAGGCAAAATCCACAATGACATACTCCAACTCCTGCAAAGGTAGTCGAGGCAAAATCCGTCGTGACAGACTCTTACTCCCACAACGATAGTCGAGGCAAAATCCACAACGAAGAACTCCAATTCTCGTAATGGCGATCGAGGCAAAAATCAACAACGGTGATCGAGAAAATATGCAATGGCGGTCAAGGCAAAATTTGTAGTGGAGGATTCCTGCTCCCACAATGATGATTAAGTTAAAATTCGCAACGATGAACTCTTGCACTCCCAATAGCCATCGAGCCATAATCCGTAATAGCGAACTCCTGCTCCCACAATAATGGCTAAGGCAAAATCCACAATGGTGGATTCATACTCTCACTGAGCCAATATCAACAATGATGAATTTCTGCACCTACAACGATGGTCAAGCCAAAATCCGCAGCGACGAACCCCTACTTTCGCAAATAGTGATCGAGACAAATCCCCAATAACCCATCACGTTAAGGTCCTATGCGCGTTATGACGATCAATAATAAAACCTGCTATGGTAAACAAACATAACCACTATGATAGTAGACGAACATACTCGAACAAGACACGTAAACGATCGAACGATGTGTCTCAAACCTCATATCAGAGCTCCAAGCATGTCTTCCGAGGGGGACAAATGATGAAAAATTTACCAACAATCGACACACAATCGCCACATGTCATCAAAGTTATCTGCCTACGTGTACAAAGTGTGAAACACAAACTTCCTTCTCATTTATTATAGCAAGAAAGGCAATAACAAACTTCTTTCTCTCCCTTTATGATAAGAAAATAAATCCTAAACTTTCTTCTATTCCTTTATGACAAGGAATTACATCACAAACTTTCTTCCTCTGCTTCAACTTATAAAAACACATCCTAAACGGAAAAATAGGAGTGACACTGCTTTTGAACCATTTGAACCTATATTTGGGACCTCGAATTAATAACTTGAGCATCAAAGGGGTCAGGACACGATTCCCCCTTTGCGTCGTTGGTCACTCATGCAGGACTTTGGCGCGTCTAAGGAGCACCTTAGGATGAGATCGAACGCTCCTGGACATGATTAGTGCACACCTCGAGACGATCCCGAACTTCGTAGGATCGTCATCATGAACCAACAACACATCAGGAATCCAACTTCGGGATCGAACGAGGCCATCTTGACTTCCTGGTCAATGACATTAAAACAACATTTCAACTCATAACAAAAATATGAGTTATCACATAGTTCCTCGATCTCAATTACCTATTATCTTTTATCAATAATAATAATAATAATAATAAACTTCTTCAGTGCGAAACATATTCTAATGTCCAACTAAAGGTACACGTTTAAACGCGGGCATGACCAAAGGCAAAAGGTCAACTAGGTGGAGGAAGTCTGACCTTGAGGCAATTAAATTCGATTCTCTCTCACGCCTCGGAGTCCTTTCCTTTGCCCCAAAGGAAACGCCGTGTCCATTTGACGGACGACGTCGTGAATCAAGCTCAAGCAGAGGCGTCTCCCCTTACGTTAGCTTAGCCCTCAAGTCATGCCGGCGTCAAGAGAGTCGGTTCCATAGGCGGTTTCTAAATGACCATCGTACCCTCTCTACGTGTCAATCGTATAGGCTTACCAGCCTCCAGCCTTTCTTCTTCCGTCCTCCTTTCCGTCCTGAATTCGGATTCGCCTGCAGCTTATCGTCTTCTGTCTTCCTTTCCTTCCTCAACTCGGATTCGTTCATGTGAAAAGACAAGACACCCACTTCTATCTCGTCTCTATCTAATTGGACGAGGAGAGGGGTAAATAAGTCAATTCGATCGAATTTTTTTCTCAACGACCCCGATCGAACCGACCTGAATCGCACCAAACCATTCTGATAAATGATGAAGGGGGGCGATCCCATCCGAACGCCTCTTCTCTTTTCTCACGCGTCCGTTCGCTCCACAGCCGTTTCTTCGCCCCATCCATGGATACAACGAACCCTAGGTTCTCGACTGGGACAAGATCGGCCGCCGACGTTGAACCCGCGCGCACGGATATGGCTTCGGCGGCGATCTTCTTCCGGCGATCGAGCAGTTTGATGATCCAGGAGTTCAAGAAGTACAAGATGAGCGCCGCCCCGTCGAGGTTCCTGCACTTCCGGGACGGCTCGTGGGTTGACTTCCCTCCGGCGGTGTTCGACGCCTTCCGGGAGGGGTTCGTCGCCGGGAAGACCGCGTTCGAACTGCCAGTCGGAGGGCGCCTCTACCTCTTCGACGTCCTCGAGATGTTGCAGGTCGATCTGGAGACCGGAACGGCGAACTCCATCGGCTGGATCGATGTAGGCGGTCGGTGCTTCTTCCCGGGCGTGGGTATCGACGACCGGAGGATCTCAGCCCTGCCCAATCCAGAACCAGAGATTGAATGCAATCCGCTCGGGTTTCGGCAAGAGCAGAGTGGTGAGAGCAGCAACGAAACCTCCACGGCTTCTAGTTTGGACCAACCGAGGTGGCCCGGAGCGGAGGCACTGAGGGATGGGGACAAGTACTTCAAGACCGTAGAGAAGTTGTTCCTTTGCGGCTTTCGGCGATTCCTCCCCAACACCATCGTCACTTCGGTCCACAAGTGCTCGCGATCCGGTCCCCTCCGCGCTTCCCGGTTGAAAGCCTTTCAGATGCATGTCGAAATGACAAAGGCCGCCCGGGGCGACGCCAACGTGAGATTGGGCTGGTACGGAGCGTCGGCGACGGAATTGGCGACCATCGTTGCCCACGGCTTCGGACAGCCCAACGACAGGCACCTAGCTTCGGACGCCCGCGGCTTCGGCGTCCGCCTCTTTGAGCCACATTCGCCATACTTGAGGTCAAGCCTTACTCACCCGCAACTGAATTCCCGATCAGAGAACCTATACGACCATCTCACTTTTGGTGTCACTTTCAGTTCTCTGTCGACGGAAGCCGACGCCAGCGGCGAACGGCACATGGTGCTGTGCCGGGTCATCGTGGGGAGGCCCGAGAAGGTGGAGGAAGGGTCGGACCAGTATCACCCCAGCAGCGAGGAGTTCGATAGCGGCGTCGACGACATCGCACATCCGACATGGTATGTGGTGCGGAGCACCCACATGAACACACACATACTCCCCGAGTCTGTCGTGAGCTACAAGCCCTCAACAGAGCAGCCTCAAGGTACGCATACTCGCTGATTACCTGAGCTCACCTTTGGCTTCGGCAATGGACTTTCGGTGAACAGTTGGTGTGGCTTGTGATTAGGTCCTTCGAAGTTGGTGAATTCGGCAAGAAATCCTGCTTCATACATCTCGATTCCTCAGCTACTGGTACAGTTGGAGCGGTGTCTTCCAGCCTCGTTGACAGAACCTATGCAGATGATTTTTAGGCAGTACACGGTAAAGCACAGTTACAATCAACTAATCTACTTGATATCTCAATATAGTATTCTTGGTAATTATTTTTTTCCCCTTTTGCCCTTTTGTCCATCGTTGTAGGGAAAGAAGATTAGCAAGCAAACTTTTTTGAGATCCATTAGGTCTATAACGGGTGACAAAGTACTGATTTCTACAATTAAGAGAATGGGAGGAAACTGAAGTCAATCAAACAATAAGCTTTCAGCTTTGCATCGGTCTCAGTGCTGTGATAGAACTGTTGAATCACTTTACCCTTCTTGGAGTTCTTTTCTTCTTTGTGAGAAAATTTTTTCCTATGTAAATTTTCCGTAAGTGGCAATTTACTTCCAAGTGTATGGTGATGTGTAATTGTGAAGGCTGGATGTTTTTGTCTCCTTTTGCTGTTGAAACTGTATGCAACACAGATAGAATCTTTGTTGTTGAGGTAATCATTCAGATGTGTAATTTGGCACCGTAGCAGGTTGAGCGGAAAAAACAAGTGACATCTGAGGAGCAATCAATCACACAGCAAAGAATTTTTTGGTTTTTTTTTAGCAGACATGTAACAGATTTGGAATGATAGGGCATATGTCATATACAACATATCAACAATTTGTCTAATGATCCATCTTAGCAAATTGAGGTCCACCATTGATATGTGTAGATAGATAACATCATATGTTGGATATTTTTTGACATCTTGGAATGCGATTACAAAATGTCAATAGTTTACGTGTGGAGTCACCTGAGAGAGTCTTTCATCTTCCAGGAGAGCGTATGGATCTATGTATGGTGGCGGCAACACTGGCACCTTGCTGCTGGCATCATGCACGAAGCTCGGACCGAGATACTGCAGGCAATAATACCATATGCAGATTATTATTATATCCACCATCCCAATTGCAGAGCACAAGATTAGCAAAGCATTTAAACAAGAGTTCCAATTTCTCAGTTAAAACATTTAGTAAGAGCTTGATCCTGATGGAATTGTATCAGTATGGCGATTTTAAGCATTTTATTACATGTTATCAGATACTGGTGTTTCCACAATAATAATCTAGGAAGCCGAAAATAAATGGATCAGATTGTGGCTTCAACATGAGCATCAGAAATCTCAACATGCAGCAGCAGTAATTATTTTCTCGCTCATTTTACTGTTTCACTATAATCTAAAGTAACACCATAATTTGGATTTGTACATGCACACACACCCTTATAGTCAGTTAGCGGTAGAAGTTGGGAAAAAAAATTCCTTCTGCATTGCGCATCTTCTCAGTAATTATTGTTGATCAACCAATACACAAAATTATAACTTCTGAACACTCATCGACTTTACATTTTCACCTATTGACATTTGAGAAAATTTGTGCACCCTATGCTCTGGAACAATCAGAATCATAATAGAGTTAGTTCTAGGCTTATAGAAGAGACTCAAGAACTAAAATCTGGAAATGTTCTCACCAGATATCTTAAAATGGGATGGTTCTTTTTTTAATTCTTGATGAGTGATGCATGATGGAAGTGGGAATGACATAAATCCTCTTTGCTATTGAACCAGTTAGTGACCCTTTTGGGGATTTAGTTTGTGGTGGTCTAAAGCATTGCTCGTTTTTGAAAGGCTCCACGCATGCAGTTGTCGGATGTTAAATTTGAAAGTATAGAGGTTCCTATTTGTCCAAACTATAAGAGTCAATTTTCTTAAGCAGTGCCTTAGACCCTAAGAAAATTTGCCAATAAAAGACATCCTACTTACAGTTGGTTCAAATGACATCCTCCTCCTCCTTTTGAGTTTTAAGGAATAAATATCTTAAAAGATGTGAATCTGCATTCTATCATCAATCTTCTAGATTTGATGGAAGATATCAAACAAATTATCAGTATCCAAAGAGGAGAATAAAGGGAGAAGATCACAAGGACTGTGTGACTTTTAGTTTTTGAATTTATCACTCTTAGATACTTTTTTTCTTTCAGATCTAAGATAACAATATGGTTAATGAATCAAATATCTTAATGTTTTCACTGACCAAGATAATTTATTACCAAATCAGATTTCTAGTACATATATCATTACTGATTGTTGTAGCCATTTTAAGGCAAATTTTCGTCTAAGCAATATTTATTTTCATCTAGTTAATTAGAATAAAGCATGTGTATACTAAAGGGTCATCCTCATATAATGCTATGCCAGCCACTGTTTGCTAATAGGTTATGTGATAGATGTACTGTTTGCCATATACTTGTATTTTTTGTTACCTGATAGATTTTCATATATGTTGATAGATTTTGAAACAACCAGTTATGATTCTGATTCGATGTTTAACTGCACACTATTAACAGTAGCATTTTGTGGAAGTCCCAGGACAAAATGGAAATGCAGAGCAGGAATATGTTGAAATCTTACAATGTATAGAGCCAGAAAAAGCCCCATCGTAATCAGGATCAGAGGCCAAAATCCCAGAAAGAATGTTCCACCAATTGTCAGAAGCAGTTTGGCCCTTGGAATTAATCCCTGTGACAAAATATGTATTATTGTCAGAAATGATGGGAATGGAAAAATATTGCATCATCAGTACTAACACAACTGTTGAACACATCAATGGTCTTGGCACCAAAAGCAAGATTCAATTTGAAAGCATAGGTGGAAGATTCTTCTAGATTTGAAAAATAAAAATTATCTGCTCTGTTGTGCCACACTATACTTCCAGCAGATTGCTTCCCTGCCTTGGCACTCGTAAATTCTATGTCTATCAGTAATCATAATCATACTAAAATTTACAAGCTCAAGATTTTCTACTGGATTTAGCTATTTTAGTAGTGAGGACGTTAAATGATGACCATATGACTAGCTGAAGATGTTAAAGTACGAAGGTGAAAACACTCTCTTGGAAGAAATAGAAGACCCAGCGAGAAATAATGGCATTGAGACTCTATCTCAGAGGAATTAGAATACCTAGTAGCAACTATAAGTGATATTCTATATTGCGGAATACAATCTCTTCAAATTTTTTTACAGATGGTCTAAGCAGCACTGACGAGCTTAAACTAACATGAAGTGCTTTTAGGATCTGTGAGGAAGACAATTTATATAAATTATCTAACAGGGAATCAGGTTCTACCTGAAAAGCAGTATGGTGTTGTTCTGCATGGGAAGAACTGTCGTAATGCCATGGACAAATATGTAAACAGTGTTCAATATGATATTTGTGTATATCCATGTCTTTTCAATTTTATTCATGATTTATACAGTATGGGGAGGGCTTGCAGTAGGCTTGGCAGCCCCATTTTGATTGGCTTTTTATAGTCATTTTAGTCTTGTAAATGCAAGTTATGTATAATCGTCACATAGAGGCAAAACTGCCCAGAAACAAGCCATCAAGACAATCATTTTGGGGGTTTTCTAGCTCCGTCGAGTGGTGTGGACTGTCAGCTAGTACAACGCTCAGGAGCTACCCGCATGGTAAATGACTGGATGGGCTTTGAGGGTTGTGTCTAGGTCTAATTTGTTGCTTTATTCCACAATAGTATCATGTGAGCACTTGTGGGGAATTTTCGTTGCGGCTGACCACCTTGGACCGTTAGTCACGCGACCATTTAGAGCTTCCAAAGTTCACATTTGTAATTTGCATTGCCTATTAAGTGTTTGTTGAAATGACTGCTTGTAGGATCCCGAGTTAAATGTTTCCTCTAACCTTTTTTTCTCTTTTATAGGTTCTTAAGGAGACCATAAGCGATTTTGTGGAGGTTGACCCTTCACGGACGGACACACAAGGGTGCCACACGACTTAAGCAAAACCAGCAAAGTCCTTGACAATAAGTTACCAGAGCAATTCTGAGCCATAAATTCTCATCCTGGGCATTTGTTGTTTTGGTTATTTTGATTCAAAAATCTCCTGACCTGAAAAAGTGATATGAATGATAGACCAACAAAGCCAAAAAAAATTTTATCGTGGTGGTGTATAATCAAGAGACATGGGAAAGAAGCATAAGAATGAACTCTTTAGTTCAAGCAGAAAAATATATAAATGTATCCTATTCCCATGATCATATCAAAACTGATGGATGTATCCTTAAGGATCAAGAGATAATTCATCACTAGCATGCCAGCAACTACACTAAATTAACAACATAACCGAAACTGTACTTTTCAACCATGAAACTAATACAATAGGACAACTTTCAAAGACGGTATCTTTGTTCTCACAACTCCAGTACCTACAACTAGATCACAAATGTTCTTATTACTATCTTCTCACACCAACAATAGACAGCTTGCTAACTGGGTATTATCATGACCAATATTTTCTTTCTAAGAGCTTGATTCTTTTTGTATTTTATTAAAACAATGCATCATAATTCTATTTGACATATAGATATGAATATGTCGCTGAAGGCCAGGATTGCTACGCCATCTTTCTACTTGAGGTCCCGCTTGTCCTCAAGGCACATACTTATTCTGCTACAAACAGATTATGACACCTGAAAGGACGCAGGAAGCTTGCCATTTTTTCCAGATAGAATTGCCAACCATACTAAAAGACATGGGAGAAATGTCAACCATACCGGAAGACTTGAAATGGCATTGCACCAAATTCAATCATACAAGAGCAATAATCTTCCATAATATCTTTGGGTCAAGCCAAAATAATCCACTCTGATTCATGTGAATGAGCAAAAGGAAGACTGCAGTAATAATCTGCAGTCTCCGACCACCAAACAAACGTATACTGACTACACGCTGTGATTGGGCTCTTAAATAAGCATTCTGAGATGACAAGAATTCAATCGACTTCCATATTCAAGCTTAGAACTTGATCCTTCAAAAAAAATTAATAACAGACCCTCAAGTGGCAAAACACCAGGTGGGGTTTTACTGATCATACTAAGATGATAAAGGTTACTGTAGCTAGCTAGCTAGCTAGCCAGCCAGCAATAGAACCATGACATGGAGTCCAAGGAAAATTGAACAGTGTCATTCCACTGTCCATACTAAAGTAAAAGTCATGCCCGTGTTGCATAGTCTCTAGTCTATGATCAGCATGCCTTTCAGATTAGTTTAGGTGCTCTCCTGATTATTCACCATCCAAATGATCGTGTCCACAGCCATCACAACAAACACTTTCTTAACCAAATTACATGAAAAATTCAGAGAAAGCAACTCATACGATGGCAATATCAGAAAGGGCAAAAAGAACAAATTAAACGCAGCAATTCGACTAATTAGTTCTTCCAAATATGAGTATGAATACCGGAAAGATCACTTCTTTACCCACGAGGTGGTCAAAGAACGATGAAACTAAATCGTAATGGCAAGGAATAAGGAGGACAACAAGGAAATGAGTGGTTACCTCGAGGCCCTCGCTATTCAATGACATGGACCGCTCCCTCTGGTTCGATACCGCCATGTCGGGCTCCGCCGAGGCCACACCGTTCCTCTTTGTCCGCCCTATCCTCTCATCCCTACCGCCTCTGCTCTCTTCCTCCGACTCCACCGATCCGATCGACCCCCCACCATCCCCCTCCTCCAACAGCGACGTTGGGTTTATCCCCCTTCGCTTCAGCTCCTTCATGAACAACGACTCCGGCCGCTCCTCCCCTGAATCCACCACCAAAAAGCAGAGAAAACCCGTGAAGGAACCGCCAAAAGGGCCAAGTGTTTGGGAATCGCCAAGATCGAGAAACCGAAAGTAGACCACGTGCCGTTGGACTCGCCGCCGTCCTCCCGGAGGCGGCAGCGGAGGGAGAGGGCGGAGAGCCGACGGGGCGGCGGGCCGGACAGCCGGAGGCGTAGAGCCGGCGAGAAGCTCGATCTGGCGAGATGGAAACTGGCCATCTCCGCTCCCAAGGGTTACGACAAGCGGAAGAAGAATGGAGGCGTTGCGATGAATGGAGAGTGCGTGCGGGATCAGATCACCCGCCGGTTACGGTGACCGTACACGCGGGCGCACGCAACCGCAGAGAGAGAGAGAGAGAGGCGCGGCGGTAGCGAGCAATGGTTAACGGATAAGCCCGGGGGCTTTGCAATCAGCTGTCGGCACTGAGCCGCGAAGTGGTCATTGAAGCATCTATAATAGGTCACCTCGGTGGGACACGTAGCATCGATGGTTGGCCACGCAGTTATGGAACGAACGCTGGTGCTATCGGTTGGGCGTTGGGCGACACGCGGAGGATTTGGGTTGTCTTCTCGAGCACTTTACCAGTATTCATTTATTTATTTATTGACGTGGTCTTTACGGGGGCACACAGAGAATGAGGGACAGCCGCCATTTGGGCGTCAGTCGGCTTTGCGTGGGGTAGAATCGGCGGGCGCGGTGGCTCACGCGCCGGCATCCACGCATGTGGTGGTTATTTATCGGGCTTGGGAAGGCTAGTGGGTCGGAGTTTTGGGTTACCGAACCTGTCCGCTTAGTTTAAACCATATGAATTTATTAAGCTTAAAAAACATAGATATTAAAAAATAAACAATACATTTAACTCGTTAATAGTAATATATTTGAAATAATCCTCAAAATATATTTTTTTTCTTACCATCCACGTAATCACATTGACGAACTCAACTAATTTACACTCCTGAGCTGACTTGATAGAATGGTTTTTTTTCAAAAAAAAAAAAGTTAATTCTTATGTACTCGTCCACAAACACATTTTGTGGAGTCCTAACTGATTTCTAGTTGAGATTGATGGAATGGTCAGCGGGCTAAATTAGTGTAACATACTAGTTAAAAACTACGCTAAATTAGTCTACCTCCATGTCAGCACTAATGAGAGAAGACATTGCTCTCTCAAACACATCGACCAATAAGCCTATATTTCTTTTTCTTTTTTTCTCTGCTTCGTTGAAGAATACATCATTGCCATCATAAGTGTCCCAAAGTCATGATTCACTGTTTAAGTTCCAGAAATAATTGAAACCAGTCTGTGTGAGGATTTAATCGTGGCTTCCCTATACCACCACCACCACATTATGTTTGGTTGCCGGAAAGAATTGACCACATTACGAGGGCATATAGGTAGGTAACTCGAATCGGAATGCAAAGGGTCGCTTGCAGTAATTGGGAAGTTGGAATCGCTTCCAAGCGACGGATGTGGCGGTTAACAGATGTTGACAGTTAGAATGGGGAAGGTGAACGGTCGTGAGATCATGGCACAATATTGATTAGAGTGACGAGAGAAGGGCAATGTTGTCCACGAAAACAAAACACATATTTTTTTTGTTTTCCAAAAAAAATTATTGATTTGGCTCGCCGGTTCCTCTCCTCAATATATTTATTATACATGCACGAGGTTACGTACATTGAATTATTGAAATAGATGTGCAGCATCTATAGTCACATTTAGTAATCTCCAAGGCTGTTGAATCTTTTTCTTGTGGAATTTTATGATCACATCTGCTTTGATGTGTCATTAATTTCTAAAATTAAAGGGTGAAAAATGGTCTCTTAATCGAATCACTAAAATCTATGTAAGGCGAGAGGTGTCTGTCGATCGAGTCAGAAGTCGTTGTTGGCTCAAACCAACGGATAGGCGGTCCACGGTAACGGAGTCCGAGATTTCCTGGGCGCTTTCTTCTTCTCCACCATCGCTCTCGTCGCCACGCTTCACGCCCCACTCTCCTTCCAACCGCCGCTAACTCCACTCCTCTTCGACCTAATTGCCTCCTCGAATTCCTTCGGATGTCGACGGCGGACGACCGGACTGCCGATGGCTCGACGACGCCCCGCCGCGGCCGCGTGTGCTTCTCCTTCGCCGCCTACGCCAAGTCCGTCGTCGCCCACCTCTGCTCCTCCGGTGTTCCTGTCGTCTCCGGCCTCTCCGACGCTGAATTCGCCGTCGTCGAGTCCGCCTACGGCTTCGACTTCCCTCCCGACCTCCGCGCCATCCTCTGCGAGGGCCTTCCCGTCGGCCCCGGCTTCCCTAACTGGCGCTCCGCCTCGTCGCAGCAGCTCCGCCTCCTACTTGGCCTCCCCGTAGCCGGTCTCCTCCACGAGATCACCGCGGGGAACTTCTGGCCTCGGGCCTGGGGCCCGCGACCCCGGGACCCTCAGGTCGTCGCAGCCAGGAGGGATGCCCTGTGCCGGGCCCCGCCGCTCGTCCCTGTCTACCGGCACTACTACGTGTCGGCCGCCCCGAGTCTCGCGGGGAACCCGGTGTTCTACGTACGTGGCGGCCACGTCCGGCTCGCGGGGCTCGACCTCCCGGACTTCTTCCGCCGCGAGCGGCCGCGGGGTGGACGGCGGGGTCCCGGCCCCGGCGTGGGCGGCCACGTGCGCAAGGAGGGTGGAGGTTTGGACGGAGCTGGCGGACGGGGAGACGACAGTGGACCGGCAGCGCGGCGTTTCGCCGTGGGAGACGACGGTGGAGCGGCGACTAGGGGAGGCGAGGCGTCGGCTGACGGAAGGGGGGTGGAGCGATGAGGAGGTGAGGGAGATGGTCGCTGCGGGACCAGATTCGGACGACGGCGACCGGGCCTGGTCCTCCTCGGCCGCGAACTCGGGGGTGCCGGTGCTGAGGGACCAGGAGGGCGTGTCGCGGCAGCTGCAGCTGCTCTCCCTGCGGCTGCTCCGCGGCGGGTGGCGCTACGACGACGTGGTCTATTCGATGGGGTGGACGCGCTCCGAGGCGGCGGGTGGTGACGTGGCGAGTGAACCCTGCACAAAGCAAGCACAGAACCATGGCAGCCGCGGATGACGGAATCATGAATAATACTTATATTAGCTTGGAATCCTTCCATTCTTGGCCGCAAGTGTACAGAAACACAAAGAGAGACAGGGAGAGAGAGTAAATAACCTCAGTACATCTTATTTAATTTATATTCATCATATACTCCAAGAAATAAACACAAAGCAACTGCTCCTCGCCGCTCATTACTGCTGTTTAAATGCGCATCGACAGCAGTGGCGGCTAAGTTTGCCATAAAAGACACTCTACTTGTCATTCAATAGGCAATCCATTAGCTGATCAGGCGACGACATCCGCATGGCTTTTATATGACTGGGTCATCTCCTGGTTACGTATTCCTCTTGCCTTTACCGTCGTTAAAACAGCCTAGTGGCGTGCAGTAGGTGATCTAAAGAGAACGGCATATTACAGACAAAGTTTTGTATCAAGAGAGAAGGTATTGGTGTGGCGTTACGCTGCTTGAGATGAGTTCCCAAGTAAAAGTTACAAATGATTACTACGAAGCTTTCATTTCGATTCCAGAAACAGCTTTTATCAAACTTTGATTGAATTACTAGTTGTTTCAGAGCGGCGGAATTCAATGAGTTGGCGTCCCTTCCGAGTCTCCACATTTACCAAGTTAATTACGTCTATTACTCTCTATGGAGATGCTGATGAGGTGTGGGTTTGTGCTGCATTGGTGCATGTTTAGTGTGCCAAGAAGCTTGAGTTCGCGTCGTGTACTGCTTGCCAGATGAAGGTGGCCAGTAGGAACCCATAGAGCCAAAGGTGGGTTCGGGGCCAAGAATGCTCTCCGGATATGCGTTCTGGTTGCTGTGTGTGTGTGTGTGTGTGTGGCTGCTGCTCCACCAGATGAAGTACTCTGGCGATCGGAGAAAGGCTCAAGAGGAAAAGAAGCACCTCCTCCCTCACGCAGTGGAGACAGATTCTGTAACTGATACCCCGGTGAAAGAAGATGCTGAAGACAGGAGGACGAGACATCAAGCATGAAGAAACATTGGGCGGAGCACATGGTGGTGCTGATCTGATCACAAAGCCGATCAAAATGGAGAACATACACGGGCTGCACGAGAGAGAAGCTTCCGAGCTGATGATGTTTCGATCATGTCAACGAATCGGAGTCTGGAAACCAACTGTTAGATTCATCCAATGGAACTAGTGTGACTGCCATTCATGAGGTCAATCCACATGCATCTGCTCTCCGGAAAACATAACCTGGCGTTGAACATGCCGAACTAGAGGAGAAGCGGTTCCTTCCTCAAGCACAGCAACGGGTGAATCTGATGATAACATCGACGATCAAACTGATCTGGGAATTGTCGATCTCACCAGCAATGACACAGAATCACAGACGTATTTAGCAACTGAATCGGGTAATCAGCCAGAATCAAATCAATGTCCAGCAGAAGTATACTGCAACATCTGATACACTGGTGGATCCAGCAACTGCTGTTCCAGATTCACGAAATCAAACTACTTTACATCCAGTTCAAGATGAAAAATGCCACGGCTAATACATTACAAGTTCCATGGCAAGAAAAGTCCGACTCAGAAGAGACTGCGCTGATGGCACGCAACAAGTCAGATCAAAATGCCAGACCAGACCAGGGAGAAAAGAGAACTTCCACGAGAACCCCACGGATTCCTTGCACAGTGTGGCAGCGGAGGAAGAAAGAGATGAACATCACATTCAGAAGAAGTGGAGAGTGGTGAAGAGGAAGCTGCAGATGGATGGGATGCATGGGAAGAGATAGGGCTTTTAATTGGATTTATGTTATGTTTTACTTCTAGTTTTTAAGGTAAATTTTTTTATGATGTGTAGAACGAGCAGTAACGAATTCTTTTCTTAATAATAGAGAAATAGAATATAAGAATTAGAAAGATAATAATAACAAAAAAAAACAGTAAAATTAAAATAGTAACCTCTCAGAATGAACAAGTTACACACAAATCATGAGTCTACAAATCTGCAAACGCCGACGACTTCGACAGACCCAACAACATCATGCTTTTGTGTTTGTTGTTGTGCCATCTCAAGCATATAGACTCGTGTCTTTGATCACGGAAATGGAAGCTTCAGCCATCGATCGGTGGTTGGGAATGACTTTGCAGGCATCTTCAAACTTATTTCATGCCCTCAACACGATGGCTACCAACAATCGATCTACGCTTTACCGCAAAGTTTCCTCCTTGCGGAAGCCATCAAAAGCTTCGACAAAGCAAAAGCAGCACAGCCAGTAATCGTAATAATTTCTCATGCCCATTACCACAGCGACAAAAGGCTTCGCTCTCCACATCTCTTCCCAACCTTATCAGACAGACATCAACACCCTTTGCACTCGCATCCCAATTGCCAAGACACTCGAGAGATCCTCGGGGCCTGCACCGACTACCTTCGATCACTCCATGTCTGCCGCTCTCAAGTTTTGGCAGACATATATATGATTCCTAACCCTAATAACTCGATAGAAGCTTAGCTTCACGAAAGTGTAAGCGTAGAATGAATGTTAGACCATCCACATATTTGCTGGAGGGAAACCAGCATGGACTATAATAGCAGGTTGTGCCTCATTCCAGTTGAACGATGATGATGTCTCCATTAGCAGTAGTGATTCATTCTTGCCGAACGATGATGTCGTTATCCTAAGTAACAGTAAACCACTAATCAACAAATAAATATACAATCAAATAGAATAACCTTGAAACTTCATGTCTGGCAAAAAACACACAACAATCTCGATGCAATTACTGCTTATTCTGTCGCTGAAAGCATTCCGAACATACAAAGACAGACAACAACAACTCTTCCTGTATGGCGCCATGCAACAAGCATTCACCTGCGGGCGGGCAGCCCCCACAAGCAAGTTTACCTGTTGTGGAGGGGGTTCGAACCAGTCGGGACCATTCTCTTTTCTTCCAGAGTATCATTGAAAGGAGACACAAGCATCGGCTGCGGGGTAGAAGGCAACAGGGCGCTCACTCGGCCAAAAGTTGCACGCATGGCAACAGCAGCTACCAAAATGATCACCAAGATAATAACTCTACCGACAGCGGCCATCTACTTCAGTAAAACGGAGGGAGAAGAAGAAGAAGAAGACGACGATGAGGAAGGAGGAGGAGGAAGAACAGTGAGGAGGGTAAAGGGAGGGGGAGAGGCTTCTGCCATCTCAGAGGGAGAGAAGTAGATGGTCTGGCAGAGAGCCACCTCAAAAGAAAGGCTTTGATCGCCTCCAATGTAGTTAGTGCCGGCCTGTGAAGGAGACAGAAAGAGCCATCTCTTTTTGCACTCCATCCATTCACTGACTCCTGCTGTGTCTGTAGTAAGTAAGAGATGACTTCGGTAGAAAGCTAAGTGTAGGTTTTCGATTGGGTCGGAGAAGATCTCCACTCTCTTCTTCCACTGTGTAAGAATTGTTTGTTTCGAATCCAAGCCAGTAATCTGCTTAGTTACTGAATAATTGGACACAATATTTTTCTACCATTTGAATCTAAAGTCCTTTTAAGATACGGAGGAACACAATGTCTATTGTTGGTCATATAAACAAGTCGAGGTCAACATTGTATTTTTTTTTAATCTCAATTATGTCAATTGAGATCAATCAAACTAATATGATTAGTCAACTAGTAATCAGTTTTCTAATTTTTATGATGCATTCATCCTCTGGTATTGGGGTTGGCGAGATTTTGGAACCTTCAATTATATTTTAAAAAGCTCAAACCATGATAGAATAGGTTGAATCCAACCCGGACCGAACAGCTAAGTATGAGTTGACCACTTGTTATCGATGAATTTATAGTGATAGAAATGATACCTTCCAATAAAACATCAATTCAAATTTAATATCTATCCATTTCGAAGACACACTTATCCAGAAAGACAAATCTTTTATGATTAAAAGATATGACAATCCAAATCAAATTTACATTCCTCGTTAACCAATAAAAGTTTAAATTATTTATTATGTCATCATTAATGTCTTTTCAGGAACAAAAGACAACATGTATGAATAAAGAGAGTTAAAGCTAAAAGAAAATGTCTCAATGAACTAAACCATATGTAACACTAAAATTCCAAGAAAACTCAACCATCCTGATTATGTTGCAATTTTCTAATTGCTATTCTCCAAGCAAATTGCTACTTGAATTATCATAAAATGCAAACAGTGATTAAAAACTGAAATCACATGAGTGGCATCATTGCCTTTTAATGCTAATAGAGTCTACATATTATATTTGCCTGTGACACTTCAATCCACAATTATCATGTTTAATCTTTCTCAATTATGGCCATAATAAAATTCCGAAATATATCGCAGCAGCGACGATCATCGGAACACAATAATTTTTATGCATACAACCATCTCGATGGAACAAACAGTCATAGGCAGAGACCACATAATAATTTGCTACAACTTAATATTATGACCATAGTAGTTCTCTTGCAATAATAGTAAGCTAAAGAGCCATCATATAGATATATTAATACAGACAACAGAGTTGGTACCTTTCCCATGATAAGATACTCCCTTGATAGGTCAAGCAAGGCAACACAGTAGCAACATTTCTCCTGCTTGAGGCAGTAGCAACATTTGAAGATGCAATGATTTAAGGCCCGAGGCGATACAAGCCGTCACCCATAAAGTACTGTCCATCCATGTAAAGTGCAGCATTGGGTGCATGGTAGCCATCCATGACGACGAACTGCATGTCTTCCGATGGCTTCCAGTGCCTCTTCCTTTGATTTATGAACCAGTTGTTGATCTGCTTCAGATCGAGGCCGGTAGATTCTGCTAGCGCCACCTTCTGAGTCTCCTGTTAAAGTCCATTGCACATGGAAGCTCATGCAACAGATACACAAGTGTTTATCGGATGTGCATAAAGCACGTAAGTGCTAAATCCTGTTCGAGTCCATTGCATATGGAAGCTAATGCAACAGTTTTTATCGGATGCGCATAAAGCACGAAAGGCTTAGCACTTACGGACGGATAAGGCCACTTGTAATGCAGCTCCCACCAGTTGAGCAACTGTTGTCGGGCATCCTTTGGGAGTTTGCCCTTTTTCTTCTTCTTGGAAAGCTCTTGCCTGAGGCTGCTCAAATAACCGCTGTACTTCCTCAGAAGTTGGTGCTTCAGCTCTCGGTCCTCAGCAGATGCATCGAGCTCAGGGAGTTCAGTTTCTCCCCCACTTCCATCTTGGTCGTCTTCGGATGAACAAACTCCAAACTTCTCATCTGCATGATTACCGAATATAAATTGCAATTGGAGCGAGTTCACTGCAGATTCCAACATTCATGATTTCGTAATGCACAATTCTTCTACTTAAACATGCATAGTCAGAGAGTAAAAGCAAATAAAAAGAAAGAAAATCAAGAGCGATACACCTCGTCGCTCGACATATTTGCGAATGAATTGTTAACATATCTTAGTTATATTTTTAGCTCAGAAAAGAATTTCTTTGAGATCGCCCATGACAGGAGTACCCAATTGGCAAGAAAAGAAATCCAACATCCGCATAAACAAATTTGTACGAGATGCTAATCATTGAAAGATGAGATCATAAAAACGCTGCAGGATGATCGCAACAATAGAGATGATGAAATTATTGCTATAAGATGAGATCATAGAAACGTTGTGGGATGATCCCGACGATACGAAGATAAGATTTCAGTCTTTAACCCAATGTTACTGGTAACATAAAAAAAAAAAAAAAGGAATATCATGAGCAAAAGACACTTACAATAGAGATGATGAAATTATTGCTATATGATAATACATATTTATTTCATTATTAGAAGGCCAAACATTTTATAAATTTACTTAAAAATCAAGCAAACAACTAGACCAGGAAAGCATACTTATACATCCCGAGGTTTAGGTTATTTCTCATCATGTATGCATCCTGAAAATAATTAACTTAATTGTCATCCTTTTTTTTTTGTATATGTGAACAACATTTTATTCATTGCAAATATAGACCACAGGAAACAAAATTATAAAGAAGATAAAGTAAATTAGTTCATCTTTAGACACCATCACTTTTATCTCCATGCATACTAGTTGAGCATATAGTTCTCATGTTGCTGCAACATAGCATAAGAAGCCATGTCAACAATAGACTTTAAAGAAGTATCGATTGCAAGTGCTATAAATACATGGAAAGATAGATAGTTGTTAATGCTAACTCAAACATTAGAAAAAAAAAAAAAAGATAGCATGTCCATTGTGCAACCAGTCACAACTTACTGCACCAGCCTCCGTGAATCTAAAACTTTAGGTTGGATATCATAATTACCGAATTATGAATTATATAGTTTGACAAAAACAACTAAAATTTTTGAAAGAGAACCCTGAACGATGTCTAGATTTAATTCTCTAAAATATATAAAACAAAAAAAAAATCAAATCTCAATTTTTGGAGAAACATGCATCAAGCGGACATGAGGTGCAAAAACAAGAGGGGGATGTGTGGAATGTTCAACCTTCAATTGGTAGTAACAAAGTTAAAGACACAAACTCCTTGATGCATATATTATCTTGTCAAAATGAGGTCAAAGAGTCCACATTTTGAATGCTGATCACCATCCACCGGCATTTGAGTAGCTAATTAAAGATACGTTGAATGCACGTATTATCTTGTCAAAAAGAGCATGTATTTGTTTCATGTTGGCATCGTCCCACAATTGCTCCCAAATCTTCTCAGCTAAAACTATCCCCCGTTCGTATGCAAACCAAAGACGGCAACATATCGATTCTAAGAACAAGTGCCAAACTCTGCTTCTGGACAAAAGAGCGAGATGAACTAAGATGTTTCTGCAACATTGTCTACTCTACTGTGTCTTCTGTAAAGACAATCAACTTCACTACAAAGTGCTGTCGCTCCATCTTAGGGCAGAATCCTGAGGAGGAAAAGGCAGCACAGAATACTGGTAGTAGAAATAAAAGCTGGAAAATTGGTAAACTCTAAACATCCTAAGCTTGCTATTCCATGCAGAACATCATCATGGATAGCTCTGGAGTGGGAAAGAGCTCAAGGAGACGGAGAAGACAGTTCCAAATAGAATATAATCAAGAACAAGGGGAATGATGAAGCGATTATTCTCGAGGTAGAGGGAGTCAATGTTGTTCTCCTCGGAACCCTAAGATGGAACGCCCTCGCGTCAGGCCTCAAAAAGCTGGCCTTGTGGACACACACCAGTCTCTCGGTCTTCTTATCAACCCTGTCCCTATGTCCTCACATCATATACTACTAGTTCAGGAGTCACATAGGAGAGATCCGTTAAACTGGAATGAGATCGCTTAAGCAGGAACAACTGAAAGAGAACTCTGAGATGGCCACAGTACCGAAGCCTCGTGAAAATAAACAAAGACAGAGCCGAGCCCTTCTTCCCAAACTCGCAAACCCTGAAAAGGTAGGCATATTAAACTATATATCTTTTGGGAATAGCTGGTAACACATTAGTTAAATATAGGGGAACTGAAAAGCGTTGATCATCAACAAATAGCGAGCTAGGTAGAGATCTTAGCTGATTAAGATGAAGATGCAGAAAACTCACGGAACAAATGGCTGAGTGATAATTGATAGAAAGGGTGGATTAACTAATAGTTTTATGATGGAAGCCATGGAAGATCTTTGGGTTCCAGCTTTGCGTGAAAGAGGGGATTCTCCTCGTAAAGATGCACGTACTTCGCCTTCTGACATACGGCAGGAATTCACACCTCGGCTCTGCACACTCTTGAAATCTATAGTTAGTTCGAGGCCTCACGACTGCTGCTTCTCCTCTTTTCCATGACGAGAAATGGATAAGGACCAAAATCAACCAAGGCCGAAGGGTTGTATCTCTATCTCGTGGCTTTCTTAGTTCGGCACAAGCTTGTGGGTGTGCGATCATAGTGTTGGGAGGAACCAAGCAAAATGTGAAAGAGGGTGTTTGCCCTACCAGCGGACAAGATGCGAAGGGAGCCGTCGGTGAGAGACAGGGAGTTGAGCTGAGCCTCCACCCGTCGGAGGAACTCCATGGCCTCTTGCAATGGCCTCGTTAGCTCTTCCCTGTACTTGACCAGCATCTCATGGTATGCCTCCTGAAACAACTCGCCAAGAAACATACATTACAGGAGGAAAGAAGTCATTGCATAGCAAAAAGATCATGCATAGGAAGCCAGGCACCATGAACTGATCGAGCTCGGGATCCGTAGGAGCGTCTCGGCAGATCAAACTCGCACGCTGTCTCATTTCCAACTCTTGAGCCATGGCGGAGAGGCGGTCTACAACCTCGGGGGGAGCCCCCACCTGCGAATAGTAAGGAAGAGTGCTATCAGCGGAAGGTTGTGAGGTTTCAAGCATGGCATGGAAGGGGAGGTGGTGCCTTTTGGCAGTCGATATAGGCAGCGAGGAGGCTGGAGTACTGAGGGTGGGAGATGATCTTGGCTTTGATGGCATCCACGTCGCACGGAGGGAAGTGGGAGGAGGAGGCCCCCTCATGTTTGGCTAGGAGATGAGAGTTCTGATTGCCACCGCTGCCGAGGAGGGGAGGGTTGGGGATGCAGCCGTGACCTTTGTCAAACACAGACGCACCTCCCGAGGGAAGTGCAACCATGGCGACCGCACCTGTATCGCCTGTAGATTTTGCTGCAGGAGATGTGGAACACATCAACCCTCCCCATAGATTGCCTCCCAGCTGAGAAAATTCCTCCATCCTCCACGGAAAGGGGGATCAATAACGGTGATGAAACTTAGAAAATAGAAAGGAAGAAGGGGCAACAGCGAAGAGGAGAGGAGAAAGATGCGAGGAGAAACCCTAGGGGGCGCTTTCTTTATCAACCGAAGGGAGTCGAGAGAAGTGGAGTGAAACGACCCAGAGAGATGGGCACTCCACGATGGACAGAGAGAGAGAGAGAGAGAGAAAGAGAGAGAGAAAGGCATGCAAGTGCAACTGTGAAAGTGTGGTGGAATGCTTGTCCCACGTCAAATCATGTAGACGGTATTTAGCTTTGCAGTGGCGGTAGAGAGTGAGTGATGCAACTCAAAGCAAAAAGCAGATCATTACCCCAACACCTAGAATAATGCAACAGGTGCGGCGGACGACGGTAGGGAGAAAGGGGGCGAGGTCTCACCACACGCGTATGTGGGCGTTGGTCGCCGGCCTCCGCCGTGGAGCCGTAGTCAGGCTGAGTGAATCCATCTCTCTCTCTCTCTCTCTGCGGTGCATAGATTGCTGCAAGCTCTCGGCCGTGATGATCATTATTGATGGCGTTCGATCAGGTCACATGAGGTGTAAGCCAAGCCATCCCCATCACCAACGAAGACACACTGTTCCTTTGTTCTTTGTTGGGACGCGCGTCGTTACGACGCTGCAAGATTTCCGGTGTGGGGCCGAGATGTCACACACAACACTTCCATGTGCCTTGGAACTTGGCGACCGCAACTCAAACCATACCGATTCCATCGTCTTTTTTTCTTCCCCCCCCCCCTTAATCCCCTTTTATAACACACATCACTCAAATCACCGGACATCCACCTATTCTTTATGATATATGGGTTAGTTTTGACCTTTGATGATCTTGTTCTACTTTCTCTACTGACCGAGCTCGTCGAAAGTTATAGTTACTATTAAAGGTTACATTCTCTACAAAAAAAAACAAAAAAAAACACGAGTTTTGATATTAATAATTTCAACTTGATTCCATATAGATCCTCTGTATTTTCGTTTGTATAATAATATTATTCATCAGTCCACTTAATTTTTTCATCAATAGAATAATTTTATGTAACATAGATAAAGTGAAAAAGAAACCAACTTCTTCACCACATCTGAGTTATGTACACGATCTCGATCTCTCTCTTTCTTCGTATTTGCACTAAACATTCATCTATCTAACAATTGTGGCACTGTTTTCATGATAATATTACCATAGACGTTTGAATCCATTTACTTTAGCCAGGGACTACCAGTCATTTATATAAGTAAATTGCTTTGGTAGAATTTTAACAAAACTGAAAAAAAATTTTGTAATATCACAAAACAGATGCAATGGTCGAATAATGATAAAAATTGTAATAATAATTAGTATGGAACTATGCTAATATATATATATATATATATATATATATATATATATATATATATATATATATATATATATATATATGATGGCTTAAGCTTAGAACCATGTGTGTCAACACCTTCAAAGAATAATGCTTTGAAGTAGATTATGACTATGCACAAGATACAATTCATATCTTATTCTTTTAGACACTGCAGCCCATACAAAACCTCAGCTTAAGGATTCACAACCAGTCTATCACTACAGAACTGCAACTCTTATATGAGAATACCCTATGATGACAATATTTTAATTTCTATCATATCAAGCATATAAAACTTATGGCAAACACAACGGGGTGTTTTCCACAGCAAACTGTACTTTGCAGGCTGGCAAGGGATCATGCAATAATATAACCATGACTATGACGATTCTACAGGCTTTTCATATTACAGGATTTTGCATGTAATTTAGGCTTTTTTTGGATGCCGAGTTGGAAGTAATGGCTGTCAGCAGAACTGGATGTTGCAGTAAGCCTAAACCCTAGGCATGAAGTATTGGGGGAAAACAGGAAGCTATGAGTCGGGAATAAAGTTGAAGACATGATGATGGGAAAGATGCAAAGTGGATGATATGTGATATGACATTTTGTCTATTTCAGAAGCTGCTGCATCGCATTGCATTATGTGTGTGAGTTCAGTCAAGTCCTCCATCTTTCATGAATGGACTTAAAGAGCTTTCCCTCCTGTGCTCATCGAGCTGGCAAATCCTAGCTAGACTCGCTGCAGTGGCGAGCAAGGTGGCCATGGTGGATTAATAATGCTCGCAAGATTCGCCTAAACCGTATCGCGTTCGTCTCTACACGCTTTCTTTCTCCTGTTGCGCTCTCTTTTGCTTCTCCATACGTCTGCTGCTATTCTCCCGCGAACCAGTACGTACGTAGGTACGTGCGTACGTACCTATCAGCAAAAGAGCTCACTGCCGGTAGCAGTCTCTCTTTATTCTCGGGAGAAGATTTTTTTTTTTTTTTCTTAGACCATGTCGACTTACTATGAATCTGGTTTTCTTTCAGGTCAATTTCCTAAGCAGCAAACGTGAAAGTATTCCCCTCTTCCGATGCTTACACATGCATGAAAAATCTGTAGTAAATATATACGCCCTAACCCTAGCCGGACAGCAGTCTATATATATATTGTGGAAACATGGGGAAGAGAACAGAAGGAACAAACACTGCAGTAAATAGTATGTATAAGACCAAGTTATGATCATTCCATCAGGAGCGAGCAGTAATCATCATCAAACTAAACTTGGGAGTAAAACAATGAAAGCTGGCCCAGCAGTGCATTCATGGGGATGAAACTGCCTCGGGTATGTAACCTTCTCAGTTTCCCATGACGCCATGCATCCCTAAAAGTTGGTGGCGAAGCCGGGAAGGGAGTGGAGAGCCAGAGAGAGGAAATGGCTGGGTGTGAGAAAGCACCAACTCGGTTGTGTTCTTTGAGTGCCCACCATCACTGCCGCTTATTTGATGCTGCTCCTCTCTAAAGGCGGACTAAAAGTGCTGTGGGTGGCTTTTGCACTCTGCCTGCTGCTGTCCCCGTCTCTTCTTCCTTTTGTGTTCGTCAATCCTCCCCCCTCTTTGTGTGGTCGTCCGCATCATCGCTTTTGAGGTTGCAAAGCCACGACGTGTCTGCATACGAAATTTGAAATCTTTAGCTGCAAAGTTACGACAACGCTAAGTGTAGACTTCCTTGTGATCAACTTAACAAACTTATGATTTGATGATTGATCCTTTAATTTATTAAATTTTTTAAATATTTAAAAGACTGTTTCGGATCTATTAAATCATCATTCATACATCACTTCCAAAGCTTATCTATTTTTTATTAAAAAATAAAGACTTTTATTGTCGGAAAAAAAAAAACGACCACGTCTGCCTCAGCGTGAATTCCTCCAAAGATCCGAAAGTACAGCTCAGATAGTTTAACTATATAATTTTCTTTTTCAAAATAAATATATTATTTTATAATCAGCCATATCTTACGATCAAAATTCTCCCAAGTGCGAAGTGTTCTTAACAATACTCGAAATTTTCTAAGCGGAGGACATGATCTTACTAAGGATATCGACCATTGTATTAAAATATGATTTGATGTGAACACGGTGAAATATCATCTTCAAAAACCAAATAAAAGTCCCTACAGGATAGATAATTTTATTTCACAATAGTTGTTATCTTTCCTATTAAGATAACATAAACCAAAAAAATGACAGAAGCATCATCATGTCTAGTAATAAAGTCAGTGCTACCATTACAGTTATGATCACAAGAATCATCTATTTTAATTTGATCTAACTTATTATAATTTTTTTTTTATATATATAGAGCAAGATAAAGGCAAGGCCTAACCATTTCCTGTAGTTTAGTCGATTTCATCATGAAGTACAAACACTATGCAATTTTAACATAGTAGGAGAAAGAGTCAAAATTTGAAAAATAATATTATTTATATTTTTTTGGCTTATAATTAATAATGCAAATGGGCGCTATGAGGCTAAGTTGGCAGAGTTGATTCGATATATCCTCTTGCATAAGGTGACAGGAACTTAACGATAGAGACCATGAAAGAGAATAATGGTGAATAATTATTTAGTACTAATTATGCTAAATAAAATTTCTTGTTTGCTCGGAGTGCCACTGGGAATTAATCAGGTCCAAATTTGGCCGGAAACGTTGAACAAAGGGCACGATTGGGTCAACATTTCTGACAATGACATGTAAATTCGACGTAAAATTTTGTCTCGACCCATCATTCTGGTCCGACCTAACCTATTAGATTTCTTGGTCGAACCTATAACAGGAAACTTTGTAGAATTGGGTGATGGTCGGACTGGATTTGGTTCAATTCTATAAGTCCTCGCACAAGAACATTTTCTCAATTCATCCAAGTCCAATGCAAGATGGAGGAAGCAGATGCTAAAAAGTGAAATTTCCCATGTCAAGAACACAGTCCTTTCTTTTTCCTTATTTGATTTTTGACATTATCTTAATTAATTTTGCATGTGGTGTATGATATAATTCCTACTATTTGTTCATGAACCAAAGAACATTGGCGTTCCCACAAAATTAGATGATTTGTCCAGCTCCTTGGCCTGTTTAATCTATTTCAATTTTCTATGATCTCCAAATTTTTCATTTGCCCATCATTTGATCTGTAAGAGAATGAAATAAAGGTTTCTTTAAAAAACCTAATCTCGTATCTTTATTATTAAGAAATAAGTTTACTATTGATATCTATCTCTCTCTCTCTCTCTCTCTCTCTCTCTCTCTCTTAAAAGATAATATTTTTTTATTTTTTATTATTTATCTCTACTTGTCGTCCCCTCGATGTTATCGACGTCTATTGACAAAGAGATAGTTTAGAAATATTTAAAAAAATTAAAAATATGATTATAAATAGTAAACAAAATATAAATAGTAATCTCATGAAGGAATTATAATAGAGTATAACAATTTTGATAAAAAGTCAATGTACCCTTAAGCATGTGTGTAAGTTGGTGTAATTTGAATGGAAAAAGAAAATTGCTAATGATAGTTTCATATTGAAATAAAAATAAGATCTAAATTAGTTTATAAGGACATAAGCCTTTTTTGTTACTGATTTTGATTCAATAAATTAGTGATTTAATTATCCATCAAAATGAATGATATCAAACCCAATTTAAAATGCTGAGTGCTTACTAATGTCTTGAAGCGCCATATAGGAAACCGGACGATGTTTGAATTAGTTTATAAAGTCAAGGTGAGCGTGCTATCATTAATAATATTTTAATTATTTTTATATTTGTGTAATCTAAGAATGAAATGGAAAACAAACGTAAAGGACTATATTTATTTGTTGATGATCACCTATATAAAACAGCAACTTTTATGGGACAAGCCATGACGAATCATTCTTCTTCTGTAGGCTGATCATGATCCCATATTCCAGGTGGAGAGAGATTAGCAGCAGCAATCGATGGGTGCACGGTGGCCTCCCATCACTGCAGAAGTACTTCGTCTCCATCCTCGTCTATGGCTGTTTCGGACACAGTTGTCACAGTTTTTTGAGTTGTGGTAGTAAGAGGCAGTGTGAGTTTGTTGCCTTTGTGCTTGCTTCATCGATCGCTGTGCATTATCTTCTCATGGATGCATCTCTTGGAGAAGAAAACATGTCTGTTCTTGGTTTCCATGATCTTTTATCAGGGTCTCTTGAAAGATTCACCTCCAGATCTATGAGTCCAAGCACCCCGAACCACATCAACCTGTTGGGTGGGTTACAAGAGGAGAAAGGGGTTTGGAGAGCTGCTGAGAGAAGATGAAAGGGAAGAAGAAGGCTGCAGCTTCACCGGGGTCTCTCGCTGTCCCCAAACAAGGCTGGGGAAGAGAAGGCACACCAGAAAACAGTAGCGGCAGAAGATTTAGGTTGCCCGAGGTTGAAACGTATCCTCTCATGGAAGAAGATAATAGAATAAATACTATATTCGTTGTGTCTAAAACAAATTAAATTTGGATAGCTACTAAACTCATCCTGTCTTTTTATATAAATTCATAATATGTAAGTCGTATATCCACGAACGTAGATGATGAAATCATACTATTTTGAAAGCATATGTGATCTCACCACTCACATATAATGAAAAACAAACTCGATTTAGTTAATCTATCTTCATTTTTTTATAGGCGGAAGAGAAAAAAAAAATAATTCAACCAAATATATGATATGTTCCTTCGACAGTATTCTAACTTTATTTGAAGACTAATTTTTCTATTTTATGATATTTTTTATTGATAAACTTCTGTTTATATGAATATCTAAGATTCTTCAATAAAAATTGTAATATTCGATCATGATCAAGTTTGATTTCTTTCTCTTTTTTTTTTCTTTTTGGTAGATATTATCAAGTGGCTACATATATTAAATAAATTGGTTCCATATCACTTAGCTATAATTATCAAGTTAGAGTGCAGTAACTCAGTAACACAGTGATGAATGCATTAGTTAAGCACAAAAGAATAGTGCAACCGAGCTATATAAATGTTCAATAAGCTCAATGCACCTTCTTTTGACTCGAATACGGAAGTGTCAACATGAATCACGTTGGAACACCATGAGATTACAATGCCCAGAAGGATCACCCTCTCTCTCTCTCTCTCTCTCTCTCTCTCTCTCTCCAGCCATGGGAAGAGCTCAGTCTGGAGAACATGGCAGCCTACACACTGTAAATGGTTCACGGAAATTAACATGCATTTGTGATAATAAATGCATGCATGCATGCATGCGAGCCACCACATATAGTATACGTACATATAACGCGTACGAACAATAGCAAGATAGATGAGATCATTTCCTTTACCAATGTGTGCTGTCACACCATTGGTAACACCCGGTGACACAAAGGTATCTTGGAGGAATAGTCGAATTAGCAGAAATAAAATTTGCAAGTATTGGACATTAATTTTGAACAAGGAAACAAATTGACATGAGGTACGTCAGATAGGCCACCTTGTTCTTTCTCTCTGCTAACTCACAAAACTTCTTCTTCGATGATCTCAGTGTGAGTACTTAGTCAAGCATCCGATAGCTTTATTCTGCACATATATGTATATGTATCTGATCTATTGGAACCTTAAATTGTCCGTGACGATCAAAAGACTAAATCAAATCAAAGTCAGGATCTGTCACATCTTCTCCCTTCTACATTAGTTTAATTAATATTAATTACAAGCTGCAACATATTGATTTATACGTCGAATAAAAATAAGGTTTTGCCTTCTCGTTATACCATATAATAGACTAATTCTGTCGTCCACATTGTTCTTTTGAACTATTAGTTCCATTGTTATCTAGAGATGACTAATGAGATAACGAAGAAGAGGCTTCACGGTGAAAGGGACGAAGGCAGTTCCTAAAAGGAAGAAGGTTTAGCCAACAAGCAGCCTTTCCTAGTGAACCAGTGGTAGAAGTAGCTACAACTGCTTGTGCTCAAGGAGAAGCAGTGGCAGATGAAGAGGATGTTTGGATAAAGCCAGCAGCCCTCCGGCAATCGATTCCCAACACATACATCTAAGCGTGTGATTAAAGAAGACTCTAAGAGTACAGAGGTTTCTTTAATAACACAGAGATAGAAAGAGAGAGAGAGAGAGAGATTCTCATCTTTATCCCACGTCAAATCACGTTGATGGGAGTAGTAGCAGTGTCCATATACATGGTCGAGAAATTAATCCATAACATCGTTTAGAGAAACCAAATTAAACACCGGACGGCTGGCTCTCATGCATGTAAACAGGATCGAACACGAAGAGACTGGGACTGGAAAGTTGATGCTACGTAACTTCGAAAGGTCACTGATCTGGCAAATGTTTGACATGACATTTCGTCCACTTAACATGATGCACGGTGTATTCTGTAAAGAAGATGCACGATGTGACTCGTTCTTTAATCCAAGAACTCATTTGTCATAATAGATTAGCTGCAGTCATGGCGACATCAATCATTCCCCATGGATTGGACCATGGGGAATTAGATATTTGGCTTGTACCTACCATTATGCTACGTGGTGCTAAGGCTAGAACATGAATATTTCCTAAGGTTTTTGTACCATTACAGCATGGGGAAACCGCGTAGTAAACATAGATGTAGAGTTTGTGTGCTAATTTGAGTCCCCACCCGAAGCAATAAAGAACATTTCAAGATCTCTTATCGAATCCACAGATGACTGGATCGAGAAGCCATGCACGTATAGATGAATGGGTATGAATCTTAAACGGTAAACGATGATAAGGGCTTCTGCTGAAACTGGCGGTACATCCCGAGGAAGACAACAGTCCCTCGCTTCACACCGCTGCAACCGCAGATAGATAGATAGAGAGAGAGAGAGAGAGAGAGAGAGAGAGAGAGAGAGAAAATAAAGGAAGAGGAAGAAGGAAAGAAAGACTGCAGGAGCGGGGCCGTCGACGCGGTGGGGGGAGGGAAAAGCATGCATAGGAAGGCCGCCCGCGCGAGGCAGGAGAGTCGCCCGGGAGTCTCGCGTTCGCTCCTCGCCGGCTCCGGGACACGCCCGACACTGTGGAAGTGACAGGACGCTGCATGGTGGGGGAAGCAGGCTCCCGTCGTGTCGCCCCGCGCTGGCTCGCCATTTCCCCATGCTGCCTGCACCTGCTGCTTCGACTGGCTCCGAGAGAGAATATTCTTATCTGTATCATCTGGTGTTTCCCTGATACAAAAATATTATTTTTAAATCATGTCAAAAATATTAAGATCATATATATGATCTGATACAATGAAAGCATCATAACGAATCAATAAATTATTTTTTGTTTCATCTTATATGCAGTAGTGCAAGACTAGATTTATTTTCTCTCTTTCATCTTTCTATTTTCAAAAAAAAAAAAAATCTGCTCGTCGTCCATCATAAGAGCAAACAATTACTGCTCATGGAGATTTCACAACAATGATAACTTGGATAAACTTTATCACGTATCAATCCCCTCTTTCACATCTAGGCAAACATAAATTGATACCATCAAGGCAACTAGTGCACTGTCCTATTAATTTCGAAGAGATTATAAGCTAAATGACCTCGTATTATAAGTAGCTCGATTACTTAATTCTATTGAGATTATATATATATATATATATATATATAAAATTTTGGAGGTATTTCTTCGCAAGTAAGTGTTTTCAGAAAAGTTTATTTATTCTGATGCGGAAGACGGACAGGTTTATATATATTTTTGGTTTTGTTTCAATAGCAGAGACGCACATAGTCACATTATTATTGGGTTTACGAGACTGGAACAACTTAATCGACTGGACTTAAAAGTCACAAAGTGGAGCAGCGGAATGGTCAACGCCACAGTTGCTGACCTCGTGGGGTTCGAATGAGCTCGAAGTCTGAGGACTCCCTCCGGTAACAGCAGCGCCAAAAGAAAGGGTTATGCATGCAGCAAATAGGACTTATGTGCAGTGCAGTGCAGTGCGTGCATGCATGTGAGGTGGGAGCCGCTCTACGCCTGCGGCTGTTGTCTTCGTCTCCTCGTAGGCACGGCAGGAGTTCGGTGGCCGTCACTTCACGTCGGTGCTTTCCCCACAACACATAGCAAAGCAGATACAGCTTTGGAGTGAGTCTCTCTTTCCATGCTCGAGCCTCGCAGGTGTCACTGTTTCGTTGGCTCGGCTCGGCTCGACAGAAAGCCTGAATCGAGCCAAAGCTAATGGGTTTGGGTTTGTATTTGGGCTCGAAAACAGAAGAAGCATGTCAAGAGTTCATTTTTCAGAAATAATAGTGAATCTTTTGCATTTGAGTGGTGTAAGATAGACTTGTCTTTTGCATTTTTCTCAATATCACAATATACTTTTGAAAACATCTCACCAAAAGATAAAAGAGTAGACGAGATGTTTTAAAACTTAAAACTCATATAAAACAAACATACGCTGAATCTCTAAGTCTCTTTTGAACTCTAATTCATCTTATATCTAAAACATTCGATTAGTATTTGTAAACTCAAGAATTTAGCTTCACTGAGAGAGAGAGAGAGAGAAGAAAAAAAAACTCCCCAATCAACTTTATGTTGGCACCGTCCCAGTTTTTTAGGATCAAATCAGGCATTGCGACGTAAGGTCTATTTCATTCATCCTTATTATATAAACCGCACATTGTGGCATTAGGAACATATCAACACAGATGTTCCCATAAATCACTCATCTTCCCAACTCTGCAAAAAAGATGCTGATAATTATAATTTTATTTTCACCTCTTGTGAAAAAGTCTCTTCCCCTCCCCCCCCTGATTGATGTGCACACATGAAAGTGGAGAACAGAATATGTTCTTCTCCAACAATTCCGCTGAATCCCTGCTCTGATCGAGTCATAGCTTATCACAGCGGCCGCGGGAAGGAGATGCAGCAGCTGGATCCTAAACAAGCCTTGAAGAGACACCTGACGAATCCCATGCCACCAACTCAGCCGTCTCGCACACGTGCCCCGCGTTACTGATCAATGTGAATGCGCCAACTATGCTCGAAAGCCTGAACCCTGTTTCTAGGCTTGGGTGGTCGTGCGGTCATCGTCTTATCCCCGGTTCCTTCTTATCCAAAGATGTCGCCGAGGACGTGTCCCCTTATTACTTCACTCATGGAGAAACATATAGAAACAATCTACTTAGATTAGAGACTGCAAGTTTTATAACAATCTCCTTATTTTAATTGTATCTCCTAATTTTTTTGTTTCAGCAATAAGAAAATAAATTTAAGTTATTTCTATTGAGACATCCGATTGATTAGTGTTTTGTTGCACAGAGTAAAGTTTCAGATTTGAATCCAAATGAGTTCATGATGTATATTATTTAATATAATAAAATTTTCTTTTGCATTTTCTAGAGATGCATAAGTTGGTGACTGAACACTAGTGTGGTTCTTGAGACAGATAAATCTCTCCATGTTTGTCACGGCGGTGGCTTTCCTATATATCCTTCATTGATTTCGCCACTGAAAACTGTTCCCAGTTTGAGATGGTGTGTGTCTTCACTAGCTGACATGCTGCTGGATGAACGAAGGATTCAAGAAGGAGGGCTTTGGTGCCACCACGAGGGGTCCGGCGTAACACTCATGAGCCCTGGGGCCGTCGCCGGCACGCTCAGTTCTTCTACCGCAGGAAGGGCACATGGTGAGGCTGGCCGCGGCAGGGAAGTGCATGTAGAGCGGTGGTGCAGCCGTGAGCGCCTTCAGCTGCTGCAGCTCCTTTTGCAGTCTCTGGTTCTCGTCGCTCAGCTTCTCACAGTACCTCTTTAGGAAGGTGCAGTCGACTTCCATCTTCTTGAGCTTCGTCCTGCTATCAGACCATAGATGTAATCTTGGTCTTCCATGTATTGATATTGTTGGAACCAAAAGAGGAAGAAGAGCTCGAACATCCAAGGGGAAAAGATCCACATGTATATTTGTGAATAATGGAGTTTTGCTAGGGAAAAGGCATATTATAGATCCCAAAAGATTCGATGGGAGATGCTAATACTTTTATAATATCTATATTCTTTATATTCAATTTTATACCCAAGAAAACACAACCATGATCGAGAATTTATTAAGCTCATGAGGTTTTGAAGAAGAATAAAACAACCAAGGCTGAAGAGGATTGTATGGGTGTGGCTTGAAGCAAATCTGATTGAAATCGCATGGAGTTATGAGACAAACCTCGCCCTCCTGTTCTGGAACCATACTTCGATTTGCCGCGGCCGGAGATTTAGTTGCTGTGCCAGGGTTTGCTTTTGTTTCTGATCATTAGTGGAGAGAAACCATGAGCATCAAGAGACCAGTTGGGAAATGTAAAAGCAATGAATCAAACAGGATAGAGGTAACCAACACGCTGAAGGTATGTGTTTACCGGGTTGATGGTGCTGTGCTCCTTGAATCTGTCCTCCAACAGAGCAGACTGCTCCTTTGTAAGCCTCAGCTTCTTCCTCACACCACCCTCGTCTTCCTCATCACTGCCGCGAGATGACAACCGCTCTGCCTCTTCTTCCTCGTCTCCGACATGGTTCTCCTTCTTTACGCTCGGAACACGGGAGAACCACGAAACAGCGCTATGATGCGAGGACGCGCCTGCCGCCCGACCTTCCTCAGCTTCCACACCATGAAAGAGGCCTAATGGTAGAGAAAGGTTGCGAGAAGTCGAGCAGGCCTCTTCACCATGATCTCTCGACTTGTCGCTCCTCTTGCCAATGCACAACTCTAGAGCAAGGTTAATGTCACGGTCACGCTCTTGGCTCATGTCCATGCTTCTTCATGCTTACCTCTGTTACCTTCGTCGACTAGTTCCTATATATACTGCCCGTAAGAGAGAGAAAAGAGAGGCGAGTGACTAGGATTGTCAGTGAAGGAAAGGAAAGAATAATTGAGGGTGATGAACTCAAGTGGATGCTTACATGGGCACACTACAATGGCCGACGGATTTGGCAAGTGGCAGCTGAACTCCCTAGTACCAAGGAACGAGGAGGTGAAGGACCACCTCTTGGGAAAGGAAGGTGAGGGGAGATGAACCAAGATGGTCCACAAAGGGAAGGGCAACGGTGGCTAAATGACACAGTCGAGCACATCAACGCTGAGAGTTTGCCTCCTCCTCCTCCTCTGCTTTCGACTCATCAGCAATCACTTTGGTGCTGCCCTCCCTTGTTCTTCTCAGCCCCTCCTTCTTTTCTTTGGCTTTACACGTAGGATCCAGTTTAGAAAGTCTTCATGATGACACGCCGCAGTTGACTTTGCTGGCCTCATTAGGTGTTTCAAGAACGCCAGACACGACTCAAATGGCTTCTTTCTCTCTCTAGGTTAATCGATGAAGGTCCATAACAGTTCATGATGACAGACAGGTTCATGCATCCAAATTCTGGGACCAGCTTGCACTCCGGGCTGTGGTCGTAGACACAGGCAGTATGCCTGTGACTGTCGAGAATAAAGTTGCCGTTCGTGGATTGAATGTTACTCCACACAGTCTCTTTGGATTGAATGTTTCTCGTCGGAGTGTGTCGTATAGATGGACATGGCTTTTCTTTGGTTGGAGGACTGCGTCCGCTGATACTGTGCACACAAATCGTGCGCTGAAGTCGATGTCATTTCGAGACAATCTGAACAACGAGAAAAAGAAGATAGGCTGTGAGAAGAATAAGCAGCAAAGGAGGCAATCGCATATATTCGAGAATAAAAGGGAGGGGCGGTGGTGGTGATGATGATAAGATGTAGATAGATGGATGCATTTCATTATTCGACTAAAAACACCTCACTTTCACGCAGAATTTTCATCAAAAGATGCAAACAGATACTGCACGAGAAGAAGGCGAGCGTACATATATTGTTCTCTACAGATTGCCAAAAGCTAGTTGTTGCTTGGACTGAAGGATGCCGATGAGAATAAAAGGTTTAATGGATGTCACACCGATGGTGTGGATGCCGGTGATGTCTCCGTCAACTTGACTCATTCCGGTGCGTGTGTGCGCAAGAAACTTGAGGAGAGGCCGAGAGGGTGACTCGGATGTTCGCCAAAAAATTTATCTGCATAAAGATCGATGTCAAATTGGGTGATTGATTAGGTTCATTCAATGTTCAAGTTAGTACTGAGACAAAAAGTAGAATAATATTTTATAATGTGAATGAAATATTTTTTTTTTCCTTGGGTCCAATGCTATATAATAAAGCCTGGGTTGTTGCCATGCTGGCTAGAACTCGTCCCCTCCTAGATTACTGGGTTACCATATGGTGAGTTTTGATTCGGGATAAATTTGCTCAGTATTACCTATCATTAATTTAGATTTATATTTTGGATCAATGATTCAAACTAATGTGGTAATACACTTTTAGGTTGGATCTCATGTGTACTTGCTTGGATCGGAGGATTTCTTAATAAATTAAGCGTAATGGAATAAACATTCAATTGGTTCATTGACCCTTTTTTTTTAATTTATTTATATTGGTCACAGTAATTTTACAAATTCATATTAATTTTTAAAGATATTTTATTAAAAATTAGATACTTTCTATCTTTCTCTTTCAATTCTTTCTTTTGTTCTCTAACTAACATCCTCATTTATTATTTTTCTTATCATCATTTCTTATTTTTCTCATTTTCATTATTTATTTATCTTATTTATCATCATTTTTTAATTATCCTATCGTGTTTTTTTCTCATATCGTAATACGTATATGCTAACCCATTTTTCTATTAACAAACAATTTCATGAAATCGTTCCATAATACATCATCATTTCATAAATATAATTTGTTATAAATTATAATAAAAAATAATTCTATTTCTTTCGTTTATTAAAATATATAAATATAACTTATATATATATATAATATGATATTTTATATAAAAAACCCTTACATTGGATAAAGATATAATTTTGATACATCCCCATTATAGTTATATCACACTCTTCTTGCCTAATCCAACCCTGCCATAATTGCCTCCTCTATCTTCACCACAGCCTCCATCCCTCCTCCCCTCTTTACCCCTACCACTAGCATCCCTTTGCCATTGTCTTCATGACGACCTTTGGCTCCTCCACAGCTTCCAATATCGTCACAACCACCTCACCCTCTATCAGCCACCCCTTTGCCTTCACCATGGCCTCCACCCCTCCTAACTAGTGGTAATGGTGATGAGAGGTAGGGTAGAGGGTGTGACAAAAGCAAAGAAAGTGACCAGTGAGGACTAGGTCATGGAGATGATACTAGAAGCCATGGGAAAACCGACGATTGTAAAAATCATGATAAAGGTGGTGCTGGTGGTAGAGGAGAGGTGGGGCAAATGATATGAAGAAAGTTGAGGAGGTACTTGCATGGTTAGTCAAGGTGCTACAACGAGGGTCAAACTGGACAAGAAAGAGAATGAAGTATTTGGATTCAAGAAATATTTCTAGGTATTTTGTTGTTTATCCAAAAAAATTAAGAAGGGCATAGATTTAAATATGATAATATAAGATTCTTAATAAATAGTGAATCATTAGAAGTAACAATCTTAAACTTTAATTTTAATATTAAGAAAATATAGATTAATATTTATTTATCATTTTATACTCAAGATATTATTAGTCCTAAAATAAATAAGAGAATTGATGAAGGTAAATAATAAAATAATATTAATAAATTCTCATATGATATTGATGTCATCGCTAATAGACATCTAGAATAATCACAATCAATAGTTATGAATATCTCAAATGAAAAAAAGATCTATTATTTATTATTATTATGTGATCTATATACAAAAATATGACATAGGAATTTAAAAACAAATCTCTCATTATTTTCATATAAAAAGTAATGATTTTAAAAATAGTATAATAAAATAAGAGAATAATTCAAATTAGTGTATTAGAATGATATTTGAAAACTGATCGAATTACCTAATAACTGTAAAAGAGTATGTTATATAAACTCAAGGGACAACATTAAATTACATAAAAGTTGATCAGTTAATGGGAGCGATCAATCAATTTAATTATTTTTTGTTTTGCTACGGATGATGGACTGTCTCTGATCCGGTTTTGGATGCCCATTAGACCAATAGGATTAGATTCCCGTCGTAGTCTAAGAGATCCTCGGACCCACTGTAAGACTTTTGACCAAAAATTTTATTCATAAAGAATATATTAATTATAATAAGATATAATTTTTTAATTTTTTAAATAAACTTATTAAGAATCGTAATAACATTAGTGGCTTATTATGATTTTGAGTTATATCATATGAATGTAAAAATAAATTTTGTAAATGAATTTCTAGATTTATATGGATTAACCTAAATGATTCTAAGAGTAAATTGAAAAAATATAGATTTTGGTGTGAAAATTTAGAAAATCTATTTATAACCTTAAATAAGTGAGTCTAAAGTTTCATAATGTCATTATTTTTTAGATTTTAAAAAATTATTGATCAATATTTATATCTAAATGTGAATGGGAGTTAGTTTATCATATTGGTTTATATGTGGATAATATTTTGTTTATCAATAATGATTATAATTTATTGTATAAAATAAAAAAATTTCTCATTAAGAATCTTAAGATGATTGATATGAATGAGAAATCTTATGTTATTAGTATTGAGATATTCATTGATAGATTTTAAAGATTGCTATAACTATCTTAGAAATGATATATTGACTAAGGCTTGAAAAGATTTAGTATATAATTTTGTTAAGTAAATAATAAAAGTAAAAAAAATCAAAATAAATATTTTTAAAATATCTTAGAAAAGAATTAGATAAAATAATATTACTTATGTATGATTAGTTGGAAGTCTATTATATGCCCAAAGCTTATACGATACCGGATATTAATTTTATAATCAAAATATTAGATATATTTTAGCTATAAAGAAAATAATAAGATATTTGAAAGGAATAAAGAATTATATGCTAGCATAAATAAAATTTAATTAGCTTAAAATGATGATATTTTCATATATTGATTTTATACATTACTTCAATAGTAGAAAGTATGTTTTACATTTTATACTTATTAGTTGAAGAGATAATTTATAAGAAAAAAATATTAAATAATTTATTATTATATTATCAACAATAGTAGCAAAACAGGTCACTAATCAAGTTTTGTGATTGTAAAATTTTATCATATGATTTGGTGTGATCAGACTTGATTCATAAATTATTAAAAATACTTTATGACATATTACAGTAATTATGTTGTGTAAGAATCTAAAGTACTCTAACAGTTCTATACATTATGCTATAAAGTACTTAATAATTAAAGAAAAGAGTCTAAAGATAATTAATTTTAATTAATAATTTTAGTTTCAATATATTGATTATTAATCCATTCACTAAGGATTTGAAAGAATATATTCTTATAATTGAGTTTCTAAACAACTCATAAAAGGTATGGTAATATATGTTTATGTGAATATTGTAATTAACATTCTAATTTCCATACTTAAATTTATTTATTTATACTACACATTGAAACTTATATATGTAAATGTGATTCCAAGATAATCTTAACAAAATAAATTATATGAGTCATTTTAAATTATATCAGGAAGGCTAATAATACTGTGGTACATACAAGAAACTATGATATTTATGAAATATGATCGCTATAAGATATTTTATAGAGTAGTTAAATTTTTATTACGATTATAGATCAATAGAAAGAAAGTTAAATTATAATAAAATTTCTGGAAATAGATCGACTACTTACCATCCTATATACTCTCACAACATAGGTCCTCATAAGTATTAAAATAATTAGTTTACATATACTCTATTTTCTCTCATTTATCTATAATCTATAGTTCATATATCTTAAATAATAGAAATAAAGAAGAATACGAGTCTAATTCTCCTTATAGATCGATATTATTATAACTTTTGGATTCAATTATGGCATGCTTATAAATCAAATAAAAGATTTCCAAATAATATGGAAAGAGATTCGATGATGGTATAATTATAAGTCAAATAAAAGTTTCCCAAATAATATAGAAAAATATATATCATATATTTGATCTATTATTATTTAATATTAATTTTTGAACTTAAAATTTTTTATATAGTAATAGTATAAGTTATCAAATAAGCATGTCCATACTTGACGACTAGTTATTTTACATTGCCTTTATCGTCCGTGGGAAGTTATCCGTGCAAGTGAAGAGTAGCTCAAAATGTGGATCGTTTTGATAGTGTTATTTCACCGTCCACATGACGTACTCGACTAGCATATCGGGTTGATAGAGCATGTGTTGACTTGGCGATGATGATGTAGTTAGTGTTGGTGTGTGAGAACTTTAGGATCATCTCACAACAAAATTGGAATGAACGAAAGGGATGATTACGTACACGCATACCTCAATGTTGCTTAAAGAATCCAACTATTCCCAAACCAAAGGCATATTATTATTCATTCATCGACTGTCGTCACTTCATATGAATCCTAATGTGACATGATGTTTTCTCGGCTATGCATATTTCACATATGCCGTTGACCAAGTTTATATCTAAGACATGGTGTTCTCTCGATGGCTACGGAAACCCCGATTCCCATGCCATAGGAAGCTCCAAGGAAACTTCGGTGAGCATAAGAAATATTCCTAATTATTATTGGTCCTAAAACTTATTCTCTCTTGTACAGAATTGTAGTTATATTATCATGCAAATAAGAGAATTACCAACACAGAATTAGATTCTTAAACTTATGGGCTCGCCCTACGTGGCTTGTAGTAAAATATCCTAATGATCTAAAAGTTGGCTTGAGACAAGTCATATTTTGATTAATTGAAAAAAATCAATGTCAGGATGGTTTAAAATGAATACTGATGGGTCTTTTGGCATGCATGAAAATAAAAAATCAATGTCAGGTTGGTTTAATATTTGAATTATTATAAGAGTATTTTTGTTTTGTTTAATTAATATGTTCATCGATTGTAAATTTGTTGGAAATAAGAAGAATTAATGAAAATACCCAATTGATTCTGATTCCTTGAAAAGGAGGATTTCCCTCAACTAATATACAAGATTTTCTCATTCAGTTGGAAAAATCATATCTAAATCCTAACTAAATCATATATTTTATGATGCCCCCGCAAGATAAAACGACGTCGATCTTGAACTAAGGATGTCGATCTTGAATCGATGTCAATGAAAACTGAAGGAAGGAAGCTGCGGTGAAGACCTGACGGTGGTTGACTTTGACGGAAGAGATGTTGCTATGGCTGGGGCAATCGATAGATCTGAAGGGCAGCGAGAGAAGCGCTACGATCGTAGATTTACTATTGTTTGACAACGAGAAATAACTTGCTGTGCCCTCTCTGTAGAGCACTGAGAGATGATGAGCGACGACCCGTACATGTACTCTCAGTAAAGAGAACAGAGCAACAGAGGCTGCAGGAGGGATGGCGCCGGCGAGCAGGTGTAGAAGCCATCGTCTACTGCAGATGGGGTAGGCAAGGTGCAGCTGCTTGTTGAAGCTAATGCGACAGTGATGGTGCACAAGGAAGATGACCTCGTGCAAAAGAATACCTCGGTAGAGGAAGAGAAAGCCGATGCACTGGAAATCTTCAGCTTCGACATCGACGAGAGACTATCGTTTTAAAGTAAGAGAGATAGATCTGCACTGATAAGGAGAGGAGAAATTTACCTTCGGAGCAAACACAACGGAGTTTCTAATCTCTCTTATAAAGAGAGGAGGTCTGATACCATCTTGGAAATAAGAAGAAGTAATGAAAATGACCAATTGATTCATTTATTCATCATTTATTTATACATAATGAAAAGGAGGATTTTCCTCAACTAATATATTAGATTTCCTTATTCAGTTAGAAAAATCATATCTAAATCTTAACTAAATCCTATCTTTTATCAAAATTCACTCATGTAAACCGATTAGCTAATCATGTTAGATATTTTAAAAGTTATACTATTTGGAGATAGGATCGGCCTCATGAGGTCACCTCTGTTGTAAACATCCATTATATGGTGCGGTGAGATGTGAATATTCCTAGCTTGCTTAACCAAAGAAAGAAATTCGAGTCAATTACCCACTCAATATTCCAGGGTAATTTTTCCTTGAATATTGACCATGAAAAGAATAATAAAAGATTATTCTTTGTTATAGAAAAAAAAGAAAAAGTAAAAAAGAAGCATGATGTGTCAGCTTTGAGATGGAACCGCAATTGGCTTTGAATCTTTTAAGCTTTGGAACGTTCTGAGAACAAAAAGCTTTCTTTTCTCAAAACAAAAACATTGGAAATTAATTGCTGTGGGAACAATGGATGTGGGAGATTTCATGTGTTCCACCCAAATGCTTTCCTCTCTCATCCAACGATTCGAAGATGCGGTGCATGACGCGGATTAGACGTAAAGGAATTGGAGACGTGATTCCATTTGCCCGCGTGTGGAATTCATGCAGCGAAATGTCCACATTTCTTTTGTGGACCTTCTTCGTATCATCAACAAGAAAAAAAAAAAAGGATATTGGAAAGCTTGTAACGCGGTGGGGTTTGAATCGAACATCAATGTTGCCGGTTATTGATCTATCGGTTTGATTATAGATCAAATGGTCCAATTATAGGTTTGATTTTACGATGTTTTACCTTCACAATTATATCTTTATCTAATGATACTCTCATAATTAATGTTTAACCTACAAAGGATCTATACAAATAAAAATAATTAATAAAATAAATATATAGATAATTTATCATTGTTGCTCAAGAAAATGATAAGATAATCGAGATTATGAGCAACATAAAGCAACTAGTTTTTACTACACATGAAAGGGTCCATAAAATGGGTTTAATAAAAAAGGGCTCCAAGCGCAGACGAAGGTTCAATGTGTAAGATTATATGACCCTTTATTAATTGAATAAGATATATTATTATTTATTTAGATTCTGATAAAAGATATTAGTTAATATTAAATAAAATCCATATTATATTGAGATATTTTAGGGGATGCCCTTGATGAAAGGAACTCTCATAATAACTTACCCTAGACCCTCTGCTCTCGCCTATAAATAGATAAGACCTACTCTAAACTTAAAGCACATGCACGAGTATCACGTATATGCAAAGGGTTGAATAGATTAAGATATTACAGTTATCCTCTTGATCTAGATTAAGAGATTAAGGTTATCCTCTTGATCTCCCAAAACCATCAATTAAGGTGGTCCTGTGAAAAGATAGAAAGAGAGGAGATGAGGTCTAGATCTATTCTAGTTCCTCTTGCATATCAATATTCGGTGTTATTCAGATCTGTCGGGTGGTGCTCTTGAAGATCTAATTGGATCTTACGCAGATGACATCTAACGGTATACATCATAAACAGATCTAGTATTATTTGATTTCAATTCAGGCATAAAATTTTTTTCGCATAATAGATTACATAATTATAGTTTTTATGCCAACAATTAGTATCAGAACGTAGGTTTGAGATCAAAAATATATTAGATCTATTATTTTTGTTTACAATGCATTAATCTGAATATTTTATTGATATATTTTCCTATCTGTTAATTTTAATCGTTTGCTTACGAACAATTCTTGATTGTTGTTGTGTGTTAAAGACGTAGTAATCTTACCGCGTTTTTGGCCAGATCTATCTGCGGAACGGCGATGTGGATGAATCTGCCTGTGGCCGAGTAGGGGCGAGGTAGTCGCGTCGAGAGCCTGACGCGACCTCAAGACGCCTGCAACAATCACTGAGGTGCACGTGGCGGTGGAAGGAGAGGCTAGGGCTTTTTCTCCTTGAGAAAATTATAGTTTTGCCATTGAATAAAAAAATTATAATTTTACCAATTATGCTTAAATTATAGTTTTACTATTCATCAAAATTACAATTCTATCCTTCGACTGAATATGGTTATTTATATTTTTTATCCTTGTGATTTATTAATCCTATAATTAAAAAAATCTGTAATTCTTATATATATATATATATATATATATATATATATATATATATATAGAATTACAGTTTTATCATTATAAAATTGAAATTTTTTGGTTATTTTCTCAATTATAAAATTAATTAATATATAATCTAATAAAATTTAATTATGATTATATTTTTTATTATTCAATGATTATATTTTATTTTTGATCAATTTATTTGATTGGACTTATGGGCTTCTCCAATTAAATAAAATTAATTAGTAAAAAAAGTATAAATTATTATTTATTTATAGTTTTCTCATATGAATTATTAATTGCATGTGTTAAATCTAATTATTGGTTTATGGATATTAATTCAGTTATTTACATGCAAATATTAGTAATTGTGAAATAATATTTATTTTTCACATAAATACATGATTTATGTATTATCATGATTATATTTATCATATGAGTTTTTTACTACTGATTAAGTGTTCAATAATTATTATGGTTGTTATCATATTATTATTGAATTGTCTTAGCATGAATTAGTTTAAATAAACTTGATGAATATTATTTGTAGTTCATCTCCTTAAGTTATATCTGACCGGTAGCTGCCAAAGTAGCCTGGGATGGTAGGCTTATAGGATATGAAATATAATTAAAGTCTTGTCATTCATAGGATAATTTAATTTATAATTTATATTAATGTATTGGTCTTGTAGTCACCAAAGTGGCCTAGATTAATGATTTATAAAATTATATTAAGGAACAAGTCCTCAATGACATTAAAGAAATAATATTTAAAATTACATACATAATTATGAGATTTAGATAATCTCAAAGTATAATCTATTTCAAATAATTATGTGATGGGGTAGGATGATACTGTTTTGGATATCCTTGCAGTTTAGAATTGTATACCCAAAGATAGCAAAACTATTCCATAAGGATGGTATAAGTCCTCAATAAATGATCTTGTATGAACACTAGATATGTCAATATTTTTACCCAAAGGTTAAATATTGATAATATCAATAGTTTATCATATTTTTGTAAAACTCAAAACATTAATGTTATTTTATATTCTGCAGTGGTATTCACGTCCATACATTCTCATGCTTCTAATATCCCTGTACTCTCTGGATCAAATTATCCAGAATGATTAGAGCATGTGCAATTTATATTGGGCATACTAGATCTTGATTTTGCATTGCTTATTGAAAAGCTTGCAGAATTAACTGATAAAAGTAATGTGCAACAAGTTAATGAAATGAAGGCTTGGGAGAGATCTGATAGGCTCAGTTTAATGTTCATAAGGATGACAATTGCAAAAATAATATAAAGACTTCATTACCGATTGTATCTAGTGCACGTGAATATTTAAATGTTATTGAAGATAGATTTAAATCTGCCGATAAGTCATTGGCTAACACATTAATGAAAGAACTGACTACAGCTCAGTATGATAGTACTCGAGGAATTCATGATCACATCCTTAATATAGCTGACAAAGCTGCAAAACTTAAGACTTTGGGAATGAATATTGATGAATCTTTCATTGTGCAGTTCATTCTTAATTCTCTTCCTTCTCAGTTTGGCCCATTCAAGATTCACTACAATATAAATAAGGATAAGTGAGACTTGAATGAGTTAACTAGTATATATGTTCAGGAAGAATTAAGATTAAAGCAGGAAAGTTCATATAATGTACTCACAACTACTCAAGGAGTTGGTAACAAGAAAACAAAATCGAAGCGTCATCCATCGAAGAAATTTGCCGGGTCTGGAAGTGTTAGACAAACTATTGAAAAGAAAGATATTACAGTTAATTGCTTCTTTTGTGGCAAGAAAGGACATATAAAGAAGGATTGCATTAAACGTAGAACTTGGTTCGAAAAGAAAGGTATAAACTTAACCTTTGTATGTTTTGAATCAAACATTACAAAAGTTTATTCTAATACATGGTGGATTGATTCTGGCGCTTCAACTCATGTTACTAATAATATGCTGGGATTTCTTTCAATCCGGAAACCAAAAGAACATGAAAGATTCATAATTATGGGAAATCATCTCAAAGCAAAAGTGATATCAGTAGAGACTTATCGCTTACGCCTAGAGACGGATCATCTGATTGATCTGGAAGACATATGTTTTGTTCCTACAATTTCTAGAAATTTAATTTCTCTATCTAGAATTGATGAGTTAGGATATTGTGTTTCTTTTAGTAATAGTAAACTCAGCATATTTTATGATTCAATAAAAATTAGTTCTGGAATTCTGTGTGATGGTTTATACATAATTAATTTGAATCTTGAGTTTGCAAATACATTATTGACCCTGCAATCAAATATTGGAATGAAACGAAATTCCAATAATGAAAGATCTTCTATATTGTGGCACAGATGTTTGGGCATATCTCCAAGGAAAAAATCGAAAGATTAGTGAAGGATAATATTTTGAAAAATTTAGACTTCACTGATTTTGATGTTTGCATAGATTGCATTAATGAAATCAAACTAAGCATACAAAGAAAATGTCACAAGAAGTAAAGAACTTCTTGAAATTATTCATACTGATATCTGCGGACCACTCCATATTTCTTGTTTAGTAGAGAAAGGTATTTCATCACATTTATAGATGACCTGTCCAGATATGACTAAGTTTATCTAATACATGAAAAGTCTCAGGTCGTTGACATTCTTGAAGTGTACATAAATAAGGTCGAGAGACAATTAGATAGAAAAGTTAAAATTGTCAGATCTGACAGGGGTGGTGAATTTTATAGCAGATATGATGAATCCGGTTAGAATATTAGTCCTTTTGCTAGATTTCTAGAACAGTGGGGTATTGCTCAGTATACATTACCAGGTGTGCCACAGTAGAACGATGTTGCTGAAAGGTGAAATCATACTCTTATGGATATGGTTAGGAGCATGATGAGTTATTCTTCTATACCTGAGTCAATGTGGGGTGATGCTCTTAGGGCAGCTATGTATATCCTGAACAAGGTTCCTAGTAAATCAGTTCCATCAACTCCATTTGAGTTATGGACTGGTAAGAAACCTAGTTTGAGACATTTACATATTTGGGGGTGTCCTGCAGAGATAAAAGTATTTAATCCACATGAAAATAAATTGGATCCAAGAATAATTTTTGGATATTTTATTGGTTACTCAGAAAGATCCAAGGGATACAGATTTTATTTCCCTAATCATAATATGAGGATTGTAGAATCTGGTAATGCAAAATTCTTAAAAAATAGTGAAATCAGTGGGAGTCAAAAATCTCAAAGGATTAATTTTGATATTGAGGAGATTCAGGCTTCTTCTCCTATATTATCCCCTAATTGAGAAATTATTGTTCCTCGAATCAATGATAGAATTGATGATGGTGAACAACAAAATAACATTGATGAATTCTCACATGATATTGATGTCGCCACTAATAGTCTTATAGAACAATCACAATTGGCAGTTTTAAGAAGATCTTAAAGAAAAAGGAAACATGTCATTTCTGATGATTATGTGGTATATCTACAAGAATCAGATTTTAATATAGGAATGAGAAGAGATCCCTTATCGTTTTCACAAGCTATAGAAAGTAATGATTTTAAAAAATGGTATGATGCAATGAAAGATGAGTTAAAATCAATGGACCAGAATGGTGTTTGGGAACTCGTTGAATTGCCCAATAATTGTAAAAGGGTCAGTTGTAAATGGGTCTTTAAGACTAAACGTGACTTGATGGGCAATATTGAACGATATAAAGCTAGACTTGTGGCCAAAGGTTTTTCTCAGTAAGAGGGCATTGACTATCATGAGACATTCTCTCCAGTTTCTCGAAATGACTCATTGAGAATCATCATGGTATTAGTAGCTCATTATGATCTTGAGTTACATCAAATGGATGTGAAAACAATATTTCTGAATGTAGATCTAGATGAGGAAATTTATATGGATCAACCTGAAGGATTCATAGAAAAGGGAAAGGAAAGTTGGGCTTGCAAACTTAGGAAATATATTTATGGCCTTAAACAAGCTTCTAGACAATGGTATATAAAGTTTCATGATACCATTACTTCCTTCGGATTTAAGGAAAATACTGTTGATCAGTGTATATATATGAAGGTTAGTGGGAGTAAGTTTATTATATTGGTCTTATATGTGGATAATATATTGTTTTCCAGTAGTGATCTTGGTTTGTTACATGAAACCAAGATATTTCTCAACAAGATGGTTGATATGAATGAGACATCCTATGTTATTGGCATTGAGATATTCAGGGACAAATCTCAAGATTTGTTAGGATTGTCTCAGAAAGATTATATTAATTATATCTTAGAAAAATTTAATATGTAAAGCCAATAATACAACTATTACTAGAGGTAAAAAATTTAGCCAAAACTAGTGCCCGAAGAATGACTTAGAAATGGATCAAATGAAGAATATTCCTTATGAGTACACAATTGGAAGTCTATTATAAACTCAAACATGTACAAGGTCGGATATCAGTTTTGCAGTGGCAATGCTGGGTAGATACCAGAGTAACCTAGGAATGAAACATTGGAAAGCTGCAAAGAAAGTAATGAGATATCTGCAAGGGACAAAAGATTATATGCTCACATATAGGAAGTCAGATCAGCTTGAAGTAACGAGATATTCAGATGATGATTTTGCAAATTGCCTCGATAGCAGAAAATTCACTTCAGGATTTGTGTTCATGTTGGCTGGTGGTGCAATTTCTTAGAAAAGTGTAAAACAATCACTTATTGCATCATCTACAATGGAAGCTGAATTTGTGGCATGCTTTGAGGCTACAAATCAAGCTTTATGGCTGCGAAATTTTATATCAGGACTCGATGTGGTCAACTCAATTGCCAAGCTGCTGAAGATATTTTGTGATAATACTGCAACAGTTTTCTTCTCTAAGAATGACATGTACTCTAGTGGTTCCAAGCACATTGAGATAAAGTACTTGGTGGTTAGAGAAAGAGTTCAGAAATAATAAGTGTCAATTGAAAATTTAAGCACCACTATGATGATTGCTGATCCATTTACTAAAGCTTTGCAATGTAAAATATTTAAAGAATATGTTCTTAAAATAGGACTTGTGAGCAAGCCATAAAAGATATGGTGATGCATGTTTAAGTGGATGTTATTATTAACATTTCCTTTTGCATAATTAAAGTTATTTGTTTCTATTATCCTGTTTGTATTTATGTTTATGCATATTATGATTGAATGCAAAAAATAGGATTATCTTGACAAAACAAATTACAGGGGTCATTATAAACTATATAAGGAAAGACTAACAGTGTTGTAGTACATAGAAGGAAGTGTGGCATTGATGACATACAACCGCTATAACTCACATTGATAGTTGGACTGAATATAGTATTATTATGCTTATTGGACTTATTGGCTTATTTTTAAAATCATGGCCATGTATAAAATGTTTTTCAAAAATTTTCAGAATCAAATTATATAAAATTATTTTTAAATAAATTTTGTTTTGTTTATTTTGATTTTGGATATCTTTTATATCTCAACAATTAATGGGCTAAGTGAGAAAATATAAGATTATGTGGCCCTTTATTAATTGAATAAGATATATTATGGATTATTTGGATTCTGATAAAATATATTAGTCAATATTAAATAAAGTCCATATTATATTAGGATATTTTAGGGGATGCCCTTAATGGAAGTAACTCTCCTAATAACTTACCCTAGACCCTTTGCTCTCGCCTATAAATAGACAAGACCTACTCTAAACCTAAGGCACATGCACGAGTAGCACAGATATGTAAAGGGTTGAATAGATCAAGAGATTACAGTTATCCTCTTGATCTAGATCAAGAGATTACGGTTGATCTTCCAAAATCATCAATTAAGGTGGTCCTGTGAAAAGATAGGAAGAGAGAAGAAGGGGTCTAGATCTATTCTAGTTCCTCTTGCATATCGATATTCGGTGTCATTCAGATCTGTCGGGCGGTACTCTTGAAGATCTAATTGGATCTCACGCAGATGACATCTAAAGGTACGCATCGTAAACAGATCTAGTATTATTTGATTTCAATTCTGGCATAAAAGTTTTTTCGCATAATAGATTACATAATTATAGTTTTTATGCCAATAATATTAACATATCTAGTATTAACACAAAATTATTTGTGGAGGATTGATATCATTTATATAGAATATTATTATTACCTTTGGGTATATAACCTTAAACGACAATGACATCTAAACTAATATCATATCATATAATTATTTGAAATAGATTTTTATTTGGGAGTATCTAAATATTTTAATTACATATGTCATTATAATATTATTTTTAATATCATTTAAGACTTTATAAGTTATAAGTCTAGACTACTTTGACGATTAAAAAATTAATATAATAATTAAAATATAGTTTAAATAGTTTAAATAATAAATCTTTATAATAATTTACATCCAATAAATTTATCATCCTAGGCTACTTTGATAACTAAAAATTAGATAAAATATATGTATATAAGTTATAAATAATATTATCAAATTTCTTTAATTTAATTTATGCCAAAATAGTTTAATAATAATAATAATAATAATTAATGAACATTAATTAGTATAAAAGACTCACATATATCTATAATCATAAATCATATCTTTATGTGAAAAATAAATATTATTTTATAATTTTAAAAATATATAAATATAAATAACGAAATAAATATCTAAGAATAATAATTGAATTTTTATTTATCACATACAAAATTTTATCAGTATGTCATATGAGAAAACTATAAAAGCGAATCATAATTTATATTATATTTATTCTATGAAACTTCTATACCACTCAACCCTATTTAATTATGTTAAATATCAACACAATTAAGTCAATCAAAAATTAAAATTAATCAAAAATTGATTTTCTTCAAATTTGATTAAAACTTGATCGATCAAATCTAGATCCAATCAAGCAATCAAAATATAATCATAATCAAGTCTGATCTAAATATTTGATTAAAATAAAATAGATTAATCACTTTCACAAATAAAGATATAAGTAAAAAAATTTAATTTTTGAATGGTAAAACTATAATTTTACTTAGGATATAATGAAAATATCTAATTTTAGAAGGACATAAATGATAAATGAATTTAAAGATAGATTGGATTTTTTTATTTCTTAGAGGTAAACATATCATTTTAAAAAATTCTTAATTTTCTTTCGTAATCGTTGTTGAATCTTTGATTTTAATGATAAAATCAATTGATAAAGTTATGATTTAAGGTCAATTTGAGTGATGTAGGACTAACTTCGATCAAAATGAGATAAATTAGTTAAAGTAGGAAGAATCAAATTATTGGATTGGGGTGGAAAATATTAGAAGATTGGTCGACATGTCGGTAGAAAATTTTGTACCATGAGTTCGGGCATCGGGCTAGAAGGATAAGACATTGCGTCATGGAGATCAGATGTTATGGAAGTCAATATGTCGATTGAGCAACATGCCATAAGTGAGAACGATGTGTCAAAGGGTCGAACGAAACGTCAAATAAACCGAAGACATGTCGGACAATATATGATTTATGCTTTGTAATAATTTATCTATATAGAAGTAGTTTATAATCGAATTAAACTAGTATTGGGCTTAAACCATGTCAACTTGAATGAGGGCCCATTGGGCCTGATGAAAGGCTAATTCGATGTTCTGGAATTGACCTAGGCGGTGGTACCACCAGGTCCAAGCGGTGGTACAGCCTAGAGTGTCAGTACTACCATCACCTATGAACGATAGTACCACCTTTCTTGAGCATTAGTACCATCATCGCCCATAACTCTGGGATCTATTCGGCGGAGGCACCATTAGTGCTGGCTATGGTACCGTTCATTTTCTGAGATTTTGAGGTGTTTGATTTTTTTTCTCCAAATTCTAAAGCCAATTGGGGTCTATAAATACCCCAAGTATTCTTGCATGGTAAAACAAGAAAGTTATAAAAATACTTGTGTAAATTATGTGAAAATTGATTAAGAGCTTTATTTTGTCTTTCAAGTGAAAAGTAAGTTCAAGAGAATGGTTGATTGAGTTATAAAAGTTGATCTCCTAAGTCCGAGAAAATGAGAATGTAAAGGTTGTTCTCCTGAGTCTATGAAAAGGAGAAAGGTATATAAAGGGATGTTTGATCTTCGTTTGTGAAATAAAATAGATAATGAACACAGGTTTGCCTTGAGTAAAGAGAGATTGGGAGTGGATGTAGGTCAAAGTTTTGACCGAACCAGTATTTTAAAATACTGTGAGCATCTCTTCCTTGTCATAATAACTAGTTCTAAAAAAATCTTGAGATTCTTCATTCGGTTTTAAATCATCCTCTAATTTGCTCTTAATGAATTTCAGTCAAAATCACTTTCGATTTTTGTTTTACAAGTGAAATTTTTTGAACCGAGTTTTTCCTTTTACACTTGCACTAACTCACACCCACCCACCTCCCCCTGCCCCCTCCTCTTAGTGCAAACTCGATCATAACAGTTTGTATCAGAGCCACGATCGACTGAATTGGATTAATACCCAAGTGAGTTTAATGACTATTTTTGGCATTAACGAGGATCATTTCAGCACATGTCTTTCTATATTCAATAGTACGAACCACACGTATTGGAAAACTAAGATAAGAATTTTTTTAAATTTTTATAGACTTTTAGTTATGAAATTTAGTTGAAAATGGCTTTCATAAGTCTTCTAATCCTTAAATGATTTAAATAATTATAAAAATATTTTTTTTAACTATCAAAGCTATGAATGATTTGATTTGTGCTTTGAACAAAAATAAAGTTAATTAAGTTCTGCTTGTGATTCTGCTTTTGATATATAGCACACATTATAAGTAACACACGAAACCACAAGTAAAATAAATGAATCAAAAATAAATCTCTTCGTATATAATCATTAAAAGACCTACAAAGATGAACATAAAAAGAATCTTTCAAAGAACAGGAAGGATTTGATACTAAGAACAAAAGAAGAATACCTTCCAAAGAACAGGAAGGACATTGAGCTAATAACAAAAGAACACCTTCCAAAGAACAGGAAGGACATTGAACTAAGAATAAAAAAAGATTCCTCGAGTAAAACCTCGAGTGATTAGGACTATGACATTGAACTTACGACAAAGGAACCTAAAATATTCAAAAAAAGTAATAAAATAAAATATGATATTAAGAGCAAAAATGAAATCAAAGAAGACAACCTCTTACTATGAATGCAAGAAGCTGAGGTACTCCGAAGATCAAGAGGACAACCAAGAAGAATTGATGAACCACGAGCTTATGACCATCCATGATGAGGTAAGTAACTAACCTGAAGCCTCTTTTACATTTAATGAGTTGCTTAATGACTTTTATGAATGAGTTGATAAGTGTAAAAAGATTAGTAAAACATATAAATCACTCAAAATGGATTATTCATTGCTTGCTAGTAAACTTGAAACCATACATAAAGCATCAATACCATGTATTTCTTGCTCTAAATATTTTTCTTCCTAGTATTTTTAAAAAATTAATTTTTTTAAATGAGAATAATAATTGCATGTTAACTTCTTGCACAAAGTGTAGAGAGTTAGACTCACATAAGAAGGAAATTATATTATCATTAAATTGAATCTTTTGTTTAAAGATATTTTATTACTTTAAATGTATTATATTAATGATCTTGATGATTTTTTTGAAATGAAACTAAGTTTTTGTTTTAAACTACAATGGATAGATTAGTATAAAAATAAAAGGCATTCTTGTAAGAAATAAATCACATGAATTAAAACAACTAAAAAGATGAAAATTTTTGTTTAAAATTTCTCAATCAAGTTTTTAATAAAAGATAAAGCGATGAATCTATATATACCATTATTGTTGAATCTTTTAAACTACAAAATTGATTTTGATGATTTGAAATTTAAATAAGATTTTTTTCCAATTGAATAATGAACTTTCCCTTTACTTCTTGAATTGAGGTATCTCTTATAGAAATAAATTTTTCAACCACTATGATTTCTTCTTTTTACCATTTACGATAAAGAAGATTTATGATCTTAAAAAGTACAACCTGAGATTTTTATATAAATCAAGATCGTTCACTATGATTCTTATGTTTTATTAAAAATATTATCTAAATGAATCATATTTTTTTAGATATTTGAATCAAGATTATTTACCATTTGATCTCCTAAAACTCATTTTCATTATTTACAAAAAAGGAGACATTTGTTAAAATAAATCATGTCTTTTAGTATTGTGAATTGATCTTTCATGTTATATCTTTAATTATATGATTTTTATCATATAATCCCTTTATATTTGTGGTTGTAACTAGAACATTGAGTTAAAAGAAAAGATTTTATACTGTTCCTTTTAACAATAACAAAGGGAGAGAAAATTGATATCTTGCAATAAAATTATTAAGAATATTAAAACTTTCGAATGCATGAGTTGCTTTCATATTTTTCAGATTTTTCTTCTTGTAATTTATTTGAGATGTTTTTAAATCTTGCAAATGCATGAGTTGCTATCATATTTTTTGGATTTTTCATTCTTGCAAAATGAGTTTATTCTTGAAATTTATATGAATATTAAGAATGCATGAGATGATTCTTTCCTCTTGAAACTTACAAGTACAAATGTGATCTTTAATCTTTAAACATGATTTTATATCATTCTTTCCTCTTCAAATTTACAAAAGAAAAAAATGTGATTTATGAACTTTTTGTGATGCTTGATATGTAATTCATAAGCCCTCTTTTGAATCCTCCCATTTAATATTTGATTCTTAGATTCTTGAGATCTCTTCTCAATCATCACTCTTAATATTTGATTCTTGGATTGATGAATCATTGATGTAATATTTTAAATAAATTTTCCTTATTAATTTTTAATAATGGATTCTTTGATATACTTGACTTCCCCCATATGGTATAATTTTTTAACTCTTCTACTTCTATATTTTTATAAAAGAGAAGAAAATTTGATGTGATACATTGTCCAAGTCAATCATATGATCAGCATGATGTCACAAGTCACAATGCAACTTCCACATGACTTTCCCTTCAAATCTAAACAAAATTAATAAAATAATTATATGAGCAAACTGCAAAGCTCAATAAAGATTGTGACTCACTTGCTAAGAAGACTTATTGTAAATAAATATTACTTAAAAACTTGTAATTATATTTATACTCAATATTTGCGTTCAAAATACACATGAATATCAAATCTTTCTTATTGTTTAAACTAATTTAACATTCAAACTGTTGAATCAGATGACGTAACACATTTATCTCTGTATCAAAATCCAAAAAAACTTGATTTTTATAACCCCAATCAATGGGATCTGAATGTCACATGATATAATATATCTGATACAATTCAAAATTTTCGATCTATCCTTTCAAATCTGATAAAATCATAAAACGAACAATAATCTGTTTTAATAATATATCTGATACAATTCAAAAAATTCGATATATCATTTCAAATCTAATAAAATCATAAAACTAACAATAATCTGTTTTACAACTGTATATTATACATCCTTGACATCTAACACAGCACAAGATAATAGACAGTAGCCAAGACCAGCCTCATCCAACCAAAAAAGTCGCAACACCTAAAATTTGTATGCCGCTGTCTTCATTCTACCAAACGACGACATCAAGACAACACGTTAGCACATAATATCCGAGAACCACGTGATCATGGTCCAGTGTACCAAAAAATCACATAGTTGTTTTTTCACGCAAACTATATAATGCAGAGTTCCAGGATTTGATCTTAGATCTCAGAGAGAGGATACATTTGTCGTTCATGATAGCTCAGGTGGGCGAACGCCATTCACTGAAGTCGCATATTTATACAGTGAAATATTTTAGCGACAAGAAGTAAGCAACTATTGATATCGCTCTCTATGGCTAGAGGTACAAAATTGAATAGGTTATATTCCATAAACCTTGCTGAAGCCCAATTCCAGTAATCGGTCTTCATGTGATCTCATGCAGCATGTCTGGCCTTTTTCCTACCTTGGCTAGAAGCTTCATAGTTACTCTCCTTCCTTTTATTGCCACCTTTTCTCCGTGGCTGAATTTATCAAGAAACAAAATTAAATTCATTGATATATTCAGTAGAAAATAAAACAATTACAGAACCAATACTCTTAAGCAAGTGTCAGGCATTAGAACAGGTTCATATCAGAGAAGCCATGAACCCTCTTGAGAAAATAACTATAGCAAATTTTTGACCTAAGGATAAAATTATTGCACTATCCACCAACACTGGAATTTTACTCATTAACAAACCACCTGCCCAACTCATGGAAATTTCAAAAAATGTGGGTGCAGCAGTTCTAAAATTTTTAAAGGAAAGATATTACAAGTTGAAAGAGAAAAAGATTAGTGGCTCTCAAGATGGAAGATACCTGAAACATATTAGAGGCTCATGAGCTTTTTAAAGATGTCAAACTAATGAAATTATATATTATGATCAAGCTCAAGTTACCTCAGCAGAGAAAGTCTTGAGGGGATCTCTGCTTCTACCTAATCCTCTCCTGAACCCAGGCCGCTTCTTTGAGGCCTTTATCCCCATTGCAGCCCTCGTAAGTTTTAGAATCTTGCTGGCTTCCTTTGTTGTCAGATCAACAAGATATTCAGGAACCTCACGTAAATGAGATGGAGGAGCCTTCTTGCTCAGCAACTTGTCATGCTTTAATAAATCTAACCATATAAACATCACAAGAGAATTATTGTGAATGACAATAAACTGTTGATGCAAAAGCCAGATGTAGATCTTCCATCTTACCTAAGTCTTTTGGATTATCTTCAAAGTGAGCCTTCAACCTAAAGAAGAAAAAGAATAAGCCAATGTTAAGCATAAATGAAGTGCAAAACAAAAGGGAAATTAAAGTAAAATGTGTTCCCTAGTATTCAAGAAGAAACCATCACCAAACAGCTTCCTCATGAAGCTGAACAATTTGAGAACTTCTATATGCAGAGTCCACTCTTATTTCAGCTACCTGCTTAGGGCATATGTGCACTAACATGAAAAGATAGTACTTACTTTTCAGAGTTGAGAATTTCATTTCTAAGATCTTGAGCGCGTGATTCTCTAACTGCAATTCTTGTTACACCTTTGGCGACATCCTGAAAGCAGCAATGATCATTCATATTTAGTTAAATACTGCTTAGAAGCAAGGTTTTACATATCAGTCCATACCAGTGTATCGAGATTATCTCAGTACCGGTACTGGGTGATACACACAGTACATACTGCTCGATACATTAAAATATATTATAATATTTTATGATATAATATAATATTTAAATGTAATATTAAATATTAATATATTTAAAAAAGGGGCGACGGTGCCTCGATCTTTCTCCGCGCGTGGGAGAAAAGTCGCCCGCGGGCGAGGACGGCGATGATGGCGCGGGGAAAGAACATACTTTTTTCTTCTTCTCTTCTTCTTCTTCTTCCCTTTTTCTCCCTCAATCAATTGCTGACGGTCGATTTTGGTGGTATTGCCTGGTAGCGGGCAGTCCACATACCGATAACCTGACGAACCGATATGTACCACCCATACCGGGCAGTACAAATCAAATTGCAAACCTTGCTAGAGAAGGTACTATAATTAACTATATCTAATTCTTATGATATCTAATGTTGGAACAAAAAAAAGGGTTGCCAAAGGATGACTATGAATAGCTGCAAATAGGGATATTGTGATACATTAGTCCCATTACAACAATATTTTTATTTATAAGTTCTGATTGCTATAATGAGCATAGTAATGATATGGCACAATGAGCAGCAAGTTTTGCAATTAGAAACACAATGTATTGAACAATGAAATAAACTTTCAGATAGCGTACACCCTCGCCCCCACCCAGAAAAAGAAACATCCAACCAAAATAAAACCTCCTTTCTCTTCCACCACCAAAAAGGAAAGACAACGAGAAAAAAAGTGATACAAGTAATTTGGAGAATATTAGGATTCTCAAGGGAAAAACAAGTTACAGTTGGCAAGAAAATTCATGCAGACTGTCCTTGCATAGCCTTTATACTTCTATCATTGTCATATATGACAATAACCCGTTAGGTAGAATCACTGAGCAATGACATTTTCACAGACAACCATTGAAATTAAAATTTATATAATAAGGGAAAGAAAGCATCAGATACAATGTGACAGTTCTGAAAGGCATTGGAAATAAGATTTAAAACGCACTAAGTCAAAGTTGATGACTAGACACCTTCCATGAAGTTATATATGAGGAAACACTCAAAGAGCCTTGCAACAGAAATATTTTTCTGCTCATGCAGAAGAAACATTAGATGCAGAGACAGAGTCAAACTCGATGGTCAATTGTCAAGAGAAGAGAAGGTACTCTTGTTACACACATGGACCTCTTAAGACAAAGCTAAGCAACATAAAAATATGCTCTATACCTTTGGACTCATTGACCAAAAACACAATGATAGAGTAGGATCCAGGGCATTCCGATGTTGAAATTGAAATTAATATGAATATCAACAAAGAATGACAAAGGTTTTGTTGTATTATAAATATAACTCATGAACAAATGTAATTAGTAAAGGCCACTATATGTATTACCTCAGCTCTGTATCGCAACGACTCCACTGCATTCTTAGTAAGTAAAGGGAAAGGTACAATGCAATTGGACAATTCTTCGTTGTCACCATCTCCAAACATGCTTTTAACTTCTGCAAGAACTCCCTCTTCTGCCGGGGATACCTGTTAACATGGAAAGATGCATTAAAAAATATGTCAAACATTGCAAATATGCCTTTCAGATACATCACCATATAGTACCAGGTGAAAAAAATGTCATACATATGAAGAATCTTAGATTCCATTAGCAGTGTCTGAGAAATCAAAACCAACCAATTTAATGTGTTCCTAAACAAGTGCATTAGTTCTCATTTGTTTGTCCAAGATGACAAGCAAAAGAATATGTGGGCCTTTTTAGTTCCTAACTTAAGGTAACAATTGAAAGTTCAACATACTTACAAGTGACACAGCTACACCAGTGTTAAATGCTCTTCCTGTTCTCCCAATCCTGTGAACATATCCAGCAGGACCTTGAGGCATGTCAAAATTGATTACCTATACATATACATACATGTAACTTGTTAATAGCAAGTAACAAAATATAATAATTTTTCTAGCTCGACTGGATCCTGAAACAGAAAGCCAAAACATTTATATTGAAAAACTGTACTAATGAAAAAAACACTAGTATCAATGAAGCATTTAGACTGATAATAAGTGCATCCTATAGGGCGTTTTAGCATGATCTTAATCCAGAATATAACTTCACAGAAACTAAGGTTGCTTTGAAGGTGCAGGTGTGAGATGATGGCACACCAACGGTTTGTTAATGTAGGCAATTGAGTGAGTTCAATTTATCTATAATGATATTGCTTCCATGAATATTGCTTCTATGAATAAGGTTTAATTTTCTCAATTTAACTAAGGATATCGCTTCCATGCAACCTACCGTGAATAATTAGGACATTATGAATTATTATTGCTGTTGCATTTAATAGGATAGAAATAATCAAAGTAGATAACTTAAAAACTTTGAACTCCGTGACATACTTTTAATTATTTGGTGGTTTTTTTGTTGTATTGAGCTTTCCTAAAAAAGTAGAACTGTATGATATTGAATTTCATTTGTGTTAAGTGATATGTGTATTGTGTATTTGAATTGTCACTTATTGGACACACTTCCCTATCTCGATCAGGTACTGCTACAATCCTCGAACAGAAGTATCACAAATTGGGACCAAGAACCCAGATCATAAAGGTGTGCATTGATCCTGATAACGATGGTAAAAAATGTCCTAGTACCCACATTCCACATGCCATTGTTTAATGGCGATCCATGTAACATGTTCTTAAGCTCATTGCTTAAGCCAGCATAGACAAAGACTATACATGCTTAAGCTGGCAATGATCAAGTACTAAGCACCAAAAACTGTCATAATTGAACATTGGAACTTATGATAATTTTGACAATTACTGAATACTTGCTTTTTTAAAAAAATATTGCCGAAGTATTTAGTTTGCACAAGATATATAAACCATTTTTCACTTCAAATTCATTTGCTATATGTGCTTAAACATGCTTACCCAAAAACACGGGAAAACAGAAATTATAAATTGATTTTGACCAAGCTATGAAGGAAAACTCCTTGGCTATGAAAAAACACGGGAAAACAGAAATTATAAATTCACAATAGGTTCTCTATCAAGGGAAACTCGTTGGCTATTAAAAATACCGGGAAAACAGAACTTTTCTTTGACTCCTTAGCTACACATTAGCATAACTGCACGCGCTCTTTTTATGATTATTCTTTTATCATAACTTTACTACATGATATTCTTTTCTTTTGCTACTGAATTTACTACTATATTGTTGAGAGCCGGGTAACATTAGTGGAAGTAAGTATTCTAAGATCAAACATGAGAAGCACTGGTTTAGTTGTATTATGATTATTAACTCTAACAAGAAAATAGATGGCAGTTAATCAAATAACGTGGAACGGTATATTACTGTATATGACCATCAGCATACCGTAAATACATTCTTGAAGTCAATTCCTCTCACAACCCCAAATTCCGCATCTATTTTTTGCCTTAATTGCTTTTTCGATTTTTTCGATGACATCTTGTTTTCCTTTAGTGTCTGTTCCTTCCCCTTTCTTTGGCTGTCATCTGTTGCGATTAAGTAATCAAACAGCCCTGCATTGAATTCCTAACAAGACCAGAAGTAGTAAATAAAGATCAGGGCAGTGAATGATCATAACTAAGACATATCTTAAATAATTAAACAAGTCCAATCACAGGTTGGAAGAATGTGGAAGTGATTAGATTAAAGCAAAAATATTAGAATGGTAAAAATAAAAATTGGATAAGAAAACAAGAAATCTAACAAGATTACTCAATATGAGCTCTTCATTAACAAGATATGTTTCATTAACAAGATATTTCCCATGTCCAACCAGCAACTAAAGATATTTTCAGCAAACTGTATGACAATGATATAGCAGCAACAGGAACATTGGGAAATAGTTTGAAGTTATATTCTTTCTGAACATGCCTTAACACCGACATTTACATCAATGCACTATTTGCAAGGGGCAACAACAGATAAGAATAGTGTACTTAATATATTTTCTTGTCATGGTATTGCTATGCGTTACTGCAATTATGCCCTTCAATCTTCAGCTAAAGGAATCATAAATAACAGAAAAAAGGGACTTTACATTACAAAGCACAACTGAAACTAGTAGCCTACTATTAGTTTATTATGGTCTAACATAAAGGATTATGGTTCAGGTTATGTCAAATTATGTTTTCATTGGTGTAATACTTTTTGCTTTTAGAAGTCAATTGGATTTTTAATTAATTTTGAACTGTCTGATTGCCTGTAGATAGAGAAATTTTTACACCCAATAATCTCTTGGTCTATGCAAATCTATGGGAAGAAATGTAATGGATATGATTGCAACCCCATGTTTCAAATACAAGAAGGTTAATTATTGCAAATTGTAAGAATGCACAAGGTTAAAAAGCATACCTCAAGGATATGGAGCCGTGAATTTTGTGGCAATTCAGCATTTAAAACAGAAGATCTTATGCCAAACTGTCATGTGCACAGAATATGATTAGCATATTGGTATGTAAACCCAAAGAATGTTGATCTTAACACAAGCAAAAACATGCTTTGTCAAAAAGGTTATATTTGCGTATTATTCAACAAAAGAGTAGTTCATATAGAGAACATCAGATGGATAATGCACGGTGCATTGTTCCAGAATACCTTATGGACGCCTGCATATTCCTGCATACAATTTTTTTAAGACTTAACCAACTCGTTTTTCCAACAGAGACCTGAGGTTCACTAGCAACTAGATATCTATCGAATAAACTGCAGTGTTGAGAACACAAGAAGTCCAGCAAAGGCAGTAGAGTATCTTCTGTCATTTCGTTGATGGCCAGAAGCTATCGTTAGTGTCCAGAAATTCATCAAACGGACTAACACAGGCCATTAGAGGCAATAAAATGTTTTCATAATTCCTTGATGACCTATAATATTTTTTTAGCAAACCAGGCAAATCAATTTACGACAGCACAAAGATGTTCATTTCAACATAAGTCAAACAACTATGTTCACATCTGGTGTTGCACTATGAAACAATAAAAATAGAAGTAAAGCATTTTAAAAGAGAAATAAAACTTAATTTTAGTAAACATATATATTATATTGATGCTTGTGTTATCTATTTGTCCATACCTGCTCCAGAAATAACCTTATTCTGAATCCATTGTCAATTGAATTGACAAATATTAACACTTTTTTCTGAACGAGTTCCAACTTTAACAGAGCAAGAAGGTGTAATAGTTTATCACGATCACTGCATGAAATCTGGAACAGGAAATATACAATTAGAAGGAAAAAAGGCTTCATGTCTCGTGCAACTAGACCAATTAAAATAAGCATTTCAGCAATATTTCAAAAGATAAAACCTAGTTATTGGCCATTTTGCTAAAAAGATAAAGCCTCAAAATTTCATAAAGCAAAATATTTTTTTCCATATTGCTCAAGCTGAGGTTGAATCAGGGAAATAACCAATCAAGAAGTGGAAAGTTAAATTTCTGCTACAAGTTTAAACAGTAATGCATAAAAGCAGGACATTTCTTCATCCAACAATGATGTATCTAATGGTTGAGTCTTACCGAGAATTGTTGGACGTTCTTTGGAATAATATCATCCTTTGATTGGCCTACTTCTGATAGTGTCAGGATTACAGGATTATGCAGCACAAGTTTCTTCAATTTCTCGACATCAGAACTGCAAGAGTTTGTGTGTGTGTGTGTATATATATATATATACACACATGGATAAAAGTCAGTTTAGACAAAAAATTATTAAAAATGATGCACTATGATTTCATTGAATATTCATGATCAATTAACAACATGACACAATCCAAACCATTCATTATAAACAGTAACTAGATTGTCAAGCAAGGTGCCAAAGTTATGAATAAGTGGAACCAAAGAGGAATACACAATTACAACATGAGCATAAAAAAGATAAACTAGAAAAACTGCTTCCATGCAAATGTGCTTAACATAACTCAGAAATTAAAGTCCAAATTACAACAGAACATACCCATCTCCAATGCTTACTCACATTGTTTGAAGCATTACATTGTCCACCATGGCATGCACATAGAGAACCACATCGCTTGATGACATTATGAAATTTGATTCCTTATGTATGAAAAAAAACATCTTCTATTTTCAGCAGAAACTTTTCCCATTTTAATCAACAAACAAATCATGTTGTCTAAATCGTAAACCTACTCCGTGCTAATAGAGGTTAGGGAAGCAACTTTGCATCAAGTTCATTTTTTCACATTCAACTCAAGATAATTGATTCTTATCACTATTAAGACAAAGCAAATTCAGCTTCTGGAACATGCAACTTTTAGACACATGCCTTTTTCAAATAAATTACATACTTCTATAAAACAAACATAGAAACCAACACAATAAATGAGCAGTAAATAAGGATACCCTTAAAAGTAGAAAAGATTTCCAGATGAAGATAAAAAAAATGAAATAATCAATTACATAGTAGCAAACAATAGATATGAGAAAGAAAAGAGAAGTAATTAGACCTTGAAGTTGCAGACATTAAAAGGCACTGACAACGTCTTGGGACATGAGCGACAATAGATTTCAAGTCATCCTCATAGCCATATGATAGTAGAAGGTCAGCCTAAGAAAAGCAGGAATTAGATCCTAGCACTTTGCAAGATAATATCAACATCAAAATTGTAATTGTAAAACAGTACAAATGAATAAACATGAAATCTGCTGATCCAATCCATACAATTGTTATATGATTTTTTCACCTTCTTTGTGATGGAAACCTTCCTGCACAATCCTGGAAATAACCAGCAAAACATTTGTCTTTTACTAAAACAGGATTTTGCATCCTTGTTTCTGTTGTTTATTTCAGTCATATTTTGTCCGTGATGGGGACAATGATATCTTTGATGTTTATTTTAAAACACAAGGACAATAAATTAACTACAGAAAATTTCAAAAACCAATTTTCAAAGAAAATAAAGAAAAAAACAATCAAGGGTGATATAACAAAGTTCACACCTCATCAAGGACCAGCATCGAAAGTGAATCCTTAATAGAAGATGTCTGAAGGAAACCTTTCGCTATGCACGTTGAAATGGAAGCTGGAGTTGAGACCACAATATCAGGTGGACCAGACAATGCAGTTCTCTGCAAGATGTCAAATAAAAGATCAATAAGCCCAAGACACTGAAAACTGAACCAATCATTAGAATCTCGACACAAAGACACTTTAAAAAAAAAAAAGGGAATAACCAACCATATCCATGATGGGCATGCTGGCTGTCAATTGCACAATTCTTAACTGAACTCTACAAAACTCAAGGAGAGATGACGCCTCCAAATAGACCTGAAAAGAAGAAACTCATCACATATATAAGATATAAATTCCAACAGTGCATGAGCAATGAAGGAGGACTGCAAAAACCTGTTGACATAATTCCCGTGTCGGAACAAGAACGAAAACACTTGGCGCCGACTTTCCCGAACCGCTCTCGGAGAAGAGCTTCTGGAGAACGGGAAGAAGGTAAGCAAATGTCTTCCCGGAGCCCGTCTTTGCGCGCGCAACGACATCCTTGCCTTCCTACAAGCAAAGCAGAGGAATCCCAACTTTTACATAATCAATACTAAATTGTTCCTTCAAAGAACAGCTTTAAAAACCGATCTAGCCGAATAGCCAGAGTAGGGTTGACGCTCACCAGGATCAAAGGGATCGCCTCGCGCTGGATAGGGGTGGCTTTGGCGATGCCCTTCTTCGACAAAGCTCGCGTCAAACGAGGGTCGAGACCCAGTTCTTCGAAGCCAACGTCCTCTTCTTCCTCCTCCTTTCCGTCCGATGGGTTTTCGCGCCCCATCGTCCTGCTGCTCTTAGGGTTTTACTGAAGCCGTCGCAGATCCAAAAAGGAGCGAGTTAAGAAGCCGAGGACGGACCGAGCCGGTCCGACGACATGGTCCGCGATTTCTTTGAATGTAAGTACGACCCGGACCTGTTCATTAATAGACCGCGGCCAAGTCGAGTCGGACGTGGGATCTAAAGGACGTGTCCGGTTTGGACTCGATGCTGGTCAAATGGTTCGATTCAGCGAGCCTACACGGTGTGGCAGCTAATCGTAGTTGTGTTTTTTTTTTTTTTGGGGAGGTAATATTAAATATAATACATTAGAACTTTTCCTAATAATTTAAAATAAAATATAATATTAAATATAATACATTAAACCTTGTGCATCAAACTCGAAGGGGATGTGATGTTTAGGATTTGGGTTTAATGGGCTCCCCTATCGACGGAAGAGGTAACAGGACAAAACCCAAAGACCAGCACCTCCTCACGAGGCTCCTCAAGATTCAACAGATTGAACGGATTCATCGTTCATGCAATTTTACGCTACTATCAGTTCTCTTACTGTTTCCTCTGCACAGTCGCCCCCAGAGCAGCAGAGCTTCATCATCACAAGCACAAGAGCCCCGCAGAGACCGGCTCCAATGGCAGGCCGGTGTTGTCACTGTGTTCGCTGCAACTGTGTCAGGAATCGGCCGGCACTCTCACGTTCATTTCATGCTGCTCGCCTGCGATGTGTCAGGGGGGCCATCCCAAAGCATTTTGCAGAGAGAAGATCTGAGCATAACACGATGATCATTTTTAATTGTGTTGCATTAGAGTCTACTAGGAAACATGTCGACGTGCTCAGATCAGATCCATGGCTGTTCCTTCGCTTCGCAGACAAAAGAAGAGGACATAGGAATGAAGATGGCAGGATTACAGCTCCTAATCTTTCAACACGACGTAAAAAGCAAAGATGGAGTTGGTAGCTGTCTAACCCGAGGAAATAATGGCAGAATCTTGTCTTCGGTTGAAGTAGTACAGCATTCAGATGCCTCAGATCCACAGCTAAAGCCAGCTTCTTAGCTTCCGGAGATTGAGATCAAACTATACACAACGGAAGAGCAGAGGTCGAAACCAAAGATTTATAACGGGGAAGAAACAGAGCATCACACCATCTAAGAACCCTTCATGTGCAAACGAGCCACACAGCGAAGCTGTGACACTGCTACAAACGGAGAAGCAGACAGGGAGAGACCTGTGTTAGAATCAAACCAACTCGATTTGATTTGTTCCTTCTTCTCTCATCAGCTGTGATTATACATCTGGATCTATCAAATCCTAATTCGTTTCTTGAACGACACAAATTGTTAACGTGATTCATAGCAGCGTAAAAGGCAAGAGGAAACGAGAACGGAAAGGAACAGTATTTACTCTCAGGGAAAGAAGAGAACAATGGTGAGACGATGGATCGAGGAAGGGAGAAGCGATCAGTAGTCGGGCATGAGGTGAGAGATCTTCCCCTCCTCGCCGGGCATCAGTGCGGCCTGCTCCGTGACCCGGAGCCAGATACAGACAGCGGTAAAACTGAGCACCAAGCTGAGAAGCCCACTGCCGAGGCCAATCCCGACAATGGCGAGCACCGACAGGCCAGCCCCGCGCTTTGGCGGCAGGGGGTACCCGTACAGGTCCCTGTTCCCGGCGAAGGAGCTGGCGTTGAACCTGGGCAGCGCGGCGGCGGCGGCGGCGGCGGCGAAGGCGGCGGCTCCCGGCACCGCCGTACGGTTGGCTAGCAGCGCAGGTATGGGACCCTCGAGGCGGTTGTAGGAGACGTCGAAGGCGGAGAGGCGGCCGAGGAGACCGAGCTGGTCGGGTATGAGCCCCGTGAGGATGTTGGCGTGGAGGTCGAGGACGTTGAGGTAGGCGCAGAGCGCGAGCTCGGGGGGAATGGGGCCGGAGAGGCGGTTGGAGGAGAGGTTGAGGACGGCGAGGTTGAGGAGGGAGGAGAGCTCCGAGGGGATGGGGCCGGAGAGGGCGTTGGAGGAGAGGTCGAGGGACTGAAGGTTGGTGCAGTTGGCGAGGGACGGGGAGAGAGCGCCGCCGAGGGAAAGGCCCGTCAGGGAGAGCTTGTAGACGCGGCCATTGTTGCAGGTGACCCCCTCGAGGTAGGAGGTGAAGCCGTTGCAGGGGGCAGCGAAGGTGGCGGCCGTCCAGTTCCGGAGGCCACCGTTCGGGTCCGTCAGGGAGCTGCGCAGGTTGGAGAGGCACGCCTCGTCGTCGGGATCAGAGAGTGCCGACGGCAGGTGGAGAAGTAATGGTAGTAACAGCAGGAGTTCCGCCGGCCGAGGTGGTCGCGTCGCCATAACACAGCAGAGGAAGCAAAGCAAACGGGGATAAAGATGCGACACTTCTCGTTCTTCTCACAACCCAACATTCCTCCTCCTCCTGATAACTATGTTTACTGTTAATCCAAGTAAAAGCTTCGGATCCCAAATAACTTTGCCAAGAATTCTCTTATTGATAGACAAAATTAAGATGGAGCATTAATCATCGCAAGTAAAAAGAGGCAGCGAGGACGATGAAAAGCCTGATTCACCCGCAGATGGGGGCGTACCGAGGCCTGAGATGATCGTACCAGATTCTGAGAGCAATTGCTCTCGATCAATCACTCCACTTACAACGTCACTCGACGCTGCATCCTCCGGTGACAGATCGATTGATGGAGGATGATGACAACGTTCTCCGTTGTTTAGGCGACTCACGTTTCCTGGAGGACCTTCCTCCTCGTGTTTCCATCACCATCGAGGCCGTGGTTTTATTTATCAGGGAAGACGGAAGGTTTGCAGGGCGTGATAGAGACGGGAGATTCCCACGCAAATCCTGGGAGATTTGACCCGAGATTGGGTGCGGACCAGCCCCAGGCCACGTCCCTTAATCCGATCAAAGAATTTTTTCGCGCCAACCAATACAAGATTTTGTCGGCTCGGATTTATTGTATATTATTACATAAACGATAGATCTTAAATTCTAATTCATATCCAAATATTTTATTTTTATTATTATTTAAATATAATAGTTTTTTAAAAAATTGATGGACCCACATTTGCTTGGTGGGTCCCACCTAAAACCAAACTTCCACGGTACCAACACCTCTCTTCCTCTCTGCTTATGGTCTTCCTCATTTCTACAAAAAAATATATATATTTTTTTCTCAAATGCCTAATATATCATTTAATACACTGTTACACAAGTGATAAAAAAAAAAATCTATGAAACTATTCAGACATTCTAATAGTTAGTTCATTATTACATACGTGAGGAGTCTCATGTTTAAATTCATGTTTGAATAGTATTCAATATAATAACTCAGAATGCGCACTTCATGTGTCATCATCCCATACACTTTAGATAGCTGATGTGAAACGATAGAGAAATCCTGCTGACAACAACATGCTATATACACATACAATTATTACGTATATTTATCCATAGCCCCAACCCCAGATTGGAATAAGATAGATTCAAGGTTGGGTTAGAGTTATGACAGCGGAAAGTGTTCCACCTGCACTGCGATCGCAGACGACACTCACGTACAGTTTCTACTGACATCTTCGCTCCATTTATGAAGAACCCCTGCCGGAGAAACTGTTGGTAGGGACGAACATGAGGCCAACGTTGATGCTTCAACTGTTACCAAAGTATACTCTTCTGGATCTACACGATCAACGACACCACCAATCTTCTTCGGAAAAGAAAAGCCAACAGAGTCGATGTATCTGTGGCCTGCCCCACGCGCAGCATCTGTCCCATTACGTACCGAAAACCATGAGAAGCTTCGACTGTTTCATCACAGTAAAAGCATGTATGTAGAGACTTCAACATCTCACCTTAGAGTGAAAGCTCTCTCCCAGCTGTGGCTGAAGATTCCGTCTGATACAAGTTGCAGAAGATCATAGCGAGGAATCAAAGCCACGAAGGCCGGAAATGGTGAAGATTCCTTCATCTCTTTGGTGCGAAACCACGAGCATGCATGCATGCATTCCCAGAGAGTCAAAGATGTGAACACTTTGGTATGTATACCAAGATGAAATCATAAGCTCTTTTTCTTCTTTCTGTCAATGACTCCACAGCCAAAGTCAATAAAAATATCGGATTTATGTCAACGAATTCACGATTTCATGGGCTTCAACGATCGTATCAGGGGGACTTGCAGCGATAGAATCGGCCCAAGATTCGATCTTTCCGCAGTTTCCTGGGTTTTGGGGGTTGAATATGGGGAATAGGTTACAGGTTTGTGCATCGAAGGCAGAGGAGAAGAAAACGGACGACGTCGGCGGAAGCGAGACCGAGGGATCAAAAGTAATAAACCCTCGCGCAAGGGTTATAAGCAATGATGCAAGCGATAGGAGATGACCAAGGTTGCGAACAAATAGTAGCTCTTCCTCGCACTAGGGTTATAGGAACGATGGGTTCAAGAGAAAAAAAAATTAAAATTTACCAAGGACATTATTTTTAAGTGATCCAAATCTTTCCCTAGAATTTTTCAAGCTTAAGATATTATCTGAAAATTTAGAAATTTAGGATGTGTGTGTATATATATCACATTTCCTCGACAAAATCAAATTATATATCATCAAATTACTGAGAGTTAAAAGCCTGATAATTATTGAGCACTTTAATCCATAATCTCCTAGTCAGACTCCTAATTGTAAGATAATGAATCAGCTTTGAGGCCAATTCCAAATGAATTCAACTGTGACTTTGAGCTCTGTGGAGATCATTTTGAAGACTGAACGCCCCCATCAAAGTTCATATTTATTGGAGATCTGATGGAGGAAATCTACTGAAATCGTGTTGTTGTAATAGGACTTTGCAATCTTGCAACACCCATCTCTTTTCTTCATGAGCCAAGTGAGATTATGTGTCTTCTAGCTAAATCTACTACACCTCCATCTACTGTATCAAGCAAACACAGTTTCCCTTCAAATATCTTACTGCCATAAACTCCACAGTTCAAAATTCCCATGCTAATAATATCAGATCCTCTCAGACTAACGATCAGGTCTTAAAATTCAATCTATGAACCACAGACATGGTGTGGCATTGCTACTAGAAACTGATGGATGAAGAAATGAAGTTGACTATGTTTGATCACCATTAGATTAGAAAGACTGTTCGGCTTTTCTTGGCGTCACTAGCAGCAGTTGAGCAGAAAATGTTAGAATTAATGCGACTCATTCAGTCTTCATGTGATATTTAATGATGATTTAATAAATATATTAAAATTTATTAGTTAATGAAAAATAAATAAATATGATTTGAATTGCCATATCCATTAATGATAAAGGATGTGATTTTTGTTGGATGAGCGTGTCTTCACAATAGATAGATATTAATCTTGAATTGATGAACATTATCGACTAGGGGAGAGAAACCAAATTTCTATTTATCTGAGTTACCTTTAAGAAAATTCTACGCTTAAATCATTTATGGATGGATCAAGACATGCTTTTTAAACTAAAAATTTATTTATGCAATCATATGATTATTTAGAGAAAATAAAAAAATGGGGGTAGAAGCCCCACTCTGAATCATAAATGAATGCCATCTCAGTTGCATTGAGCACAGTACCTCCATCCATCGAAGCCATCAGTTCTTAAAAGCAAATGATGCTCATTGAAGATAGTTTAGTGGTTCTTCCAAAAAGATTCTGCCTGCCTTGTAATTACTAAAGCCTTCTGCAGTCATATATGGTCACTGGCATCATCATCATGGCAGCAGTACTTTGATGCCATCAATACTTACAATGTATCCTCCTCCTATTTCTCTTCCTTATTGCTTAGGTTCAATAAATGAGATACAGAGATTTGCACGGAGAAAAATTGCAAACCTATAGTTTCCACATTTCGTTTGTCCATCGATCCTCTACTTGATACAAGCATTCATATTCAACCTGAGAATGAGGTTTTGGTTGATCTCTCACTGCACTTTCTCTCGCGGCCGCTGGGAGTGAGGCTCGAGTATGTGGCATCAGCAGAGAGATCATGACACCTTGCTTATGGAGGTGCAATCATGTAGAGACCTAAAGCTTCAGGCGTGCATGCTTCCATGAGATACGCGTACAGGCGCGCGCACAGCGTGGAACTGTTCATCAACAGAAGCCGAGAGGAAGGAAGAAGACGATGGGTGTTGGGTGTGAGGCAACCAGACACAAGAGCGAGTATGTTGCGTACGGAAGTTGTGCACTGGGGAGGTACGAGAGGCCTGCAAGTTCCACAGTCGTGGGGAGATCCGCTTCAATGAAGCTTTAATTTGGGGATCCCCCACCACCACCCGCCATGGGACTGGCTTCATCTGCTTGGCCACAGGGGGCGGAGCTGTTTGCTCACATGGCCGCCTGCAATGATCAATAAATGAAGATGATGTTTGCCCGGTACTTCCTCCAAGATGCTTCATGAGGAGAATGTGGAACCCTTCCCAGATCAATGGCTCCCTCATTAGTGCCCTCATCCTTTTCGCTTCCTTGTTTCTCTCCCAGACATAGCACGTTTATGAGCTTATTAAGCTGCTGGTGGTTCAGCATTTCCTGTTCATGATGATGATTCATCAATTTGGCGATGCAGATTGCCAATGCAAACTAAAAAGAACAGTAAAGCCAGAAGAACCGGGGCAAGAGTTCAAACGGACAAGTACACGAGAACAGCACCAACCATAAAATGCCAAACTACAGGCAGAAATCAAAACATTATTGTTGTGCTTCTCTGCTGGGAACAAGAGCATCGTTCATCATCGTCTCCGATGTAGTCTACACTCCTCCGATCACCTAAAAACCCAAGCACCCATTCGTCTTCCTCGGTGCTCAAATCGATCCACACCTGATCCTAGTAATTCTATCAACCTGACAGTATATTATGGCATTAGGGAAGTGGTCTCCAGTTCTGCAGCTTCTGCCCTCGCCAACTTTTTATTTATCAGCTATTAGTACTAAGATTATACAGCATAGCTCAGTGTTTTAGGTACAGTACAGTGTAAAAAAAAAAAAAAAATCATGTTGTGCATAAATCCACCATGGAACACACTACTTCTTCTGGCCATGTCACTCGTGTAAAAGGTTAGTGTCATTTCGACAGAATCCTATGCCATACAAAGACCCACCACAGCTAAGCGTACTTGAGAGCATGATTTGAGAATCCAATCCACAGCCTTTAGAAAATATTGTGAAGAATGTTGGAAGAGCAAAAAGAGAATGTTAGTGACTGTAATCAATAGGTTTTCGGCAGAGAGGCCACAGGGTGATATGGTGGTCAAAAGATTTAACCTGCATTGGGAACTGCTTTCCATGATGTACTTGGCAAGACCAAATATAGAGTAACCAAACATCATCTCACACAGTGACATGTTTGTCCTTAAAAACCTCCCCCTCTCTTTCCCCCTGCAAAATCCTCCATCAAGCTGACCCCAAAGTTAGAACAGTACACAAAAGAAACCAATAACATGTGAGGCAAGATCGATCCCACATAGATCATGAATCGCCAATCTCCCTCCCAAACATGTGAAAGAAGAAAACAGCATCTCCTCACTTTATAGCCACTACTACAGCAACTTTGCTTTCTTCTGTCTGCTGTTTCCGGCGTGCTTTTGTCGTCATGGCAGTCTTAAACATCATTCCATGCAGCGAAAACAGGCATTTGAGTCATGGAAGCACTTGGCCTCAGCTGCATGTTTGGAATCGATGAGACCAACGGTGTCGGATTGAACTTGGGTGAGGCATTGACATACATCATGGAGAGACCAGACCGGTCGGGACTCCCTTCTCTGGAACTGCCCAAGCTCGTCACCAGCGACGATTGGTTCGATAGATGGGCATTGCTCAGCTTCTCAGAATCATCGACGCCGTGCACCGAGCTCCCTGCTTCTACTCCCATCAGGCCATGACGTGCTGCCGAGTACGTCAAGGGGCTCCGGAAGTCTCCACCGATCATCATCGGCTCATGATCACGAGGCTCGGTGGATGGTGGACTGTGCTGCGTGGATTTATATAGGACTATCTTCCATCCAGCACCACCACCGTTGTTCTCTTCAGCCGGGTCTCTACCGGGGTTTCTCCCCGATGAGACATCTTTCCCCGCTTCGATCGCCTTGTTCTTCCTGGCGAGTTCTCCCGGGAGCAATGTACTACTCGCTATGATCTTCTCTACGTCGTATCTCGTTATATCGAAGTTAGTGACAGCATTCACCCCGCGAAATTTGATCGCCGCAATGTCATATGCTTCAGCCGCCTCCTCCTGAGTACCTGAAAGTTCACTGGCACCGTGAGAACCTTTCCACGAAACAACAGGGGCTTCTGGCTCTGAGCAAACATAGAGCTCTGGAGCAACTCCAAGCCCGCCTTACCGTACTCAGAGCCACAGAAACTTACTGAAGGTTCCGAGATAAAGATCTTTGTTTCCTGCAACCCTCCCAATTCGAGCTTGCCATCTTCCATGTTGGTGATGCCTGTAGAAACATAGTAATTACAAACGATTAAAGATTCCGAGAGTGTAAGGACATGGATGGCTTCCGTAAGAGTTGGAAGCGTACCTCGTTACCCCTCGGTATATCGACGCCCCTCGTGAAAACCCACTGCTTTTTCTGCGATCAGTAAGATCGGCAAGAGAGTCGGATTCCCGAACGATATAGAAATGTACATGTACTGATGATGCAGGACACAAACCAGAGGAGGCATACCTTCTCAAGTGGGCGACATACTCCTGCCTGCTCATGTTCTTCATCTCGTCGACCTCGTCTTGATAACTCTCCAACTGCATGAGAGCAACAGCATTGGTGATCCGAGTAAAGAACAGGTCCGAGTCGATGGATCATACCGGGAAGTTGATATGTGTGGATGGCCCCCAGTACTTCAATGCAGCCAAGTCATAGGCTCTTGCAGCTTTCTCCTCCGTATCATAACCCCCTGAGAGAAGCCATGTTTGGGTGCTCAGCTACAGGCATATTTTGGAGGAAGGCAATAGAAACCAAAGCAAGGGAAAGATGCCAACCTAGATAAACTGTAGGAGAGCATCGCCATGACATCCCCCACGGTGTAATATGACAACCCAGGATTCATATAATCGTCAGTCAAAACTCGAGCATTAAAAGTACAAGAGAGTGGTGCGTATCGTGTATGTTTCTACAAACCTTGCCTTCCTTTTCTTGTCTGGCCTTCTTTCTTGCAGCTGTTGTCCCAAAGATGGGCTTCATACCTACCAGTCCACCTATGCCTGATGCATATTTCGCAATATCAAACTTGTATCTACACAAATCAAACAGCAAGAACATGGATGAAATTAGACCACCGAATGCTGACCTAGTAACACCTCTATACTGAGATGTTCGCTGTCCAAATGTATCGATGGACTTCCTGTGAACTGGCTGCTTCTGGCATTCCTTCCCGGGCCGCATCTTTTTCGTTGTATCGAAGGCCATGCGCTCGGTGTTGGAAGAAATCTGTGCAGGAGCTGTGACACAACTAGACTGAGACCCAGGGCTCATGGACAAGCTCAAGGATCGCAACTCCCCAAACCCAACTGCGTCAATGGAGCTGAGGCCGATGCCCCCTTCCTCGCCCAACCCGATGTTGCAAGCAGTATAGTTCCTGGCCACCCAATTTTTCAGACTTGGAATGCCATCTTCCACCATCGCTCCCACCTCCATTGGTGCCTGATACATTTCATGGCCTGCTGCTAGGCCAGAGCACATACCTTCCTGCAATGGATGCAGGAACAGTTGGTGCTGATGTTGCTGTTGCACTTGCATCTGCTGTCCATGGAGAGCGTCGAGGGAATGGGTTGCATCGCCTTCAGTCTCCGAGTTCTGGTAGTAGTACATGCTGTCCAAGCTCAACGCCATTGCTTCCCTGTCATAGTTCCCACAGTGGTGATGGGACCCCATATTTGGTCCGCCACCTAAGAAATCTTCCAGTTTCGGGGGCGGAGATGCCACTATTCCTTCACCACATTGAAGAAAATGGAAAGGAATCATGTCAAGCATTTCTAGAAACAGCGTTTGTTTGTATGGAGGATCGAAGGAGTGCTTAACAAAGAAAAGATTAAATCTCGGAGACAGACCTTGCTGCTGCGATCTGCTGAGGGCTTCCATGATACACAGAGACCCATCAGATTTCAGTGGCATGACCGACAACTGAGAATACAGTCCTCCGCCGTTCTCTCCTTCCCCTCCATAGCAGATCCCAGTGCTGCTCAGCTGAGGAGATAGAAAGAGGCTGCATGGGGCTGCGGAGGAAACACCAGCCGGGGGTGGTTGAGTTTGGTGATGATGGCTCTCATGATTTTGATGATGATGTGGCTCCGAAGACGCCTCCATGTTCATGTGAGTGGAGAGAGAGAACCCCAACCAGCTGCTGTTCATGGATTTCATCTTCTCCTCGCACTGCTGGCTACTCTAGAAAGAGGACGACAAATCATTGGACATATGCTAATCACACCCACCCATTTGCTTTCTGCCGTTTTCAAAGAAGAAAAGCAATCTGAAATTTCCAGTGCAGAGAAATGAGAGAACCTCTCAACTATGACATAAGGATCGCTCGGCCATTACCAAGAAGGAGAGAGAGAGAGAGAGAGAGGCACCGGAGGAGAAGACTACAAGTCCCTTCAAACCAAAAAGCTGGATCAATACAACCTTATATCACTCCACAGGCCATGCTTGTAGCTTCCCTTCCCTTCCCTTCCCTTCCCCACCTTCCTCCCTTTTGTATGTTAAGATCCTTAAACCCTGCTAAAAACCTTCGTTAGGGGAGGCAGAAATAAGGTAGCATTACACTCGCAACGTTGGCCCGCGCAGCGACCACTAAGAAGGAAAGCTTGAAAGCAACAGAATTAATGGCGAAGAGGCCCTTTCCTTCCCCATTCCTTCTGCGAGAGCTATCAAGGAGGATATTGCCGTGGAAGCCAAAACTAGTTTGGCTACTTACACTGTCTCGTGTATAGGAGATCGATTGACAGGGAGGACAACTGTCCAACCAGTCACTTTGGAACAGTACGAGCTCTACAATAGTCTGCAGTGCAATCCAAGGCTGCTGATCAAATCTCCTGTTATGCTCCTGTTCCTATCCAAATGCTCGCTCATTCAAATCACAAAAAGAAAAAGGAAAAATACTGTGAGTGAAACTTGAGGAATGGAAGCAGTCTGGAGATGTGGATCGAGCTGAGCAGATACGGATCTTACACGAAAAAAGTCATACCACCTCCGCATACATACGTATTTTTATGCAAGTACATGTAGTCAACAGCTGCTCCCAGACAAAGTGGGATGTGGGTCATCCTCACAAGCTTGATATATTCCGGGAATGATGGGAAAAGGGCCCGAAAGCACGAAAGAAAAGCTTCGCCAGCAGCATAAAGCGCATCAATGAACTCAATCTCTATATAATATAGTATCTTTAAGACCCAGATATGAGGTTAAACCCTGCACTGGTTGGGATAAAGGCTGCTGACAGATGTTATTGTAACTCGGTAGGACTAGCAACGTGACATAATTAGGCCATCATAACCATTTCTTTTCCTCTGGATGCTTAGCTTAATCTTCATTAGCACAGTGAACAAGATGCCTTGTTATTTTGGGGGTTTCTTGGGTCCCTGCATGCTTTACAGATACCAAACAGTAGCAGTTCATTAGTTGTCATCCGGGGGAGCTAAACATGCAAGTCGACAGGGCCCATCGAGCTTCTAATATACTTTCTTAACGAGGAGCAATGAGCATTGTTCTCATCTCCTTTGCTTCCTGATCGATCTCTCGTACCCCAGAACAAGTGTTGGATGGTGATGTCATTATGCAGGCTGAGGAGGTTCAATGGGGCTTCTATCAAGGCTTTTTTTGGGTGATGCATGCAGATGTGCATGGCCTTAATGGAGACAGATCTTCTAGTGAGAATGATTTGGTATCTGAAAAGTATGCGGAATGAGAATATATTGGGGGAGGACCGAGGGGAAGAGGAAGGGGGTGAGAAGGGAGTTCCGGCCCATACAGAAATCAACAGCCGGTGATCCTCCTTCCTATCTCTTTTCTGATTACTGTAATGATGAGTGTATCCACCAACCATGGTGCCTCCTATCTTGGAGCAATGTCCCCATCATTCTATGTCCCCTGCCTCTCACTCTCACCCATCCTTCTTTTGGCAGAGAGAGAGAGATGGCGAGGTCCTTTATTTTTTTTTTTTCTTTTTCACCCATGCTTCTCTTTTCTGTCCAAATTTCTCTTCCCTTCTGAGGATGCAAGTCAAACTTGTCATACCACATGAAAACAAGGCAAAAGCTGTGAGAAAGAAAAGAGAGGCAGGATAAGGATCAGACATCCATAGCTAGTCCGAAATAAATTTTGCTACATGGCACATCTCAGTGTTGGTTGACATTAGATGCAAACATAAAGCAGGAGGCTGTGATCAGCAGCAGTGTGTGTGTGTGGAGGTGTACCAATGTTGGACGCCATTGGTAAGGATGTCTCTGTGTCATGTTTCCTTTGTATCTGAAACTTGTAGAAACAAAGACTTGTTTCTTCCAGGATTTAAATTTGAAACGGCCATGAAGTATCTATAAATAAAAAAAAATGATTACAAAAAGAAGAGGAAGAGAGGGACAGATTTGCATCAATGACTGCAACTGCTAACCTGTGAGGTTTGGTCTTCTTGGTTCCACAAAGGAACAAAGATAGGAACAGAATTTTTGATTCATTGTTTAGGGAAGCATAAAACAACAGGACATCGTCGTTTCCAAATTCTACTGCGTAAACAGAGGAACTCCATGAACATGCCTTAGCCAGTTGATGTTGTTTTCTGATACAGGATCTCTTGGTTCACAGGGTGAAAGATTTCGCAGGTATCAACATGCTGTTCTGAGACTAGACTTGATAAGCTGCAAACTTGCAGAGTGTGACATCTGATTGATAGCATATATACACAACTTCTTCTCGAGTCCTCACAAGTAAACAAAGCCCAAACAGGCCCTGCCACATACATACCTGTCTGAGAAATCCATTCCGGACTGACCATGCCTTCCTAGACTCTTTTAACTGTTGCTTCTCTAACATGGATCTCCGTTGGCTACTTCTCGGGCATCAATAGTTGCAGGGCTTCTGGATGAATTAACAAGGATAAACATCTAAGCAAAGATGGGTCCTGAATCGAACACGAAGTTGTTCCCTTGCCTGTTTGATGCGACAAAACCACGAGGCTATCAATGTTCCGTGACACGAGGTTTTCACGTACATCAAGATGATCTCTAATCCACCAACAAACATATGTACTGTTCGTTTGGACCGGGAAAGATAAGCTCCCAATAAAGAATGTTTTGGAAGCTGCCATCCTCGAAAAAGGTGGGATTACTGTTAGGAAAAGAACTTTGGACTCGAGGGGAGACTTATATTGGCTAATGACAGGCATGGAAAGTTCAAGAAAGTTAGGGTTTCAAAGAACCATACAAACCGATAAAGCCGATGACACACCCACAGTTGAGTTCACTGCTGAGGCCTCTGCCATGGCTTTCCACAGGGGGGACCTCGTGTTGCATGTGAAGTAAGAAAAATGGCCTCGGCTGTGTGTACAAATGGTCTCCGCTGGTAATGTGTATCCCACACGTGCGAGGAGCAGAGTCAAAATTAATGGCACCGGCAATGGTGATGCCATGGTAATGATCTTTACTTGGCCACAGGTGAGACAGATGATTGGAGGAGCAAAGAGAGTCGAGAAGGCGATGGTTGGATACCCAAGTTGATGGCTGGATAACCCCTACTTTCCAACATAATCTTAGTATCTTGTATATAACTTGATGAACAATCTAACACTAACAACACCTCAATCTTTTCATTCAACCTACCAAAAAGTCATTTACTCCAACAGCTCTATCTGTATGCTACTTTGCCAAAGCAGTTAGGTGTGGTCTCTCCCCTCCTTTTGCACTGTACCTGTGCATGCGCAAGGTTGATCATTCCAAAGCAATACTTGGCTTTCACAGCACAAAAGAGATTGTCTCCCGTTCTCTGTCATGCCTAAGAGAGAGAGAGAGAGAGAGAGAGAGAGAGAGAGAGAGAGCGAGAGAGGATACTACAAGGCACAGGCTGGAGCTTTCTTCTTTGAATGGAAGGCTTAGAGGTCTGGACATCAAGGTCCGGACACTGCTGAGAAGGAGAGGTGGTACATCACCCTCAAGGAAAGGAACACAGCCTCACTTGAAACAGTGGTTTCAGAGGAAAAGAACACCCAGTAAGCAATGCCTGTTAAAGCTCAAGAGACAAAGGTCAGTGGTGAGGTATAAAACCATAAAAGGAGAGGCTACGTGGGAATTCCGGCCATCAGCCGAAAAAGACAAGCCCATCTGTCCCCCCTTTGCTGTGAAATGATAAAGTGGAATTTAGTACCAAGATGGTTTTTGGCACACATGACACAGAGGCTACAGTCCAAACCGATGACTTGACAATTCATAGGGCACCTTCTGGTGCTTGTGAATAATATTTTGGTCGGAGATAAATGAGCAACCAAAACGCATGACTCTCATCTACGAATGTGTTCTTCGATTTCCATAGCAGCAACAGTGGTCTCGTTCAACAATGCTTGCCAAAGAACTATTAACCGGAAGCACCTTTTCAGCTCTGAAACAGTTTAAGATAGAGAGCATGGAAAATGAGATAACAGTGTGTGACAAAAAGGGCAGTCAAATGGCTGGTTTGGAGCAAACAGAAATAGTGTGCTGCAGAACTTTTTGCAGCATTTTTTGACATCTTATTGAGCAAACCAAGTAAAGAAAACATTAGATTAAAAGAAAAAAAAACAGGAAGAAAGCAAAAAGCCGGTTTCATGCAAGCTGCTGCTGCTGCGGTACACAAAATATGGTGCTATTTAATGTGGTGCTTACCTTTCACATGGGAAACAGGAAATCTGAACGAAATCCAAGCAAGATTTCCTACAAGAATAGCAGGTAGGCTAAAGGTAAAGAGGAGAGGAGGCCTATTTGGATAGCAACCGAATGAAAGCGACAACAGCACTGTGTGCGTAGCCAAAGTCAATGAGAGAGAGAGAGAGAGAGCGAGAGAGAGAGAAAGCTCACATGACATTCCACTTTCCAGTAAGCTCCAACTCCCAATTAAAGTTCTCATTAAAGCCTCCTACTATCCGTCTGCAGCATGCCATCTTTGCTGCCCTGGCCCAAGTTTCATTCATCATCATCATCTCTCTATCTCTCTCTAAGTATAAATGGATAGAGATGAAAGAAGGCATGAGATGTCAATGTCCAAAGGCAAGTGTCACATGTCCTGATCACCTTAGAAGCACCTCTGTGTTTTCTTCCATCCCATTTGCCTATTAAAGCAAAGATATTATGGTCAATTCATCATCTTTAGCTACTTGCTCCCCGGCTTAGGCATCTGCTTTCACTGTAGAGGTGTGATGGGAAAGAGGAGACACTGTGGGGGCCTCATGGAGTCCTGCTGATCTCCCCACCCAACAGTGGCAAGTAGCAGGATCGGATGGTAAACGAACAGGGGAGAGGTGATACAGACAAGGCATAGCACAGGAGATATTAAGAAAAATCAACCAAAATAATAATAAAAATATATGCCTCGAGGGCTATCTCTACAGTGTCAGGGCTGCTGTTGCTGCTGCTGCCTGTGGACCTCCTCACATCAGTCCTCATTGATGGGGGTCCTCCTTAAAGTTCAAATGGATGTGAGCATGCTTACACATTTCCATCTCTCTTATTTTCTGAGGGTGATTAAAGAAGAAGACTCAGGCTGAGGACAGAGCCTTCATTGCAGCAGCCAGCAGTTGGTGTCTTTAGGGTCTCATTGCTGCCAAAGCTGCAAAGAAATTTACTTTGCCACCTCCTCTTCTTCATTTGTTCTTCGATGCAAATATTTAGGCTTATAAGACAGCCCATCTGCCTGCAGAAATGATGTGCTGTAGCAGTCAGAAAATTAGACAGAATCTCTTAGGTCATGCATGACGTAGATCTTATCCCACGTACGCATGAGAGAATCCAACATATGGGCCGAGGCTCAACAATGGGTGGATCCTGAGGCTTGGCCCAGCTTTCTCGTATTCCCGTTCTCGTTACGTGAAGAGGCACCACAAGTTGGCCAACATCTCTCTCTCTCTCTCTCTCTGCTTCGTGTGTTGTCATCATACTCCTACATATGATACAATACGACCTTTGTACTCTCTCTCACACTCTCTCTCAGAGTGTTGTGTTGTGTGTTGTCATTCCTGCTCTCGATGTGATGCAAAGCGAGAAGCAGCAGAAACCTGTAAGACGCGGGTGCGTTGCATGCATGAAGAGACATGCAGGCCTTCCTTTTGTGTGCATGAGACGACAGCTTCAATTAGGGCGGAAATGACTTGAGGTCACTTCAGGTGGCACTGTGGGGTCCTGGAAGATCATAAATGGACCCCATGCTCTCGTGGAAAGCAGTGCCAATGACACCTACTCTATGAACAAGAGTGGCTAACCAGAAAAAAAAAAAAAAGATGCCATGGCATGATTTGATAGAAGTGAGACAGCAGACAACATAGAAGCAAAATTCACCAATCCTCTGCGAGCAAAATAATATCCACTGCATAATTCAAAAACCTCATCGAGAAAATTGATCGAGGCTTCACTAATATTTCATCAAGTGAATAATCAGCTCACGAGGGTGAAGCTGCTGCACTTGAGAAGCTAAGAGGAGATCAAAGGGTGACTTATCGACATGCACCAGATTGACAGAGTGACAGCCACCGGCTGTAGCTTCCCAGCAGTCGTCTCAATCTCCGGCTGGGTGTGGAGAGAATCTAATGGCGGCCTACTCAAGGCTACAATACACCTCCCAGCTTTGACCTTTGGTGCGAGGGCTCAATCTCACCAAATCTTGGTGGGCAGAAAGAGAGAGAGAGAGAGAGAAGCCTAGAAATCCTAGTGCCTGCAGTTTCTTGGATGTCGTCGTCCACAGCGACTTGACAATTGACTGCATGGTGTGCTGATGGGAACCCAACTGTAGATTCTTCATAGCATACGCTTTGATGAGATGCCCCCTCGTAGAGTAGTGACATCTGAGGGGCCTCAGGTAAACACCAGCCCTTTGGCTGGGAAGTACTCATGGAAGTTGAAAGGTATACATACCTCCTTGTTTAACATTATCTGTTCACTTGCAAAGGTAGATTAGAATCTCAGATGGGAGATAATATTGCTATAGGAGTTTGAGTTTGATCATGATTATAATTAAATATTATTTTAAATTTTGAATTGAACACTATTTATGAGCCTGATAGGACTCTAATAGATCGGATCCATTCATAATAAATTCTAGTTGAATCATGTTAATAAATATGAATCCAATCTAATTAATTATAAATTGATTGAAATTGATTATTATATGATGTAATCAGTTAATATTTTTGGTTAAAATTTTATCATTTAATTAAAATCTCCAATTTAGTAAAACTCTAAGTCCATATTTATAGGGGCTCTTGGAGGTATCGTGTAAATAATATTGTAAAATATTTCATGAATTAATCAATGAAGAATTATTATTTAATCAAGTAAAAACCCTATGACATAGATCTCTTTAAAATGATCTAGGAGGTCAGATGCTCTCAAATTGATCATTTATAAAAATATTTATCACTTAATCTCTAAATCTCAATAACTATAAAGTCATAATCCATATGTATAAAGACTATTGCCTTAATCTAATCTTATAGGATTGCCAAACCTATCAACACTTTCAAACTACCAATCAACTAAGAAAAGTTATTATTTTCAGTAGTGACAATTGCAAATGATTAATATCAACTTCCAGTGTCAAAACAAGATCTACATACACTATCCTTGTACAAGTTTGAAACCAGCAATAGATCACCAACTTGGATGCTTCTTTGATTAATGAAGACGATTAAAAATAATAATTCCCGTGAAAATTTAAACATAATTTCTAATTCCAATTACATCTCTTTATGTGTTGTAGCATTCAGTTCTCCACCGTCTAAAATACAAAGCAGCTCCAGATTATTTCAATCTCCAATCTCTACCTATGAGTTGAAGTCAAAGTCAACATTCTTCAACCAGATGCAACGAGATCACGCATCAGATAGCATTCTGGTATCACTACGACACCCTTGTTCTTGGTTTCTTGACAGCTCCAATTCACAGAAGAAAGGTGAAGTATATTCTTTGAAGGCCTGAAATGCTTGAGATTGTTCTGCCTGCAGACTGCTCGGAATTAGATCATCCAAATGAAGGGAGAAAGAGAGAAACAAAGGAATCAGATTCACCCACATACCTTAACTGAATCATAAAGAAGCTGAGACTTTATGCAAATGATTGTACGAGACATTTGGGGCAGACCACAGATTGTTGGTGCAAAGATGACTAGTGTTGAATAATTTGATGATGACAGTCACACATTATGAAAAAAGAAATTTATTAATATTTATTACTATGATTCAAAATCAAAATCATCATTTATATTTTAAAACTCATTAAAATGATCTCTTATTATGATTTCACATCAAAATCATCTCCCGTACATTAAAACTCATCTAAATCACTTAGATGAGTTTTAAGGTACGATGGATCACTTAGACAAGTTTTAAAGTACGAAAATTGATTTTGATTTTAAGACAATACAGAGGATCACTTAGATGAGTTTTAAAGTACGGATGGTCACTAATATGAGTTTTAAAGTACGGGAGTGACTTTGATGTGAAATCATAGTACGTGAGGTTATTTTGATGCGTTATAAAGTACAAGAGATGACTTTGATATAAAATCGGGTTACTTTGATTAGTTTTAAAATACGATGAATAATTTTGATTTTGAGACATAATACGAAGGGTCAATTAGATGAGTTTTAAAATACGTGAAGTGATTTTGACGTGAAATTATAGTATAAGAAGTTAATTTGATGAGTTTTAAAGTACGAAGGATGAATGCAAAATCATAATACGGAGGGGATTACTTTGATCAATTTTAAAGTACACAGAATTATTTTAAATTTAAAACATAGGACAAGGGTAAATAAAAATTTTGATCAGTTCAAACGATATACATGCAATTCCAACTCTCAGCTTCTGCAATTGTTGAAAAGATTAATTTACGACTAGCTCAGATGGTCTGATATACTCCAATAAATTCTCACCATAGAAAAGTAGCTTAAGTACACTAACTATAGTGAGAACCTAAATATGTGAATTATAAACTGAGGGCAGTCAAAATGCCAAAGACATTGCCTGGCATTTAGTTGAAGAAAAGTTTTGATACCTTACAATCAGGACATTATGCTACTACACAATATATAATTAACACAATTGCTCGTAGAAAAGCGAAAGCAAACGAATGAAACAGCAGTTCTGAGTTGAAAAGCTATGCTTAATTTACCATCTATCAACCAAGGATGTCGTGAACCACAACGACAAGAAAAAACTTGTCATACCCACAAAGAAGTAATTAACAGCCGCCCATAAAATGTGATACTAAACTTGCTACGTTTACATGCCAGCATTTATCACATAAAATCAGATGAGCAGTCGTTATTGGATTTTGAAAAGATCTGAAAAAATTATACGATAACAAAGTAGAATTAACATGCAACCCCTCATCAGCAACACGAACAGTCGTCGACGGTGCCTGCAGCATTAAACAGGTTAGCAGAGAACGTCAGAAACATGATGAGGACCTGACATGATGAATCACCAATGTACATGTATAAAAGGCCATCCGAGAGACAACTCTGAGGGAGGCTGTCTCGTTCCAATTCTAAAAAGAGAAAAAGCTTCGACGTGCGAGAGAGATACCAGACTGCACCCCTAGGGGTAATACTAACTTAGCTATCGGAGGGATCTCCCCGGAGACCCACCACCCGGGCGAAAATCTTTCTTTGCAGGAGCAACTCCACGGGGTCGAGAAGAAGACCCGCGTCAAGGCGATAACCCGAACCAAACACTCGAACACTCTTTCTTTTAACTCCACGTCACGCTGGGCTCCCTCTTGTATTTACAGACCGAGCCCCGCTGTACTGACTCGGACACGATGGAACACCCAGCAACATGCAGGTTAACAAATGCATCCATTGTTGTTACAAGCACTACGTGATGACACCTGCTATTTATCTACAACGGTTTCAAGACAATGCATATGATAAATTGAATAAAATAAAGCATTGTTGTCGCAGGTAGCTGCTGCTTGCGCCGGCCCCCAATAGCCTTTCGAAGACTACATACACTCTACATATGAACCACCATATTTACAAACATCTACGAAAGTTAGCACTTATGAAAAGATATAGCATGTTGATTGCTTGACCTAAGCCAGTGATATATATAATTCTATTATTTGATCAATAAAAGTAGACTTTGAATATAAAAACAAAACAACCCTTATTGAATATTTAAGTTCATGGGAAAGTAGCTCACAACACCCCGTTTGCGCCCCTTCCTCACAAAAGAGAATAGATGAAAAATGATCAGTAGATTAGCTAGAATGTAAAGTGAGAAAGCAACAAATCAAATGGGGAAAATGAGATCTCTAGTTGAAAAAAAAAAAAAAAAAGGACTGATGAATTGTTGCAAGAGTAGCTTGCTCACAGCATTACTCAATCCTTCAAACACTTTTGTGAAAATTACTCTAAGAATAGCTGTTCTACATGTAAGTTACCAGAGATCAAAGAACAACGTAAATGCATATCGCCAATGACAAGACATATATATACCACTCAGCAATGAAACTTGATCGCACTGAGAAGCAAAAATAAATAAATATAGAAAAGGTATTATTGATAGAAGGTTTTCTAAACCAACTTACAATAACAGATTCATTACCTCAAAATTTTCAAGTGGGCTTCCTCATTTGTAAAAATCATCTTTCCCTTTTTTTTTTTTTAATTCTTTACTTGGAAAGAGACTGCAAACTGTAGGCCTCCCGGCAATCAGCAAGATCCTATCATTTCTCATACATGTCAACGTGAATATAAATTGGAGGAATATGACCTGATGTTGCAACCTTGACAGCAAGTCCTATGATACAACTATAACACATCAGTAAAAACTACAGATACATAATATTTAAAGAACAGCTACGACGCCAATAAATACAAGACAAAAATACTGAAGAAAATTGAGGGAAAACATGAGATAGATTGATTATTACATTGCCAGGAAGGTCAGAGATATGTTTGAAATGAGTTTGCCTTCTTCGTAACTAGATTTATCCATTACCATGATGTTATGTTCATCCTGCCATCAATTCATCAATCTTCATCATCATAAAGAGATTTATGAAAATATTTATAATTAAAAAGGTTCATTTCATCCAAAATAAATATTAATGAAAGTACAAATCAAATTTACTATTGATTTTTGAAATGATTTCTTAAAAAAGAGATATTCATTCTTATTACATCAATGTAATGCATTACTATATAAATCTCATATGTTGGATTATTAAAAATATAGAGTTTGTAAAATTATAAAAACTATGGAGATAAATATAAAAGATTTAATTTTCTCCTACTCTTTCTTAGTGTGACAACTCTATCCCTTATTCCTATCGTCTTAAACAATTGGTATCAGAATTATGGCTTCATCTCCAAGCACCTTCGAACTCTAAGTCCCTAGATTAACAAAAGAAAATTATGATATATGGTGCATACAAATAAAAGTTATTCTAGGCTTTCAAGATATGTGAGAGTTTGTAGAAGATGAATTTGTTGAACCAAGTCCAGCAAAAGAATGAGCAATCAATGCAGAGGTAAGAAAGTAACTCAAAGATAGAAGGAAGGAGAGAAAAACATTGTTCACGATGTACCAAGAGCTTGATGATATAATGTTCGAGATTATTGCTCCAGCAAATACTTCAAAAGAGACTTAGGAAATGTTTCAAAAAGCATTTGGTGGTGTTGATAAGGTAAAAAACCTCTGTCTACAAGTTTTACGTTTGAAAAATTATAGCAAGGTACTTCTAAATCTATTTTTTTATTATTTTACAAAAAAATTATTTATATTACTTATTAATAAGAAGAAATGGTCAATAAATAAGTAATCAAAGAGTGACAGAAAAGATACTAAGATCATTATATTCAAATTTTGATTTTATTTATGTTGTGATTGAAGAATCTAAAGATTTGAAAAATATCTTTAGAACAGCTTATAGGTTTCCTTCAAATTTATGACCAAAGGATTATAAAAAGAATAGAATACAACTATGAAATAAACACTACAATCCAAGCTTACTCTTGAAAATAAAGGTGAATTAATTTTCAAAGAGGAAGAGGTCATAGACAAAGAAGAAGAGGTGGCAAAAATTAAACCCATCAAGAATCCCCAAATAATGAAGGTTGTAGAGAAAATTCTAGCCAAAGAGGCCGAGGTTATGGTCGATGATGTGACCGAGGCCATGGACGTGACAAAAATTCTAAAAGGTCTAAAATACAATGCTATTATATAAAAGGTATAGGTATTACTCATTTGAATGTTATTATAATCCCAGCAATCAAGGTGATAAAATAAATTTTGTTAAAAAAAAGAATAATAAAAATTAAGTTTTACTAATGACTTATGATAATTTGAAGGAAGATCAGTCTATAACATGGTATCTAGATATAAGAGCTTCAAATCACATGTGTGACATTAAAAAATTATTTTTAGAAATAGATATAAGTTATTCCAGGAACATTATATTTGGTGATCTGTCTCAAAGACTAGTAAGAGGCAAAGGTAAAATTATTCTTGGACTCAATAATGGGAAGGAATTATGCATTTCAGATGTTTATTATGTGCCTAATATGAAAAATAATATTCTTAGCTTTGGATAATTATATGAAAAAGATTATAATATTGAGATGAAAGATATGGCTCTTTCAAGTTATGATAAGAATAAGATATTAATCTCACATATCAAAATGGTGAAGAATATAATGTTTCCTCTACATTTATGCATTTTTGATCGATCAAATTATTTTAAGATCAATATTTAGGACATTTCTACGTTACGACATCTAAGATATACACACTTAAATTTTGAGGCTTTAGAACTTCTAGAAAAATGTAATATGGTAACAGAAATACCAAGAATTGATCGCTCATCAAAATTATATGAAGTATGTGTTATGAGGAAACAAGAAAGGAAGTCTTTCAAAATCAGCATAACAAAAAGAGTATAGCATCGACTTACTTTCACTAATGATCATAATGGCAAAACATGGGTCTACATTTTAAAAGAAAATAAAAAAGTCTTAAACAAATTCAAGGAATTTAAAAACTTGGTTTAAAGACAAAATGGTTGTAAGATTATATGTTTACGAACAGATAGAGGTGATGAATATACATCAAATGAATTTAAATTTTTTTATAGAAATAATAAAAATTTACATCAATTTACTATGCCATACACACCACAACAAAATGATGTTTCTGGAAAAAAAAAGACTATACTTAATATGGTCTGATACATGTTAAAGTAAAGAAAAATTCCTAAGGAATTTTGGGGAGATGTTATTTATTGTCCAATTTATTTGCTAAATAGGTTTCCAACAAGATGAATTTGTAATTCTACACCATAAGAAGCATAGATCCTGCAGAAATCAAGAGTCGATTATTTAAGAATTTTTAAAAGTATTATATTTACCAAGATACCAGAAGAAAAGAGAACAAAACTTAATGATAAAAGTTAGAAATGCATTTTATTAGGTTATGCTGAGAATTTCAGTTGTTAAAAATTCTACAATCTTATCACAAATAAAGTTGTGATGTCAATAGATGTTGAGTTTGATAAACAACAGATTTGGGACTGAAAAAATAACGAACAACATAAAAAAATTACATCGTTAGAAGATTATGATATAATACATGCAAGCATAGAAGATGCCTTACCAGAATCATCATCGTGATTAGCTAGGTCACATGATTCAAGAAGTTTAATTATAAGAAGGACAAAATTGATTTAAGAGTTATATGATATGACTCGAAGAATCGATACTAATAATGACAAACTTTATTTATTTTATCTTTTTGCAGGATATGATCGATTAACTTTCGTTGTAAAGAAAAAAAATGGAAACAAGCTATGAAGGAGGAGATTTATATTATCGCAAAAATGATACATAAGAGCTTACTACACTTCTAGAAGACCACTAAGCGATCGGTGTTAAGTGAATCTTCAAAACAAAAAGAAATGCATAAGGAGAGACGAAGAAATATAAAGCATGATTTATCGCAAATGGATATAAACAACAATATGGGATTGACTATGAAGAAGTATTTGCACCAATTGCTTGATTGAAGACAATAAGATTATTTATCTCCCTAGCAGCTTAAATGAAATAAAGATTTTTACAAATGGACGTCAAATCAGTATTTTTTAATAGAGTTATTGAAGAAAAGATATATGTTCAACAACCCCCTAGTTTTATTGTTTATAAACAAGAAAATAAAGTATACAAGTTAAATAGAACTCTTGATAGGCTTAAACAAGTCCCACGAGCGTAAAATTACTTCAACAACTTTGAAAGAAATTTAGCAAATTGGATGGAACAAGTTTACGGGGGGAGAATATTAGAATTAAACTTGTTCAAGTATCATAAAGAGATTTATTCCATCACAAGAAAGGTTCATTTTATTAAGAGGAAATATTGATGTAAGGACAAGTTAAATTGGCTATTGATTCTTGAAAGTATTTCTTAAAAAAAGATAGATTCATTCTTAGTACATTAATGTAATGTATTTTTCAGGACGATATAAATCTCATTTGTTGGGTCATGAAAAATATAGAGTTTGTGAAATTATAAAAAATATTGAGAGAAATACAGAAGATTTAGTCTTACTTATTATGATAGCTCTACGCTACTTCCTATCGACTTCAACACAATCAACTCTGAAGTTATCTATCGAACTTTTACGTTTACGATAAGAGTTGGTGTTGCATCCTTGTTAATGAAAACTCAGGACATAGGAATGAAATGAATATGCATTAAATCGCAAAGGCCAGTTTTCATGCAGAAGATATTTAATTAACGGTTTTAGTTTAAACTAATAACCTCCAAATTCTTGTTGATTTAGAGAAAGATTCCTGAGTAACCAAGGGGAAGGCAAAAACCCACTCTATCAGCAATTATACCCGATACACACTAATGGCACGAACAAGCTGCAAAGAAAAGTACAAGTTTTAGAACATGGAATCCGATAGATCACTACACTAAATTTGAAGACTGCCACCAGTCTTCTACCCACACCATCAATCTCATCAAGCACTCCCAACAGTCTCACACCCACTACGTCCGTAAGAAGACCAGCTCAATTAACTATTTCGTCGGTGAATCCCCGTCGTCATGACCGTTCAGAGATAGCACCTAATCCACGAAGAAGAAGAAGAAGAAGAACAACACAGTCCACTCTACGAACTATTTGCTACTCGATCAAATTAAGGAATTGATACTGAAGGGAGTGCCAACCGCCCAAAAGTTGAGAAACCATTCACTTCTCTCCCGTTACCCCCGTAGCATCCGAGAAAGCGGGCGCTCAAAACCCACCCTGCCAAAGCAACATTTCGAAGGCCATCGTCTGACCCCTCTAAAACAAAAAGCCACCGGAAAGAACAAGCAAAGACGACGACTTGCTAACACAGAAGGGACAACCTCCGCATCATCTCCAAATCTGGACCTAGCGATCCACCGGCATCGTCGACGCTGAATGGGACGCAGGAATCACGCTCTCTGAGAAATCCAAGGGCTTCTAGCCGACGAAGCCGGTGGCTTCCGCCCCCGCGCGTCGAAGGTTGGCGCAGAGGAGGAGCGACGGAACCGTCATATCTCACTTGGGCTTCGTACTTCAATTGGGCATCGGCCCATCAAAGCCCAATAACCCGCAAATATATACTACCCCAATCTATACACTCCACCTAACAACAAGCACACCACAATCTTACAATTTACACTATGGTTTTGATTGAGAACACATGAAGATTATATTAATATAAAGCTTGTCAGTTAATGCACCATCTCCTAAGTACAACACCAAGTACCAATGCTTTCTTCCCTATCCTAATACAAATGAGCCTAGTGTTGTCTTGAGCATGTGAGCTTAGTAGGCATGCATGACTTTGGTTAACGAGAAACGGTCTCACATAATAGTAGTTAAGGATTCATAAGATATAGGATAATGTAGATTATCCCCCTTGGGTTTAATTCAAGGCAATGGGAGGGTGGGTGGGTCTCATCTTGATGTTTTCCTAGGAATGTGTAAAGTAGGGGAATTGCACATCCATTGGGTTTCACCCGATCTCACTAGCAAGACTTGTCTTTTGTTCTCTTCTTAGGTGCCAATCTCACATATGATGGGTGTATAAATGCTCCCTACATGTGAATCTCTCCTTTGTTTAACCCACTGATTCCTCTCTCCATTATTTTAAGCTTCTCCAACTTCGAGAGGGAAGTGTCAAACATTGATGATATGACAGTAGGATATATAAATGTGATGTGTTTAGGTGTTTCTATCTCTGTATCAATGGTGGTATATATATATGTTAATAGAAGTGTTCATATGCTTGCAAGGTGTTGACTTTATTCCCATGCTCTATTTGCTTCCTTGTATCGGTCGATGTTTGGTATCAAAAGCACTATTACATCTCTTAAACCCAGGCAACATTTGAGCTGAAGCAGCAGCAGCAGCAGCAGCAGTAGCAGTGTAGCAGCCCATAAACAATGAACCTTATGTTCTTTGTTTTGTGGCCTCCTCCACATGCATGAAACCCTGGTGTAGGTCTGTGGACATTGATCGATGGACACGGAGAAGAGAGGAAGTCCCTTGGTTCTAGTTCAGGACAAGAGAAAGATCCTTTTTTTTTTTTTTTGCTTTGTTTCGAAAGCCTTGGAAAAACTACACCTTTGTTTCTGAAGAAGCAAAACATGCATGATGCTAAGCTCTTGCTCACCTGGTCACACCGTATGCACTGCTACTTTTGGTCTCTTAAAAGTCTTGTTTATGTGATTGAATAGATGGCCAAACTGGGATACCGAGCCTAAATGGAGCTCCTGTGGCTGCGTGCATGAAGAACCCTAGAAAAGCAGCACATGATGCAGGGTTCCTGTCGCTTCTTCCGCTCCATTTGGGCGCACCTTCCCATGCTACCTTCCTTCCGGTGTTCTCTCCCCCCTCCCCCTCCCCCTCCCCCGCCTTCGTCCTCCTCACTCCACTTTCTTTCTTTAATCATTGAGCCGCAAGCCCAACCCCGGAGGGGCATGAACAACCCTAACACCGCCCAAAGGAGGCGTTCTCTCCATCATCGACCTACCTACAAAGGTCGGTTTCCAAAGCCATGCACTTCCCGAGGCACCAAAGGTGGGGCTTATTGGAAGCCAGCGTGCTGCTTCCTCCCACAGTTGTCCAACTTGGCTGACCCGGAATAGTACTATCGTGGAGTTCCCACAGGGAAGACCTGTAGAGGCCGTCATCATATCATCCCATCCATCTTCTTTTCCATGCAAAACTTTGTCTATTTAGCATGTTGAGAGTCTGGAGAAATATGCAGCCATCGAGCTTATGTGACCCACCAAAGAAGAAGATAAAGCTCTTCTTGTCAACCCAAAGTTTCAGATCTAACCCATGTCCTTCACACAATAATGAAGAAGGGTACATTGTCCACAGAATCATTGGAGGTAAACAAAGTTACTTGTGGGTTAATAATATCGATAAGGGTATATACATATTTCTTTTAAAATGATAGAAGAAATATTTATCAAAATCATAACTTGACATATGATAATGAAATTAATAGAGGATCAATAATCCACCTAACTGGATATTAGTGACAAGACATATTATGATGCGTATCGTACGATGAAAGTTGGTAGTCACCTCGAAGTCGACATGACACACGTGCATAGTATGAGCTCGGAGCTACACAACAGGCTTGATGATGATGCGCGATCGAACCCGTGTCGCTTGAGATCGTATAGGGTGACACCGAACGACATGAAACCGGACATGTCGACCCACGCCATAGGGAGCGTATGGGCCAACCATCTAAAGCATCAACGACCGTTAACAAATCATGTACGATCAACTCCCTGCAATAGGTATAAATATCGATCATCTGAGCATCGCTAGGGGATCGGATCTCGAACACTCAAAAACACCATAAATACTAACTTAAGCTTCAAAGGGGCCAAGTCGGAAATCTCTCCTCCCTTAACGTCGATCAATTGTACAAGAATACATCGCTGAAGAGACAATCTAAGTCCCACCACGAGTTGACCAAAGAGACATCGAAAGGTTCGAGACCCAAGTGTCGATCTTACCTCACTCTTCGTTCTTTTATTCCTCCGAAAATCCACATGGACACCGTCTCACGATGGAGACCGAACCAAGCCGTACCGACTCTTGGGACATGACATAAAGTCCATAACAACTAGTTCAAAATTAAAAGTTAAAAAATATTTTAGCTATAGTACGAAATAAAAAGTCGAAAACATCAGCATACTGAGATATTATGTTCAATTAAATTTATTATAAGTCATGATAATCGACTATAATTTACTAAATTTTTTTTTCTTTTTCATTACATAATTGACATAAAAAAGATAACATCATAAAAATCAACCGACTTTAACTTTTATAAGATGGATCGTAGAACAATGGTTCGAGGTCACAAAACAAGAGTTTTTATAAGCACCCCACAACTACCGAGCCAACATTTGAACCTTTTCTTTCACTCACATCAAACCTCTTGCATACGTGAGCTTGATCGATTTATCACCGATATAGTAATAAAAATGATTCGAACTCAAAATATGAAAAGAAAAAAATCTGACTTTAACGAGGTGGGGTATCAGACCTTCTGCTCCCACAAGCTACCATCTAAGACAGATAAGAAAGAAGAAAAAAAAAAAAAACGTGGTGGGGATGGAGGATTATTGAGAAACAAAGGGGCCCCTCAACTGTGTCGGCCATAAGGAGACTATAGTTAGCTCCATCTCTCTCTCTCTCTCTCTCGCTCGCTCTCTAAACTTAGTGACGAATAACAACGATCAAAGCTAAGACGAAGCAAAGATGGAAAGAGAGAAAAAGGATGTAAAAACATTAGTCATTGAAAGCTCAATGACCAACAAAGATTCATACAAGTAGTAGGACTTGTAGGTAAAGGCCTTTACTTTTTGTCTTTGGGGTGACCATTGTGGACCATCAGTAGTTGACACATCGTTGTCACGCCTCGGTGTTGGATTCCAGGGGAGAGAGGAGCATGACGAGGACGACGATGACTTTTGTCTTCCATCCATCCCTCTCTCTCTCTCTCTCTCTCTCTCTCTATTTATTTTCTCGTCACTGTCACTATCTTGATATCTGTGGGGTCTGCCGTAGCGTGGGGCATGGATAACCACATGATTGATGGTCCTGATTTGGGTCGATCGGATACACCACGCTTCGGTGGGTAGTGCTTTTTTTTTTACTTACATCCTTAAATAATAACAATAATAATAATTTTAATATATTTAGATATTTTACCTAACAAAAATTAGTATTAACAAACAAAAAAATTTCTCCATCAATCACCCACCCAACACAAGCGACGCCACCCATCGCATTTGTCCACAATGAGGGGTGTTATTGGATAAAAATCTCGATACTATATTTTTTTATTTTTTTATTATTATGCTTATTAATCAGGTGAAAATTTATAAATATTGATTCATCTCATCTCATGGATCAAGTCCACCCACTTCTCTTAGATCACGAGAATCAAATCTCGTGGTAAGATGATTCTTAATCCACCAATATGAATTTTTGATTATTGCACTTATTAGTCAGTGTCAAAGTTGAATGTCGATTTATTTTACGAGTTCACTTCCTAATTAATTTATATTACGAAAATCAAATCTCTACATAAAAAAAAGATGATTATTAATGATTCAAGTGAGTCTCAATTACAAAACTATTAATATAATAATATTGTCTTATTCATATGATCAATATAGTTGATAGAGCTCTTGTACGCTAATTCTTGATTGGCCCGAAATATTGATCATACCAACCCTCATCTTCTCGGACTAAGAGTTCGATTGTTTCTTATCCTCTAAAATTTTATTAGCTCATTTTATATTTTTATATGATGATTACATTAGTTTTATATATTTTTAGACTTTACAGCATGATATTTCATTATTGTAGCATAGGAGACAATAATGGATGAGGACATGTAAGACTATGCAACACATATTCCAACTTCAATAAGCATACTACTGTAGCTGTGCTCCACATTTCATATATCCAATGATGGAGAAGCTTCACTGTTGACAATAATGAAAGGCTGGAAGGTGGACATTTGCAAATCTTTATCTGTGATCTGTACCGCAACCTTTTGCATTTTATTCTTTTACCTATCTATGTATGTGTGTGACATTACAACCTTACAATAAGATGTCTCTCCAAAAATTTTTGATTCTATGCATTGATACACCAAGTGCTCTATTTCAATATATAATTGATATGAAACATATTAATGATCAATCATTATTTGATATATTAGTGTCATGTAAAAATTATGATAAGAATAAAATATCCAAATCACCCTTCACTCATCTGCTTACATATACAAAAATCTAATATAGACTATTCGAGACTATTTTTCCTTTATTGTCCATGTGGACAAAATATCAAGATAGAGACACCTCTATGGTCAGATATAAAAACTAATTTTTAGTGCTACATCAGGAGGATTCTTTTTCTGAGAAAAATATACACCCATCAAAGAATCTCGTTTATCAACTTAAGTGTCACATGGATAGGGTCGTAAAATTTTCTTTGACATTGGTCCTAATGTAAGTGGCGCATCGAGAGCTCGATATTTTCATCTCGGAGCCACTTTAGACACCACATTGGACATTCTCGTATCATCAGATTTCAACCATATCGAGTCTCAAAAGTTGTTGACGATTTTCTCCGATAATAATAATAATAGTGGAAAAGAATTTTGTGTCTTCCCATCCTATTCTTTCTCTAAACTACATACCTATTTATGTTTTGATTTGATGAGATAACTAACTCATTAATTTATTAAATATAAATAATTAAATTAAAAATATTTAAGTTTCCTTTTGGAATACGGTTGAAATCTTCATCCACTTAGGAAACTAAATCAAACTATTACGAGTTAGTACTTGTCATCTACACAAATCCATTCTATATAGCTTTAACGTAGGTTAATTGCCAACAATTTAAAATGAGCAACTTACGTGTTTCTGACTCAAGTCTTAAGGGTTGTTATCTAGTTGGATGTCACTTAATCTTATATAAGATCCAAATTTAAATAGATAAAAAAAGTCGATCACATTCCAAATTTAAGATGAACATGAATCAAGGACAAATTTGTGTGTATATATATTATCCAGTATAAATACATGAGTCAAACCAAATCCAATAAACTCATCAGATCCAAAATGAAGAACTACATAAGTGTTTTTGAATTAAGTTCGTACCGATCGATCAAATAGTAATACTCTAATGCACTTCGTTTGCATGTGATGAAAGTGTCTTTTTAAAGGTCATATAATGTGATTATAGTACTAAACGTCGATTATTTATCTATCAACAAAAAAAAAAAAAAAGGGAGGGAAGAACACGAGATGTGACCACCACCTTTCAAAGCCTTTGTTTGTGCCTCTCCACGAGCGTGTACTACTTGTACATGTGCATGGGTGCGCGTGAGTGCGGTGAACCATTTGTTTATTGTGCCTTCCATTATGGATCAGATGCGGAGGAAGACAAAAGCTAATGATGTATTAACGAGGACAATGTCATGGCCGATGGCTTCCATGGAACCAAAAGCTTAAGCACACAGATAGGTTTTGTGTTCGAGACAAGACTTCTTTTCCGAGGAACAGCTTGCCATCTTCCTAATCTCCATCGATGCATGGAATAGTCTCTCGCTAGTTTGGAGGTCACGTCAGGGGGACTCTCAAGTTGGTGACATTAAAATGCCACCCACCATTAGCTTCGCAAGATGAGATTATTTAGGCACCAACCATAGCTGTATGGAGATCCGTGTTTGAGTAAGCATGCATGAGGTTGTAGTATTAAGCATAAATATTGTGAGTTTTTTTCTCGATCCATATTTGTGGATGCGGAACCAATTTAGTCTATCTTTTATTTAAGTAAATTTAATTAATTAAAAAATATTTTTCATACCTAACAAGTTATCATATGTCAATAATATCTATTAATTGTTAACTATTAATTATCATATGTCAACACCTACGTTTGCAGATGTGTTGCATAAGCTTTTTTTGACCATATCACAGTTAATTTTTATTGTGTTAGAAGATTTATGGGATGGTAGGGGAAGAATTGAGACAATGATAACAATATATATATAGATAATCATCATAATCACTTTTAGTTTCTTCATGCTATTACTGTTGATTTCATCTCTCTCCAAATATAATTAGTTTGTTCTAAATAGGATTCCTGCATTTTGCTTTAAAACTATATATTCCATTTAATATATTAATATGTCGAGTTCGATTATGAACTTAATGATTATGTTATTAACCACCAAAAAAATATATTGGCATCCAACACAAAATGATGACACAAAAGGTTAATGTTTTATTGTTTTGATTCGGTATATATAATCAGAGGAATATCTCCTCAAATACTTTATTTTTTATCTATTATGTTAAGATTTAAGATGTCTAAGTACTAAAAGAAAAGATGATACATGAAATTAAGCAAAGAGTTACTTATATAATCAAATATATATTTTTTAACTAGTTCATTTGAGTCAAACTTTGATAAGTTGTCCAAAAACTTTATAAGCACTACAGGGAAAGAAAGAGAAGGATTTATCAAAAAAAAAAAAAACATTAAGCATTATACCCTGAAAAAAGTGGCTATTACGTAAAGACACCCCCTAATTGGTTCATGTACATGTAAGATTATATGTGAAACTAAAGTGGATTTGGAATGAATTTAAGATCTAAGGTGAATCTGACATGACTCTATGATGGATCTAAGGTGGATCTGAGATAGTTCTATGATAGATCTATGATAGATCTGATGTAGCTTTGACGTGGTTTCAATATAGATTGAAGATTGAAATAATATACTTCTCAAAGTGTTACCTGCGTAAATATCAAGATCGAGAGATTTTTTATATGATCCCTCTGATGCTTAAGTTAGCTCTATTAGAATAATTATCTTCAAACAGTTATTTTTTTATTTAGGATATATTTTTATACCTATAGAAAAGAAAAAATAATTTATCAATTATTTTACAATAAAAGAAGGAAAAAAAGATTTAGGATAAATTTCTCTTGCTTGACATAATGAAAAAAGGAGTTATAAGTTTCTCTACTTTGATTCTATGCATATGATGATAATCATCTTATTTGATGATAATCATCTTATTTGATGATTGCGTATCAATTATTGATAAATTATCTATCAAACATAAAGATTTTGAATTTTTCCTTAATCTATATTTGTTGATGCAGAATCAATATGCTCCATCTTTTATTTAAATAAATTTGATTAATTTAAAAAATATTTTTTATACATCATAAATTATCATATGTCTACATCAAAATAAAATACATACAGTTAATTATTAATTGTCATACGTCAACACCTACATTTACAGATGTATTGCATAAGCTTTTTGTGCCCTTTATCACAGTTAATTTTTGTTGGGTTAGAAAATTTATGGATCGATAGGTGAGGTAAAGAGACACTGATCACACACACAAAAAAAAAATCATCAAAATCACTTTTAATGTCTTCTATTACTGTTGAATATCTCATCTACATATCTAATATGTAAATAGTATGCTCTAAATAGGACTCCTGCTTTTACTAGAAACTATACCATCCATTAAATATTTTAATAAATTGAGGTCAATGATGAACTTAACAATCATGTTAGTAACAAAAAAACATTGGCATCCAACACAAAAATGATGATATAAAACTTAATCTTTTATTTTTTATTTATATTTTGATTATGTACATATGTCAATCATTGGAATATCTCCTCAAATACATTATTTTTTTATCTATCATGTTAACATTTAGGATGTCCAAATACTTCAAACTATAAATACTAGAGAGAGAGAGAGAGAGAGTTCAATAGGTCTAAGAATTGGGTGGCGGAATCACGTGCGATTGCATCTTTGCTAATGCACACCCACTCACCTTTCCACGAAATAGATTTATGAGGGGTTAGCGTGGAGGGAGCAATGAACACTTCCACCGGAGTTTGCAAAGGAAAGGAGAAAGCGGCAGCCTCACCCTCTCTCACCCCCCCGGAAAGAGACGTTCCCAACCACATCGACACCACCACACGTTGGCCATAGACAAGTCTAAATGGCTTTGTGAGAGGTCATCCATCAGTCGCAGTCCTAAACAAAACTGCAGTTCGATACGTCGATCATAATTAATCAGAGATAAATAACATTGCAGGATTCATTCTTTTCGAGCTCATCCATCCACAGCATGGGGCTTTTCAGACATTTGATATTTCAAGACCATAACATGATACTATATATATATATATATATATATATATATATATATATATATATATAACTTGTTTTTAATGCCAAAGCTAATAAGATATTGAATAATATTGAGCTAACTATGTACTAATCTTCATTATTCTGATAAGACTTTGTTTGTAGATCTCAATGCTGATACAACATTCATATAGTTGACCACAAACAATTGTTGTTGTACTTTGGTCCATTTTTGTTATCACATCATTATGTTACATTTGACACTTAATATAGTGATATGAAAAATATTTTTCTTATGATTAACAAAATTTGGAAGATTTGGTATCAGACCATTGCAACTAGTCAGCATCTTCAAAACTTGAATCATGTACATATTTGTCAGGTTAATAATATTTTGGGTATTAGAAAATTATACCATCATCTTCAGATTTTATATTTAGTGCTCCTAATTGAATAGAACTTGCTTTATGTATGTGTATATATATATATTTGCCTAGAAATATTATGAGAAATGAGACTTGTGTGTGGATAGAGATTATAGTTATGTAAGTATCTAAAAAGGTCCAAAACCTGAGAGCAGACCACCAAATCTGTCGTTGGCATGTCCAAATCCAATAATTTACTGTCACCACCCCCACACCCTAAAAGGAAAACCAGGCTGGTTTCTGTGAGCCGAAGCCCAAACCAAAAATGCCTTCACTTCACTCCTCCCTGCACCTCCCACCACCATAAGAATGCTGCCTCCGCTGGTCCCACTCTCCTCCGCCAAGCTTCCATCTCATGAGCCCTCCTCTCCACTCATTGTCACTTTGGTCATACATTGGAGATGGACTTTGGTGGTGTGGTGAGCATGGACGGGTTTGTAGGTGCTTCCTCAGGGGGTGGCAGCCTTCTGTCTTGCTCCCTGACCACCTCAAACGCCGAGGTCGGCAGGCCAAAGGGGCTCCCCGGCTGTGGCTTTCAGAAGCTCGGGAGGTCTGCTGAACCTGATGACCGTGATTGGAGATCCCTCAAGATGGCCAGAACCGAGGCAATGGTGACAGCACCCAACGAGGCACCTCCTTTCCTCCCGGGATCCACCACCACCCCCCACTCTCTCTTCCCTTATGGGGAGCAAATGCTCAGCTTCTCATCCACCTCCAAGCAAGATGCTTTGATGCTCAGCTGTGAAGGGGCCCTGCCTTACTACTGCTCCCCATCAGCATCTGCTCCCACACCTTCCTCTTTTCTTAGGAGTGCAGGTAACCAGCACCAACTGTTAGATCTCTGTGTCGTGGAAGCTGGGATTTTGGCACAAGAAACAGCATGGTTGTAGTGTGTAGTGATCTGCTCGATCCTAGTATTTATCAGTAGAGCGTCTTTTCATGGCATTTTCTTCCATTGTTTTTTTATTCTTTGTGAGTCTTGTCAAGGGAAAAAACTGTGTTTTTGTGCTTCCTGGTTGGGTCTTGTCTTCGCTGGTTTTCATTTGGGAGGGTATCTGCTCTCTTCCTTCTCATGGAAGAAAGAGCAAAGTGGGATAAAGACCATTAGGAAGAGGAAATGGCTACTGCATTAAGTCTTCCTTTGGGTTACTCATTGTTGCTTCTCTGAAGGAAAACGACTACAAGATGCCAAAACAAAAGAGAAGAGAAAGGAATATGAACATCTGATATGATGGGTTCTACAGCTTGATGTGCTTCCTTAGGTGGTTGCACGCAAGTCATGGGTATTGTGACACATCTGCCACGCCCCCCTCCTTCTCCCCCCCCTTGAGGCATATTCTTGTTGTTTGGGGTCGACATTTTGTGCAGGATCTGCTCTCCATCTTCCTTCCCCTCTCTGTCACCTCTTCAGAGAAGGTTATCATTCTTTCCTTGTTTCTGGTGTACAGGTTTGTATTCTGGGAGCTCTGATGTGAACATTAATGGGGTTTTGGCAAGGGTGAGAGGGCCCTTCACCCCATCTCAGTGGCTGGAGCTGGAACACCAGGCCTTGATTTACAAGTACATCGTTGCAAAAGTGCCTATCCCACCCAATCTGCTCACACCTATCAGGAGAAGCCTCAGCTCTTCCGGGTTCCATCCCTTATCAGCTGGATCCTTTGGTTCAAATTCATGTAAGCCTATCTAATCCTCCGAAAATAACAGGGACAAGTGTTTACACACACTTGTTGGCATTTACACATAATAACTTGGAGGTTTCTGTTCTTGTATGAGAAGTATATCTCCTAGGAATCAGTCAAATCTTGTTCATTTCCTAAGATCTCAGCTTGGTACAGAATTAATGGCAGATCCTCTTTAAGCTTGTTAGAGATGAACACATTCCCTTAAAACAGTGGTTCTTAAAGAGTTACTGTTTCCCACTTTCTACCTTTCCTTCAAATACTGTATTGAGCTTCTGCTGAAGCCTTTTCTCCTTTTTTTTTTTCATTTATAATTATCACTTTTTAAAGATGTATACTATTTTTTATAACAAAAGCAAGTGTATACAAGTCTGTTTTTTGTGGTACCCAGTTGATTTCAATTATTGAGACGATATGATTTCAGCTACTGTATATGTCACCGGTAGATTTAGCAATCTATTTAGCATAACCCCGTTCATTTTTGTAGTGGGCTGGGGACCTTTCTATCTGGGATATTCTGGAAATGCTGATCCAGAGCCCGGTAGGTGTCGTCGGACTGACGGAAAGAAATGGCGGTGCTCGAGGGATGCAGTCGCCGACCAGAAGTACTGTGAGCGTCACATGAACCGGGGCCGCCATCGTTCAAGAAAGCATGTGGAAGGCCAATCTGGCCATGCCGCGAAAGCGATGCCTGTTATCGCTGCTTCACAGTCAGCTACAGCAGTTTCTGGTGCTGGGTCATCCGGTAGCCTTGGTAGTGCGCATCCGCAAACTAAAACCTTGCAGACAAACGTTCGTGAAGCTTCCACTGCACCGTTCAACATGTAAAAAGAACTAGTAACACTTTACTTTTGTTTTCAATTGATATCTTTTGTTTCCAGTAATTAAAAGTACTGAACTAGTCCTGCTTTTCCTAGAAAATTGGTATTACTTTCTCTAATGCCATGAATTTTGTCAATCAGTTCATTGAGAAAATGAGTATGTTTCTCTTAGGCAACACATGTTTGCAGCTTTGGACAAATAAATATGCTTCTAATCAAGTATGCTTGCTGTTGTACATTTCATGGAAGCTCTTGCAGTTCGTGTTGTCATGCATTCTCGTTCCAATTCTACTGTCTTTTGTTCTATGTGATGGTGATTCTTAATATTTTTCAGATTACTCTTATCAGGTTAGGAGATGACATAACTTTTGATATTTGAATGATTGGAAAAGCTACAAACTATTAGATGAGTTTTATTTCTTTAGGTACCATTGTAGCCAAAAGAAGCCTACAGCCGTAGGGTTAGCTTTTGCTGTATTTGGTACTTTTGCAATAGCACTCACAACTTAAAGGAAAAGAAAGAATCTACTGCTAGATCTATTATGTATGTCGATTCTGAGGTAGTGTCATTTGTTGCTTGTGCAGTAATAACTCTGATTACAATCATTTGACTATTTTTATGATGATTCTTTGTAGCATGTTTGTATGGTTTGACTTCCCATTTTTGTTGTTTTGTTGGTGGCATAACCTTTAACTGTTCTTTTTGTTTATAAAACATCACAAGATTCAGTTGAGTGCTTCAAGAATTTTGTGAGTAATTCAGAATCTCTCTAAAAGTGTCACACAGCTTTTCTAAATGACAATTGATTTTCTCATGTTGGCAGAAAAAGAGACTAATTGGTTAATATTACATGCCACAGTCTCTTTCCTTGTGAATTTTACGGATATCTGCAACCTTGATGCCTTGTTCTTGTTGCAGTAGATATTAGTCATATGTTTTTTCTTGGTCAATCGTTTAAGCATAGTATTTCTATATCAAGAATTTCAGTATGTATGGTGCATCAATTGCTATATTTCAATATTTTAATAGAATTTTATTTATGTTATAATATTGTGACAATTTTATGCTGAAAATCTGGAGAATATTTGAGTATCGGTAACAACGTCCTCCTTTTTCAATTGATTGCTAACTTAGCTGTTATCTGCAGGATGGTGATGAACAAGGAAAATGCAAATGACCAAAGACAAGATCCCGTGAGCCTCTCCATGTTAACTTCTATGAACCCTAAACCCACAAGTTCCTTATTTTCAATCCCAGAACAACACAATGCTTTTGAAACTACCTCATCCCGAGCGGATCTTCAACTTGTTGCCGCTGATTCCCATTTGAACCCTGCAACTGGTTCTTTCTCAGATAAAAGCTGTATCCCTTCCCTGAAGCTCGAAGTCCTACGACCGCAATCCCATCCCCTTCATCACTTTATCGATGATTGGTCAAAAACCCAATCGGATCGTTCTACCGTTACTTGGCCTGAGATAGAAGAAATGCAGTTTGAAAGAACTCAGCTCTCTATGTCGATACCAGTGGCTTCCTCAGAGTTCTCGTGTTCCTCTTCTCCTAACCATGAAAACCTTACGCTTTCACCCCTTAAGCTTTCACGGGAATATGAGCTCCCTCACATGGATTCGAGGATAAATGTGCTGAATGAGGTGAACCAAAGACAGATAAACTGGATACCGATATCCTGGGAGACTTCCTTGGCTGGACCTCTGGGAGAGGCCCTTACCAACACCAATAGCATGCCCAAGGATCAAAGCAAAAACTGCTCATCGTCGTCATCTCTAAACCTCTTGACCGACGGCTGGGATTCGAGCCCTCGGATGGAGTCCTCTCCAACAGGTGTTCTGCAGAAGACTTCATTTGGTTCTCTAACGAGCAGCACCGGGAGTAACCCGAGGGCAGACAACAGGAAGGCTCATGAGAGCACCGCAAGCTTGTCTGATGACCTCCTTGGCCCGACCCTTGTAGGTCCTCCAACCATCCCCTCACTTTGAGCTTTTGGAACGAGGACGGCATCATGGATGATGTCAAGTTATGTTTCTTGATTGGTCTTTTTTTTTTTGTCTTTCTATTATGTTTGCTCTCTGTGAACTCTTCCGATGGCGGCGGGCTGTGTTGTGTGGATTGTTAGTGAGACCCTTGTTGTGAAGAATATGGCACCCTACCAACTTTTACTGGACTGAGAAGATGAGGAGGAGGAGAAATTTGAAGTACCAATTGCTTCTCCGTGCTATATTGTTCATCTTCCAATAACAATTTGTGGATGTGCCTTTGTTTGGGTTCTTCAGAATGCTATATATATATATCATGTTGGTCATCTGATTGGAATTCAGTGCGTTTTCATTCCTCTTGATGGTGACAAACTATGTTTGATTTTGAGATGATGCCATGGATTTGTTGAGCTGCAATAGGAGAAGCATAACATGCATTTTGACTGTTGAGGAGAGGAGCAGAATCCATTCTTCTCCATTGATCTGAATCCATGCAACAGATGAGACAGCCCCAATCATTCTATGTAAATTATTTTAATAATATAAATATTTTTTAAAAAATAAAAAATATATTTTTCATTACATTAAATGAAGTAGATAACGTTCACATGTGGATTTGAATATGAGATTTATACAATTACGTGCTAACCAATCAAAATATCTCAACAAAGACTATTATATCTATATATTATTATAAATATAAATTAAAATTATATGTAATAGTATTTATATATTTTGATAATATGTTCACATTCGACTGGTTGGAAAATAATTAATTATGTAGATGAATTTTGTATGGGTCGATTCCACCGTCCATTTCCTATCCTTCGGTGCCGTACTACATTAACAACAAAGTGGATGCAAATTCTTATCCAAAACCACAGCAATTGGCAAAGCATTGGTGGAAAAATTGATCTGCTCGTGTCTTTGGTCTCTCTTCTGATCCTTTTTAGCTTGTGCAGTGATCATTTCCCCACTGCCTTGTCTCTCTCAGTTTCTCTTATCGGTCCAATAACACGAGAAACACATTATAGATTCCGAGCACTGCAATTCCAAACCCTTTGGGGATTCTTCTTACGTAGTCAAAATCCAATCAAATAACAGTATCATGACTTCTGAACAACACTAATAACAAACTCATAATTGGCTGAACTATGATGTTGGAATAATCATAAGTCCAGGTTACATGATTCAGGACTCCTCCAAAACTCATAATCTTTTCAGAAACCACTGGATTAATCATGGATATACATATTACGATGCTGAATGCACTCCAACAGTAACAAATACACAAGCAAATAGTGTTGGATTTTAATTAAAACACACCAATGGCCAATTGATGAAAGCAATTCAATCCGATGTCCAAATATAGAGAATACATGTAAGAATAGCAGTGTGGAAGGAAGAACATACCACGAAAAGAATATAACATTGTACATGCACGAGGATGGCACTCAGTTGAGAGACACCTTGCTTTGTTGCAAAACCGTTTTGAGAGGCCTTCTTCTACTTTAACTATCACATACTTCAGGTGTTGAAACTTTTGACGCATTGAGGTTTTCCATTATGGCCTTTGATTTGGTGTAGATAGATGTGAGTAAGCCCTCCCTTTGGCGGAATGCCAAACTAAACTGCCGGATCTCCTCCTTAAGTTCCTTCATCTTGTACTTTTCGGTGTTCAACTCCTTCAATAACTCTTCTTTTTGGGCACTGAGGTGCTCATTATCTTGTTTAGACAGGGAGAGAGCTTCCACTAGAGAAGCCTTCTCCTCTCTTAGCAGGCTGCATTCCCTTTCCATGATGGTACATTTTTCCCTTAAAGCCTCAAACTGCTCTCTTTTGAAGCCACAATCAGTTTCCGAGCTATCATGTCTCTTAGAACTAATTTCTTCATCAACACTTGGTTCCTTCAGCCAAATTCAGTTTTTTCAGCAAATAAAATTCATAAAAAAATATAATATGTGTGCTAACACTTTTGAATACAGCAGCTGTTCCATATCAACATGTTAAGAAATTATCACGATGACAATTGCATCTGTAACAGCTAACAGATGAAAACAAAAACAATTCTGTGGTCGAAACTGACTATATTATCCAGGAACATATTGGTAATAATTGGGCTAGAAATGAAATTTCAAGACCCAGAAATAGAGGGTACTTTTCAGACAATCAAAATTAACCCAAGGTTATAGTAACAGCAACAACAGCAATCAAACAGAATCCATCCAAAGTATATTGAGTGTTGTGGTGGATGAAAACTTATGAATGCAATAAACAAACATCACAAAGGTAACGTTGTGGCTCCAGTTTGGTTCCATCACTAACTAGGTTCTTCTTCATCTCAGTGCTTTGTGTCTTTCACCTATGAGCAATGTAGTTGATTTGTCCCATGACAAATGTTGGTTTTCTTGCTACACTAACCTCACATCTTTAAACATACTGATTTATTTTTCCTTCTATTGCCTAACTAGGACACTATATCCAATAACTCAAGGCCTCAAGTCAGCTTTTCACTGCTCAGAGAATTTCCATGACTTGTCCAACCATTTTCCTCCAATGCCGCATACTCTATACTCTATACGCACATTGATAAATGAGATAGATCTCATCTTTGTTTTCTGTTTTTTTTATTGTTTCTTAAACAAAGCATTGATTAAAATGATAGTGCAACAACTTCTTCAGTGTATAATAAACCATAATGCCACCATTTGGATTGAGATCCTGCTACTGATTATAAAATCGACGGCTGCAAATAACCTGAGCTGATAAAAATATTAAGTGGCCCAGGCTTAGCACATGCATAGATTATCAAGTTTATTAGAACTGAGCTTCAACTAGTATGTTCGACCTGGGCTCATTAGCTTTCTCAACTGACAGGGTTCTATAGAATTTGTGCTTCAGCTTGGCTTTTCATTAGCAATGCTTTGAGCAACATCAACCTTGGCCTTGTATGGCATCTGAGCTTGAGCATTAACATGTCAGTTATTTGGTTCATCCACAGAGCTGAACAAAATTGTGGTGCTGCAGTTCTGCATCTTTGCCAATCATCAGCCACAACAGAGCTGCTAACCTTCCCATACTATCATACGTGAATTCTCCCTTAATTCAAAGTACTTCACAAAGGATGGTTTTAAGATATATCAACCACAAAATATGGATCATTAGGGCAAAATGATAACTATATTACCTAAAACTTTTTAACGTTCAACGACAATAGTCATGAATGATAAACATAAATCAGAGAGGTTTAAATGTGAAACATTAGAATGAAAAGGAATAGTTCACTTACGAGTGACATTTCAAGTGATGTCTGATGTTTCATGTTTGGTGTGATTTGAAGCATATCAAGATCAGTGATGCAACCTTTGTTCAATTGCATCCACAGGTCCTCATCGGCTGTGTTGTCAAAACTTTCAAGGATGAGGTTTGAATCAACTGTCCTGAAGCTACTTGGTCGTTTCACAACGAAATCATCAGCCATTGCTTTGAAATTGGGAGTTCTGAACACATCACTTCTTGATACACTTAGTTCATCAAACATGATAGTTGAGTTAACTTTTTGCTGCAAATGTAGATGTGATGTGAATCATCCCCAGTAAGTGAGCAGGATAAATAAGCAATATTATGTTCTATTTGGTTAAGTTACCTGAGTTGAAATTGAAGTATTATATGAAGAAATAGAGAGACTACTAAGATTTTCTATCTTCTTTTGCTGTTCCTTTATGCAAAGCTCCAAAGTTTCACGGGCTTTTCTTTCTTCCTCAAGTTCCATTGCAAGCTTTTCACGTTCTAGTTCAGACTGATAGAAACAAAATAAGATATTTGATACAGCAATTAAATGGAAATATGCGCTTCCCATAAACACAAATCATGTGGAACAAATTTTAGATTCATTAACTGAACATGATTTTACCTTGTGCATGTCATTCCGTTGTTTCAAAATAACTTGTTCCAGTATTTCAGAATGAGAACCCTGAAAATCAGAATATAAAATCATAATTCATAATGAACTTGAAGCCACTTACATGAGAACAAAAATAAATAAGAAATGACCTGTAATTTTCTGCGGAGTTCCTCAATCTCTAATTTTTGTCGTTTCAGCAGAGCAGCATCAGTTAATATCTATAATATCATGGAAAAGTAATTAGAACAAATGTAACTCATATATAACAGCATTGAAAATTAATTAGAACAAAAGTAACCCATATATATACCAACAATTTATAAAAATAATTATGATCTGGTTCCAAAAAGATAAGGCTAATTAAAAGTGATTAGCCTACAACTGTAACCTGGTTCTGTAAAAACATGAGTCATTGAAAGGGAAAAGACTGCTCAAGAATTATGACATGAAGGATCCTTCTTTGTGAGCCTATATACTTTTGCCCATTTCGGTTAATTTGGGTGTGTTTCAAAGAAACTGTGCGGGACAAAGTTCGTAGAACTAGTAACTTATAGCAACTAGATAAGGATACAGTTTTGGACAAGCAACTTTGTCCAGTTGTTAGGTATAGAATCAAACATCAGAACCAACCTCATTTACTTGGGCACAGTTTGTAATTCGCTTGGCTCTGCTTGCAAATTGAAGTGTTCCCCTTGTTTCTTCTATGTGAACCTACAAATATTAGGAAAATAAATAAATATGAAAGAAAATAATAATAGAATTTAAGAAGAGTCTAAATGGGCTTAAGCCCTACCTCTTCTGGTGCAACTGTACAGATTATTGACGTTTTTGAATTGCCTCCAAGAGCAGGTTGGAGTATGCGAGTCAGTTTACTATCGCGATATGGAATGTGCCCCCTGCATGATCATAGCCTCATTTTAGCCAACAAAGAATTTCAATCATAATTGCTATTCAATTAAATTCCAGATTCATTTAACATATATGACGTGATTGGACTCAGCAATGGTTAGCTACTTGCTTGAGATTCAAGAATGTCCGTATACTAGATTGAGTTGACAGGTGCTTGTAATTGGAAATTACAGCTTGAAAGCAAAACATGTGAAAATAAGAACAGTTGGTTTGTATAATACAAAAACACCATTAGTGCAGCCACAGCACACAGCAAAAAATGAATATAGAAAGAAACAAGTTCTCAATCAAGAGAAAAATCAGAATTCTCATGTCAAGATTACAAATTTTAGGTAACATAATGTAAAGGATAATTAAATACATGGAAGTTGAAGTACCTTTGCCTTCCACTCTCACTGAGCTTGTTGATCACATTGCCAAGAATCATTAAGCTCTTGTTAATGTGCTTTCCCTCCTTCAGCCGGACTCCTCCAGCCCCTGTTTTAGCAATCCGCTCTGAACCAGCTAAATCTACCAAGTTCTGTAAAACCAAATAGTAAGTTTTGTTTTTGAAAAAATAAATACAGTTGGAGTCGAGAGAAAAGTGGCAACACACAAGAACAGAAACACGGATAGCATCTGTGTTCGATACGTCTCCTAAGTTCATCGGATTCCTCTTGCTGCTTTCAATGACCTAAACAAATAGCAGATTTCAAATAAAGGATAATGAGTAATAGCATCACAGATATCATGTTACAAGAACAGACAGACAAATATACCATCCTAAAGATAGTATGTGATCTGCTGCTCCGAGCGTTCATGTTTGTTTCACCAAAATGTCGATTTGCTGCAACCAAAATTTCACTTGCACTCAAAGAGGCAGTAATTTAAAGGTGTAATTTTGAGACCAATGAGTTGTTATATACCTTCTCCATGTTTGAGGAGCTCAAACACTTGCTCAGCACTGTTCACGATCTCCTCCCCGATCCCCGCCACAAAAAATCCTCGCTGAATTCGAAATGGTAGGTTTTATCAGACAAAATAACCACCGATATTTCCCGGCTGTTGCCTTTAGTATCAAGTCTCACCTCCAAGCTCTCGTGAATCGGAAGCTTCTGGTTCCCCAATGTCAGTAGGTCGTTAATCTCTTCATTGTAGATCTCCATATAGGAGACCCTAATCAAGAACTCGCGATCCGTAGTCTGCTCCCATCGGCACCCCAAAGAACTCTCTATTTAACCTTTTTATTTCCAGAAGAAACACTCAAAACCTAACCCACGAAGCAAGTCGAATCACATACCATTTTGGTGGTGCGGAATACGTCCTCGACAGCGAGAGGGATGATTCCGGGTTCATCCTCGGATCCACTCATGGTGAAAGTCTTGCCGCTGCTCGTCTGCCCATACGCGAAAGCAGTTCCTGGCGGGAGGTAAAAGTGATGAACCCCCATCTCTAGGCGGAACAAGGGAGAAATCCGAACTCACCGTTGAAACCATCGACGGCGGCTTGAATTAAGGATTTGATGAGGAGATCGTACACCATCGCGTTGGTATAGCTCGGATCGAAGACATGATCTGAGGCAAACAAGAAGAAGAAGCAGCAAAGATCAGGGTAAGAGGCATCGGAGGCGGGCGCAGCCGTGGAGGAGAGAGGGTGTCACCGAAGGCGAAGGAGACGCCGGAGCCTGGGGCTACGAGGGAGATGCTTTTGTCCTGTACCCTCCAGTGCCGGTCGGAAGGCGCATCTCCAGCGGCGGAGGGGCGGAAGCGGACGGCGACGGAGATCTTCTCCATGGGCTGCGAGTAGTGAGAGAGAGAGAGAGAGGACACCTCTTTTGTTGGAAGAGTTGGAACAGAGCTGGGGCGGTATCTTAACCGGGCACGAAGAGGGAAAAGGGTTTGAATTATGTGGGCTCGGGTCACCGTTCGAATGGGTGACTGCGTATATATGGGCTTGATGGCCCATCTTTCGATACCACGAGCGAACAGGTTCTGCGCACGTGTCCTTCGGGCCCAAAGTGTGATGGCTTTATATGGGAGCGAACACCTGCTCCGCACGTGTCCTTAAAGTTCAAACGGTGAATGGGTTTATATGGGCTTAATGGCCCATATTCCGACATTACGAGTGAACACCTGTTACTCACGTGCCATAAAATGCATATTTCTCATAATTCATAGTAGAAGATATAACATATATGACAAATTTTACTTGTTTATAGTATGCAACGGAAGCAAGTTTCGGAATAATTTATGTGGGTGGTTATGCTACATATTATGTGATGAAGCAAAAATAAATGAAGATATCGGAACTATACAGTGCCCAAAGAGAACTGCCAATGGAATCCTCCACTGATGCCACCGTCCTACGACTCCTCGGAGTTCATCAAGTCCAAGCCGGATAGGAAGAGGGCGGTAAGGGCTCCGCTGTTAATCCATGGCCAGCCACGCCACTCCTGCTCGCAGCCATCGTCGCCAGATGAGGAGCCGTGGGCTGCTGCGCCGAGGCTGGGAGCAAATCAAGGGGCTGCGACGTCGGTGTGCCGGTGAGACTCTGGACTAACTGGCGGAAGCACCGGGGGTCCGCGAGGTACACCCTCGGCGGGGGAGGCCCCGCCCTCCTCCGCGGCTTCCTTGCAGGCTTCCGCACCGCGTGTTGAGGCAGCGGCGGCGCTGAGCGTCCGCCTGCATGTTCACGGTGGGATTGCAAGTTGGAAGGAGACGAAGTGTTCTCCATGTGTTGGTTGGCTGATAAAACGGGCGGGCGTTGGGTAACGAATTATATGGGGGTGGAGAGACCGTCGTTTTGTTCGATGTAAGCATGGCGGCTAAGTTACCAGAGTGACGTAGTCAAAGTTGTGAAGCTTTGTTAGATGTCCTGCCGTTGACTTCTTCGCAAATTATAAGAACACCTGTGAGATGCTCCTACAAAATTTTCTTAGGTGAAATAGGTTTAAGACGAAAATTTAATTGCATTAATGGGTTCGATGGTATCGAAGAAGATAATCCACCCATCGGAGGACGAATGTTCAAAGAGTGGGCAATTAAATTAATGCAAGATGATTTGGTCTGGATCGAGTTGATTCATCTTCCAAGTCAAAGGGAAGGACCCTTCCGCGAGCCACCTCGCGATGTCAACTGAGGACATATACTATCAAACCCGCTTTTTTGAAGGTCAAAGCATTCGATGAGCTCAAATCGTCTGGATGTCAACCTTACTGTTTGAACATATGGATGAGCAAGCTTTAATTGTGTTGATGGAAGGTTTTAGTCAACAAGAATTAAGAGACCACAGAAGACATTTCATGAACATATTCAACTCTTGGCGTCGGCGGAGGAGGGACAGAAGGTGACGATGTAGCCGGCCGTCCCGGCGGTGCAGGTGAACGTGCTCGTCACGTCGTCGTAGGCGTAGCTGTACGCCGCCGGGCAGGCGGCCTTGAAGAGCTGCGAGTACCGGCTCGGCCCGCACGACGCGGGCGAGCTGTGGGCCCCCGTGCAGCAGTACTCCGCCGCCCTGAACGCCTCGCACGCGCTCCGGCACGCCACCGTCTCCCCTGACGCGGCCGTCACCCGCAACTCCGCGGGGCACTGCGCGTTCACGTCCGCCGCGCACCCCGTATACCGGCAGTTGCCGCCCCCTCCTCGCCCTCCCCCCGCAGCTGCCGACGATGGGCGCACCGCAACGCCGACGTTGTACCCGTCGACGAGGCTCACGTCGTAGAAGTCCTGGTCGCCGGATGTGGGTCCAGCGAGGGTGAACTCGGCCAGGGTGACGGGCGGAGATCCGCCGACGGTGCAGCGGAGGGCGCCGCCGCAGTCACCAGTGTCACAGGTGCCGGAGGCGGAGAAGGGGTCGAAGGCGCAGCCGGTGCGGGCCCAGAAGCGTCCGGACCACCCCGGTGGGGCCGAGAAGGAGAAGGTGCCGTTGGGCCGGAGCTCGAAGCCGCCGCCGGCAAGGGCTGATGCCGCGTTGCCGGACAACGTGCCGGGCCAGACAATGTGCGGGCAGTTGTTCCTAAAGGTGAAGGTGGTGGCAGCGGCGGCTGCCGTGGAAGCCCAGAGTAACCCTGTTGTACGACTCCAAACTTAGCCGGTGGCATTCCGGAAGTCAATGCAGACATTTTGGGCGGTAAAGGAAGAAACTTACCGAAGAAGAAGAGGAAGAGGGACTTCATCCGAAGAACCTCCATGAGATGTCGTCTTCGTTCGTGCGAGGGACTCAATGTTACGGGAATTGGAGGACGAGAAGGGGTCTCTCTATGGGGACAAAGGTGACACCATCAGGTAACTCATGCCAAGGCTTTGCCCACAGAGCAACTTTATTTATGGAAGAAGCAAGAATCCTATGAAGTCGCAAGTGCTCTGTTAGGTGAACCATAAGTTGGCTCATCCTGGTATTCCGTCGTTAGAAAACTTCATCTGCTCCGATCAGTCTTCATGTTGAGATGTACATTTCCAGCAGATAGATGTCTTCTTCTTCCCTCGGTAAGATGGCATCTAACAATAACCAAGCAAAGGCTGCATGATGTGCGACGTGGAATGGCCAAACCACTTTTAAATAACTTATATATAATTTATATATTGACATTGTAACAAGAAAGTCGTTGTAGTATAGTGGTGAGTATTCCCGCCTGTCACGCGGGTGACCCGGGTTCGATCCCCGGCAACGGCGTCTGGGTTCTTTTTTTTTTTTTTTTTTGGCGCTCTACTTTAAAAGGCTCGGTGTGGCCCAACAACAAATGGTAAGAATTGCCGGCCCAGGAAAACTCGCAGATAGTTGACTTGTTGACCATCAGACGCTTTCCAACGCTATCCACCACCAAAATGACAGTGGAATGGCTGTCATGTCAGCGGCCGTCGCTGCCACTTCCCACCTCTGTGAGGTCGCCGGCCCGCCGTTGCGCCGTCGCCTTCTCCCTCCTTCTCTTCACATATATCTCAGGGACGAACCCACCTCCTGATACACGTCCTTCGTCCTCCAACAAAATGCTCGACAGCGACAAACATCGACTTCACTGCTCTGAGCTCTTCCTGAGACTCGCAGCCACCTCGTGCAGGCTAAGATTCCCTGCTGGTAAAACGCAGATAACTACATGATCTCCGATTCATGGACTCGGCCGAGGTGGGACAGCCCGTAACAAGGACGGCTCATCGGCAAGGAGACGATGCAGAATCGGACAACCGCAGCATCTCAGCCCTAACCACTCTGATGCGCCACCAAATTCGAGGCTCGTCGAATCATCGAACACTTGAACAGTGGTAATTCGTTTGGCCTGCTGTCGGAGCCCGAGTGAAGGAGAGGGAGCCATTAGAGGTGCTGTGGACAACACGAGAGGCAGGTTGGCGAGTGTGCCCTACGGACGACGGACAGAGACCCCATCCCCTGATAACTCCACGGCACCACAGCTGCAAAAGGAGCGTGCATGGGATCTCGGGAACTCACCGAGTCGCCGACTCGGTCAAGTATCTTCTCGATCGTCGCATGGACAATTCCCGTCGAGCCCACGTGGCCTGGGCCACCTCTGAGTGGTCCACGTCGGCTGCCCGCATCGATATCTCTCCCAGCCTACTCAGCTTTAGTACTGCCACCATTGTCTTTTATCGACCTCAAAAGTTCTCTTTGTGCACTCTCTCTCTCTCTCTCTAATATTTCTTTCTGTTCCCCTTTACGCCATGACAGCATGAAGAAGAGAGAGAGACGAGCTACTCCAAGTGGTAGCTTGGGGCCATGCAGCAGGAGAATGTTGCTGCTGTTTAAGATACACTGAGTGGAAAGGGACTGACTAGGGAGGATGTTGGGTCATGGCAATGCTCGAAAGCACTAAGAATAGGAAAAAGAGGAGGGAGGAAGAAGAAGGAAGAGCATGAAAAGATGCGAATCATCTGATTGCTTGGCACAATCATATACAAAGTGTACGTCGGCTGATGTTGATTGCCAATCACAGTCGAGTAACTTTTCTTTGTCATTAAGGAAGCAATCTAATCATTTATTTGGTCATAAAAGATGAAGCTCTTTCTCACATAATCTACTAGGTGTTGAGGTAAATTTTTTTTTTTTAGATGTCATAAATTGTATCTCACTATCCACAGGCATTCCAATGGTCAATTGTCATCAATGGTAGGTCAGCTTTGTCTCACCGATCTATCACTATCGTCGGTGAATTTGGACCCCAAAGCAATAAGAGACATTCGCATAAGACAATTAGAGCTTAGTAATGTTATAAAAAAAAACAGGAACAAATTATTCAGTTTAGAGATAAATTTCGGGATGCACTCAAAGTATAAGTTTGGATCTATCAAGATTATTAAAGAAGATGATGAAGAAAGGTTTATTTATCAGTATTTTTATTATATATATTGTTCTCGTTTGGGTTATCCGAACTAATTTATTTAGATAATAAGTTTAACATTTTGATCCACAATATACTCCTTCTTAACACCAAACTAAGGGATGCACAAATGAGCCCATGAGATCAACTTCATATCCGATGAATCGTACTTGTGATGCTTCTAAGTTGGAAATAGCTTTTGAGATCATTGAGGAACACCTACCTTCTCCCCTCTGAGACCAGGTGGATCTTGTGCACCTTGATGGATCGATCCAAACTCCAGAAGGAATTCTACCCTTAAAATATGATGAGGGGACAAGACTAGAGTCACAAGCCATTGAGATGACATGATTGACATATTGGATATTACAGGAGACAGAAACAAAGGAAAAAAAGAATAGATCCTCCACACAGATTATTCCAAGAATGAGTAATAGAAAAAGGAGGGACAAGGTCAGCTTCAACTTTCTCCATCAATGGGAGAGGAGGCTGAATCATGGAGCCAAAGGGGTTGGTGAACAAGAGCCTTGGAAACCAAGTAAAGAACTGGGAACCATGTAAAATATTGAGGTGTGTTGGCATATGTCTTCATGGATGCTAGGGTTGTGGACACAGCATCAAGCCACAAAGTTGTTGAGGACAAAAAGGCAGTAGGTGAGATGGTGAGACTACCTTTTATTCACAAGCAAACAAGTTTTTAGAATATGATTCTTGATTCCAAGTTATCACAAGAGAGAGATAGAGAGGATTAATCAAATAGCATGATATAATGGGTAAGGGGAATTGTCCAAGGTTCTAGATGAGTACCTTACACCCAATTCTAGCTTCAAGAATGGGGGAAGGAGTCACTAAGTCAATGGTTGTGACATGCCAATTGTCCTAAGCTTTTTAATTTGCATTGAGACACAATTGTAATTTGGTGCCTCCTCTCCATTTCATGTTTGAAATTTGATGTTTCCTTGAACTATATAGACTCACATTTTAATGTTCCCTTGTTGTCTACTTACTCTTACAAAATGCCTTTTCTTCCATTTGTTATATTATAAGGTAGTAAGTGAATTTTGGTTGATGTATAGTGTGTATTTAGATATCTTAAATTTAGTTAAATAATAATTTATGATATTTTTAAAGTATAAATGATGAATATAAGATTTTATCCCAATACTTTCTAAATAGTTTTTTAAGTATTTATCGATTAAACTAGTCAACATCTTTTAAAAAATTTATAGAACGAAGATCCAAACTCTCAATCCTTCACTATCAGTCCACTAATTTTTTAGGTGTAAATTTAGGGTAAGCAGGTCTGATACACCATCACTAGGATTAATTTATTTATGTTTAAATTTGTTGGTAAATGAGTCTGGTATACTACCACTCAAATAATTTTTTTAGTATAAACTTGTTGAATAAAATTTCAAACTCTCAACTCTACCACCGGAGTTAATTTATGTGTCAATTTATTGAATAAGATTCTATGCCCTCAACCAACAAAATAGATCTGATATATCACCAATAGATTAATATTTTAGATATAAAAATATATTATACAAGGCCTTAAAATCTTAACCTTTGGTGCATATCATCACCGAAATAATATTTTAGGCATAAAAAATTATAGATATATTGATTGAATTTGCAAGTATGAGAAAAGAATTTAAACACATTATATTTTACACACAGTAACTTAGTTTTGTTTCCAGCTTTTAACGGCAAAGAAGCATAGGATCCGAGGAGACTGGAGTTGAACAGTGAGGGAGGCACGCAGCAGAAGAGTCAGCCTGCGAAATGTCTGCTGCATCCGATCGCTGATGTGAAGCCAATGGCATGAAACCAAAGTAGCTCTCTTCCCACTGCACCAACGAAGAGCCCCCCCCCCCTCTCTCTCTCTCTCTCTCTCTCTCTCTCTCTCTCTCTCAGGTGATTCGATTGCAGCTCCTACAATATCTTTCGCCATGGCTTGCTTCCGCTCGCGCACACATACCATTTTCTGCAGCCTTTGAATCGATACATGTTTTGTAAATGATAAGAACATGCGTCTCGATCTCTCGGAAGAAGCAGGGTGTAGGGGACACACAGGTGATAAGATGTTACTACTCGAGTCGGACGCTTCACCCGACGACAGCGACAAATGAAAGATGAATCTGACGCTCCTCTTTCTTCTAACACATCATGAGTTGAGTCGTATGCTAAGCAACTCGATCGGTGAAGTATAAATATAATTCCGTGGAAGGCCAAAGACGTGAATGCTTCTCTCTTAATCTCTCTTTTCTGTCCCTTCTCCTCGGGAGAGAGTTGGAAGCGGCAAGAGATCACGGTGACAAGTGCTGACACGGTGGTGGGATGCATCATCGATCAAGCCTTGCTCAGGAATCTCTCCGTCTTAGGAACTCATGACATTTCCGACGGTAGTAGTAGCAGCAGTAGTAGAAGCAGCAGCACCGAGCGTGGTGACGGTGACGAAGTTATCTTCTTCATCACAAGGATCATGGTGAAGATTTCTTGAGGGTTAACGAGGCTTGGCTTGTTTACGAACCTATTTGTGCAGGTCCCACGATCAGGTCATGGATGCCTCGTTCAACTTAAATATCCGACACAAACAGAAGAAATGGTCACCATCCATACGCTTTCATATGAATTATTTATTATATTCATGATTTGACTATTATTTTTGAATAATCAACATTTGATATATCAAATCCAATCAACACCCGTTGAACATATCATGACGGCACCGCCAGGAGATGTTCCATCGATTACTTCTTCTCCATTCCAAACCATTAAATAAATATTATCCGATTGCTAGACAAAGCTCTGATGTAATTTTTACAAAATCATGCGTATTCAAAAAAAATCTCTCTATTATTCAAGTTTCAAACACCGATCTTTTGTATGATAAGACTCCAAAATTGTATGAAATAGAATCAATTTCACGAGAAGCTGAATTAACAACAAAATTACGTATATATATATAATATATAATATATCTTTGGAGGAAAAAAAAAATACAAATAATGGAGGTGTCGACATTGGGGTCCACAAGAGACGTGATTGGCTCGTGTGAGTCAGGGAACCGTGGGGACCAACACTTTCCGTGACGAAGCCGGCAAATGGCGTCGTAATCCCCGTGGGCCCCGCTGCCACGCCCGTCCCGTTTCTCCAATGTAGCCATCCGATTCCGGGCCCACACGGCGCCGTTATATCCCGCCCTCGATCGCCGTCATCTCCCCGTTCGCCCGACGAGGCGCCAAAAAAAGGCCACCGGACGTTAGTCGGCAGTTGGTCGCCATCCGTCGACACGTGTCGCGTCCGCGGTCGCACGAGGGGCTCCCCCCACCCCCCCCCATATCACGGGGAGGGCTGCCCTCCGACCGTCACGTGCGACCCTTTATCCGCAGCCGTTCATCTTAATTAATCTAAAAATTACCTATATATATATATGATTAAAACCATAAGAGTGGTCCTTCGAAATCTAAGAAAGTTGTCGGTCATCTTTGATGCAAATGTGATGCAGGAGATCGCACACGTAGGTGGTGGATTACAGACAACTTTACTCGTTGAACTTAATTATTATTGCATGTCAACTATACAAGCGTTTGTGTGCCAAAGGGTCCGCCGTTCCTCACATCTTTAGGGATCATCGCTCACGAATTTTGATGATCGAAAAGTGAAAGTCGAATATATTGAAGTATGGAAAAGAAATTGAAATGATAGTAATGGGGCAATCGAAGGCCATGAGTCACAGTGGGCATGAGACATCATCCACATCATCTTGACAGGTACAGGGAATCATGCATGTTGCACGAGATTAAGGGGACGAAAGAGATGGTGATGATGATGATGTTAAGGTAGTGGGTGGTTTGCTAGTGCAATTATGGCCCTCTCTGAGCTGGTTGGCTCTAAATTAGAACACCAACCGGTGAGGCTCACGTGACATCAGCCCCTAAAAGTGCACCGCCGAGGGCTTATGGATCCAAAACCCGCATCCGCATCCGCATGTCCGAAATCCTGTGCCGGGATTAGAGTCGGATGCTAGATATCGGATCCTATCGAATCCGTAGCGGCACCCGCTACGCGTGACCGACAAAATACATGTCCACCATCAACCACACATATTTGGGACCACCTCTATCCACCGTTGGATCAAAATCGAACGATCTGAATTGGGAGGATCTTCTGCTTTATGCTGGGCCTCGAATGCCAGAAGTGGAATGACATGAATGCCAATGGTGGCATTGAGCTTTAGTTTAAACCCCCCCCCCCCCCCCACCCTCGCCCCAAGTCAACCTACAAACCAATGCAGCAAAGGAGACTTATTGGCAGTGTTTTTGTGGTTGTATCCAGAGCTGGTGTCCAGATTCTATAAAAGAAAGGAGTAGGCAGCCACCATAGCAATTCTAATGGAGTGTTAAGGCTGGGTCTCATCATTAGACTATGAACATGGGGCTCCAATGGTCATTGGCCATTTAGGTTGGGAGTCGATTTGGAGATATACCAGTATAAGGAGAGCAGAAAGAGGAAGAGAGACAGCGACCTCCATTATTTTCTTTCTTTCTTTCTTTCTTGCATTATAATACTCCTCCTCTTTCCTTTCGGAAGGCGATTGTAAGGGGAGGAGAGCGGGGCGGGGGGGAAGAGATAGAGAGGAGGGAGACAGGGGAGACAAGGATGGAAGCGCCTTGGAGGAGGTTTTCAACTCAGCTGGAAGATAACGATGTCTTCATGCCCTAAAGCTCATCCACCCTTCAACACCATCCGCAGTAAGAATCTACACATCCCCAGCCACACGGCCACCATGACACGAACACAGACAAAAAGATGAGCAAGCACGAAAGATGAAAATAAAATGATATTAAAGATTATTATTTCTCGAGTTATTCCTTGTGTCTTTTCTTTCGTGTTCTTGGATTTCTTGTTTTGATCGCTCCATGGCCTCCCTATGTGCAGGTAGCTCGACGTGAATCAATTGGACCGCCATGATGATGGTGAGGAAAGAGAAGCCAGCATGGGAATAGCGACGCAGCCCTCTCAGCTCACCTTCGCCTACCTCAGTCCACCACCCAAGACCCTTGGGGGAACGCAAGCCGGGCCTAGTTCTCCGGCGTCTATGTCCCGGGGGTTCCACCAAGGCATCTTCAGCTTCCCCGACGGCTTCGACCGCTCCGCGAACCGCGAACAGCATCAGAATCACCACGTCGCGCAGCAAAGCAGGAGGGACAAGCTACGGGTGCAAGGCTTTGATGCCGCCGGACACCCGCTAGTCCCGATCGACGAGCACGAGGAGGAGGCAAGCATATACGGGTCCACCGCTGTCGGTGCCGGCAGCATGTTGTCGGATATGTTCAGTTTCCCGGCGGCCGGACTGACGGCGGTCGACCTGCACGCTAACCAGATCTCAGGTGGCCTTCATCTCCCGCCGAGGCCAGCGGCCATGGCCGGAGGCTTCACCGGGGACTGGTACGGTCCAACCCGACAAGGCAACCAGCAGCAGCATTCGGTGACAGCTTTGAACGCCGACTCTGCTGCCGCGATGCAGCTTTTTCTCATGAACCCTCTGTTGCAGCCGCCGCCGCCACAGCAGCAGCAGCATCCGAATTCTCCATCTCCGCCTCCACCAGCTCACCAACAAGCCTTCCAATCCTTTGGAGACGCTCCCTTTGGCGGGAGAGTGGCAGAAGGCCAAGCACTCTCGTTGTCGCTCTCTTCATCCCTGCAACAGTTGGAGATGGCCAAAGCGGACGAGCTAAGGGTTAGAGAAGGGGTGCTGTACTTCAATAACCAGCAGCAACAGCACTCCACGTTACATTTGCAAGGCCAGGTTCCAGGACACGGTCAGCAATCGCACCTGGGCTATGGCAGCATGGGAGTGGTGAACGTGTTGAGGAACTCCAAGTACGCAAAGCCGGGGCAGGAGCTCCTGGAGGAGTTCTGCAGCGTGGGGAAGGGACAGCTGAAAGGGAGTAAAGCAGGGAGGCACCGTGGTGGCTCATCCAACCCTAACTGCAACCCTACCAGTGGCGGTGGCAGCGGAGGCGCTTCCAGTTCGGCCGCTGCATCTTCATCCTCCAAAGATGTTCCTCCCTTGTCTCCTGCTGACAGATTTGAGCACCAGAGAAAGAAGGCCAAGCTCATCTCCATGCTCGACGAGGCATGTATTAGTCTATATATTTCCATGCTTTTACTTCACTTAATTACAGGAATCATTCATGTCTCCTACTTTACATATACATTTCTTTCAGTCCTTAGCAGCCCACGAAAGTGGCCGAGATGATTCTGAGATCATTTTTAACAAGATTTATTTCTCGTAGTGGTGGTTGTACTGCGCATATATCTATCTATCCACAAAGGTGTGGGGTAGATAACCATTATAGGCATTCTTTCAAGAAGAAGCCACAGCATTTGATTTGATGAAATAATTGTCTCTACCTGGCATTGCTCCTCTTCTTTGTTTCCCTTACCTTGGAGCACTCACAGATCGTTTGCTCGATGCGAAGACTTGCTCGCTCCAAGAGAATGCTTATGGCCTCACCGGCACATCTATTTGCCATTCTTGCATCCTCTTTGATTGCATCATTGTGGCAGCCGTACGATACAAGAAGAGAATAACTCGATTTAGTTGTTTGCCATAGTCATCAATGTAATAGTAGCTGCCTTAGAAGATCATATCTATATGAATGAAGAAGGTTAAAACCATAAAGGATCCGATGACATTGTACTCTTCTGTCATGTAATTTCGCAGGTGGACAAAAGATACAATCACTACTGCGACCAGATGCAGATGGTGGTGAACTCCTTCGACTCCGTTATGGGCTTCGGAGCCGCAACGCCATACACATCGCTCGCTCAGAAGGCTATGTCGCGGCATTTCCGATGCCTCAAGGATGCAATCGCTGCACAGCTGAAGCAAACATGCGAACTGCTGGGAGAGAAAGAGAGCGCCACCGGCTCCGGCATCACCAAGGGGGACACCCCGAGGCTCCGGTTGCTCGATCAGACCTTGCGGCAGCAACGGGCCTTCAGTCAGATGGGGATGATGGAGCAGGAGGCGTGGAGGCCGCAGCGTGGATTACCGGACCGCTCGGTGCATATCTTGAGGGGATGGCTGTTCGAGCACTTCCTTCACCCGTACGTCTACCTTCTCTCTCTCTTTTTTATCTCGCTGACCTTCCATTCCGTGAGTCGCCATGTCGTTGAAACCTCTCCATCTTCCTACCGTGTGAGTGGGTCTCCCTTAGGGTCATTAATCGTAGGGACAAACGACCGTCCTCTACACAACACGAGCTTATCTCCACGAAGAACTCAGCACAGCAATCGTCCTATAACCTGGGTTTTACTTGTATCAAGAACTCAGCCCTTCTGTGCACTCCTTCCACCAGAAAAGCTGCACAAAAGCTTCTCCTTTTGCTCCCTGTCTTTTATTTATTGGGACAACCGAACAATAACAATTCCCGCAACATGATTTGAAATGCCTAGCTTGTTGACGTTGTATATTATGATTGATTGAAGAACAGGGGTGACCACCACTGCGGGTTTCGTGAGAGGTGCTGATGTCATTTTCCACTGCCTTCCTTTTGTTTTCAGGTATCCCAGTGATGCAGATAAGCATTTGTTGGCGAGGCAGACCGGCTTGTCCAGAAATCAGGTTTGTCCTTTTCTCCCCCAATGATAAAAGAGGCATCAGCTTTTGGAATCCACGAAATTAGTATCGCTCTTTAGATTTACCTTGGAATTGTGTCCAGTCACAGATCGAACTGTCAGAGGGAATCCAATAGGAATTACTATAACGAGACGTACGTACTCCTCGCAGTGCACCCAGCCAGTTTGATGGCACTACAAATTTGATTTCGTCTTGAGATCTGCGTCTCATCATCACTACCATTCCGCCTTTGCACTTCTTTTAGTACCATTAGTTTGAGAATAAAGGACAGCTGAGGAATGTGATAAGGATTGTTCTCTTTCTCGTTCCAGATTATTACGGGTTTCAGTGTTTCTGAAGTCAGTTCAATCATGGTCGTTTCTTTTTAGATATGTTCTCTGATCTCTTAGGACAGGTCAAACCTGTTCACCTAAGCAGAGGAACAGCGATCCTTTTCCTTCATGCTGTCAACACAATAAAAACCAGCAGAATGACTAACGATCTTACATACGTTTCAGGTCTCCAACTGGTTCATTAATGCAAGAGTGAGGCTATGGAAACCGATGGTGGAGGACATGTACCTGCAAGAGTCCAAAGAGGACGGAGAGGAAAGAGAGAGGAGTGAGACGGAGCTTCAAAGAGCACAGTCACCAACGCAGCAGCAGCGGCAAGGACAGAGGACGGAAACCAACGCGCCATCTGAGAGCGACGCCTCTCCCAGCGCATCGTCCGTTAGCCGGCGTCATCATCGTCTCGCATCCGCATCAGAGAACCCACCGCCGGGCTTGGTCGCGGCCCACCAGCCGAACGGCGGGGACGACGACAGCGTCCTCGTCGGTGTAGACGCATATGCCGCGCTGAACGCAGCGCATGTTGGCGACATGTATCGGTACGGCACGGCTGCGGGAGCGAGGCTTGGCACAGCCGGAGACGTGTCTCTCACGCTCGGCCTACGGCATGCCGGTGGCAGCACGTCCGAGAAGAGCCGGTTCTCACTGAGGAACTTTGGCGGCTGTTGAGACGAGCAAAAACCTGCAAGATGAACAGGAAACAGAAGCTTAGGGAAGAAGGCCTCAATTAAACCACTGCAGCCTTCTATGATTGGGCATTGTTGAGACAAATATATAGCAAGAACATAGAAATGTATGGTACAGAATGTATTGCAGGTTCCTCTTTCGTTCTCTCTTTGTATAACTTAGAACACATGATGTTAGGTAGACAACCACAGGAATGCGTATTAGCTACATTGCTCTGCCTCCTGTTTCCATCGCTTTATTTTCCTCGTCTACATGCTTCGTTCCTAACGAAGCAGTTGTTGGAGCGAAGGGCCGCCTTGGGAAGCCATGATTGAGTCATTAATGCCAGCAATGGTGGTTGATTGCCGTGGGGAAGATGACACATGCAGTGACTTCGTGTGTTAAATGTGTTAGCTGGACAGTTTTGATTCTATAATTATAATTCATTAAGAAAATCTCATTAATTCTCTTTTAATTCTGTATAAATAAGTATTATAATAATGAATAAATCATATCTTTTGTTCCTCATCTCTATCTCAAATATGGTATTAGAGCCATAATAAAGATATCTTATTCTATTCTCGGTGTCAAACGACATCACAATAACTTTCTCCCTCATTGCCTATTGACGACCATAGCCTCCGCTGTCGCGTTTATGGTCTGTTTTGATTGCTTCCATCAAAATAGAGTTTAAGATTGTTGTTTGCGGTCTCCAGCCCTCTTCTTCATATTGTTGCCGATTGCTTTCATCAAAACATACAACGTGATTCTGTAGCCCATCTCCCTACCAACGAGCTCAAGAACTCTAGCGACGCCGGCTTATTGACCTTCATAAACATGTGTAGGCGCTCATGACCTGGTATGTTACCTGCATCTGCTCACATTTTCTTAACATTTCGTCGGTCTTGTTGAACTGGTCGGAGCCGAACCCGGAGATGCTAGACTTGAGCCCGCCCGTCCCAAGAGCCGTCAGGTAGAGTCCCAGGTTGAGCATCCCTAAGAGACTACTCGTCGCACAACCGCTGTCCGATCCGTCAGGTGGCCTCAATCGCATCGAGCGACTCCAATCTGCTAACCACACTGGGGAGACACCCAAGCCGTAGCCTCTGATTTTCTCCACCCTCCATCGGTCGATGCCGCAGCCCTCGCCGGCTGACACCCTCCATTCTGGGGCTGCATTCTGCTATAGCTGCTCCTCCTCATCTTCGATGGCTCTCTCTCCTCAACCGAAGGTTACGCTCCCAGATCTATTAGATGGGGTGATCTTCGGCTTCCTCCCTCGCCACAGATATGTGATCGATCTCTTGCTTCCTCCCTCCGGGTCTGACCGTGTGTGGCAGCCTCTAGAGCTCGATGAACTGCAGCCTACCTTGCTGCTTCCCCTTCCCGGCGAACTGCAGTGGATGCCCGAGCTACGACGCTTTGCACCAAATGTTCCTATTGTTCTAGTTGGAACAAAACTAGATCTTCACGAAGACAAAGGATATCTTGCTGATCATCTAGGTGCAACTACAATAACTCCAGCTCAAGGAGAAGAGCTCCGAAAACAAATTGGTGCTACAGCATACATTGAGTGTAGCTCTAAGGCACAATAGAACATCAAGGTTATCTTTGATACTACAATCAAGGTAGTTCTTTAACCTCCACGAAGGAAGGAGGTACCCCAGAAGAAAAGTAAAAGAATGCAACTCTCCTCACATTATTGCATTCGTCAACTTTGGCATCTAGATCCATTTCATAGAAGTTGCCACTACAAGTTGAAACAATAAGTCTCCACCAGTTCCAAACAACGTTCTGGTTTATGGCAGCTGCTTCTCATCAACCTTTGCCGCCACTGTTGTTTGTAGACTCCAGATCTGATTCAAGGATTGGTTCTAGCAATACTGGCATGTTGCCCAAGCTTGCAATATCATAATCACCCATCTGCTCTAAAGGAGGTAACTCTGTAGTTTTAAGTCTTCATTTTTGGTTTATACCTTATCATTTTGCTTCCTTTGTCACTTATTTCTTGAACTTTCTACGTTCTTCTCTCGAGTTCTTGGCTACCACCTTTGGTGAGTCTTAAATGACTTCTTCTTCTATCTCTGATGTTCCTACTCTATTTCCTGCTAGCACTTTCCTTTCCTCTTTGTACTTCGAACCTATTTCCATAAATGTTGCCTATCTAATCCCCTTTAAACTATCCAAAGGTGACAACTATGTATCATGGCTAGCTAAGTTTTCTAATATTCTAATTGGTTATTATTTATTGAGTTATATTGATGGTTCTCTTAGTTGTCCACCAGCACTAATCCATGTTTCTAGAGAACCTAACCCAGTGCCAAACTCTGCATATAAGCTATGGTTACGCCAATATCGCCTTATTCTCTAAGCGATTCAAGCCTCTGTTGATGGCTCTGTCGCCCCGCTTGTGTCTTCATGTACTACTGCTACGAAAGCTTGGATTAAGTTATAAACTATATTCACGAATCCTCGAGGACTCATATGCTTAGCCTACTCTCTAGCCTTATGCACTTAAAGCAGGAGGGAAGTACTATTACCGACTACTTACAACATATCAAAATAATTATGGATGACCTAGCTTTGATAGGTCACTCTCTAACTGATGAAGAGGTTTTCATCCACACACTTAATGGACTGGGTGCAGAATTTAAGGAACTGACAGCAGCACTTCGGGCTCGCGACTCTCCAATCTCCTTTGAAGAACTTCATGACAAGTTAACAAACTTTAAAGCTTACCAGAAGCATCGTGATATGCTCGCAGGACCTCAACTGGCACCTCCTATCACTGCTCAATTTAACCATAAATCCAAATGGCCAAACCGCATACAATAAGCAAGCTTCGAAAGGTATGGCCAACTTACCTCCTATGGGCACAATACCACCTGTTCCCCCTCCACAGTCTCCAACCTTCAACTATTGTCAAAATACTTTCTTCTGGTAATGTTGTCCTCCTTCTGCATTTCAACAGCCTGTTGCTTGTCAGTTGTGTGACAAACTTGGTCACTCTGCAAAGGTTTGCTAGTTTCGGCCTCGTCTTCCAGCTCCATCAAACTTGCCTTAGGCAACTGTCATGACTACTCCATCTGCAAGTCAGCCCAATTGGATTGTAGATTCTGGTTCTTCCCACCATATCACTTCCGTTCTTCAGAATTTGTCAATCCACAACAACTATAACGACAACAAAGATATTATCATCGGTGATGGTAAAAGAATTTCAATCACTAATACTAGTTCTACATCACTTAATTCACATGACACCTCTTTCACACTCGATGATGTTTTATGTGCACCCCACATTAAAAGAAAACTTATTTTTGTCTCTCAATTCTGCCAATAAAATCACATCTCTATTGCATTCTTTCTTGATTATTTTGTTGTCAAGGACTTGAGCATGGGGGCATCCTTAGTTCGCGACCCAAATAAAGATAACATTTATGAATGACCGTCAGCCTTATTCCTCACCAGACCTACTGCGAACTCCTCCACTACTGCTCCAGTCAACATTTGGCATCAATGTCTTGGTCATCCCTCGACCTCTATTCAACAAAAATTGCTTTCTAGCTGTTCTATTCCTGTTTTTAAATATAGTAATATCATTATTCATTATGATGCTTGTCTTAGCAATAAGAGTCATCAATTACCTTTCGGTGCATCTTCTATTTCCTACTCTAAACCATTTGAGGTTGTTTATACTGATGTTTGGGGTCCTGCATCAGTTGTTTCCTTTGACAAGTTTAGATTCTATGTTATCTTTATAGATTATTTCATAAAGTATACATGACTCTATCCTCTTCGTCAGAAGTCTGATATCACTACTATATTCTCCAACTTTAAGAACTTAGTCAAGAATTACTTTCAAACTTCCATTAAAACTATCTATTCTGATGGTGGGGGTAAATATCAAGCCCTCACGTCCCAGTTATCCACTTGCGGTATTTAATATCTTAAATCTCCTCCAGACACTTCTCAACTGGTTGGTTCTGCTGAACATAAACATCGACATATTACCAAAACGGGCCTAACGTTGCTTCATCAGGCTTCCATACCATCCACTTTTTGGTCTATAGCATTTCAAACTACTATTTACCTTATTAATCGGATGCCTACTCAAATTCTACAATATCAATCACCATTTGAAAAGTTATTTCACAAACGCCCTAATCTGTAGACATTAAAAGTATTTGGTTGTCTATGTATCCATGGTTACGTCCTTACAATTCTCACAAACTGTAATCTCGTTCTCGCCCTTGCATTTTCATTGGATACTCTCTAGACCATAATACATACTGCTGTTATGACTCTCACACTGCTAAAATCTTTATTTCCATGTATGTCACTTTTGTAGAGTCTATCTTTTCCTTTCGGGGTCACAAGCATTCTTTCATCTCATTGGATTCTTATGACACCTTTTTATCCTCTCACGTATCTCTGTTGGATCCACACTCTCTTGTTACCTCTATTCCGTATTCTTCTCTCTCCTCACCTCTGGCTCCATCTCTTCCTGTACAATTGCCTCTAGAACCGTCTCCTTTATCTTCACCTCGTCAGGAAACCTCTGTAATTCTTCAGCCTGACTCAAACAACCACAATCCTCCTACTTTACCTCCCAACCCTACTACGGCCTCCCAGCATCCTATGCAAACTCGCTCTAAGAGCGATGTCTTTAAACTACGTCAGGTTCTTGACGTACATACTAGCACTGACTCATCCTTTAACTCTGTTGAACGAACTTCTTTTTTTCAAGCCAAAAAGTCTCCATATTGGCGTACAACTATGTGTGAGGAGTATGATGCTCTCCTTCATAATGCTGCATGGACCCTTACTCATTCTAACTCCACACAAATATTATCGGGTGTAAGTGGGTCTTTCGAATTAAGCGGCATCCTGATGGCTCTATTGCTCATTATAAAGCACGACTTGTGGCCAAAGGATTTCATCAATGACCTGTTATTGACTACACTGATACATTCAGTCCTGTCGTAAAGCCCACTACAATCCAGATTATCCTAAGTCTGGCAATCTCCAAAGGATGATGCTTACGCCAACTAGATATCAACAATGCATTTTTACAAGGGACTCTCACTGACGATGTCTTCATGAAACAACCTCCATGATTTATATATCCTTAGTATCCATGTCATGTTTGTATATTTCACAAGACCATTTATGGACTCCGTCAAGCTCCACGAGCCTAGTATACTGAGCTTGGTCACTACTTGTCCTTAGTTGACTTCATTAATTCCAAGTCTGATGTCTCCCTATTTTTACGTCATCAACATGAGGACAACATCTATCTTTTAGTCTATGTCAATGATATTATTGTCACAAGTGACAATCCTATGGAAGTTCAAGCGATTATCAAGCAATTGGCTACCCAATTCTCTCTTAAAGATCCCGACAACCTAAGTTATTTTCTTGGTGTTGAAGCTACGCTTACATTCTCTGGCCTCTTTCTTTCCCAGAGAAAGTACATCCAGGATCTGCTATTAAAGATAAACATGCAAGATGCAAATGAGGTCACCACTCCTCTATTTGCTACTGAATCACTGAAATTATGTAATGACACTCCTGCTACAGATCCTCCTCAGTATCGATAAGTAGTTGGCTCCTTACAATATTTCGCTCTTATCCATCCAGATGTCTCTTTTGTAGTTAGTAAGTTATCCCAGTTTATGCACCAACCGTCTATTTTACATTGGACTGCTATCAAACATATTTTACGTTATCTTAAGGGGACTATCGATCATGGCATTTTTCTTCGCAAGTAATCTCCTTCTCAGCTTCATGCCTTTGCCGATATAGACTGGGCTCGTAATATTGATGATAGAACTTCTACATCAGGGTATATTATTTTTCTTGGTGCTAATCCGATTAGCTGGAGTTCTAAGAAATAAAAGACGATTGCTCGGTCTACTACTGAAGCAGAATATCATGCTATTGCCACTGCTGCTGCCGAACTTAATTGGATTACTAACTTACTTATAGAGTTTCACATTCACTTTGATTCTACGCTTGTTATTTATTGTGACAACATTGGTGCTACCTATCTTTGTACTAATCCAATCTTCCACTCTCGCATGAAGCATATTGCTATTGATTTTTACTTTGTACGCGATCAAGTCATCTGCCAGTAGCTTCGTGTTTCTCATGTTCACACGCCCGATCAACTTGCAGACTCTCTCACGAAGGCTCTGACTCGCAAACTCTTTCTCTTGCATCGATCCAAGATCGACATCCTTGACAGAAGCTCGATCTTGTGGGGGCATGTTAGTTGAACAGCTTTGCTTCTATAACTGAACGGGAAGATCTCGTTTCAATTGAGGAAAATCCTCCTTCAACTCTTTATAAATAAACATTGCAATAATAAATAAATCATATCTTTTGTTCCTCATCTGTATCTCAAACAAAATGACGTAATGCACCTCTTTGGGACCATCCATGGCTTATCTCTTGGACCCAAAAAAAAAAAAAATACAATGCAAAGAACTCCTTCTATGCATTGGGTTTTCCTTAAAACTTTCGTCAATTTAATCAAATTATGCCCATTGCCTTTTACAGTCAATGGAACGGTGGAAGAGAAGGACTAATCTCCAAGAAATGAAACCTTGAAGATGTTCTTGGGATTAAAAACAATGGACCTTCCAACAAAAATATTTAGTTCTTGAAGATTCTTGAACAAGACACAAGTTCTTTAAGGTTTGAGTACTTCATCCAACGAGCTATATGCTCATCAAGAACTATTCAGTAATTCTTGAAATATATAGCGAAGTGTCCACAAAAACTTACGGTGCAATTTAGCGTTGTTAACTAACGATTTGTTTTCGATGTTTTTTTTTTTTTTTATTGTGATGATCATAGTCCTCAGTGGCTGTGAGAGTAAATTAGGAACCCTAATAGACGCGAGGCCCAACCCAACGATGATTGCTTGTCTTCTATCATATCATGGATATGATGTCATATCAATGTGCGGCGCTGCGGCTCATATGATATTATATCACGGCCATAGATCCCAGTAGTGTTTCCACGTGACTCTGCGGCTCAGCGAGGAGTCGCTCCCCTCTCGCTGGTATAGAGCAGACGGAACCACTTGCAGGAGATGGGGGTCGAAGGTGCTGGCTTTGGAATAGGAGATTCACCTGACTGCGTGGTGTTTGTAGAAATGTCGATGTCGACGGCCTAATCAAGCACTCGGCTTTTCCTGTTCTCCCGGCATCAAGGCGGTCCAATGGCTTCTTCAAGTGCTCGGTTCTAATTTGGTAAGGCCCAAAACTTGTGATCGACCATCCATATCTAAGTCTAATTAATAGCGTAGCACTGGAAACATTGGACTGTAACACTCACCTTCGAGCATGGGAAACATATCAGGAGAACGCCATGAGCAAGTTGCTTATTAAAGACTTGGGTCCTATTATAACAACTACAAGATGATTGTCCCTTTATATGAAGTTTGCATTTTCGAAGAAGTAAGGGATAATTAAATTGTTCTACTGACATAAAAGCATGCTATTCTTTTCTCTAATCAAAGAAAATTGAATATTAAGATGAATGTGTGAGGTTATCAGGAAAAATAGAAAAAAAATATATTTTTGTTTGTGAGCAATTAGGTATCATTTTGGTTGAGAATAAAATAAGAAAATAATTATTTAAGATGGTGCAAATGTGTAATAGGAAGACCTATAAATGAGATAGTTAAAATTTAGGGTGCATGATATGAATGTATGCTTTTTGGACATCATTTTATCTAGTAGACTACTTGTAAGCTGTAAGTCTAAGTGTGTTTGACAAGTTTAGGTCACACCTATATCTTTGAAGTTGCTTGGATTTATGATTTTTCTAGTTAGACAACTCATTTATCAATTCACTGTGGTGCCAACAGTATGTCTTTGTGTACTAAATTTACTATCTTTGTCCTTCAATCATATAAGATCTGTATCTTCACTGATCCACTATTTCAGACTCCTGCAAAGCATCCTTTCAAAGGATCTATTGCTTGTAAACAAGGCGATGAAACTGCTTGAAGGGAGCTCATTAGGTTCTGAAACCAGAAGAGCCACCTTTTATTTCCATTTCTTTGGCACAGGTAATGAGCTCTACCATTATTTCCTTCTTTTGACTCTCTCATTGTGCTGGCATCTGCTACTCTCTCATATGCTTGATGGGATGCAGATGTCTGTTTGAACTTGTAGTCACAAGCAATGAACAAGAGATGTACTTACTCGACGTGTAGTAGAAGAGCAACTTGCCAAATGATTCCAACTTGCAATGGTTGTCATATGAAGAGTACAAGTTTCTTCTGTTGTGCCATACACAAGTGGGGCTTCCAAAAGCAGAGGTCATAGTCGGAGCGTCCCTCTTGATGGGGGAAGAGTGGGTGTGTCGTGCCACTTTAGTCTCCTATTCCCCTCCGCAAGTGCTTGTGAAGTTGCCAGGACCATCATAGATTTCTTTAAGCTATGAATTCTGTGACAAATGATACATCCATCAGCGAGGAGGCCCAACAGGGCATCTTTGCTCCTTTTTGGTGGGAAAGATCCTCAGCAGCATGAAGAAGCTTCACTGAAGCATGTCAAGCCACTTTACGCTTCAACTTTGCTGGCTTTCTAGTTTGTAAAGGCCGTAAAACGTTATCTTGGCAGAAATCTTTCGTCTTTGATGTCAGAAACAGGTAGCCGAGTGCCCAAATGTCGACGCCAAGAAGCTTCATTGAGGTACCCTTTGTTCGCTTTAAAGGTTTCTTTTTGCAAAGCCATTTAATCTCTCGATGTCAATCCATAAATGTGATGCTACAATTACCCAATAGAAGTTTAACCTGTATCGGTACAGAAGGTGTTAAGACACAGAAACAGTGTCTGCCACTCAGAATCACATGACGGTGAGCTTCTACAGCAGCAAGCACCTATTCCCATGAGAAGCTGAACTTTGTTTCGCGAGTTTGGGAGGAGACATACTAAATTAATGGCTGTGGCATTAGGCCTTGGCTGCATGTAGCAACTGAGCTTTCCCAGACTGCCATACTGTAATGCCACATTAACAACTCGAGCATATGTTTGTCTTCTGTGAAGAAGATACCGGTTGTGTTTTCTTACACCTTAGAAATTAGCAAGTTACTATTGACTTGTTATAAGGTCTCATGCTCAAATGCTCATTTCTGGCTTTTAGCGCTGGTGGTCTACATTTCAGCTTACAGTTCAAATCTGCTGGATGCAGGCTTTGCACAGGGAATAAGAGGTATCTAAGCTCGGAGGATTCCATGGAGTGAGAAGTCTGATTGAATTGTTTCATTACCTCATATGGGTAATCTCTTCTTATGGAGCTTGCCAATCCCCTGTTCCTCTGATGCAGTCATTTAGCTGCTTGCTGAGATATGACTCAGAATGCAGGAAGTGGATCGCCGAAGTTTCCTGTGGAAGAAATGGACACCACTCGAGAAGTCTCTACAAGGCATAAGCGGTCTAAGAGGTAGCTGATCTATTATTCCAACTTCCCCTATTTCTTGCTTCTCTTCCTCTTTGATAGAATTTTCTCAGTGTAATTCGGATTCTTCTCAGCTTGAAGAATCCTATTGTTCTTTCAGTATAAAGAAGAAGAACACTTGTAGTATCTTATAAGACGTGGACTCAATATTATTGCAACCTACATAAGATCTTTTTTGCACTGGAGAATTTTCGTTGACATCATTCCTCTATAATGACAGTGACTCTGATAAGAGAATCAAGGCTGATAAGCTGGATACATCAGTCATATCATTTCATCATGTTAGGATGGTAAGCCTTCTTTTCCTTTCTTTGTTTCTGATCATAAATCCAAACTGCATACCATTAGTCTTATTCATTATTGGCCACCAATATGTGAATTTTCAGTCGAATTGATTTCTTCAATTTTTCATGTTATACAGGAAAAGTTTAGTTTGTGGTCAATAAGATGCCTTTCTTGGAAATTATTCTTTTTCTTTGTTTTGACAGAGCCAGATATGTGAAGTACTAATTCTAGATTTGATATGGTTGCAAGGACATGGAAGACGTCGGCCAAGCTGAAGTCAAGAAGAGGCCATCACCTAACAATGTCATCAAAAGCTCTTTAAAGAAAGAGGTAATATACCTTAAAATTAGGTAGAAAAGCAACTGTGTGAGTGATCTTGATTGAAATAAGTAGCAGAAACTACATGAAAAACATTCACCCCCCAATTCTGTAGTGGGACAACCTGGTTATGGATTTGTTTTCTTGTCATTTTCTATATGCCCAGGTTCTCTGCACATGTAATGTCTTCTCATCTGCTCAATGCAGATTCAACAGCTTGAGAAATGCCTCGGGGATCAGTTTGTTGTACATCGTGCACTAGAACAAACATTGCAGCACAAGAGCTCTGCCATTGATACATCAGCTGATACCTTTATTCCCAAAGTAAGTTCTTCAACACATCAATCTCATATTCTTTTACCTGGCTTGGATTTGAATTAACTGGTTGTACTTGTGATATCAGTCAACCAAGGAGCTAATAAGGGAGATTGCCATGTTGGAGTTAGAGGTTGTGCATTTGGAACAATACCTTCTATCCCTCTACCGGAGAGCTTTCGAGCAACAAATGTCCAGTGCATCACATACTGCAGTTGAAGCTGCAACACATGCTGTCTCATTCCAAAAGTTCAGATCAGCTGTTCGGTTGAATCACATCTTGCTTCCACAAAAGATGGCAAATTGTCGAGAGAAGCATGGTTGTCTTCTTCACCGCAGCCATTCCTCACTAATGCCACCTTCATCAAAGAATTCAACTCGAGCTCTCGAAGCATGCCATGCTTTATCTCTCCTTGAAGTATGCATCAAATCCTGCATATTTCTTTCCTTTTCCTTCAAAGAGAAGCTTTTATATGTCTTGATCATTTTGAGGTTTCTTCTCAGCATGAACAGCAGTTCAATTCGGGGGTCACTAGCTTAGCAGATCATCTTGGAACCACTGTTGCTGATCATGTTCCTGAGACACTGAACAGACTTTCCGAAGACATGATCAGGTCCATGTGTGCCATCTACCGCAAACTCACAGACCACCATGTTGGCCATTGTGGTGTTGCATCCTCTCCTACTTCATCCTTCTCATCGAGGAATACATTTTCTCCTTATTATACGGGAGAACTGCGGAGTCCTTGCTGCAAAAGGGAAGCCATGGTTGATACATGGATAGAAAATTCTTGCTGTACCAAAAGATTCAAGGAGTTCAGTGGACCTTACAGTGTGATGGTGGAAGTGTCTTCTATCTGCAAATCCAGTCAAACATCTACTGATGTCAAAGAGATGCTACATAACTACAAGTGAGTCACTGCATAGCTACAAAAAATTATTACCAATTCTAACACTTGGAACTACCTCTACTCTGTCGATTAGCAAGTTATCTGTGAAAAACAGACATGCATTTACTCTCATATTAGATTGCTGAATCGATTAGTTCTCTTTCAGAATGCTTGTCCATCGACTTGAAACAGTTGATCCAAGGATGATGAGCAACGAGGAAAAGATTGCTTTCTGGATTAACATACACAATGCTATGTTAATGCATGTAAGCTATTTTTCCTCTGTTTTCTTCATATTATTCTTCCTTTGCTTGTTCGTACTCCCTCCTTATCTGATTTGTACAGGCACATCTAGAATATGGGATTCCAGGAAGCAACATAAAGAAGGTATCATTTCTTATCAAGGTAATCTCCTTCATAATGAATCTAAAAGATGGTTTCTTGGAAGTAGAGATCCTTAGTAGTTGTTCTGATCGTTATGCTCTTTATTCCTTTCAGAACATGTACAATATAGGTGGTCGTATGGTGAATGCATACATAATACAAAGCTCAATACTTGGCTGTCGTATGCATCCTCCCGGACAGGTATGTTCTATGTGCTTCATACTAGATAATCTTCTCAAGGAACTCCTCTCTCTGCCGGTCCTAACAGTAGACAAAGCAAGCTTAAAGGCACATCAAATAAATATATGAATCAACAAGCTGAAGCTTTCCTGTTCATGGAGTTGTAGTGGCTACGGCTAATAATCTCCTCAAAGGTGAAAGTCAAAAATGGTGATGAGTGGAAAGGCTACGCCATTGAGAACTCTCAACCTCTACTACGTTTCGCACTTTGTGCAGGAAACCATTCGGATCCTGCCGTAAGCTTCAACACACCCTACATCTGCAAAGATCTGAAGTCTTGAAGTAAAATTCATCTTTTGAGATCATATCTGCTGCTTCTGCTTCTTTTCTGTTTCAGGTTCGAGTGTACAGTCCCAAGAGATTGTCCCAACTGCTGGAAACTGCAAAGATGGAGTACATCCATGCTACTGTGACTATTAGGAGGGGACAGAAGATTCTTCTGCCAAAGATTGTGGATTCCTTTGCAAAGGACTCCAAGTTTTCTGACCGAGAATTAGTGGACATGATCGAGTGCTGTGTTCCTGAGAGTTTGAGGTTGATGGCCGATGGATGCCATAGTAGCTCTTGGAAGATGATCGAGTGGGTACCGCATAACTTCACTTTCAGATACTTGTTGTCAAGAGAACTCGGAAATCCAAAGTTAAACTGATGCCATGTAGCATTTAGAGCAATGCAAATTGTTGTTGCATGATCGATATACCGATACTAAGTGATCGACATATTAGTATCAAGTTGTCATAAACTTAGTTGGTTTAACTGAAATTGTATGGTATCCTTGCATGTTCGTATGCAAAGGATCAACTTTTTTGAAATATCTTATGGTCTCTTAAGGACCTGTAAAAATGAAGATGAGTTAGGGAAAGCATTTCACTCAAGATCTTACGAGTAGCCATTTTAGCAAACATTTGATGCATAATACAATTTCAAATATAGAATTTGTAAGCTTTAAATGATTACGCGATAAATGGTCAAAAGTTCCCACATGACACTACCGCTACCAAGGTAGTGAACCAGCTCTAGACACTACCTCAGTAGCCCATCCAACCATGTGTTACTCAGGTTGCTCATAGGCGTTGTGTTGGTTGATACTTTGTACCACTCTACGAAGTTAGAAAACCCCAAAATGACTATCTGAATGTCTATTTTTGGGTAGTTTTACCTTTATGTAATGATTACACATAATCTGTATTTATAAGACTTAAATGACCAGAAAAGCCAACCAAAATGGGGTTATTAAGCTTGATGCAAGCTCTCTACATGTTGTGAAAAGTATGAATAAAACTGAAAGACACAGATATACATAAGTATTACATCAAACACCTTATTTATAGCTTTGTCCATGATATTCTCCCCCATTTCTTTGCATTCTTGTCGAAGCCTTTGTAGATATTGCATCTCCTCACTTTTGTTGAATCTTTAATCATCTGGTCTAGTTATAATGCACCTCTTGGCTCCCAACTGTTCTCCACTGCTGTTACTGAGTAGTCAAACTTTGATTCACCATTCTATTTTAACTCACAAATAACTCTTACTTTAGTGTGAAGTCTAATTCAAATATTTAATTTTAAATTTTGATAATAAAATTAATTAATGAGTTTATTAGACTAATATATTTTTTAAATAAATAATATAAAAAATGCTTCGATCATTGACTCGGACCATCAAGGAGCCAACTATTGAGTAAGAGAGTCGAACATTGTGTTAAAATATTATTGTGTCAAAAATTAGACATTGAGTTAGAGGATTGATCAACATGTCGAAAATCGAACTTCGTATTAAGGGTTTGAGCATTATGGTAAAAGGATCAAATATTATATCAGAAGACTGGATGTCGTGAGAAAGTCAATATACTGGTAGAATGGATGATATGCCGAAGGAAATAGCGATGTTCAGACAAAGTGCTGAAAGATCGAATGATATGTTCAAATAGTAAACAATATGCCGAAAGCTTCATAAATGTGTCTTATATGTGGTTGATATGTTTGAGCCTGGACTGAGATCATTATGGGTTAATTTGAGTTGGTATTAGGCCATTGGGCTTGAACTTGGGTCGAACTAGGTCTGTTAGAATGCTAAACCGATAGTCTAAACTAGGCCAAGGTGATGATACTGCCAAGCCTAGGTGGTAGTGGTACCTAAGTCAGTCAATAAATATTGTTCGTACTTTATCAATATTTTTGATGGTGGTATAGCTTATGTCGATAATAGTACCACCTAGCCGATGGTAATACCACCAGCGTCTAGATTTTTTGAGTGGTTACAATGGCTGTACTATCTAATGCCAATAGTAATACCACCCATACCCTGAAATTTTAGGGATTTAAATTTTTGGCTATATTTTTAAAGCCTTTTGGGGCCTATAAATATCCCACTCAGGCTTGGTTTAGAGCATCCATTACTGAGCTAATGAAGTGTTGTAAGCTCTAATTTTAAGTATAGTTTAAGTCTCCTCCTCCTCTTTAGTTTGGTTAAAAATTGAAGATGTAGGAGGTGATAGATCTCTTTTAATTAGAGAGTGTGAAGGTTATCTCCTAAGGAGAAAGTTATAATAATGATAGTTGATCTTTACCCATTAGAAATAAGATTGACAGTAAAAGTTAATGACCTCATGGGAAGATGAATCAAGAGTAGACGTAAATCAGGAAGATTAAACTATTATAAATTGGTTTGTCTCTTTTAACTTATCCTTTACTTATGACTTAGTATTATTCTCTTTATTTTCAACTTTAACTTAATTAGTCTAGTTTCTATTAAGACACTATTAAAGTAATTATCCTCTCTCTTAGTGCTATTAAGATCATAATAATTACTATCAGAGTGAGGTTCTATCATTTAGATTAACACCTAAGAGAGAATAAATGATATTTTTAAACAATCAAGATGCACCTTATCACATGTCTTCCCATGTTCAATGCGATGGATTATTCATTCTTGCTTTATATAAATTTTAGTTTGTGGAATGTTGTCGATTTTGATTTTCAAAAATGTTCTAAATCGATAAATGAGATGATAAAAAAAATATATTTTCTTTAAATGTAAAAACTATGAATAACTTATTTTGTGCTTTTGATAAAAATAATTTAAATTAAGTTTATACTTGTGACACTATACATGATATATGACATATACTTAAAGTAACTTACGAAAGCATAACTTGAGTAAATGAATCTAAAAATAGTCATTTGGTGTATAGTTATGAATTATTTAAAATGAAACCAAGTGAATCTATCGGTGAGATGTATACCTATTTTACAGACATTGTTAATAGATCAAAAGCTCTTGGTATAAACTATACTAATTTTGAATTGATTAATAAGATTTTAAGGTCTATTCCTAAAGATAAGGATCCAAAAGTAATGACAATCTAAGAAGCTAAAGACTTGAATAATGTTCATCTTAAAGAACTCATAAAATCTTTAATAATCTATAAAACGATATGTAAAGCAATAATGAAGAAGAGAAAAATCTTATAAAAAGGAAAAGAATATTATTCTCAAATCCAAAAAAGATTACTTGAGCAAAAATTCTAGTGATGATGATTACAACATGATATTTCTTATAAAAAAATAAAAAGTTAAAAACAAGACAAATGAAGAGAAGGTAAGAATAAAAGTGTGTATAATAAAGATACAGTCATATGCTATGAGTGTTGATATGACACATTTTGACATTGGCTCCACAAGACACGTCGACCACCACGATAGACTTGACATAGCATTTCGAAGTTGACATGGGGCCCGTGCAAACTCACCACTCCAAATCTGAATGAGGTAGTCGCCTATCATCCATGTCATCAGTTCGCTGATCCAACACCACTCGAGGCTGTATAGGGTAGTGCAGCTTTGTACTGAGCAACTTGGGAAGTGTAGAGCAATGTCGAACAGAGCAGAGTGGTCAGACTATGCCTGCACCTAACATATGGGCTAACCACCTGAGATGCTGATAGCCATTAAGCACCCATGTAGGATGAAGCTGGCGACCATTAAGCTATCGCATATGGTGATGCCTGGCAATAGGTATAAAAGTCACCCTCCGGCATAGTACCAGGAGTCAGATCTCTCATACTACGACACTCCTAACATCATCCCTTATTGTCTTAAGCATCAAAAGGGTCAAGTCAGGAAATCCCCCTCTTGGCTATGACTTGTGTGCAGGCACTCGACGTACTAAAGAAAGGAGTGGCCTTTAGCTCTACCTCGGGGAGCCGACAGACGACCAACCGACCCAACTTTGAGTCAATTCGTTGTAGCTCAAAAGTCACGTTGGTGATCTTGCGCACTCGGATCCTGACCCGATCTCGAGTCAATCCACTGTAACTCAGAAATCACATCGGTGATCTTACGCACTTGAATCAGACCGAACCATACTGACACCTCGATCACAACTTAAAGTTGCATAACAAGTACAAAAAGCTAAAAGCTGAGACACTTAAAGCAAGTGAATCAAGTGAGTCAGAAGTGGAAGAGCAAATTAACGAAGAAGAAGTGATAAATTATGCCTTAATAACTTTCAAAGGTTTTGGTTCTCTTGAAACTTTTTTATCACATAATGAATTACTTGAATTATTTCATGATTTATATGATAAATCTAAAAAGATTGATAAAAATATAATTTACTAAAAATAAATCATGTCTCACTTGCTAATGAAATTGATACATTAGAAAATAGGTATAACAACTATATGTCAACATCTTATATTTCTTTCACTAAATAGACAGGTTTAAAATCATCTATTATTAAGCTTAAAAATGAGTTATTTAAGAAGTCATTAAAATTGCATGTTTTAAAAATACAAAGAATAATTTACTTACCATAAATAAAAAATTTAGGAGTCCGATAATAATAATATGTAATAGAATCATTTAAAAAGAAAATATATTACTATAATAAATATTTAAAAATAAAAATAAAAATAAATCACTTGATATGATTCTTGCTAAATAAGATTGTATATCAAGAAAAGAAACATTGACTTCACGAGTAGTATCACTCATTAAAAGTCAGTAGAGTTTGTAAAATATTTTATATTGTATACTCAAATACATTAGAAAGTATAATTTTTATGAAAACTCTGATCATTATGTTCACACTTGCTCTTTTGAGAAACATAATCATTTTAAATGAATTTATGTTCATAAAAGAACCATTAGCGATTTAAATTCAAAAGACAAGAAAGATTGAATCTAACAATCAATGACCTAAGGTTAAATGAGTATCTAAATCAAATCTCTTTTTCTAATAGATTTATCTCTAAATAAGAACTAGGAGTAAAAGATGATATCTTGATAGTGGATACTCAAAGCACATGATCAGAGATCCACTAAAATTCTCAAAACTCTCTAATCAAGACGGATGATATGTTACCTCGATGACAATAAGGACAAATCATTAGTAGTAAAAATATTATCAACAAATTAAATCTCTTAATTTACAATGTGCTTATATTAAATGGCTTGAAACACAACTTAATAAGCATCAACTAACTTTGTGAAAAGTATATAATGTTAAATTTGGATCTCATATTTGTATCATAATATCATAGAAATACTAAGTAAGAATAAATCTATAATAATCTAAAAAATAATAATATTTATAATATTGACCTTGAAGATTTTCATAATGTAACTTATTTTTTGATTTTAAATTATGATGTATAACTTTAATATAAGAAATTAGAACATGCTAGTATAAAATTAATTTTACAAGTTAGAACTGAAGAACTTGTAAGAGACCTAAAATCAAATTTATTAAAGATAAAGTTTGTAATGTATGCTAATTAAGATCATATAAGGAATAGTTTTAAACTTAAACACAAAGTGTCTTTATACTATTATAATTTATTCATATGGAGATAGTAAATATATTTTTATAATTATTAATGATTGTAGTAGATATACTTAGACATATTTCTTTACACATAAAATAATTATTTTAAATATTTTACCAAATTTTATAAATAAGTTCAAAATAAAAAAAATTATAAATTTTCTATTCACAATAATCATAATGTTGAATTTTAAATAATATTTTTTTAAAATTTTATGATTTGGATAGGTATGACCATATTTTTTTCACTCCGATAAATCCACAACAAAATAAAATTACTGAAAGAAAAAATAAAAACCTATAGGAGATGACAAGGACCATGTTTAATGAACATAGTCTACCCAAATAATATTAAGCCGAAGCCATTAACATGACATGCAACATCATAAATATATTTATTATAAGACCTCATTTATATAAAACTACTTATGAATTATGAAATAATAAAAGACTAATATCTCATGTTTTAAAGTTTTTGGTTGTAAATCTTTTATTTTAAATGACAAGGATTCCTTAGAAAAAAATTAATGCAAAATTTGATGATGATATTTTTCTTTAATATTCCTTTATCTCTAAAGCTTACTGAGTTTTTAGTAAGAGATCCTTAGTTATTGAAGAATCTATTCATATATTATTTTTGATAAATCTCTTGAAGCTAAAAATAATAATTTTAAATTTAATATATTGAATTTGAATGAAGATTATACTCCTCAAAGTAACTTGGATATATATACTTCCAAAGAAATATTACATAGGGAATGAAAGTATATAGATGCATTTTGTAATGTGCTAATTATTGAAGATACATAAAATGGTATTCAAACTCATTCTTTGTTAGAAAATATTTATGCAAATATTTTTTTAGCTTAAATTGAGCCTAAATGCATTGTTGATGTTATTAAAGGTGACTCATAAGTCTCGACAATGCATAAAGAGCAATAAACTTAAAACAAATATAGTTTGGATGCTTATTCATAGACCTAGTGATCATCTTGTAATTGACACTAAATGAGTCTTTAGAAATAATCAAGATGACTAAGGTGTTGTGGTTCAGAACAAGGCTATATTAGTGATCAAAAGTTTCAATCAAGAAGAAGGTATAGACTCTAAAGAGCTTTCTCTCATGTGGCTAGACTTGAAGCTATAAGGATACTCCTTACCTATGCATATTTTTAATTATCATTATTAAAAAAAGAGATCATTGAATCCTAAATTTTGATGATAAAACTAATTGATGAGTTTTTTTTACTATTATGCTTTTGAGATAAGTAATACAAAAAATACTTTAATTTCAGACTTAGACCATCGAAAGGTCAACTATTAAGTAAGAGAGTCGAATGTTATGCTGAAAATCATTGTGTCAAAAATTGGATGTCGAGCCGGAGGATTGATCGACATACCAAAAATCAAACTTTGTGCTAAAAGAATTATATATTGCGCTCGAAAATTGGATGTCATAGGAAAGTCAATGTACCAATGGAATGAGTAATATACTAAAGGAAAGAACGATATTCAGACGAAGTGCCGAAAGATCGGATGACATGTCGAAATAGTATACAATGTGCCGAAAGCTTCGTAAATGTATCGTATGTATGGTTGATTTGTCAAAATCTTAACCAAAACCATTATGGGTCAAATTGAGTTAATATTGAGTCAAAATCATGCTAATTTATCGAGAAATATATTAAGCTTGAACCCGGACCGAATTAGGCCTATTAGAAGGTCAAACCGGTAGCTTAATCCAGGCTAGAACAATAGTACCACTAAGACTAATCGTTATTACCATCAGGACTAGGCGATAGTAACGTCAGGCCCAAGCGATAGTAATGCTTGAGTCAACCGACAAGTATTGTTTGTGCTTTGTTAGCCTTTTAAATAGTAGTACCACTTAGGTCAATGGTAGTATCACTATATTCTATATTTTCAGCATGGTTGCAGTGGTAGGTAGTATTGTCCTTACCCTAAAATTTTTTGGAATTTAAATTTTTGACTCTATTCTTGAAATTTTTTGGAGTATATAAATATCTCACTAAGACTTAGTTGATAGAGTATCCAATTCCTAAGCTAGTGTAATATTATAAGCTCTCATTGTTAGTCTAATTTGAGTCTCTTCCTTTTTGAGCTTATTAAAATTTAAAGTTATAGGAGATAAGATATTTCTTGTAAAATGAGAATATAAAGATTATCTCCTAAATTTGAAAAAAAATTATAATAAGACTAATTGATGTTCACCCGTTGAAAAGAAAATCAATAGTTTGATGGTCGAAAGTATATAACCAATATAGATTAGTTTATATCTCTTTATTTACTTATGTTTTAGTGATGACTTAGTTTTATTTTATTTACATATAATTTTAATTTGATCAATTGAGTATCGATTTACTACTCTTAGTGCCACTAATATCTTTCCTAATCACAAGTGGATCTAAGTTGTCGCCCAAGTGTTGCCATGTATAATGTGACGTCGCTAATCTTCCATGTGCATTCCATCACTACTGGGGTGGGTTGCAACTATTGCCAAAGACATTTATAACCTTTTTCTCACGTCCAACTTCCAATATTAAGAGTCAAGCAATCAATCATATAAAGTTTCCCATCACGAAATGTTGCGATTTAGGTGCTTGTCACGTACCGCGGTAATTGGATGGATGACATTGCAATCGAATTGGATCGTATTCCACATGCGACCTATATGCATTAGCGATCAAATCCATTCTCTCATGTACAATAGATTCTGTTGACTTGCTAAATCATAGATGTAATCCTTGTGATGGATTCTGTCTCCTCATTCTGCATGATTGTGCTGGAAAAGATGAATCTATTTACATCAACACATATCCGTGTTTTCATCTCAATCATTGAGCATCAGTCACTCATGGATTTGATTAGACCACGCAATTTGTTGGGTTCGGTAATTTCCCTTGTCAGACCACATCAAATCTAACATCTAATTGGATTTGTGTCCACCGAATTAAAGTCAATCATTTCCATATGTGCATGAGGTTTGTATTGATTCCATAGCACGGGAGATGAGCCCTACTCCTTGGAGAAAGAAAGGTACTGCAATTGATTGCGAAGTGCACAGCGAGGCAAGAGAGCGAAATATTCTACCGTAGACTCAGCCTTTGTTGCGTCCATTTCATCCAATTCTAACCTTATGTACATGAGAGTAGTAGCCGAAAAGGACATGCAATGGCTGTGTATCTCCTATTGCAATTTACAGATTGAACATGGCATCGACCAGTGTCTTCGACTCTCCTCGGTGCCCCTTCCCTTCATGGCTCACAGTTGAAGAGCTTACGATCAATGCCGAGTCAAGCAAGAAGCGGCACCACACACAGTCTGTTCTACTCCGGAATGCCACCCAACTCGGACTTGAAATCCCGTCCCTTGCCACCACGTCTCTTGGAGCTGGGCCCTCTCCTTCTCCGCGGTGCCGGCGCCACCGCCGACCTTATACCGCCGGCGGAAGCGTCGGGGAAGACCAGGCGTCCGACAGGTCCACCGCGGCAGTGGTACGCACCGGAGTCCATGAGAGCCGCGCTGGCCTTCACGGCGAGCGCGGCCATCTCCTCCGCGTGGAGCGGCCGCCGCAGCATGGAGACGGGGAGGAGGAAGTACAGCTGCCCGGGCTGCAGCTCGTGGTCGGCATTGACGGGCGAGACGAAGTCGTCGAACTCCATGTCGTCGGCGCTGCAGACGAAGCAGTTCGGGTCCTTCTGGAGCACGTGGGACGCCTTCACGGGCCGCGCGAACTCCTGCAGCTTCCCGTCCTGCAACACCAGCTTGGCGGTCGCGGTGGCCGCCACCACCGTCGTCGCGTCGCACGAGCTGCAGATCCCCATGGCAGTGGCTTGCGAGTGCCCGCGATGCAATAAGCGGGACAGAGCCTTGTTATGGTGTCAGGCTTTGTGAGGAAAGAGGAGGAGGAGGAAGTCCATCATATATAGAGATAGGGAGATGCACGCATCGCTTCCATCAACTTTTCGTCTTCAAGCGAGGAGGATGCCAACCAGGATAACATGAAGGACAGGCTGTGTGTGGGACAGAGAGAAGAAGACGAACAAGGATTTAAGTATTAGATATCACAGTAATTAAGGGAGCAGAGATCACGATGCACAACAACGAGTCATGCATGCATGGCTGTAGTTTGGTTGGAGAGACCGACAGATTTGACCTCAGACCAGTCTCATTTATGGGGTAAACATGTTCTAATTCAAGCCACAATTCATGGCAAGTCCACGAGGAGGTGAAATTTGTAAGGTAAACTGATGGTAGAAGACTAAGTGCAGGTGATGAACTAAATCCAATCAAATCAGCGTAGCTAACGCACCTTTGGATCCCAAAAGCTGGCCGGAAGCTACCCACGTAGATTCCAGGCCCCAATAATTGGCTGGGAATGTCGTACGAAAGCCATGGCGTCCCTCCGGCCATATCCAACCACACAGCATCGGACAAACTGCAGGTGGACTTTCACGTCATTCTTGCAGAGGACCGAGAAATCTTCCAAGTTCAATCTTATCCGAGAGCAACCCTACAGCTACTCTGGAATCCACTGTATCCAAGTCCCTCACAAGGTGGAGATGGAGGGGCAAGTTCGGAATCCCACGCATGGCGGAGCGATGCAGCGATTGTATCCGACAGCAGCTCCTTCGCTTATCTGGAATGTGGGGTTGGAGCCATGAAGCCCGATGCGTTCAAGGATTATATATCCATCTCCTGTTCTTCCCTGCCTTCTTCTCGCGATCATTGCAGTATGGTTTGCCGCCGGAACCATCCCTCGAAGCTTCCTCCAGGACATGCACCTCCGACAGATGCAGATCAGGTATGGGATTCACGTGTCACCTGTAAATTATTGGAGGTCTCCTGCCAGATTTGGATGCACTCGCTCAGCAAGTTTGGTGGAAGCATGCATGTCTCTAATCCCACTTTGAATGGACCAATGGTAATCAAAACCACCATTGACCTCCTTCCACCTTATACGGAGTTCTTTAATCCTCAGAATGGTTCAGGTCGTCATGTCGGAGACATGTATAATGGTTTAGGTTTTGGTGAGTGGATCCATGCTTAGTGTAGCAGATTAAATTGTTCGAGTTATAAATCCGCCGATTAGGAAACAGACGAGGCACCAGACTCTGATAATGTTGGCCAGGATCATCTTCTTTGCAGCGGTCTCTGCAGCGACCTTAGCTATTATCCTCCTGCCATTGCTCTCGCCTGTGCCGAGGAAATCAGACAAGAGGCAAACAGGGCCATGGCTGGCCCTCTCCCTCTACGTTCATTCCCCCAGCCGCGGCCGTCCCCATCAGCAGGCAGGTCTTCATGGGCACAGCGCTTTCGTCTTCCATCACGACCTCAGGGAGGGACCAGAGAACACGTCCCGGGTCATCGGCGGGGCGCGGGGCATCGTGCTACTTCCCGGTCGACAGCTTGAGTTGTCCGCGTTCAACATCGTGCACCTGGCCCTCGACACGGCGGCGTATTCGGGGAGCCTCAGCGTGGAGGCGAGGCGGGTGGGGCGCAGGGGGAGTGAGGAGCTCGCGGTGGTGGGAGGAACCGGGTCCTTCGCCTTTGCCCGAGGTCATGCGGCGTTTTCCGTGACCAGGGAGAGGCGGCAGTCGGATGCCGACGCCATCTACCGCTTGGATCTGCGGCTGATGCTCCCTGAGGAGCCCCCCACCATTCCTGGATGACGAAGGGGATGATGGAGCGGCCATGTTCATCAGAGTTTCATTGCATACAGAGATGGACTCTAATTCTCCTTTTGCATCAGTTTTGTAGGCTCACTAATTGTTCCTGCGATAGAACATACTACAATAAGATTTGTATTCTGGAATCAAAGGGAGGTTGATCTCAAAGTTGAGATGTATGTCCTCCATGATACAGTAACTGAGGATTGATATGTTTCTTCCTTTGTGACATATTTGATCAGTTTCATGCAGCTGTTCCTAGCTCAGCTGTTTATTAGAGTGGCGATGGAATAATGCATAGATGCTAAATCTTTTGCAATTTAGTGAATACAAGGAAACTTTCACGTATTCCCTTTTGGAGAATCTTGGAATTATGTGTACATCTTTGATTTCTTGGACATATGTCATTGTCAACTCACTACCTCCAATATGTACTTCTAAATTCTCATTAAGCAAATATATGTAATGAAAGATGGTTTGACTCGCGAGTTGACTCGGCACAATGGATCGCGTCGTCTGACACTGCTCGAGTTTACCGAATTAACTCAATGAGTTGATCCACTCGCGCATTGACTCCCCACGATAGATCGACTCGTTCGTGTCTACATCTAGTTTATCATCTCGACTAAATGGGTTGATCCAAAAAGACAATGAAAGATAAAAAGATTAATATTCATTTTAGCTACATTTGGTTTTCTTCATCGATTACTTAATTTTTTATGATTTATTCATGTCTAAAATAATTCATATATTTTTAAAAGTATAGCATATAAGTCTCTCCATCAAATCTGATTTAATAGATATTAAGATTTAATTACGTGGCATGCTGACTCATAATAAACTATTAATATAGTGATATATATTTTAAGTTAAAAAATCTATTTTAGTCATTATTATTTTGGTCATGAATCACTTAAACCCTTATAGTTTTACTTATATCTAAAAAAAATTATATTTTTAAAACGTAGCTTATAAGTTCAGTCCAGTTAGAGTATGCTTATGTGACAAGATGACTTACAATAAAAGTTTAATATAATAACATATGTAGTTTAAGTTAAAAAAAGTTTATCTTACCGAGGAAGAGTAAGCGACAGAGGCCATAACAACGAATGAAGTTGGGATCGGAGACAGAGGTGAGGAAGAATTGGACCACCACGTCGTAGACATGACGAGTAGGAGCGCAAAAGAGGACGAAGTGAGAGACGATGGGGACGAAGATGCTTAAGAGGATGAAGAGGGACCAGGAGACATTACGTGACTTACATCTAATTAATCGACAATCATCCATCTGAGGTAGGATTAGAAGCTCATGAGCTCGTCGTCAACATAAGAGAGGTTACGTGCGTACGATATTTTGTTAGGCAATAGTGGCTCGATACCGCTTCTAGTAGTCGCTTCTACGATGGTGCCTTATCTTAATATTAATAGTGATTTTATTTATTAATTTTAAATTATATATTCTTATTATATTAATAATTTATTATGAGTTAGCATGCCATGTAAGTAGATTCTAACGTCTATTAACTCAGATTTGATAAGAGGGGCTTATATGTGTTGGAAAACCAAGCAGGAGCATCACATGCGTAGTGGAAGACCAAAACAAAACAGGTTTCACACACAGATCAAATCATCGTGCAAAAATTGGATCGTGAGAAAGTCGCAAAACCAAAAACTGCATACGTGAGAGATTGATTACCTAGAGATATTATATATCCCTATTTTCCAAATCTGGATAGAGAGGATGAATGAGACTAAGCGTTTTACTCTCTAGCGGTATCCACATGATAGATCTCTGCAACGATACTCCTTTAATCGCAGCCCCAAGTCTCACAACTCTTGCATAGAAGATGAGGGAGGGAGGAAAATATAACGGGCAACCAAAGATACAGTCTATAAACTATGAGCCTCCCCTCTTATTTTAGAGAGCCACCAAAAACCCTAGGGATCCTACCTTAATAGGCATTGGATCTCTATCTCATTACCCACTAACCTTACATTATTGGCTCTCTATCCAATAATCTCTTTTGGCCTCTAATTGGACTTCATACAAGAAGTCCATCAATGTATGGTTTCATCTAATGAGAATATGGGCTAATTGGATCTCTATCTAATCCTCTATTCGCTAAAGCATCTATCATATGTGTGTGACCCTCTTGACCCGATACCGAGTTGGCCGTGAGTCGCTCTCATCAAAACTCCTTATGATATAGTGAATTATTATCCCTATAATAATTCACTCGACTCATCGACTATGGACATACTAGGCCACTACGCTATAGTCCCTAGATGACAGAAGTGATCAAATCTATCAAACATGTCTGTCTATAATTATTATATATATATATAGTATCTCATCCAACTAATATCCCAGAGATCGTATATTAGACATAGTACTATTAGGCCACATACTAAATCCGTCTGAGTCTCGCTCTAATCGAATTCTCTTGGAGAATTCTTTATCTCTCAATTTGAATGACCTTAGCTATAGATTTGTTTTAGCAAGCACATATGAGATATTCCTCTCATGATACAAAAAGTGGATGATCTTTTATTGACACTCAATTATCTTCGTAAGGTTGACTACCAATCTCAATAACCCGTTATATCATATCTAAAACTTTCTAAACTTATAAATCCGATGTTAAAGAAATGAGTACTCAAAAAAGATGTTCTTGGTGTTTGAAGTCTAAGGACTAGATACACAAATGAGACTATAAAATCGCTGTCTGACATTAGGTATCATTAACCATACAACATTCTATAAACGGATCAATCAGTGAACTCATTCCCCAATAAGCACGTGTATTATCCTTAGTGTCTTCACATAAGTGGCTATGAGACAAGTTACCTCCATCATATGAAGGGGTATATAGTATACCAGTCCATCCAATTATCTCGATATCCCTCTCGAATAATTTATGACCATGATTATTTAAGATCTATATTTAAAGTTGAATCGATCTCATTATCATGATCTCATCACGATTCGATTTTCATTGCACAGAACTAAGAACATCACAATATATATATATATATATATATATATATAACACAAATAATATAATGTGAGAATATATTAATAATAATTATAAATAAAAAAATCACCTAGCGTATCACAGGTATCATCACTCACGTGATTGACTTGTAAGCCACATGTAACCATCAATATATTATATTTTTAAAAATATATGAGTTATTTTAGATACGAACAAAATCGTAAGGGTTTAAGTGGTCAATGGTTAAAATCACATAGATTAAAATAATTTTTTTAAATTTATAAATATATATTATTATATTAATAATTTATTACATATTGACGTAACAGATTTAATAGAAAAAAGTTTATATATTATATATTTTAAATATAACATTTATTTTACACATGATTAAATAATTAAAAACTTATACGCGGACCAAAATCACATGCAGTAACTTAAACCCAAAATCACAGAGCTAAAAGAAGCGGAGGCGATGTGCACACGAGGCTTTGGGGGCGAGCGATGAGCGCGAGCCCTATCTTTTTGGCTGTCGTTGCTGCCCGCATCGCCGGCCGACCTGCCTTCCCCTGCCGTTGTCACAGGCCAAGCCGCCTGCTCTTGTTGGTATTGGTCTCTCTTCTCCTGCCGTCTCCTTCACTCTCTCGTCTCTTCTCCTCCCCTCGCCTCCCTCTCCAGTACCCTTCACTCTTCCGCTGTCCTGCTTTATCCTCTCCTTCCCTCTCACGTGATCTTCTCTCTTTCTCTATTCTGTTTTATCCTCTCCTCTCTTCTCTTCTTTCTCAGGTATCCATATTTATTTGCCGAGAAAAAGTTATAATTATACATGATGAACTTAGACAATCCTCCTATGCATTCTACAGTTCCAATCTCGCGGAACCATGCAGCCTTCCATCAGTTGCATTGTGTTTTGATTCAGAAGCTTAGAAAACTTCTTTTCTCTGCATAATAAGTTCTTTTTAGTGTTTTCTGTTTTTTTAATGCCTGAACACTAAATGATTTTGGCCTTAGGAACAGTAAGAACCATCCAATTTATGCGTGCATGACATGTTCTTGTATTATAATTTCTTTTTCGTTCGATTATCTTTGTCATAATGTCAATCTGGTAATGGAAATCATCATCTATTCTCCTTTTGTGTGCTTGAAACCAGTAATTCTTATATTCATTTTGCAGCAAAAGGGATGGGGGAGGTTCTTCCTTTGGGGGCTAGCTTTTGGTATTCAACCAAATCTGCCCAACTGAAATCGTACGTCTACTTATCATTAATAAGTTTGATCTGTATGTTTCTAGAGATATGATACTTTGAGCACCATTTACTTTTTAACGTTTCCTACATGGATTCACATTCTAAATTGCCCAATATGTCATACTTTACATGATCTAAATTGCCTAATAACTCATATTTTACATGCTTTTCCTATAATTTTCCACCTCCTTTTGCATTTATTTTTCCATGAGTCAAGTATTTGGAAAGATTTTTTTGTTTGCCTGAAATGAACATCCTCACAAGAATAGTTGCCATGGCTTTTATGTTTTAGTGATGTTCTGGACCCTAATGCGGTTGTTTGTGATCATTTTTGGTTGGCGAGGGCAAAAATTATTCAAACCAAGGAACTTAGTTTTTGCTTGGACTGGACCGTGCCAACTGGTATTTAGCGATCTCCCCATCTCGAGTGGTCCAGTTCTGTTTTTCTTTTTTAAGTGTCAGCTCATTCTTTTATTTGTTTATATATTAAAGACATCATTGCTGCCTTTTATGGCTCATGGGTTACCCTAGCCCCAGTTTGGCCTTCGTCACCCTCTCTGTTATGCTTTCCATTGCCCTCTCTGTTCCTTTTGTCTCAATTCCGATGCCTCTCTTCTTCTCCTCACCTGCCTCCTATTCCTCCACCATATCCCCTTTCTTGTTCCCCATTCAGAATGGTACCGCAGTATGTGCTAGACTATTGTGTGTCTGTCCACAAGCATGGACCAGAACCATACTGGTTTGACCATAGATCCTTATGGATCCGGTACCTAAAATTGCATTTCATGATTTGAATATCAGTCTGACCAAACTGATATGAGTCAGGTACCTGAAATTGCACTCCTTGATTCAAATATCAGTCAATGGGCAGGGGGAGCAGAACAATTTTGGGTAAAGCATGTTGATCCCTAGTTATATTGTTGTAGCAAGTGAAGATAAATTTACCAAACACTCCATAGATGTTTGTTTCATTTCCATTCTATTTTAATTCGTATTAAACACTTTGATCATTAATATCTTTCATCCATATGACAATTGAGATCTGTACATTATTCCAAAATACTATCAACTTCGTTCATCATACCAACAAACTATGAACTTTGCTTATTATGTAGTTTTTCTGTAATTGTTCTTCTTATTGTCATAATTAATAAATTCATAGGTTAGCACTCTCATATTAGTGATGTTGTGATTGTAATACTTAGCAATATGAAACTTGTTCAGAATTGGAACACAGAACTTTCATCAAGTGCATCACTGTGCCATGATTGTCAGAAGTAATCATCCTCAAAATGCTGATCTTCCTCGCTACTACTCAAAAAGGGAGAAGAAACCATTTCCAATCCCCATTCTGGAATTAAGGCGCGTGGCAAGAGAGAGGATTAAGAATGCCAAGAAATTGCCTAGGAAGCCAACACCACCACCTAGAAATGGAATGCTGGTTCAAAGCTTAATACCAATTGCATATGAAGTGATGAATGCAAGGATCTTGCTGACAAATAATCTGAAAAGTCTTATGAAAGTAACACCAGTTCTAGCATGCAAGTAAGTTTCTTTAGAGCTTTTTCTTTATTCTTATCTGTTGTCCATTTAAATGACAGTATTGCATTGTTACTTGGACTGCACAATTTTTGCCTGTTGTTTGGTTTACTGTTCTGCAAGGATTATGAATTTCTTGTTCCACATAAATATCAACATTCACTTGATCTGCAGTGAGTAGGCATAGATCATGAATGAACAATGTCAAATTAGCACCATTGTTTAGTTATGTATCTTGTTAATCACGTAAAACATATTTTTTTGGGGCTGGAGATCACTCACGGAAATCTTTGCAGGTATTGCAATGAGATACATGTGGGAGCAACTGGGCATCCTTTCAAAACATGTCGAGGCTTGCGGGCTGATCACCGAAAGGGCCTTCATGAGTGGACAACTGCAACAGTAGAAGATGTACTCATACCCATTGAGACCTATCATCTCTCAGATCGCCTTGGGAAGCGCATATCTCATGAGGAGAGGTTCTCGATTCCTCGTATCCCAGCTGTAGTAGAGCTCTGTGTCCAGGCTGGTGTTGATCTTCCAGGCTTTCCCACCAAAAGACGAAGGAAGCCGGTCATTCGCCTGGGAAGGAGTGAGATCATTGATGCTAATGAGGATGACTTGCCTGACCCCAGACCCAGTAAATTTAAGAAGCCCATTCTGGATGAAGTACCTGACTGTGAGATTGTGCTGCCAGCGAATGCTGAGGAGACTGCTTCCCTATCTGAGGCAACACTTGAAGCATGGGAGACCTTGCGGCAGGGTGCTGCAAAGCTTATGAGGAAATATCCAGTAAGAGTTTGTGGGTACTGCCCAGAGGTGCATGTGGGACCTAGTGGGCATAAGGCTCAGAATTGCGGGGCATACAAGCACCAGCAACGCAATGGGCAGCACGGATGGCAATCAGCAACGCTTGATGACTTGATACCACCCAGGTATGTTTGGCATGTCCCTGAGACAGCCCTGGAGCTGCAACGGGAACTGAGGAATTTCTATGGGCAAGCACCGGCTGTTGTGGAGCTGTGTGTGCAGGGTGGTGCAGCAGTGCCCGAATGCTATAAACCTACCATGAGACTAGATGTTGGCATACCTACCAACTTGAGAGAAGCTGAGATGGTGGTATAATGTAGTTTGTATTGTAGATGCAAAATGAACTGAAATTTCAACAACCCAGGAATGGGCAAGCAATTGGAATCCTGTAATATCTTGTTTCAACCCAGGCCTAGCTTCTCGGCAATTAGTGGCACTCCACAAGTGATGCTAAATTTTAAGATGATGTATACTGCATCTTGCTCTTGAGCAGTTCCGGGGTCAGATGTATGGTGGTGTTGAATCGTGCCGGACCTCCACATTCTTCTCTTTGGTTTACCATTTTGCTTGTTGAAATCAAGTTCATGTCAAGATCTGGATTTTACTGATCAGCTTAATGTTCTGCAGGCCTACCAACTTTCTGCAGCTCATTTACAGATGTGGCCCTGAGTTCATGGTTGGTCCTGATGAGCTGACAATTTTGTTTCTAGAATTGAATGCTATCACCCAATATGAAGGTTTTGATCACTGTTGTCCAGGTAATGTGTTGACCCTTCTGGCCATCAAAACACAACAAAACTCATGTAGTGGCAGTGGTTGGCATATATCAGAATGGCACCACTGCATCAGACGCGATCTGCTGTTTGCATCAACACTTGAATGCTTATCGTCAAGGAAGAAGGCGACCCTCTGCAGCTTCAAATGGTTCTATGCCTTAACTCTCCTCTTGAACTCAAATGCAGTAAGTTGGCGGGCCTCGTGCAAGCTGTCCACCAGCAGCTTGCGTGACAACGACAAGACAAAAGGTGCATGCTTAGTGAAGGATCGTAAAAGTTGCATTGAATCTTCGGAGTAATGGAGGCTGTCATATCTCCTATACGAAGTTAGGGACATGCTGAACATTAGGTCTTTATAACACTTTTGTTATAATCTCAGCTGGATGTTATGTGATACTGTAAATCCTGGTTTACCTAATGCTCATGTTTTTTGGTCTCAGGATTCAGGAAATAAGATCAGATATGGTCATCACATTAAGTTGTATATCTTAATACCAACAATCAGGATCAAAGTACTACACTACAACATTTTATTTTTATTTTTATTATTTTTTAATAATTTATCTTATCGATTCATACCAATATATCGATCGATAATTGATACCGTACATATCAAATTATATTGACCTATTGACATATGATGTAATAGGGCATATCGATAAATTAGTATATATCGTCCGTATTGATTGTCCATCAAACTGGTATATATTAATCATTTAAGACAATATATTATGGTACGATAAATTTAGATTATTTTAATTAATAGTTAGGATCAAATCAACATGTCGGTAAAGTTGGATCGATAATTTTTTAGAACAATGTATCAAAATTCTATTATAAAAAGATATAGAAAATTAAATATTCTATTGTAAAAATATAAAAAATGAGATTTTCACATGAGCCTTTTACCCTCTATTATTGTAAGACACCTATTTCTGGCAGTCCAATTACTCGCTCAAAAATATTTTGATAATTATATTTTTTTCTGTTTTAAATATTTGTATTAAATCTGGGCATAAAGACCGCCAAAATGTAGTTGACGCATCTGCAGCTCCATAAAACCCAGCTTTACGTTTCTTGCCTCCAATCCTATCCATCTCTTGGCAGCGATCACATGATCTCTCTCTCTCTCATTCAATTCAATTTCCTCCCACAACCAACATCTTTAATTCCGCCAACCCTTCACTACACTTCCTCCTATCCTCTACTCTCGATCTTCCTCATCGGTGCTCCTGGATAACCACGTTGGACAAGCAAGCAGCGGCAGAACAAGGGAAGCATGGAAGTCTATACTATTCAGGTTGAGGAAGGGAGGCCGGCCGTGGGAAACAAGCCCTCCTGCGGTCCTGTTTATCGATGTATCTATGCGAAAGATGGTCTCCTCGAATCACCCGTTGGAATCGATTCCCCCTGGGATTTCTTTTGGTCTGCTTCGATTTACACCATTATGTCTTCGTTATGGTGTTCTTGATTTAGAATGTTTGCTTGAATCGTTTGTATGTCCATCGAGTTTCAAGTCTTACTATTTTCCAGTCGCTTTTGGAGTTCCATATAGCTATTTATCTACTACACTTGGTAAAGACAAACTAAAAGATCGAATTTTGATGCAAAAAATGATTTTTTTTTTCTGTTATCGCATATTTTTTTGTATGGTTTGACTGTAACCTTCGGTTTTCTTGCAGCGAGTCGGTTAAGAGATACCCTAAGAACCAAATGCTTGGTCGTCGTGAAGTGATTGATGGAAAGGTATTGCATTGAAGAATAGGATAGCTTGATGCATCACTTACTCCAGAAGCAACGTTACTGTGACACTAAGAGTCATCTTCCAGCCAACATGCAAAAATATTTAGCTGTTTTATTATGGTTTTGATCACTTGTTCTGGACTACTTTTATTGCTTATTTAATGTTATGACTAAGCAAAGGTTTGAGCTTCTTGAAAGAGAAAACTAAAGATTTTAATTTGCAGGCAGGACATTATGTATGGCAAACATATGAGGAGGCTTATGAAGTAGCTCTAAAGATTGGATCAGCCATAAGGCAGACTGGTGTCAATCTGGTGAGCTGATCTAGATGCTTATGCACTCTTGATAGCATGGCTGTGTTATCCTTTTTACTCAAGTAATTGGTCCTACTACATCAGGCAAATTAGAGGATATTTGACAAGGTCCTGCCTTTATTTTAGGGAGGCTGCTGTGGGATATATGGATCTAACTGCCCTGAATGGTTGATTACCATGGAGGTATTACCTTTCTCATCTTGTGTACTCATATTACTTATGTAGGAACCATTTTTCAATCACCACTTGTTGAGGACATAAATTGTTTGATTAAATATTCATGAGAAACTTTGGGTGTAGTGCCATGCATAAGTTTGAGAAATTAATGCACCGGATATTCATCTGAAGTTTCTGATCATGTATCAGAACAACCAATTATGGTTTGACCCTCTGTATGAACTGCATCTCTGTTTCTTGATTGGAGAAACCATTTGATCCTTTTTGCAGGCCTGCAATAGCCAAGGAATCTGTTACGTGCCACTATATGACAGCCTTGGTATGTCCCTTATGTAATATATTTAGCCTTCCAGCTCATTAATATGAATTCAACATGTCTTGCAGACAAAGTTTCATTGTGGCACATCATCGACTTTCCTGTACTGATAAATCCTGAAACTAAAACAATTTTGCTCTACGCTTGATGTCTCTATCATTTAGATTACTTCTCCCTCATCAGACCGAACAGGGAGCACTTGAAGTTACTGTTGTTCTAAACAATGTATTATCCTAAGTTCCTCAAAAAGGCTACTTTAAACAGATGAATTGTATGTTCTTTGATTTTTTTGTCTGTAATTTCAAGTGTCTCTTTGCTTTGCGATTAAGTTTGTTATTCCTGGAAACATAGTTTAAATTATATAACATCATTTGCTTCTTAGCAGCTCTAATTGTTCGGTTTTTGTTTTTTTTTTTTTCATGTAATGAAGGTCCAAATGCTGTAGAATTTATTATCAACCATGCAGAAGTCTCAATAGCATTTGTCCAGGCAAACAAGATGCATTCTGTAAGTTGAACTTTTCATTGTCCTTTTAAAGTTATGTCAAGTTATTTTAGTCAACTAACTCCAAATGAATACATTGTTTATTATTAAAATCACACACCTCTTTATTGAAACGTCAATGTTGCCTTCAGTTTTAAAAGTTATATACCAAATGTAAATGGTCAAATTAACAAAAAACTTAGTAAATGACCCACATTATGGTTTGATGAATACTTGATGGGTTGTCATTTCACTGTTTTTTCTCCTCTACTTAAATCCTTCTCAGACACCACATCACAGGTTTGACTCTTGTAATATTATGCAATTTGCAAGATGACAAATGAATTGAATGTGCTAGTTGTTAACTACCATAAGCTTTTACTTAATACGTAGATGTTTTCAATGGAATTCCTTTGGTAACTCTGTTTTAAGTTCAAATCTGACCCTTGTAAACTCTTTATGCTTACATAGAACATTCATATGTTAGAGCTCTGGTTGTCTGAGACTCGAGAAAGAACCATCAGTGTGCAACTAATATCCGAAGTTTTGAGATTGCTTCTTATGCATTTTTAGACTCATCTGGTTTATTGGAGAATTACAAATTTGGGATCTGGTTCAAATGGTCTTCGTCATGTGACACCACTACTTTTGATTGATAAAAAATAACTATGGGTGACATTTTTTAGGTCCCCCAGGTCAACTGTCTGGCATATTTGCTTCTTAATTTTCCATATGTTTCAAGGAACCTTAAAATAAGTTGTCTATCCACCTAGGAAGTGAATGCATTCCTTCTTTAAACAAGCATTAGTTGATAAATTCCTCTACAATTCTTTTTTTTTCAGAATATGACAATTTATATTCCTGTAACCTTGCAGAACTGAACAATATTTGTGTTGTTGACACTATTTTTTTAGTAATAACTGTCTTTCTCTTTCAGATATTGATGTGTCTTCCAAGGTGTGCACATCTTAAGAGTATGTTGAAGTCTTACTCTATGTTTTTATAAACTTCCATCTCAGTTTTGTAATACTCACATGTTTGAAATTGATACTTCTTCCAGCCATTGTTAGCTTTGGAATGGTAACTGGTGAACAGAAAAAGGAAGCTGAAAATGTTGGAGTATCTTGCTTTTCATGGAAGGAATTCGTTTTCATGGTAATTGTTACCTTTTTTTGATTTAATATTCCTGCTGAAGTTACAATCTGTTTCTTATATTTCAGACCTTGCCAGTGCTTGTTGTTATGCAAGGAGAAGTTTGCACTTTCTTCCAGCTCAATTTATGAGTTACTTTTCTGCCTAATCTTGGTTCCTCAAAACTCTTGTACAGTAAAGCCTGTAGACACTGTGGATCTGCTTCCCAACTTAAAAAATTGTTCTTCATATGCCCCTTCTTCAAGAGGTTCCCAACTTCTATACTTAAAGAGTTGTAGGAAAATACTTTGATTTTTTTTCTTGCTTGGTTATATGTTTGTGTTTATCCTTAGAAAACTACTTACATTCTTTCCAACTATTAAAAGTTATAGGAGAAGATTTTGATTTTTTATCTTGTTTGGTGATATGTTTGTGTTTCTCCTCAGAAAAGAAAAGCTACTAACAGGGTAAAAATCCAAGCAGGGAAGCCAATTATACTAGAGATATTGCAAATGTAGAAGCCTCATTTACACCATTTTGATGAAAACTAATATATTGTTCTTATAGGCAACTGTGAACTGCAAACTTCCACCTAAGAAAAAGGATGACATTTGCACAATAATGTACACCAGTGGGACAACTGGTGAGCCAAAAGGTGTGATATTGACAAACAAAGCAATCATAGGTGAGGTCATCAATAATGAATATCTGCTTCTTGAGACTGATAAAGTGGTAAGCCCTTTTGGTTATCATCTTTCTGTTCTCAAATATTCTCTTTTTTTTGTGAATTACCTGCCACTAAGACATGGTTCTATGATTTACATGTTTCATGTTATTAATTGGTATGGTTAATAAAGTGATACATTTTGTATTCCTCTCTTAGTTTACGGAGGAAGATTCATACTTCTCGTTCCTTCCATTAGCACATGTCTTTGATCAGATAATGGAAAACTACTGCATCTACAAGGGTGCCTCCATTGGATTTTGGCAAGGGGTAGGGCCTATGTTACAGTCTCTTCCTATGACAGCTATACCTGCCTCCGATTCCTAATTAAATACCTACTCATAATTGAAGGATGTTAGATATTTGATGGAGGACATCCAGGAACTAAAGCCTACAGTATTTTGTGGTGTTCCTCGAGTTTATGACCGTATATATACAGGCATGATCCTGTACTGATTTCCTATTCAGTCAGTCTTCGAACATACATACAATTTCTTTGTTACTAAAGAATTCTGTGGATGAAAGGCATCAATCAGAAGATCTCATCTGGAGGACTGTTAGCAAGGAAGTTGTTCCAGTTTGCTTATGACTAGTATGTATAGTGCTCATTCCTATCCGTTGTTTAGGATCTATATGCTTTGCCTAAAGCACATTTTGTAAGTTATATTGTGCTTTTTTGTCAGTAAGTTGCAGAACCTGAGGAGAGGGTTCAAACAAGATGAAGCATCGCCTTTCTTCGACCATCTAATCTTCAACAGAGTTGGCATCTACTTCAATCTCCCTGTTCAATTATTTATTTTTCCAATCATACCTCAATCATCTTGCTCAATTGTGATTATAGATCAGACAAGTTATAGGAGGCCGTGTGCGCATAATGATTTCTGGAGCTGCACCATTGCCCAGGCATGTGGAAGAGTTTCTTAGAGTCACCACATGCAGTGTAGTCATACAAGGATATGGTAATCCATCAAGAACTTTAATGCTATGGATCTGCATCCCATCTGCTGTGCTTTCTCAACAAATCATATGCTCATATGCTTCAGAAATTTCCATGTTCAACAAGTAAAAGACCAACAAAAGTGATGGTGATACAAACTGATGGTTCATATGCAGGTCTTACAGAAAGCTGTTCTGGGTGCTTCACTTCCATAGCAAATGTATTCTCCATGATGGGAACGGTTGGGGTTCCTGCTGCAACTATAGAGGCAAGACTTGAGTCAGTATCGGAACTGGGGTATGATGCACTCTCAGATGTAGCCCGAGGAGAGATTTGCTTGAGGGGGAACACATTGTTCTCTGGCTACCACAAGCGCGCAGATCTCTTAGATGAAGTTCTCGTGGATGGTTGGTTTCATACAGGTAAAGGTTCTACATGGCCATATGGTTGGGAAACATGATCTTGACATTTTGCTTGATTAAGAATTTAAATTGTGTAGGTGATATTGGAGAATGGCAACCCAATGGCGCAATGAAGATCATAGACAGAAAGAAGAACATCTTTAAATTGTCCCAAGGAGAATATGTTGCTGTGGAAGTCCTCGAAAACACATACCTGCAGTGTCCCCTCGTCACCTCGGTATCATACACAAGCTCTTCCTTCATCTGTAGCTAAAATTAGATGGCAGTGGATCATTCTGGCGTGATGTTATCTTTGTCCCGTAGGTTTGGGTCTATGGAAACAGCCTCGAGTCCTTTCTTGTGGGTGTCGTTGTTCCTGAGAAGAACTCATTAGAGGAATGGGCAGCAGCCAATGAGGTGAAAGGTAGCTTCGAACAGTTGTGCAAACATCCTGAAGCAAGGAAGCACGTTCTCGAGGAGCTCAATTACGCTGCTCGAAAACATGAAGTACGTCAACAATCTATGAAATTTCCAACCAATTCATTCTATGAACATGTTAGTCTGATTTGTTTGGCATCACTTGCTTCAGCTAAAGGGATTCGAGATGTTGAAAGCGGTTCATCTTGAGCCAAGACCATTTGACATGGAGAGGGACCTCATCACTCCAACCTTCAAGCTGAAGCGGCCGCAATTGCTCAAACATTTCAAGGTAAGAAGACACATTTATCAATCCGACTTGATGCTGATCTCCCTTTTGTTACAAGTCCAGTTTTTCTCAGTGAATTTGATTGATAATTTTCAGGAATGCATTGATGGACTATACCGAGAAGCTAAGTTCTGTAAATTCGACAAGTAGGCACTCATTGAAATGCTTGCAAGTTCAATAATCAATCATGGTAGCATCTCTTCCATGTTTAGATGCAATCATGAAGTGGAGGAATAGGATTATTATAATAAAATAAGTATGTTTTTGGGTATTCCTCTGTAATTGTTGCCTTGATACTCCTACAAGAAATTGCTTTATCATCAGCAAGTTCCTATGAACATGTTCTTTGTTTCCTCCTACAAGAGAAATGAATGATGAACTACTACCTCTCTACAAAGTCCCATCTGTTTCTTGAATATGAAGAGAGACTCGAAAAAGAATCCATTACGAGGCTGGTAATTTTGCTCCAACAGATTGTTGCTGGAATCATGTTCTTCGGATCATTCCTTTGCTGGTATCACAGACATGGTAGCTTATATCCTCTTCTTTTTTGCTGTGCTGCATCGAGAGCTTGGAGAGGAGGAAAACAGAAGCTGAGGACACAAACACCGCTGCAGCAAAACAAGCCAAGTCGATCCCACTCGCCAGTTGAACGTTCTTGAACTTGTCCACCACTCCTGCTTGAAGAATCAGGAGAACAGCATGCCCGAGTCTGGATTTCGCATGCGATATCGACTGCATCTCCATGCTATCAGCAAGCTTCTGAAATGGTTTTTCGCAGTGATTGTTAGGGTTCTGAGTACATGCACAAGAGCAAGAACGACGTCTGGTTCTACCTTGAGATTGAATGATCCAAAGCAGGATTTTGCTGTTTGCCGCCCTCGTTTCTGCTTCATCTCTTCCGAGCATGCAAACATGACGTACAAGCTTATTCCGAAAGTTAGCAGAGCAGTCCCCACGAGGAACATATCTGTGCATAGAATTCATGTTATGCTGGGATGAACCTCCCAAATGACCAGCCGCAGGTCATCGGGGACATGGCAAAGAGGAAGAAACTGTTGTTACCTATGGCTTCCACAAGTGACTGTATGATTCCACCGTGACCCATGCCTGTTTGGAAATACTGGCAATACGATTCCAGGGCAAAGAAGCAACCCTGAAAAAAAAGCCACCATAGCAACAGCAACATTCTATATCAGAAACCTCATAGATTCTCTGTCACTCGTGATTCGGAACACAGAGGCTTAGATGGTCACCTCGACGAAGCACAAGATCGAGCCTATGAGAGATCCTGCAACCGCGATCAGCGTGAAGGATCGGCAGCCGGTGACCCCCTGCGGTAAGCAAGCATGAGTTTGGTGGAGGAGGAACGGAAGAGGATGTGTGAGGTGTACCTTTTCGACTAGGATCTCTGCAACAGTTCTCCAGTTCTTCACCCAGACTGCCTGTTTCGATGGGTTCTGGAGTCGGCGAGCCGCGTCGGCCAGTTTGGTTATCAGGGTGGAGAGATGTGCGATCTCCATTCCTTCTGCAGACGAAGGCTTCTGCTTTGTGTCGGGCAAGACGACGGTGGCGTCGGACGCCGCTGCCGCCACCTTCTTCCTCCCTTGGCAGCCTGCCAACCGCTGCTTCTCTCCTCCCCTCCATGGAAATCTCGGAGGCGGAAGACGAGAGCAAGAGCTGGAAGAAGGAAGACGATCCGACCGAAGAGCTCTAGTGGTTCTCAGCAATCTGCTTGCTCCAGACATCCTTCTCTCTTCTCTCTCGACCGTCCCTACCTCGACTCTTCTCAGTACGAAGGCTTACAGCTCTCCGCACTAATCTCTCTCTCTCTCTCTCTCTCTCTCTCTCTCTCTCTCTCTGTGTCTATATATATATATATATATATATACATACACGAAGAGATTTCAGGGGAAGATTCATGGAATATTTGAATCGGGATTGCGGAAAAGGAAGGGAATTCAAAGGTGGTATATGCCGTTCGTACCGCTGGTGAGACCGACAGCGCTCGGGGCCGGGCGTTTGGTTCAGAGGATCTTTTCCTGTGACGTCCGCGCCGGCGACTTCGAGGCTTCGTGTAGCGAAACAGGGGCCGCTCGTTCGGTCTCGCTTCCTTGGGTCGCAAACCTGCGGGGTCGGCGTGAGGAAGCGGTCGCAGTCCACTGACGGTGGCTCTCTCCTGCGCCAGGAGAACGTGCACGTGTGCTGGTGGCTCGAGCAGTAAACGCGCGCCATTACTGCGCATGAAGCTTCGCTACGTCGTCGTGTCGTGACTCAGGTGCGATTCGAGGAGACCGGAGTTGCCGGCCTCGTTCGTTGTATCGGGAGAAGAATCAACGCGTGCTTTGAAATGTGAATACGGGAAGGATGCTCGAGAATTTTTCACGCTTTCGTATGCTATACGTATTTCCACGCGGATGGAAGCCATTCAATTGATCTCCACGGTAATACGGTGGGTGACGCCTAACTTAATAATTTATTTTAAAAAAAAAATCTTAAACTCAAAATCTTACCTTCGTCATTTACCTTTACAAAAACTAATAATAATAATATCTTTGTTATGAAAATATATGTATATAAATGAGTCCGTGATAACATCAGAACCGTTCTTTGAACGATCAGCGTGATTCTTGATGCAGGTTCCAAGGAGAGCCTCATGGAAGAGCATACCCTAAGATTCGTGCAACAAGAATAAAAGAACATCTCAAACTTTTACCTCACCAGTTCTGCTGGATCCAACCTGGAGTCAGGGTTGTGGTAATTGATCAAACTGGAAATTCTACTGCATTAATATGACAGTGAATACATAACACAGAACTGGACCTCATGTTACTCATGGAGGCTGGCTGCATGCAATTGTCCTGATTATTCAATAAAAGTCATATGTACATCTCCAAAAGTAATAGACAGTTTTAAGGCTTCACTTCCTCATAGGATGTAATTATGCTTCTCTCATATTTTTTGATACAGATTTGACATCATAAATAGCCATTTGCTGGGAGGGGTCCCTGTGCAACACAGCTTCTGTTTTCTGCACCAAAACATAATCAGCTTCAATATTAGAATCTTGTTTTCTTCTTATTTCGCATTGTTGAACATACATTAGGTCTTTGATGAAGCCTTACAACCACAGATATGCGAGGAAAGAAAGGGGCATCAATTGGGCTGTGCCGTTTAACCATCTCTCGCACAATCATACCTTGTTTTTACGGCCACAGGTTCAGCTTCAGTTTTTGTATTTCATTGTTTCCTTCTCAAATCCGATTGTTGGGAACTGCTTTGCATACTCCTCCACCTCATGACGAAGCTTTGCGATCTCAGATTGAATATTGGCATCTGTTTGAATGGTGGCTAGGAAGTCCTTCAGCTTCGATCCACCTAAATTTCATTTTAGAAAAGAAGGAAAAAGTAATGAATAGAGAGCTTATTTGATTTGTGGGTATATCAGTTCTGAAATAAAGCATAAACCCAGAGACACAGAAGAACCTTTGGTTTCAGCCTTGATCTTCAATGCCAATTTGACAGCAGTGTCAAAAAAGTCAGCAACTTTAGCAAAATCTTCTTCAACAAATCCTCTTGATGTAAGGGCTGGGGTTCCTGAATTAGCAGAAAAGGGCATGTAAGGAAAACAATCTAGCAAGTGTCACTGTGGTTTAATCGATATCATAATAAGCATGTATGTACCCATCCTGATGCCTCCAGGAACCATGGCAGACACATCACCAGGCACAGTATTCTTGTTAGCTGCAATGTGAACTAATTCCAGCACCTTTTCAACTCTAGACCCATCAATTCCCTGTACATGGATTCAGAAACTTAAGATGACAATCCTTTCATGTAAAAGTGTTGATACCAGCCAACATCTATGGTGGAAAATTATCTAAAACTGTTAGAAGCTATTATGTCCCTCGTTTTGAACAGAATTAGTGACCAAGCCTGAACAAGACTAAATAAACCATGATTCAAGGATTAGTCCATCTATATTGTTTGCTATTAAAAATTTATACAAAGATATAAAAGTCTTCTGGCACTAGCTAACATACTTGATGGTAATTTCCATAAATGCCGGAAATGTTGCACTAAATATACATATTCATGTCCATCTTACCTTGTTCTTGAGATTTACCAAGACTAAATGGTTCTCTGTTCCGCCTGAAACAAGCTCATAGCCTTGCTCAACCAAGCGCTGCAAAACATGATGCCTTTTAGCAGTAGTTGATTTAAGCCAACATAGAAGACAAGCGTCACTGGTAGGTAAGGTTAAAGCGAACTAAGTTTAATTGTGTACTGGTAAATGAATTTGACAGATTAAACAACAACAAAAATATTATTAGTCAAGCTCAAAGGAGAAGGTTAATCAGTTCATACAGATGGATCCCTGGGAATGAAATAAAGTATCATGAAAGCCATACCTGAGCAAATCTTGCACAATTACTGAGTACTTGCTCTTGATAGGCCTTGTACTCTGGGGTGGTGGCCTGCAATTGCATGATTGAAATAAGTCGACAATGAAATGCCATAATAAATTGTAAAAGACTGACCAACCAACAACATATAGAACAGCAGAAGACAATAATTCATGTTGTTTTAAGTATTCTGTCGTGGAAATCTTGAATGCATGCTCCTCAGTAAAGGAGCTTAATTTGCCTAGTTACCAGCTCCCAACTGACCTTCTATGTAGGATAAGAAGCCCAATTTTTTCATAAGTGATCTTGACCAAAATTGACATATAGACCTAGTGTGACCATGCACATGGACCAATATAACTAGTTGTAATGCGACACCTTCTTGAGGGAAAACTGTCAAAACATATACTTCTTGTAGCAACTAGTTTGTTGATTGCTAAATCTATGAACGGGTCACACGATTTACCTAACTAGATTAATGTTTCCGATTCCACTTTACTCTATTAGGGCATGTTTTGGGTGAAGAGAAGTGGGAAGAAGAGAAGATAATTGGATAGAACCCAATTCACTCCATGTGCCTTTGTCAAAAGAGTCAATCTAATTCACCCCTAAGAGCCTTTTTGTGTCTCTGAAATTGGAGAGACTTGAGAGAGGAAGAAAGCGAGGATTCAAATATGATTTTTCATTGGTTGCCCTTAATTTAGCTGAAAGATTTTGCAAAGATTCTGAAACAAGCATAGACAACAAGATAATTACTAAAACATCTCTTCCATTCTCTTGGTTTACCAAACAAAATAAGTAAAATATTGCATTTCCACTCTTTTCTCATCTCTAATTCCAAACAGAGTGGGAGAAAGTAGGATTCTGTTCTCTTCTCTCTTCTTTCCTCTTCCGTCCATGAGTTAATTATCCAAACAGAGCCATAGTCTCCAAAAGTCTTCCCTGAATTTTCACAAATCAGATTAAAAAAAAGGGAGAGAGAATGGTTTTGGAGAATGTGTACCTGTTTGAGTGCAACAGCCAAGCCAGTAATGGTATGGTTGTGTGGACCACCTTGAAGTCCAGGGAAGACTGCTGCATTGATTTTCTCTTCAAAGTCATACATAACCTAACAAATTGATAAATACAACACTAGTTATTTTAATCCTATATTAAAAGTAAACCCTTTTTCAAATTTGTTACCTATAACAATCAATAGTTGTGAAGGAACAACTTTCCACAACTCACCTCTTTCCCTTGTTTGTTGATCTCCTTCACTCCTTTCCTGAAAAATATCATGGCTCCACGTGGCCCACGGAGTGACTTGTGAGTTGTTGTTGTGACAACATCGGCATACTCAAATGGAGATGGAACAACGCCACCGGCGACAAGTCCACTTATATGTGCCATGTCTGCCAGAAGGATAGCTTTGTGCTTGTCACACACCTGTTAATGCCCGAAAAGTGAAAAACCTAAAGCAATAATCCATACAGAAGCTAAAACTCATGATAAAGATATCAAATTTTGTTGGTTAAAAAGACTGGATAAGAGTCTACCTTCCTAATCCGTGCATAATCATAAAGACGAGCATATGCACTTGCTCCAGCAACAATTAATTTTGGCCTGAATAATGTAGCACTTTTCTCTAGCTGCGGAGAAATGTTTGATTAACTCAAGTATGGATGAATTTTTCATGCAGCATATAACAAAAAAGAAACCAAGACTTAGATTTACATGAACAAGGTTACTTTAGGATCAAAGTCCTTTTCCTAATGTTAATCCAATTCACAAAGTAAAATTTTGGATCTTGGAATTGTCACAAATCACAATATATCTGCAAATGATGTCGTTTTTTACGCTCTTGACTTACATAATGTTGTATATCGAATGCACTAAAATCTGAACAATTTGCAGTGATATAAGAATGTTGCAAAGCAAAATGGGAGACCGGAAAGTAGAAAATTCACATAATTAGATATAGTAGCCACCTGGTCGTAATCAATGTATCCAGTACTCTCGTTCAACCTATAAGGCATTGTCTCAAAGAATATGGATACTGCAGAGATTTTCTTGGTATCAGTCTGCAAAAATCATACAGATAATAGAACCGTTAGTTTTGAGTATAAACAATAACATCATAGTAAATAAAACGCTAGCACACATAACTTCAATGAAAAGAAAAGGCATAGTATATACTATATAGAGTCAAATACTTAAATATTAGAAGCCAACAAGCAGCACTGAACCTATGGTTGAAAAGAAACTAACAAGAAAGACTTTAAACAAAACCCAACAATTAAAAATATTAAACTGATGTTATGGTGCACCTAGATATTGTGTCCAGTTGCATATTAGATCTACTGTAAGCTCTGATGTCTATGCCATCAACTAATAGGTTTCATGGTTATTAAGTACAAAAAAAGACTCGGTACATATATCTCATGAAGGTCTAATATCTAGAAGAATGGGAGAACACAACCTAGGTCCATGGCCATTCTTCCTTGTTCTTTGGTTAGCTAAGAGTTAACAGGGTATTTGTTGGATTAATGTAAGTGATAGCGTTAAAAGTTATATTATTGGTGACAATATTCTTAGCAATCATATTTATTTTTTGGGATAAATCCAGGTACATACTAGAGAATTGTTCAACAACATAAAGAATGCAACACACTGGGAGACAGCTCATAATCATGGTTCAGACACTTCATTTGTGACAGTCTTAAAATTGGGCATTCTTTCTCTTAGCAATAAGTAACATCACTATGAATTTATTGACATAATAGAAAACTAAGAATTTATTGAACCTTCATTTTCAATTTAACAAAGTTAAATAAATCCATGAAAATACAAAAAATGAAAGCGAATTCATATAATGCAATATTAGACACTAAAACAGCAAGAGAACTTGAATATCCTGCTCACCTGGTAGCCATGAGAAAGATGTCCACCATGAGGCAAATCAAGAGCCATTATCCTCTCATGTGGCTTCAAGAGCGCAGTATATACTTGAAAATTAGCAGGTGATCCAGACAAAGACTGCACATTCACTGTAAGCATTGGCACAATTTAGGAGGACAGAACAAGACAAAGACGGAAGGACTTTACTTGAAAGTTTAATACAAGAAGCTCTTGTAAAGGCAATATATACAACCTAATATGCAGTTGAGATGTTAGGCATCTTTATATCAGAATCAAGATAAGAAAAGTCAATGTTCTAGACATGGCAGTAAATCTACTGTTCCTCCAAATTATTTTTTTCTTTGGTAAAATGATTAGCTTTATAAAAGTTGAATTAGCCTTCCATCATAAAAGAAAAAGAGACAACAAAGCTCATGTCACCGTGATGCCCATATTTTATTTTATTATTTTATAATGCTTGATTTACTTCAAAGACAACATAGTACACACGATTATGAGATATGTGATTTAACCACATGATAATATAGAACAACATAGAATCTAAATTCAAGCATTCATTACATTGAAACAGCATGTTCATATAAGAACAGCAAAGGCATGGATTTATAATAATTGATTATCATCACAAAAGCTGTCAAGTTCTGAACACAACACCAGTAGGTGTTGGAGGGAATTTTATTTAAAGAATGAAAAAAAAAACAGAGGTTGGAATTCTTTTATTCTTTACCAACATAGCACAAGAGTGATGTCCATGTTACCTCCCCATTTTGCAGGATCTAAACGAAAAGCTTCAAGCGCACGCTTCTGACACAATGATTCTGCCATGTCGATATATCTGCAGCCAGAAAGGAAGATGAGTCTCGGCCACAAGTGACCACATACTCAAAAGAAAAACAATCACAAAAAAATTGGCAGTTTGCTTTAATATACACATCCATTGCAACAGAGCGTTCTTCAGAAAGACAAGTGACCTAATCTTACTCGTTTCCACCATAGTATCTTGCACCGGGATACCCCTCACTGTATTTGTTAGTCATGATGGATCCAACCGCTTGCATCACCGACACAGACGTGAAATTCTCCGAAGGTATGAGCTCAAGCCCCTACCATTACATTCAGAAAATATTTTCCCGGTAGGATTCAGTTTCATCTCAGATGACTCAGCAAAAAGAGGACGCTCTAGGAGTGAATGAGTGCCGAAAGGTAGTACCTTCCATTGCCTCGCCTTTTCGAGCTCGATGATATCCGCAATTTCCGGGTCGACGACCTCCAACGGCGCGTTCAGCTGCTTCGGCCACTGCAATTCACGAATATGCATCAGATAAGGGCTCAAAAACAGAGCTTTCGATACCCAATGAGGCTCCGGAATCAAGAAATGGTAGATGTTCGCTCTTCACTAAACTACAGCATCAATTACGCACCGAAACGCGAACCTCCTTCTCGTAGACGGCTTCACTCGGTAGGGAAGCCTGAAATCAAAAGAACAAACGAAAAACGACGAATTACAATTCAAAAAGGCTCAGAAATCCGTCCCACTAATTCTTTCGAAAGGATTGATTGGAGAAAGGACCATATAGCAGAGAGAGCTCCGCAGGAAAGGCTGCGTCTTTGCGGCGGAGGAAGAGAGCCTACGGACCACCGACGCCATTGCCATCTCGCTCGCTCGGGAACGGAGGAATTCGCGGGGGAGAAGCGACAGGGTTCGAGGAAGAGGAGCCGAAGAACCAAAGATATTATTATTATAGAATACAAATTTCCATATAAACCCAATATATTTTTAAAAGTACATAATAAACCCACCGAGGACTTATTACATATTTATTTTCTTTTGATCCCCATACTGTATTTTACCGGCGCCACGATAAATTAGTGTACATAGGAAATCCATTGCATGGATTCACAAAAATTCATGTGTAATCACATATATATATATATATAGAAAATTTTAATTTATAATCGATGGAGAAAAAAATAATTCAAACCCACAAGCATCACAGAGGTGAGTCCACACATGCATCTACGTGAGGATTGAAGTCAGTCTGCACAAAGATAAAATAAATTTAGTAGAAAATAATTGATTTTAATTACTATACCTAAAGTAGTTTTTTATAATAAGTTAATAAAAAAATTTGTAAAATAATTTTCTATTGTACTGCCATGTGTATGGTTACGTGTCGAGCTATTATTGGCGGAGAAGACTTTCCTATCAATGGTCTAGTAATATGAATCACATATTTCCACCACCGCATCAGCGCATTATAATTCTTATTTTCTTCTTAATTCATTGTAAAAGTAAGAGCACATGACATCGTAGCTCATCTCGTAGCCACACCATCAGTCGAGACACGAACATTTCACATTACCCATTCATGTTGGAAAAAAAAAAAGAACTAAAATTGAGGGGATTATTAAGGTGAGGGTTGTGTCTGGATTGGTGACTTGATCCAAACGGGCTCTGCTCCACTCGTGCCCTATCTTGTTCATCACCACAAACCAGACGAGAAATGTGTAGTAGCCAACCCTCGGTTTCCATCTTATCTAACTCAGATGCATGGCTAGGAAAACAATTCGAGTGCTTCGTAGTGATATTACTGTTTTCTTTTCATTTTTTTCCTTTTTTGAGAGTTTATATATTTAGTTTGAAATTTGCATATTTGCCCTTATAAATTTTAGTATAGCATATATGTTCCGTCAAATATTTCGTTGGACACGTGTATCCCTCTCGTTAATCTCCATCGCGATAATTTATGTTAATCATTTTTAATTATGAGAAACGATAGGTGGTTCAAGTTGATATATATATTTGTATAAAGAAATAATTTTTAAAGATATGTTTCAACTTTAGTAATTGAATGTGTGAGATTGATAGTTTATCGTTAAGTTTTGAGTACTAATTTTAGTTTTGTTATTTACCCTTTGTAAGAAAAAAAAAATGAATTTTACTTTTGTTATTTACCCTTTGCAAGAAAAAAAATTGAAGAAGCTTTTCTTTCAAAGTAAATAGTTATTTTTTACTTAAAATATGATAAGATAAATAATGGGCCTACTTAGTCACCCAGGTCATGTTAGCTCATCCCAGACATCTTGGCACCCTGACGTGTACCCATCACATAAGATCCCGGGATGGTGTAGACCACATGATTTCGTATTCACTGCCCGAGATCTCGAGACAGTATCACCACCCGAGATCCTGGAACGTCGTTGACTGTCTGACATCATACCTGCCACTTGAGATCTTGGGACGGCGCCGACCGCATGACATCGCTATTGCCGCTAAAACTGAGAAATAAACCCAATGATGCCTGTCATGCTCAATACGATTCATTTGAAGTTCCATATCTCTAATTCTAAGCTCTTCCTTCTGAGAAGTGTCATATTCTTTTTTATGCAAAGAAGACAGAAGGCAAATGAGATTCATCAAGCTATGGCCTCATAAAGAAATATCCATCACAACTTAATAATAAATTACAAGATACATGCACAGCATTATGTCCTTGAAAACCTCGAGGAGGACAGCAAACATCAGGTTTCTTGTGATGCTCGTAGAACTTTTGCCATACATGGAAATCTTTAGGAGCTTAGTTAGGCTTAAAGAACTTGAGCTTGAGCCCGCTGTTCACCATGCTCCAAACACCTCCCATGGAGAATGCTAAGCTGAAAGCTACGCCCATGATGCCAAGGCTCCAGTTAAGATACCAGTTGAAGCTAAATCTTTCAGGCTTCTTGATGCGAATCCACATGAAACAAGGGTAAGCAAAGGTGACAGGGAGAGTGAGACCACCCAAGAGGCCAGCAAGGCTGGAGAGGAAAGGAAGTGCTACTCCAATGAAGAATGAGATGAAGCCATAGAAGACTCGGAAGCCAGATCGTACCCAAACCGAGCAGGGTCGATTTGTTCGGCTGGTATAACCTGCTTCGAAGCTGTCAAACACAGGCATGGAGTATATCTGGAAGCTACTGAGGCAATTGAACACAACCAGGAGAAAAGTTGTTGCCAGAAGCCCCCTTGGGATGTCATGGCTGTGAAATGCATAAAGAGCATTCAGTATTCCTCCTGCTGGCATCTGCAAAGATATAATCAACATGTGAGATGCATCACATATATTTCTGAAGTTTTAATGGACTACTATACTTACAAGGTCACCATAGGCCCAGAAGCCTCCAATGGCAATAGGAAATAAGCACATAGCTATCAGAAGATAAGCAACCTTAGCTCCCCTCCACATTGGAACATGCGCTGGATGTTTAAAGGTCGATGGCATCGTCGCCTGGAGATCAAGCAACAGCAACAACTCATTATCATATCAAAAGAGGTGAACATGAACAATCTGAACCTTTTCGGTCTCATACTGTAATCATGAAAATGCTTGTAGCTATCTCATTCAGTGACTGAAGCTGAGTTCAGGAAGATAACTATTTGAGATCAGGAAATGAATACCTGAATTTCTAATGCGAGATTGTGTCCTCTGAATGCAAATGCAATAATGCCAAGGGCATTTAAGATTGAAAAAGCTGCTGCGCCGAAAGAAGGTGATGCCATTGGCTGATAAGAGATGGAAGGTGGTCTTTCTTGGCTGACAGAGAGAACCCAAGCCATAGTAGCATAGGTGATCGCTGTTACTGCTCCAATAAGTGAGAGCCCAGCAATGGAATTGAGGTTTGGGAGCTGAGATAGGACAATGCACAAGATTGTAAATACGAGATACCACTCGACGGTCGAAAGTGGGTTCGATGAACAAAGCAGCCCGCAGACTATCTGGAAAAACAGCTTCATGGTTTCCCCTCCGATCAGAATCAATGCTGTTGCAGTCCCTGCCGATAAGTAAACTGTTGGGAACAAGGCGAGCCAAACACCTAACCTTTCTCCTGGAAGAAGACAAAGATAATGAGCTCATTACAAGTGGAAAAACCAGGTTCTCTAGGAAGTCCTGGTATATACATGCTCAAATTTTCATGGATTCTATTTGTGGCTTGCAATATCGATATTGACAAACATCTCCATCCTTAGTTGGATTTCATAAATTTACATTTTCGCAGGACATACTGCCATCTCTTTCTCAATGTGTTTTAGGTACATTTTCGACTAGGCAGAATGTGATAGCAATGGAAGAGACAGTTCATTGCTTGCTGAGAAGAGCTCCAAAAGACACAAAGGAATGTTCTGCTAAACAGCATAATTAGTAATTCCAAACATCATTCCTACCACACAATGAAAAAGATATTGATATTATCAACTACTCTTCATCATTATTAACTCCGGTGATGCTTGAAATATATACAAAAGAATTGCATCATCGAAAAATTACTTCTTCAAAGGTGGCTTAGCGAAGTTTCATTATTTTGATTATTGATATAATGCAGCTTGAGAACTGCACGGATATTTTATTATTAGATCAATACACAAGTATTTCCTCCACTTTGATGAACGTAATACTTCAAGACAATTACTTTATCTAATTTAGGGTTTCTAAAAGCACAATCCTTGATAAGAAAAGAACAAGTTTTATTTTCAGTTTTATAGAGAAATGAACAGAAATTTGGGTGTTTCAAGAAATTGGCATGCTAAAAGGACAGCCAGAAATTTCCTACACTAGTGTGCAATATTAGCTGATCACAATCATGGAGGCAAATGGTAACCTCAAGAACGGTGCCCCTGATCTTGATATTGAATAACAAGGCTGGCATGTCTAAGAATCACAGACTGAACCAAGAATGAAGGAGAAGAGCAGTCTCACCAAATGCAGCTTGTGCAAGCTCCACATATCTGTTGTATCTTCTTCCGGGCATGGCTTCATGTAGCTTGACTAGAATCCAGAGTGTGTAAAGTTGCCAGATGTAAGCAATTGTTAGAGCTATAATACCCCAGCTCCTGCAGTCCAAGAAATGAAGCTTTACAATAGCATACAATGGAAAATGTGACAACCAAGCTTGTTCTTTTTTCATCATAACCTCTTCTGGTGAATAACAAGTGTAAGACTACAAGCTTACCACCAAATGGATTGCTAACTCTGCAGTTATTTTAGTAATGCAATTAAATTCATGATGTTATGAGTTGCTGTACAACTAAGTTACTACCTACTCTAAGGTCATTCTTCAACCAAAATCTATCAGGAGTTGCAGAAAGTCACAAACAGAGGATCTGTAAACTTGAAACATCTGCAAACATTCACATTTCTCATTCCTATGATAAGGCAAAGCTAGTTAGACAACCTTGTGTCTCCATTTGCCGAGGAAATCACTTAACAACATAATTACTCTACTCTACAGAACTCCTTGCTAAAGCTCTAGACTGATGATAAATCAGATTACTTCAGTTAAAAGCTTAGGCTGTGTAAGCAACTGTACAAGGTGATTTGAGGGTGACATAAAGCTAACTCGAAGGAATGTGACATCAAAACAACCAAAACTCCATGATATCCCACTCTGGTGCATTCCATCGATCCATCGATCTCATTCGACTCGTGACAAATCTAAGCTGGTGACAAAGCGCAATCAGATTCAGAACCATCACATCCATCCCACAGTATATGTTGTAAAACTTTTGTTGTTTACCAATTGCCATTGTACATGCGCATGATGCGGAGAGTATTATCACCGTGGGTTATGAAGCAGGCTTCGACCACTATGGCCAATAATATGCTATGATGTTGTACTCTAAGCAACCGGTAAAGGAGAACCAAAAGAGAGAGTACACTATTAAGCAGGTAGAGAGAAGGAAAGAGGAGGCAGAAGTTGACCATCCGAGGAAGGCGAAGGCGACGGGAAGGAGGAGGGCCTGGAAACCGATGCCGGCGTTGAGATTGTGGAAGGCAGCGTAGTGGGCGTTGCCGTTGCGGGACTCGGTGATGGGGAGCCAGGCATCCTGGGGGTTAAGCTTCGTCAGGTGGCCTACCTCCTCCAGGTATCCCCTCAGGTTCACCAGCACGCGCTTCATGGGCGTCCCCACCGCCGACGAGATGGACGGGCTCAGAAACCGCGGCGATATCATCGCCGGCGTCGGCGTCCACGACTTGGCCGAGTTGGACCCGGCGGCCCCGGCCCCGGCCCCGGCTACTGACGCCCCACCCGGTGGCCGCGGCGACCGCAGGCCCGTCGGCGTCACCGTCTCCGGCGTCGAGACTCCCCGCGGGGTCGCCGGGATCGAGACCAGCTCCGACTCCAGCCCTGGCGCCGCCCCCATTCCCCTTTCCTCCATCTGCTCTCTCATGCTCGCTCTCCCTGTGTGAGCTGTGAGAGGAGAGCTAAGTGTGTGGAGTAACGAAGAAATGAACGAAGAAGCCGTCCATATTTATTGGTTTTTCCACTGTATTATGAAATGACCAAACTGTCCCTATAATTTCGATTTGCGGATATCTTATCTCCACAGGACCGCTTTGGATTCCTTGTCCTCGTTACTTACGTGAGATCATCGAAAAGAAATGGACAGTAGCGGGTCGGATCGAGTTCACATCAGCCCAAACCTCATATGGTTCAGCAATCATTAGAATCAACGTGACATTTTGGTCATCGGCCGAATCCATTATACATCCGTTGACGTGCAAATGGGCAATTGCAATGACAACCTCAATTTGGCATGTTAAACCGCGACGTGCAGAGTCGGACCGGGTTCGGGTGAACCCAAAAACGGGTGTTGGGGGTGAGGGCTAAGGCGTAATTTCAAGTGACACTTATTTGATGCTACAACGAAACTGGCAGGGCAGGACGGCGGGGCCCAGTGGCTTCGCCATGACCGGAGGGGGTTGTGTTTTTAATGACCAAAAAACCCTTAGGAAAGTTGCGGAAAGTCTCACAGGTGAAGGATGTCTCGGTCATTTTGGGCGCGTTGAAGAGCTCGCTTTTCCAAAAGCGTGTCGAAGCGTGGAGGGGACAGGCGAGAAAAAGGAGAGATATCCAATGCCTCGTCGAAAGCAGCACCTGGTCGTCTTCTTCCTTTTCTCCTTGTTCCCCCCTTCTCTCTTCTTTTCCTGCACTACAGTTATCTATTGCTGAAACCCTTCCTTCCTTCCTCTACCCCTCTCTCTCTCTCTCCTCTTCTTTCGGTGCATGCAGTCTGATCAATCATCACTTCAGTTTTGTTAAGCTCACGATCAATGCTGTGGGATGCATGGAACTGTAATTAAATGGATAAAGCTGTTTCCGATCATGACAAGTGGTATTCTTCAGAAGCAAAGGTGGAGACCCATCAATCAAGAGCCTGGAACAGTGAATGAAATTGCAGTGTGCATGAGAGTACGTAGCAAGAAACACAAAAGATGTTTTCTCGCCAAAGAAAAGAGCATTAGAAAAATAAATCTTTAACCTTACTACCCAGAGTGGCACCTACTACCTTCTGCATCAACAAAACCCATGATTTTTCACTTCCCACCTCCAGCTTTAAACTTGGTGTTCAGGAGTTCCAGTTTATGGAGGCTGATTCCTGTATAACTTTTGTTGGTTCTGATATCTGCATCCAACTATATTGCTGCTTGTTACACTTCTTGTGATGAGTGTTCTTTTCCATGGCAAGTATTATAGACAAGTTTCTATCAATTAATGCATGTTCCAGCTGCTGCGTTAGTACGAGGGGAATACTGAGCTTATGCATGTTTTATATCTGCATTGCTTGGTTACGTATATGCCACTGCCTTTCATGGCCATTTCACTGCTGAATTATTTATCCATCTGAATCAAATCTTCTTCTTCATATCTTCTTTATAGAGTTTGATTCTGAACTATATTGGTCATTGATAAAAGCATCGAGCCCTTGAGAAATAGAAAATGACTTGAATGAACTTACAAGGATATGTCGTTAATTCCAAACTCAATGGGTTAATGAATCACGGATGATATCGTATCCTCGCAAACACGAAATGAACAGATACCCAAACTAAGAAAGTATCAGTGTTAGGATCAACAATTTGGTTGTGTTTTCCATTTGACAAGAACTAGCAATTGCTTTATCCTAAATATGTAATCCAATCGCCAAAATTTCTTGTTCAATAACAGAGAAAACTATTGCTTTCTCTTCCACCTGCTAATGATGTTTTGTCGGCTTATAAGCGTACTTTATATCGGCCAACAGGTTTTGAGTCGACCAATGAACCACGACGATATTTTATGCATTCAAATTTCCAACTTATTGCATCATTTAGATCCTAAAATGACATCCACAAGTGTCTTTAAAGAAGCCATGGCCACAAACGTAGGAAGGACATTTAATGAATAAAGAGTATTATTATGATGGTTGTTGAACAGCCAACTACATTTAAATCAATGATAGACCTTTCGATGTGAAATCTATTATGATAGTTGTCCAACAACCAACCCAACTCTAAAAGAAGCCAATAAAATAGATTATTCGTCATATCAAAATCAATTGATAGTTATTCATAAGACATCCATTCGTAACAAACGATCGTAGCAATTAGACTTTTTTTAGCTTTAGCTTTATGAGAATAATAAAACAGCACATCCATCTTAGAATAAGGGATAATATTATATGATCATCATAAAAGAGCATTCAACAATTCTTAAATCAATAATTAATGTCTTATGCAAATCCATTGTGTGACTGAGATTCATCCATCACATCAAAAAAAAATCAAAACTTGATAATTATTTGGAATCAAATAGAATTTCGAATTTGTACACTTATATCTTATTTTCTACACTATTAATATTCAAATTTGAGGTACACTACGCTTTCAAAGTTTAAAAATAGTGTATTTATATATCCATCCAAATTATTGATATCCTTCCATTAATATTCATCTAAAATCTCTGGTCAATTATGTCTAGCTGGAGCTACTAATATTTAATTTGAGTTGAATATATATATATATATATATATATATATATATATATATATATATACACACACAGAAAGGCCGTTGTGTAGAATACCCCTAAAAGAGTACTTTATTACCTCCCGACCAACGACCAGCTCAATACAGCCGTGACTGCTCGTGTGACGCAACAATTCTGCCTTCTTCCCATCCTCTCGTTTTCCAATCCACGTCTTGAATCCAATTACCAAGATCGCAAGCAGTAATCGGTGAGATGATCTAGTTCGCCCTTCCTTTCTTGCGTTTTGTGATCATCGTAATTTAATCACCGACCCTTCTTTTTGAGCCCCCCCGTTCCGGTTTCTTGCTCGATGCTCCACCGCGTTTTGTTGGATGTAGTCGTCGAAATCCGCGACTATCGTCCGAGATCTCTTGGTATGCGGAATTCGGTCGAATCGGTTTTATTTTACTGTTTTAAGTCATCACCGAGAGTCGGTTAAAGCTTCAAGATTGGTTCTTGTCGCTGGATTTGGGTTCAAGTTTGAAACTTTGGATCTAGGTCCTTAGTTTAGTTTTTGTCGGCAGTTCTTGTTATATTTAGTCAACAGAAAAGCTTATGCGGTGGCGTTTGGATTCGATTGTTTGGGGCATTTGTGACAGATATCGAATTATCTGGGGAGTTCTTCCATCTGTATGTTCCTTTTTCGAGTGAGAAAGGAACAAAATCTGAGCTAAAATTTTCTTCTTCATATTTTCTTTTATTAGAACTTTTGTTTTCCGTTGATTCATGTAGTATTTAGCTGAAAACTTCTCTTTTTTTTTCAATAAAAAAGTTGTAAATTTCTTCGAAATTGATTTTTTTCGTTGATCTATGAAGTCTGTGCGTTAATTCGATTGACATTGTGAGAGTCGTCAGAGGGTTTGCATGTTTCTATGATGGAAACGGTTGACTGTTCACTAATTGCTAATATTAATATTTTGACACCACGAAAGGTTTTTGTTAGTTTTTGGTGTAACAAGGGGGATTGATGATCTAAAAGAGGGTCTTTGTGGGTGAATTTTTTTGTTGAGATGTCAAGATCTTGGGCCAAGCTGAGTGGAGGTATTCAGGAAAGGCGTGGTTATATTTGGAATGCCTTATAGGATTAGAGTTTACAGTTTTCTATGTTCATGGTGAGGTTTGAGTTGATTAATCCTTGTTTTTAGATACAATCAGGTGTGAAATTGTAAATATAGCTTTCTCTTGGAAGAAGTAACGTTGCTCATGTATTTGTGTTGACAACTTTTCTGAAATCTACTGTGTCATGTCTTTAAGTTTCTATAGGCTTGGGGGAGGCAATTCCACTACAGAGAACATTTTTTTTTGTTAGTCTTGTTTTAGTGTTTGTAGAATTATCTTAAAGGATTTACAATTCTTATCTTAATTGATGAAATTGGACAAACATCCTCTGCTTTGCCTGGTGAAAATAATTTGTAGAAACTAAAGATCTAGAATAGTTACTTAGAGGTGACTTTTTTTCCTGTATTTGCTGCTTGAAGGGGGAAGCATAAAGTGAATAGTTTTTTTTTCTAGTTCAAATGGATGAAAAATAAAAGATGACATCAAAGTTTTCTCCCCTTGGAAAAGGAGGAAACAAAATTTTTTTTTTAGCCACCATGGACTCGTTTATTCACAGATGGTGCTGATGCTGCTTCCTAATTTGGCATCACGTGAACTAAAACTTCTGCTTTGCTTAGTCACATAATGCATGAGAAAGGAGCCAGTACTGTCTAGATGTAGTTGTTGTTCCAACTTCTATTAGATTCCACCTTTAAGCAGCTGGAAGGTATCGATGCTCCTACATTATTCCTTCAACAGGATAAGGTCATTCAACAGAGAGAATTTTACTGACAAGAATTAGATTCTATTTCGACAAACAATTGCATTCACTTGTTGTTTCCATTTATTTTCTACTCATGAGAATTCTAACTTGCTTTAACAGATACTATATAGGTAATGTTATTTCATGGATTTCTTTTGTCTCTGATTAGTATTCTTAATCAGTAAACGAAGTAGTTGAATGTAAATTACCTCAGGACGACCATAAAAATACATCAAGTGGTTTCAAAGAATTCCAAGAATGATATAAACTTGTCATTCTATTAACTAATACAAACTCCAGTTTGCTAGTATATTTGTTTAGAATTTACTTCGTTGATATTTGTTTTTAATGGTCGCCTTTTCCTGGAGGTGCATACACATATAGAAAATGTTCTCAGGAGTAACAATAAGAATATTGTTCTCATTTGACTCTGTTATGTCCAGGCAGGTACTTTTGTTAGTTCATTTTGGCAGCTGTCTTTTCTGTACGACTATGTCTATTACCACCTTCATCAGCCAATTTAGGAACATATGCATTTGAGATAAACTATATTGTTTTTCCTTTTCAAGTGAGAAAGTTAAGGTGTATCTCTTCTTGGGAAAGATTCTATTATGGACGACATCAATTAGCTTGTGATCTTGAGCAAATCAGGGCACAAACATTGTGCAAACTTTAAGTTTACAAACTTGTTGTTTCTAGTAAGCAAAAAAATGACCTAGAGCTATAGACCATCCGCATATATGACTTTTCTTATCAAGGCTCATCTTATTAGTTGTGGAAGCATAAATTACAAGAATTTACTGTGGTTTTGCAATTTTTATATTTAGTCATATTATAATGACAGTTTCGTTCCTATTATCATGGTTGCTTCTTTACTTTATTTTAATGATATTTTTATATGTATTTGACAGAGACCAACTTTTCCATTTCAAGGTTTTGTATAAACTGAAATACAATTCACTGAAGATAAAAGTTATATGGTACCCACCTTAAAGGAGAAATAAAGAGTTATTTAATAACTCTTCAAGTGCACAATGGAGAAGAAAAGGAAGATTTTGGAGCAGAGAGAGAGGCTGGATGAAACTCTAGCTTTGCCTGACCTTGCAAACGAAGAGTATATCAAGTCGCTCGTCAAGAATCAACTTCTGCAGTCATCCTTGTCTCACTTTGAAGGTTAATTAATTATCTGATACATCAATAGATGCTGACTTTTCTTATTGCTAAAATTGTAGCATGAGCATGTCATTTATCTCCTTGTAGAATGATCGTATGTTGGTTTGGGTTGCTCATGCATAGTTCCTTAGTTTACAGTCACTTCCATTTGCAAATTTAAAGGAAACAATCGTGGTTGTAATACTAGTTTATAGATAATCCTTTGTCAATATGTACGTTGCTTAATATTTGTAGATCTAAATGCAGAGCTCATAAATTGCTTTTATCTTTTCTACCTAGAGTTTGCAGATGTCATCTAAGAGTCCATATTATGCGTATATTATTCCAGACTTTGTTCAGATTAAAGACACTCTCGCTGGCTTATAACCTTTAAGTATAACTGTTATCCTGAACAAATATCATTTAGAGTTAGATTCATGTCTTTGTAAATACATTTCCAAGATATGCTTTCAGATTTTTATTGTTTTTCGCCAATTTAATGTCTCTTTAAATGGTCTACGACCTCATGATATTAGCTGATGTTTAGCTTTCCTCTGTGCATGTAAAGCTGCAAGATTGTTTGTTATAAATATGTATTTTTTTCATTGGCAGGAAACATCGAACAAATTATAGAAAAGCGTACAAGGGAAGTTTCTAATTTTGTTGAGATGCTACGGAGTGCCTCTGAAGATGAAAGGAAGGCTAAAGAACATGGGGCATCACATAATGATTGGAAGGTATCTAATCTTTCTTTAGTTTCTTTTTTTGGATGTACTTGTACTGAATTTCAAGGTTCAAAATCCTTCTTATATGCCAGATCTCTTCCTGTTTATTCATCTTGATGTTGTCCAAGAATTCTGAAATCTTCTACAATTATTCTTTTTCAATATTATATAATCCTATCGGCTTGGATGTGGCATGGACGTGCCTCATGTTATCAATATTGGATGTTGAATGTGCTGTTCAGTACTATTTTCTGGAGTAAAGTTATTAAGTTCTTATTGTTTGAATAAAAACATGTTTTTGGACTTGGGTTCCTGTGCTAAACCTTAATTCTACTCAAATGTTAATGATAAAAAACTAATGTCATTTTTCATTTTGATAGAAACAAAATATGCTATGAATCTGTTGCAAAATCCATGATTGGATCATTATATGAATTTTAAGGAATCTTGAGGATGTGCATTCATGTTTTCAAGTCACTGCTTTATCCTATCTCCATTAGCTGTTATACACTAGTTTTAGCATGAATTCTAAGTTATTGTGGTGTTTTCATGCTTTTGACAAATGCTTTTCACAATAGTTAACATTATTGTTACTTTCCAGGTAAAACAAGACACAGACCAGCTCCGGGTCATGTATCGGGAAGGCCCCCATGGAACTCCATTTCATACTCTACTTGCCGAGGGATATGCTGATGGACCTATTGATGTCTGTAAGTTTAATATTTGTTAATATTTGGGACACTCCTGCTCCAGCATGTTGATAGTGCAACAATTTCTTACCAAAATTTTGTTTCTTTCAGGTTTATGTGTTTCATGGGAGACAACCCTCTATAGTAAATGGTGAGTGCATTGGCCAGATGTTATAATAGCCAAATATGTGTTTTGCATCATGTATGATGTTTTATGCTTTTTCTATTCACTTGTGACTACTTTAGCTTCAGGAGTGTGAGTTCCTTTTTTTCTCAGTATGTGCAAGATCATAGTTCTGAATTTCAATTCCTGGCTTGTGCTGGGAGACCACCATAATAATACATTCTTGCATTCTGCACACACTGGGATGCTGACACTCAGCTTGTCTTTGGTTATTGTACATTTCTGTGATGAAAGTGGTGCTATGGAAGCACATGTCCATGTCACTTCAATTTGCATTTGTTTGCTGGACTTGATGACATTCCTCCTATTTTCCACTTAATAAACATCACGTCGCAGGTGGCCTCAATACAACCTGCCAACTTTTAAGATTATTATGTCCACCTGCTTGCAGAAAGTTCGAATAGGTGAAGAGATATCTTTAGTAAGGTTAGTTGTTATTTTATAATATATGATTCTGGATATCTACCTTCTTTTTCCTTTCTGTATCTTCTTGTACTTATCTTTATTGTTTCACTGTTTGGAAGAAAGGGTGAAAGTTCCTTGGCCAGTTTCAGATAGGGAGGCACTTCTTCATTACTTTGAGATCGAATACGTAAACGAGGATCTCATCCTTGTACTTATTAACACGGTAAATACAGACCTCTGTCCCTTATGAAATTGATCGATCTATACTTCATGCAAAACCATAGAACTGTCATTTGTACCTTTTTCAGCAATATATCTACATATTATATCAAGGTTCTCTTTTATGAACTTTAGGGGATCACCTACATTCGATGCAGCAAACACATAAACATGGAGATTTATAAGAGTAGATATTTCCTGAATTTGTTACTGAATAAACCAATTAGTAATCATTGGAAAACAAGCTGTGACTAGGAAATAACATACTTTGTCTGAACATTTTCTCATGGGTGTTGGACAGAGATTGAACAGAACAAAATATTGATGGTTATATTGCATTTTCCTGTAGATTTCAGATTCAGAGAAGATAGAGGTTAGCATTGACGGCTTTAATAGGAATGAAGTTCCAAAAGCTATCCATATAGATTTGGTCGGTGGTTTCGTCTTGCAAAAAGTTGATCATAGCAGATGTTATTTCAGGTACTTCTAACAAGATCAGATATCTTATTATTCTTACAATTATCAGAGAACCATTTGATGAATAGGAAATGCTAAAATAAATTCTGTTTATAATGAGAACTTTTCTTTACATATCTTTTTGTCTCACTTATGGGACAAGTACAACTGCATTGTGTAGTATTAAACTATTAATGACTATTTACTTTGTGTGCAAACTGTAAGTAATAAAGATAATATTCGTTCCCCAGGACCTTTGCTATGAAGAGTCAATATCTTTACCAATTAAATTAGCTGACACATTATTTTTTTATTTTAATGCTAATATATACATTATCCAATGTTTACACTGTGTACTCGTTAAACTTTTTAAAGTCCTCATCAGTATGCATTTCTTGTCTGATGGATCTTGTAATCTTCAGGGCAATAACAAATATGGATATCAAGCTGGATTTCGTGCCTCCATCCCTTATCAATTTCATTTCGAGGCAGCTAATCGGCAATGGGCATAAGCTATATCAAAAAGTAATACATTCTTTTTACTATGCACTACACATATGGGTTTCTATGTGTAATTGGAATGCATCATGGTTTAGTAGTTATATATCTCATCAGTCAACATTGAAAGTAGGATTAGTTTTAGCTTAACATAATCAAAGAATAGGTGGTTGTGGCCCACCAAAAAAAGATTGGCACATCTTAATAATTTGCCTACAATCTTTGGAATTTTATCTGTGTTCAAATTTCCAGTTCTTGCCTTTTAGCCAAGATAAGGTGTAATTAACACTTTGATCTTGTAGTCATACATCCCCGCCCATTCTTTGTATCAGGTCCTTGCTTCAACTAATACAAGCATTGGTGCCTTGCAGGCAGTTGGTACAGTGGCAACCACTGACCAGGATTACCGAAAAGCTTTAGAAGGGCCTATGTATGCTAGAATTCGTGAAGGAATGAATCCCAAACACAAAACCAAAACTGATGGAGTTGGCCTGGAAGAGGAAAAACATGAAGGTCCTCTCCCCAAGGAACACATTGGTGAAGCTGCAACTGAAGTTCAATCAATTATAGACAAGAGATACGTCAGTGAAATTGTGGAAGAGGAGACAGAACACAGCACACTCTCAAGTACTAAACAGCAGGATCTCATCAGAAAAAGAGTTTATGTCAGCCCAGAGGTGGAAGTTGCTCTGGGCATCTTGGACAATGCCATTTCTATACTTCGTAAGAAAGGTTCACAGAACAACCAATTGGACTGCTCGTCAGTTGATGAAGGGTTTCCCACTTATGAAGCAGCTCTAGAGGCTTCTGAGACCAAATCATCCACAAGAAATTCCAGGTATGTCTGTTTGAAACAATTTTTGCATTGTGTAATTTATGGGCTTTCAATTAGAGGGCCTTACAACAATAAGAAGCCATAATATTCCAACTATTTGGGGTTGGTTGAGCTTTGTATTAGAGGGGCCTGGAAGTTTCAAATTTTAATCTGCTATATTAGTCAGACAAAACCCGAGATCATATTTACTGGTGGTGTACTCCTTGCAGTGATAACACAAAGACATCTGCATTCGGAAATAAGCTCACAGTTTTGGGCCCAGAGACAGCTGATTCAAGTTCTTCCCATATTAAGCCGACACAAAATGCTATTAGTATGACAAAGCCTACATTGTTGGAGAGCATGAACAAGGTCTGCGACGAAGGGAGCCTCAAGGCCAACGGTTTTCATGACAAAAGCCTTAAAGGTGGCGGCAAGTCAAAGCACTCTAGGAAGAAGTGGTTTTGTTGCTCGATTCGCTAATGAATACAACAATGTAATTTTAGTGGTGTTGCTGTTGCTCTTTAATCACGTCACATTTTGGGTACAGAGAACACAATGAATGTTAAGAAAAATTCCAGAGAATAACTTTAGATCCATTTTGCACATGAAAGAAGATACAGTGTTCTTTAGTCACATGGCTCACCGAGAGCCGATGGTAATGTCTATTTTCACAAATGCAAATGTATCCGTAGTAGATATATGAGATATATGATGCTATTGAAAGCTGCAAAATTAATTTATAATGCTTCAAAAATGCTTATTATGTTTTTGTAAGAATGAAATGAGAGTTTATGCATCCTTTTGTTACAGTGTTTTAGTTGTTCAGTGGTTAAACGTAATATTGGTTTGATCATTGCTGATATTTCTTTTAACCGGTTTGATATCTCATCTAATTTTCCTTTTCTTATCTTAAAATTATTTTGTTAATATTAGGATTTTTTTTTCCTCCAATGGGTTCCTGCCTATTCAATATACTGATATATATATATATATATACCTAAAAAAGGTTCTTTTTAGATTTTTCTTGGATGATATCTTCATTTTTGTAAAATAATATATTTACAAAATGCACAATGAATATATATATATATATATATATTTGTTTGTAACTTCTATTATTTATTTATCTACAATTAAGTTTAAAATTATAGATTTGTAGCTAATCTTATAAAATTAAAAATTAATCGTAATGTTAACTTATGTTATAAACAAAAATATTAATCATAGTTATAAGTGATTAATTTGGATTTTTGAATGTAATTAAATCACATATGCACACCTGGATGATCATACATATGGAGAGTTGTGTGCTTGTCATGATAAAGTTTGTAACACCAAACAGGTTCTTTATATATCGCACATGAACCCCTCCGAGTGATTGCTCTCCAGTACTGGACGACTCCCTCGCTCGCAAGCTCTGCGACAGCGGTGGGTTTCGTCCGATCCGATCTCGCCGTCGTGGAGAGATGAGAACAACGAAGGGGTCCGCCCCGAGCCGGCGGCCTGCCGTCGTGGTCCTCCTCCTTGGCGCCGCCCTCATCTTCTCCGCCCTCGCCGTGACGATTCAGTCCTCTTTCTTCACCGGTCAGCCGCCGCACCGAGAAGAAGTAAAGTTGAACTCCGACTCCTTTATCCCTTCTGGTTATTGATCTCTTCCCTCTTTCATTGTTTCCAGGAAGCCGGAGATCGCTTGTCGACAGGGAGGAGATCCGGGTCCTGTCGGATTTGCAAACCCGCCTCCAGCAGTGCGTGGTACGTGATTCGTGATCTCTTCTCCTTGTGTGTCTTTGATGGTGGATTTGGCATAGATCGCCTGTACTTTCGTCCAATTGCATCAATGTTTTCAGGTGCTTTAGAATAAGATGAAATTCTCAGGTCTTGGGAAATGGGTGTTTTCTCTGGGAAAGTATCGGTTTTATTTGACGAAAAAAAGAATGGCATTGTTGTTCTCTTAAGCTTTTGTGTGCAATTTTTTGCGGATTTCATTATAGTGTTTACGCCTTTGAGCAGGATCTGATTATTGAATTTGTTTGGTTTTAGTGTAAAACTGATGCATGTATTCCATGATGGGAACCATACATCTCTTGCTTTCTGTCCAGTGACTCGACTCAAAGGAGATGAGCCATTGCGTAATTTGGCGAGAATTGGATAAGGCTGTGTAAGAATGGAGAAGTCTGATTATTGCAAAATGCAATGTTGTCTGCCACATAGCATCATCAAACTGATTGTTGAATTGATAATTTAGTTTTCTAGTGTTGGTCATCTGCATGGTGACACATATTTGCCCTCCTTTACGTTCAATCTGTTCTTATTTCACATTGAGTAACTAAATTAGCCTTCTTTTCTTTAAGGCTAACCTTAAAACTTTCTCTAGGCAAGCAGAGGACTTGGCCTTACTGCAGATATTATCGATCACTGTAAATTGGTGCTTAAATTTCCTGAAGGCACAAACAGTACCTGGGTCAACCTCTGCTCTCTACTTGTTCCAGAATTTGAATAATTCATTTTCTCTCACTTGTATGAGATATTTTAAAATGTACCTTCCTTGAATGTTAAAACCCATGTTTTTCTAATTGCAGTATAATGCACAGTTTAAAATTTTTGAGCCATTGGAATACAAATATGATGTTTGTGAAGCTATTCTTCTATGGGAACAGGTCAGATTCCTTTTGGTAAAACATTGATTTGTTTGCTATATTATGTACTAAAAGTTTGGAACCCCAAAAATTTCCAGTATCGTAACATGACTACAGTCTTGACAAGGGAATACTTAGATGTACGGCCCGATGGATGGTTAGAGTATGCTGCAAAAAGAATTGCTCAGTTGTAAGTTACCGTATGTGCAGTGTTTACTTTTGTGATTTAAATCTCAAAATGACTTAACAGGAGCTTCTCTATATTTTCTTGTTTGTAGGGGTGCAGATAAATGCTATAATCGTTCTCTTTGTGAGGAACATCTTAACTTAATATTACCTGCAAAGCCCCCTTTCCACCCCCGCCAGTTTAAGACATGTGCGGTTGTTGGGAACTCTGGGGATCTCTTGAAGACAGAATTTGGAGAGGAGATTGATGAACATGATGCAGTGTTTCGAGATAATGAGGCTCCTGTTAATGAGGTAGTGGGTTGATTATTTCTTGTTTGATGTTTGTGCATGATTGTAATTATCTATATTTGTTTGAGCCTCAGCATCAGCAATTTTAGCTCATATTTCTGAGTTTCTATAATTTCTTATAGATTTTCAGGGCAAAAAAAGGTCAGTTGAAGTTCTTGTTCTGACACTTGAATGATGGTTTGTTCAAGCAATAGCTTCTTTAAAGACCTAACAGCACTTGATCTTTTAAGGCGTGTTCATACCTGCAAACTCATACATATAGTTGTCCAATCTAATTATGTTAGGTAGATGTTTCTTCCTTGTTAGCAAGTTGATGCTTTGTTTCTAAGTGTTTCTTGTTGCTAAAGAAATCATATGGTAAACCTGAAGATACTCTTCTATTGATACCCAAGCTACCTTGCTATATGATTAAATTAGATCTGCATGACCCAGTTATTATTTAGCTAAATTGCATCATTCTTTAACAAGCTTTTCTTAACAAGCCTGTTCACCTTGTCGGTATCCCATCTGATGTATTCATCAGCCTCTTAGGCAGATTCATCTGACTTAATATGCCCAATTTTAGCCCTTACTGACTTTCAGAAAACAGAAGCTTGTGAATATTTTGGATCGACATTCTGTAATTATCAACTGATCTTGATTTGTCCTACAGAAATATGCTAAACATGTTGGACTAAAAAGGGATTTTCGCCTAGTTGTAAGAGGTGCTGCTCGTAACATGGCTGCTATTCTCAATGGATCCTGTAAGATTCTGGTTTTATAAGTAGATATTTCTGTAATTTCAGACAATACTAACATTGTTAATGCTGCTAGTGGTTCTTGTTTATAAAGCCTTGACACAGAGAAAACAAATGGTGTTGTTTGTAAGAGTGTTAAGATTGGTGCTCCATGAAAATCAAACGCTAAGTTTGTTTTTCTCCTTCGGTTCTAGATGCTCAAGTTGAACTCAGTGATTATTTGTATAGGCAATGTCTGACTGTCCGCAGTGTAGGGATATAAGGGCCTATACATGCTCTAGACATAAGGTCAAACTTAATTAGTCTGATCATTTTCTTCATGAAACTCTCAATTCTTGGTGAATTTTGCAAAATCTTAGAGCATTAGCAAGTAATTTAAGGTGGCATTACTGCACTTTATGATCACAATATATGTGGGTCTAAACTTTTAATCTAAGACAAAATAGACACATTTTCTAAATAACATAAATGAATCCATTTGTTTAATGATATGACAATTTAATAACAAAAAAAAGAGTTGTTTTCTTTACTGTTGGCCCCCTTCTTCAGGGCTAAAGAACAGTACTACATATAGTGAGTTTTTGCCACATGATATGCATTTGGTACATTATAAACTTCCTGAAAAAGAAGGTATGGTCTTGAATATATATTCTATATATGCTTTCATGTGAAACTGTATGTGGAGGGAAAAAGAAAACTAAAGATACTAAATCAATATCATATCACCTTTTATTTAATAGTAATTTCACAAAGGTTCCTGATTGATTTGAGAACAAATCATTATCAATTTAACTGAATTATTTTCTTACAATTATGCTATGGAAAATTGTTCAGGGAATCATTAGATAAAATAAAACATCAAAACTTGTGGTCAAATTGTGAATAGTTTATATTTTGTGAGAATTTTGTCACTAAGCTATAATCACCATATATTATGATATATTAAGATAAATATGTTTCCTGTGCTTGGCACACACACCTCTCAGTTTATAGATTCTTATCTTGATTTGAAAATAAAGTTCTTATAGATACACTTTTAGAAGATCTTTCTTTGCTGTTGATGGAGAATGCACAAGGTATATAAATGTTATAATCAGTTAGCCTTGATGCATTATTCCTGTTCTCTCATCATATGTTTATGGGTCTCTTTTCTTGTCCATTTCACATGTTCAATGATCAACCAATCCTGAGTAGTCATTATTATTCTCCTTAATTAACTTGATTCTATTCTTCTCTAGCAATTATTATTACACTTAAAGACTGTCTGAAAATTGCAGCTGACGAGGTGCTTATAATCAAGAGTGTGATACACAGAGATTTCAATGCAATGATAAAGGTGATGCTTTACCATTAGTTGTTTTTGTGCACTATTTTGCATATCTTTAGAAATTTTATTTGTGCATCATATTTTTTTAATCTAATGAGCCATATCATTTTAAATGCAGGAACTTCCAAATCCTGTTTATCTTTTCCAAGGTATAGTTCTAAGAAGGGGTGCTAAGGGAACTGGAATGAAGTCTATAGAATTAGCACTCTCCATGTGTGACACAGTTGACATATATGGATTTACAGTAGATCCTGGTTATACAGAATGGTAAGTATGTTCTGAGTCATTTTCTACCTAAAACAACATACAGTGCAAATCAACTAAAAAATTGAAGAAAGGCAATAGACAACCAACCATGTTATATATTGTCTATCATAGTCCTACGAGGCTTCTTATAATCCAGCGCTGATCTTTATTTATCTTGCTTAGATTTTAAGAAGTCCATAATTACGTACATACAGATTGAGAGTCTTGAAATTTGCATGTTAGCTTTTTATGTCTGCTGAAGAGTAAAGTATTGCTGTTTGCTGAAAGTTCCTGATTTCTATGTTATAGCTCAAATCCAGTAAACAACTGCACATGGAAATGCTCTTGGGAAAAAAGTACATGTATTGATTTCTTTCCTGCTGATTTTGGAAAACTGTTGCTTGATATTTGTTTCTCCCAGGACACGGTACTTCTCAACCCCTCGAAAAGGGCACAATCCATTGCAAGGAAGAGCTTATTATCAACTTCTGGAGTGCCTCGGTGTACAACCTCTTTGACACATTGAGTTGGCTCGCACAAAACAAAGTCATAGATCTCACTAACCTGCCAAATTGTTATCCATGTAGGTCATCAGGATCCACTCTCCTATGAGAGCTGAGAGGAAGCAGGATTGGGCAGATGTGCCAAGCAAAGAAATCATAAGAAGCGCTCATACTGCCGCATTGCGTTTAAAAAGAGAGCAAACTGGTCATGAGGGTGACTTAGGACCCTTTGGTAATTGCAAGGTATGGGGTACGATGGACGGAGATGGACCTGTGTCTGGATCGTTGGACATGAGCGATACCCGTAAGAATTCGAATTACAATAAGTGGGAGCTTGTGCCGCTCGAGAGCTTGAGAAAGGAAGCACAAGAACATTATGCTCAGATGGGTGGTGTTTCTCTTTACAAAATGGATGGGAACAAACTTGATGATCTTGTCTGTGTGAAGCACATGCTTTGATCGGAATTCTAAAGATAAAAAGGATAAAGGTTTAGCCATTGGTCTGATGAAGAAACGGAACAAGTAAAAGCTGCCCCATCGCCATCAGGCGATAAGTTTTGGTGTATGCTGGAGGAGGTTCGAGCTTCATAAGATGAAATCATTTTCACAAATCAAAGATTGTTTTCTGCGTGTTGAATGGATTGGATTGGGAAAATGCAGGATTTGCCCTCAAGAATGTCACTTCATTGTAGTAGTAAAGACATTTCCGGCCAATATTGTTGTTTTAATTGAACAAGGAGTATGTGACTAGTTAGTTGTCTTATGTAATTCAATTGATAAATAGATTACTTCAATCATTATTCTTCGTGGAACATATAATCAGTGATGGTGTTATGGTTGATTTTGATTATTCGAGGTGTCGGTATAATGTAATCAATTTGGTCCAACATTAACAAGTATTTTGACATTGAGACATTATCACAGCACCATCGAGACATCGATATTATCACAGTATATTATAGGAGTGGATTGAAATAGCTACGGTAGTGATTACTTGGTATTTAGCTTCAGTTATGAATTTTACGATTGTATTTTGCTTCTTAAAATTTCAACTAATTAGATTTGTTCTAACAAAGACAATATAGGCTTATATAAATGTTATATCATCGGTTTTGCCTACCCAATCAATATCGATGAAGGTATGGAGATAAAGTGATAGGTGTTTACAAAGGAAAAGTCTCATTAATAGTCTTTGTAAGATATCACAAAAAAACGTAATACAAATCGATGTGTAACAGAGGTTTGATGCACGAATTGTGATAATTTATGGACTATGAATGAAATGTCTAGACGTGCGAGAGATAAATACTATAAGGAATCGAGTACTTATCGATACTGTGTAGAACTACCATTATATAATTTGAGTGATTCAATAGTGATGACTTCTTTAGCATTCTACATATTCATCTTTGATGATAGATTTCAAATGTAAATCTTTTGAGATTAAAAAAAAAAATCCAAAAGATATGAATGTTATTTCCACTCCCACAAAGTAGCTGAAGGTTCTTCGGTTTTTGATAGAGAATTGATCTATCAATTAATTAAAGAATTGCTTGATTTTCATGGAATTATTACCTATGATGAGACTAGTAGGTATATAATACATCCATTTTATTATCATAAGAAAAACGATGTGTTGGACTTTGAGTTAACGAAGTCAACTGACATAAAAAATGAGCCAAGTTTGATATACTAAACTCTTAAAGCTTACCAAAATCTATAAATAATTTTTCATAACTTATAAACATTGTTTAAATACCGAGGGTGGATGAAGTACAGGGTTGCTGCATAAAGACATGTTTAATTAAAGTCCCTTGTAAGAAAATATGTCAACTTTGTGTGATAGTTAAACTTAGGATAAGTCGATCATCATCAGTTTAATAACTTGATTAAATATCTTTGTGAAATCAACACCTAGTCGCTGGTGAAACTTTTTAGCCACTAGATATGCTTTGTATCTAGTAATAGATCCATTTAGGCTCCATTCAATTCAAAATACACTTACACCCGATAATATTTTGTATGAGGTGAGATGGTACAAAGGTCCATGTGACATTATAAAGTAGGACATTGTATTTCTCACACATGGATTTACGTCAATATAAAGATTTTTGAGCTTTTGTGATGGTTGTGGGTTCAGTAGGCTTAGATGAAGAGCTTGTGACATAGATGAAGAGCTTGTGACAGTACAAAGATCAAGGATTTAAGATGGTTTGAAAATATTATTTTTGGAGCATGTTGTCCAGTGATGTATAGGCTCGTGAGATTATTAAGTTGTGTTAAAGGTATGAGAATTGATAAAAAGTTTGTGACATGTATTGAATCAGGCTGATGCACTTCGATATTACTTAGCCGATGAAAAGATAAAGACATCATTTATGGTGTCAAGGGCATTGCTTCATTGGACATTGCAAGATGAGTTAGTAGAGAGGTAGATGGAGAAGTTGCAAAGGTGGTGAGGTGCTATTGAATTAGAGTAATAAGAGAGTAAAGGAGAATTATCGATTGATTGGTGACGAGTGCACTTGAGGGGGTTGAGTAGCTTGCATTATTGTAGGAGCAAGATTTTTGTGAAGGAGCAAAAATAACATGAAGTTATATAAAGACCTTTTGAGTTTGAGGATCATAGCACTGAAAAATATTATGTTCAATAGAGTACTCAATGAAGATACAAGGTTTAGATCTTAGTGTAAACTTATGTGAAGCATAGGAGAGTAGCTAGGGATAACATATACAATCAAATACTTTGAGTTTTTAAAGATTTGAGGTCTTGTGAAATAGTTTTTTAAAATGATGACTAGTGCTGTAGAATCGGGGTGAACATGTGGTTAATAAGGTAAACTAAAATTTAAAAGATTACTAACTAAAAGGTTAGTAACATAGAAGCTTGGTATAGTAAGGTGAGACTAGTATCAACTATATATCAATGTTTTCGTTCGACAGAGCCAACTAGTTGATGTGTGTATAGTAATAACTTGAGATGTTGTATACCATATAATGAGTAGTAAGTTGTTAGAGCTTGATATTTATCTCCTCTATTAGAGTAAATTATTTTAATGATAGATTTGATGAAATTTTAACCACCTTTCTAAAATGAGTAAGACTATGGTGACTTCATATTTAAATTTAATAGGATATAGTCATACATATTTAGTGAAATAATATATAAAAATGATAATTTAAAATTATCAAGGAATGTGGTTGGGGTAAGGTAAGACATCAATGTAAATAGTTTCAAGTGGTTTAGAGAAGGATATAAAGACATTCCAAAAGATAGTCTATAATTTTCATTATTAAGACAAGCATCGCAACAATGTCATATATCGATTGGAGCAGCAACTAAGAGAAGAGCAACTGGTCAAGTGTTATGTAAAACTAACGATCACTTGTAAATATAATCTTTATTCTGACTTTAGGCAACGATGCCCCCGTGCTTAGATCTTTTACAAGAAATGAGTTAAGAAAAAACTCAATATAGATGTTATTTTATTTGTATAACTGAAGGACAAATTTCTTTTGATATGAGGTGCACACAAAACATCATCAAATGTAAAGATGTTTGTGTAACCAGTGTAAGTGATTTAGATTCCATTACCATCATTAATGATGATATCATCATTACCTCCATAGTCGGTATGGATAAATAAATTTTACAAATCATAAATAATATGATGAGAAACACTAGGTAAACAATCCAATTATTTAGATAAGCACTCAGAGTCATCATGATGTTTGCTTGAGGCCAATTGAGTGTAGAGTAGGTTTAGGTTAAGATCCAAAAGTTTTTATTGTGTGTCATATTTTGTCTATTATTGGGATGTCAGAACTGTTGATAGTTATAGTTGAAGTTATTTCATGAGTTGATTGTTACTTTGAGACATCTTGTTCGATCCTTTATTGAAGTTATTGTTACTTTGATTGTTTTTCAAATACGTTATTCGAAATTTGTTATATAGTTCTTCAAATGACATTAGTGAGTCACGTGCTCGAATTATTATCGTCAGTTCTTTATATTTGTCTCATAGGCCATTGAGAGCATTAATAATAACTTCTTTTTACCACTCAGGAGATAACATATTAAAGCCAAATCATCTACAGTAACTTTTAGATTCTATATGTAATCAATACTTTCCTCTTGTATTTCATCAAAGTAGATAAAAAAAACTTAGCATTCGAGTATGAGAGTGATTAATATGGGTGGTTTGTAACTTGAACCATACTTCTAGTGAGTGCTATATGAAGAGATTAGTGATGCTATAGAGCTAACCATTGAGGTTTGAATAACCTGTAGAATAAGACGATTTTGTTATAGTCATGACTTGTGATCATGAATTGTTATTGGGAAGTGTTCTCTTGATACTTAAAATCTTTTCTAGTAGACAACTAAGAGAACCATCAATGTAGCTTACTAGATTATATCCAAATAGAATATTAGTGAATTATGCTGACAAAGATATATAATTATCACCTTTGGAGAGCTCGAAGGGGATTAGAGTTACCACATTGATAGATATAAGTCATGAAAATTGAAATAAACTAGTGTTTCCCAAAGAAACAATAATTGGAGCATCAAATGTAAATGAGGAAGACATAATGAGAAGATGCTATGATCCAATAAGAAAAATCCAGAACCAATTGAGAATCTGGCTTATATGCACATTTGATAAAGATCTGATTCATTAGAGGAGATCAGATCTGAGCAGTGCACAAGGAAAGATTTAATTTGATGAAGAAAATCATATCTGAGAAGTGCACAAGAAAGGATCTAATTTTTGTGATATGCATAAGAGGATGATCTCTTACTTACTCTCTTGAGTCTTCTTGATCGCGAGTGTTGATGACATAGTCGAGAGGATGATAATAAGCAATGAACTATCACTAAGAGGTCGAATGTAGATACGAGGCACCAATAAGTTTAATAGTTGACGAGAAAGGAACAAGGATGTCGATAAAAATGTTGAATAGTAGGTAGGAGTAGAGGGAGCACCAACCAAGCAGAATTGCATAATGATGAAGGATTATCGAAGAAACTAATCGATCACTAGAGAAGGTTAATCAGATCAACAAAGTGGAGTAGATTTGTTCTAAAACAGATCGTGCTAGGAGATTGATAGGGAGGAGTCTAGTGTTTTCATCTTCGATGCAATACTAGAATCGAAAGCACAAAAAGGTTGTAAAGCAACGACAAGATAAACGAGGAAGAAGAATATCGATCGCTAGCAAAGTAACAAAAAAGACAGCAAAGAAGAGAAAGCCTTTCTCGAAGCAAGAAACCCTAATACCATAAAAAAAAAATTGTTATGAAAGAAATAATAACTTATTTATTAAAATAATACATATTTATATGAAAAAAAATCAAATGATGCATTCAAATCATACACTCAAATCTATAATTAATATTTAAATTATTAAATTAATTAAAAAAATTAAACATATAAAATTATCATTTTATATTTATATATAGCATGATCTTTTATTATTTTTATTATTTAAGTCTTTGTAAGGATTGTGATCTGACAGGCAGTAACTTATCTGCAGTATCAGCTGTGATCAATACAAGATGTGCCAATAATAAATCTTCATTTAGAAGAAAATATAAACATGGCGCTGAAACCTGGGAACGTGGTACAACAAAATTATTATGCTCACGATGTAGTTGTATCAAAGAAAGATATAGACAGAAATGCTAGGAAAGTATGATATTTGTTATTCTAGATATTAATATCTGTATGAACAGTTACAAAATTGAAAAAAACAGGATAAGAAAGAGAAAAGAAAAAGAAGGCAATCTTTTCAGATCCAAATAAAAGCTATCCTTTGTTATCACTCTATGCATAGTTTCCTTTCCTGAATGACAGGAAAAAAGAAACTTAAAAAGAACAAACAAAGTTAATTGACATGTATTAACAACTAATGATGCAGTATACTTCTCTTACAAACTTCTACAGAATGTGTCAGAAGAATAGAACCAAGACGTTCGATGCTGACAACTAAATGCAACAGACACTTCTAGCTTAACTGACTGCACTGCAAATAGGAAATACAATTATTGTTGCATATGCAAACAACAAATGGCGTTGTTGTGGTTCTAATTGCTAATCTATAACCTGCACCAGTAGACACACATATTGTACATTCACTAGAATGCGTGGATATAAACAGCAATTTTAGGGATTCCTAAGTTACAGCATTAGAAAAATAATCCTTATGATAGAACCAAGTTTAATACTGAAACTGGTAAATCAAAAGACAACAAGAATGTGCTCCTAGAACATTAATTACTGCCATCCAACCAAATTGAAAAAAGGTGTAAACTATTAGCCATCGATTATTAATATCCAAAACCTTGCACAGAAGATAATGCATAATATACACCAGCAAACTGATAAGGTAGAACATCTTCATCTCCCTCATCAAGCATAATGCAAATACGTTGAAGAACAATTATACAAGTTTAGTCAAAATTCATGAATATTTGTGTTACTAACAGAGCTTGTCATGTCCTTCTAAGCTCTTCAAGGTTTAACATAATTCCTCTTCACAAATTAACCTTGGCTAGACATTTGGCACCATGTTTGGATGATCAATGAAATATCCCATGATGCCAACCAAATCTGGTTTCCAAAAAGCTTGCAAAAGAAGGGCTAGCCAAGATTTCTTAGGCAGCTAAGGTACTGGTAGAGTGCACAAAAGTACCCATCCTTGCATTATTCAATAATTACTGTACAGAGCTTGTCATGTCCTTCTAAGCTCTTCAAGGTTTAACATAATTCCTCTTCACAAATTAACCTTGGCTAGACATTTGGCACCATGTTTGGATGATCAATGAAATATCCCATGATGCCAACCAAATCTGGTTTCCAAAAAGCTTGCAAAAGAAGGGCTAGCCAAGATTTCTTAGGCAGCTAAGGTACTGGTAGAGTGCACAAAAGTACCCATCCTTGCATTATTCAATAATTACTGTACAGAGCTTGTCATGTCCTTCTAAGCTCTTCAAGGTTTAACATAATTCCTCTTCACAAATTAACCTTGGCTAGACATTTGGCACCATGTTTGGATGATCAATGAAATATCCCATGATGCCAACCAAATCTGGTTTCCAAAAAGCTTGCAAAAGAAGGGCTAGCCAAGATTTCTTAGGCAGCTAAGGTACCCATCCTTGCATTATTCAATAATGACTGTACAGCATAAATGAGAGTAAAAACTTTGCAAGTGTCTTAAAAACTTGGTGTTCACCAATTCACAAACTAAACATGGTGTTCATGTCTTCAAAACTTTGCAAGTCACGGAAAAGATTACTTGTAATTTGGCATACCCATGGTAAACAATTTCCCACTTTCACTCTCATCCTCACCAAGGTGGCACCAATTATTCTATTATATTAAATTTTAACAAGCCATGAATAGCATTTATTCATATCAACCAGGAATTAATGCCGAACATGCATAAATGCATTAACCAGGACACTCCTAATATCATCTGATTATAAGTGAAGCCATCAGCGAACTGATAACGATGACTAATTATAACTTGCTAAACCCAATGGAGGTGGAACAAAAATGTACTACTACCTTTGATGTTTAGCACTGGAAGCATGTCTGAGACTTTCCCAATATAATGAATCTCGGTTAGGACCAGAAGTTGCATAACAAGAAGACGATGTAGTACTATCGTTTGGGTAAAATAACTTTGAACAAGATTCCTGGTAACCCCCTCGTTAATTGTTTCTGCAGCTGAGTAGAGTTCAGCATCAGTTGACCCCAATGCGTTGGTTCTACTTTTCTTGTCTCTAGCTGACTTCAGATACATGAGACCATATTAGTCCCAATGTAACTTGTCTCCTAATTTCGGAACCAAGATCTGCCACAGCACTATTGTGAGAAAAAAGCCTCTCCCTCCATTACTCGAGTATTCATTGTGACGAGACTTTTTTGTATCTAATTTGCAGCAGAATTGAGTGTTCAATCTCACCACCTAGGCAACTGAAAATAGCAAGCAAACTTTGACATACCTCATTGAGAAAGCATTTAAACAGGATCTCAGAGATTCCGAAAATATAGGATATCTGATGGTCCTGATCTGTCTTGACGAACCGGAGACAGCAGAGATCTTGTATAAAAAGTGGCCACGATAGAGATGTTATAAGGTTAGGAAAAATTGGAGAAGTATATTTGCCAAATAGCGCCTCCTAGGGGAATAATTGGACCTGCTCTGACTGGTGCTAGTTTGAGTTGCTAATACAGCAGTCCTGTCAAATTGACCCGGAGTTCTGGGTGCTGCTTGGTTCTGAAGATTCCTCTGCTGAGGCAGTAAGAGTTGATGATGGGTTTGCAGCAATCATAGCAGGAGTAATTCACACTCTTCTCCTTGTGCGGTACAAGCAGATCTATAAACAGAATACGTAGATGTCTCTCCATCTTTGCAGTCTCCTCCATCTGCAAACCCTAAAAACCAGGATCTCATGAAGATTGCGAAAGAGAAAAAAATGAAACAACTAATCAACAGAAATCTTCCATACAAATCCCATCGATTCCAACCGAAATCAAACTGAAAGCAAGGGCGTAATCACCGATTCTTTGTGCGCCGGAACCATTAATCGCAATCACTACGGTTCAATCAAGGACCAGAAGAGGCGAGGGTAGAGAAGGGGAAAAGGAGAAGAATCACGCGGCAGCAGAATGAATAGCTAGCTACAGGGTGACATCGGAGGGACACATCATAAGGTTCCCGACGCAGCGAAGATGGTAATCGGGGCATATCGCCAAAGAACAGAGCCCGAAGCGCCGAATCGTGGGGTCATTCAGCACCAATGCTGGAGAGGGCAAATGCTACTCTTCAGGTTTAGCTCCCATGAAGAGACTGGTAGAGAAGAGGGTAAAACCTAATTAATTAGAATTATATTAATATCCTCATTAAGATTTCTACCAGAGTCAAAATACAAAAATTAAAATTAAAGCTTACGACAATTCAGTATCGCAGGGTTTTACCCTGGATTAGAGGGTAAAACCTTATTAATTAGAATTATATTGATATCCTTATTAAGATTTCCACAAGAGTCAAAATACAAAAATTAAAATTAAAGCTTAAGACAATTCAGTATCGCAGGGCTTTACCCTGTGTTAGAGGGAGCCCTTCCAGAAATTCTCGAAGGCGCTGGGCTGAACCCAGGCCTAAGAGGGGGTTTGGAAATAGTTTTCAACCAGCAATTGTCGCGCCTCGGTTATAACCTCACTAGCTGCGACATTGCCCCAAGCGCAAAGATAAATGAATCAGCCCCAGGGCCTCTGCTTTTATAGAACCGCCTGCGCCGCTGTACCCGCGATACTGGCGATGTGGGACTAAACTTACGAACGACGAAATTAGCATTGATTACCTACGCAGTGGGAGAGACGACATTTTGATCACATTTCACGTCACGTCTGTGGTAGTCTCTGATGCCAGGCTGATGACTAACGACCTACACAAATGCAAGCAAGATGATAGGAAACATTGTATCCTTCAGTAAACAATAAACTATATAAGTCATCCATAGATTGGTGGTGTGGAAAAGAGAACTAAAGAAAAAACGAAGTCATGCTTGTTGCATTTATTTTTTCCTTCAGTAAACATAAAATTATACTTGGACCTTGTAGCATCATAGACCCCCTACACTGACTACATACATATCAAGCACAAGCTTCAATCACTAGTTTTCTTTAAAACATTATTAAAGTATAAAAATATTATTTTGCAGTGGTTTTTTTCTCTCTATACGGATGATTAATTGGAATGGATAAATAGAAATTAATTCCCTTGAGCCGAGGAGTTTACATCCATGAAATGACAAAAGAATCCCTCTTTCGATAAATACCCAAACTGGACCTTAGAAGATCCATGTAGTATGATCTCCTGCAGCATAGCCATCCAGCCAAGTCTGATGAACATTCACCAAAGCAAATCCTTCTGGAGTCTCAGGCTGCAAAACTATGTTGATCAGTTGTTCTTGGCTCATCGGATGCGAGACCAGACCAAGTTTTACGAGAAAGAGAATTGTTGCAGGCTGTTACCTTAGAGTTCAGCAAAACCGTTGTCAGGCAACAATGCCGCCCTTCATCTGCAATACAACTCAACATCAGGACCAGTATTGGTTAAAGGAGTATCTAAAGATAAATGAGAGGATTAACTCCAAGGGCAGTCATAATGCCTTGTGGATTTTATGTCACTTATCCTGTGACATTGGGTCCAGAAGCAGAATAATGGGTGTTAAAGGGGAAAATCTAGAGAAAATGAGTACTAATGAACACTTCCTCTGCATCATGTATCTTTGCTATATGTCTGGAAGTATCTCATAACAAGTTTTACACATATTCTTCCTAGTCCAAATCGGCAGCTTAAACACCCATTCTTGAATAACCTGGAGCAACTTATTAGAACAAAATATTTTGGGTTGTTGAACAATCATCTGGATGTTTAGCAGTGACAAATGTGAGGGATCAAGTTTTGTTAAATAACCTAATATCTAAATGTACTCTGCAATGTTCATACTAGGACTCGATGAATGATTGCTTACTAGTGGGAAAAGAGAAAAAGGAAAAAAAAAAAGAAAGCAATATATAAAGAAGATGCTAGCAATTTGTGCTGTAGAAGATGACTCCTCACTATGTATCACAGATAAGTATCCCTGTGTCTGTAGAAGATCAATTTGTGCTCGAACCACTAGGCCAAATGTCACTTATATTTTTATAAGCAACAAAAGCATATATTTCTGTTTTCTTGTGCAAGATCATATAATTACCACAACTTAAATCAAAGAAGAACATGCACTGAAGTGGAGTATAAAAAAGAAAAAACTCAAACCAACTGAAACAAAAAATTATTATTAAGCTGAGAGAAATAACAGACCTACTGAATCAACCAACGCTTATGGTTTACAAGAGTTACTAAAATCAAGTGAGGGATAGTCTCAAAAAAACACCAAATTGAACAAAATCCGAAAAGCTACAGAAAAACAATAATACATGAGAGGGATAGGGAAGATTATATTATTAATGCCATGTTCAGAATGTAAAGTTTATGAATAAATCGTATAGAGGTTGAGAAACAAAATATTTACTAAAATCAGAAAATAAAAGTAATAGTGAATCTAAAATTTCATATGATTCAAATGATATTTTGGTTCAAAAAGCAAAACTATCTCATGACATAATCTGGAATTGATCTAGTGGAGCATTTAGCTCGAACTTCAAATTCGTGCATTTAGGAAACCTTAACATCAAAGAAGCATTAAAGATTAAACTATGACATGTCAGGAAGGAAGTAGATGCTATAAAAGGTTTATGACTTCATGTATTCTGATTTTACATCAGGCAAAAGGAATGCTTATATTTGCATGATAGGTTGGAAAAAACAAATTGTAAAATGTGCAGTCCAGTATTATGAAACAATGTCAAATATTATATTACTTACATGGACTGCAGAAGACATTGTTTACACAATGATATATATTATAATTCACTGCAAAATCCTCTATAGCATCTGAATAGTGCAAGCAAATAGAAAAAAATATAAAACTTCAATCCTATCTCTGTCACCCTGAGGAATCAAACAGATACTAGGAAAAATAACAAATAGTTTAAAAAAAAAAAAGCAAAAGAAGCTTCAGAAACTATTATCTGATTAAAGCAATCATGCTAGTCAAACCTCTTGTTCTTTCTTTATTAATTGATCCAATGAGATGGCACTTAAAAGCTCCAGCCTTCATGCTTGCATATATATAGACTCTGGTTCACTCAGATATGTCTTCAGGGAGTCTCTGTTTCTTTTATGGTTGTTGCCATTATAAAATATTCTATACAAGGCACGTGACTTGACTTAAAAACTATATTATAAGAACTTGGCAATGGATGAAAACTAAAGGTAGAAGATCTTACCAGACAATTCCCACTTATCAAATTTGACTAGCCAGGAATCTGAACTGATCTGAGAAGAAGAAACTCTATCCAACCACACTCTAAACTGCTTTCCACGTTTATCACCATAACATGGCACAAGTGTGTCTATGCACTCTAGAATTGAACGCTCAACTCCAGAGGGATGAACAATTATTCCGCTTGGATGCTGTGATCATAAGTGGGGAAGACAAAAGTTGGCAACTAGTGACAACATCAATTAAAAGTCTATTCTTTATATTTAACGATGTTAGAAAAGCATTAAGAAACATTCCAATTAATTTCTATTTTTATGAACAGAAATAAACCATCTAAAATCGTAAATAGGAAACTAGTCACTCACGTACAGTGATACTTATCATATTGTGTATGGCCAAATCAGAGTTTTCAAATTCAGCTCGACGCCATCTCTCGTACAGCAAGTAAAACATGACAATTTCATGTCCAGGGTTGAAACTCTTGTTCTTGCAACCAGAGTCCATGACATCCCTGGGGGATATATTAGGGCCTATACCAAAATGCCCTATAGCCTGAATAATACCAGCAGCACACCTTTCAGTTGCATGAATGATCTTAGGGTTATCTTTAGAATTCTGTGCATACCACTTCAGTAGTTCCTCATGCGCATTGCTTACCTGAAAAGAGCCAGGCAGCAAATGATATAAACCTTTCCAGATAAGTATTTATTACCATCATCATAAAAAGAGAGCAGAAAGAAATCTCAGGCAACATACCACCACACCATAAACTTCTGGGACACTGAACAACTCAGTATCATTTCCAGAGTCACCACAAACAAGAGTATTGGTTGGTAGCTTTCCATCTGCCTTAAACTTCTTGAGCAAATATGCAAGTGCTTCTCCTTTTCCAGCACCCAGGGGTAATATATCAAGACATGTGCCACCGCTATAAATAATTTTCACATCTAACTGACCACAAACAGGAGAACCAATTCAAATGATTTATGTCAAAATATCTTCTAGGCAAAAAGAGTATTATATAATTATTCAGCCTCAAGTGTTCTCACCCCACGATTTACCAAGAGTTCAGAAAGGGATTTCATCACTTCCTCTGCATAACCCTTCTGTACGAAAAAGCTAACCTTATGTGGTCTCTGCTCTGTTGATGACTGCATCCATATCAAAGAAACATTCGAGCTCATACACAAATCTTACACAAAAGCTTTTTCCCAGATTTTATAATAGTTACTTGCTAAAAAGTTATAAGGAAGTACCAAAGAGCTGATGAACATCAGATTACCTGAAATGATAATTGAGGAAATTTAGCTGTTTCCTCGAGAACAACATCTCTATCCCACTTGTGATTCAAATACTGCTCCCAACCATCATCGGGTATCATGGACTCACCATAGGCTATCTCTGTACCCACAGACATAATTGTTATATCTGGAGTCAATAAAGGTTTTTCTTTTCTGAGCTGCTTGTACATCGTAGGTGATCTCCCAGTTGAGAAAACCACCAACGAATTGTGACGATAATCTGATTCCCATAACGCATTGAATCTAAGCAGCGAAAGATTCTCCCGGTCATCATGATCAACCTGCAGTGTATGACAACTGACATCACAACATATAAAAGCAGTAAAGCCAAGGAACTCCTACCTAGAGAAAACTGAAGGAACCTCACCATTGTATAATCAAGATCAGAGACAATCATGAGATGGGCATGGCCATCAAGACGATCCATTTGACCTGAAGTAAAAGGATATGCTAATTCATATGGAACGGCTAGGCATCTAGTTGTGAATTGTTAATTATAATTAACATAGTCCCGCTTTAATAAAATAAAATATGTGCAAGAAGCAAAGGCCAAAGCCATATGGTGTTAGTAGCTAAACAATGAAGTATTCTATATTGTGGTTAACATCTTGAAGTTTTTTATGTCATACAAAAGCTAGAAACAAACAGTCAATTAGCATTCATGGAATGTCCAATGAATAGAATCCATCTGCACAACAAAAAATGTCAAAACCAGAAAATCCATTTCAAGATAGACAAAAGCCATAAAAACGGCATAGAAACTCATTTGATCTATCATCCAGTAGAACTTGATAGCCACAACAACAAACTAATACTCAGGTACCTATTCAATTTCCATTCTCGTGGAAATGAACAAAAAGATCAAAATACAACTACAAGCAGAATTCGCAACCAGAAGCATATCTAATCCCTGCAAGGCAATTTTGTTAAGCATAACACTCCCCACAAAACAAAACCCATTCGCGAATAGGTGGCAAACATCGAAACAGCAAGCCTTTAGTTCAAACTTCAAAATCAATAGCTATATGACGAATAGCTAATGCAAATTTTCCTATCATGCCTCATGTCAAGATGTCTCCTTTAAACTTGCCAGACCGAAAATATTATCGGATCAAAAAATGACATTCTCAGCGCCCAACCAAATAAAAAAATCCAAGAACAATTCAAAAGGAACACAAGCAAAGGGAACAAAAAAGGTTGATACATAAAAAAGCAAACAAAGGGAAGAGACTAGATCGAAAACGAGAGCCACCAGATTGTAAGGAAGAGGGCGGAGGGAACGATTACCGGCAGAAAGCAGCGATCTGTCGTATCAATTGCCTTATTCCGTGAGAGGAGGACGAAGGCAAATCGCGAAGAGAAATTTTGGGGGTATCTTACTGGAGAACGTAGGAGAAAGGAAAGAAGCGACGGGAACCAAATCCTCTGCCGCAATAAGAAGCTACAAAGCCACCAACATCGAGAGAGAGAGAGAGAGAGAGAAGAGCACAGAAGTAATAGTTTCTTTTATACCAAAAATAATTTGACATTTATACATTCTTTATACCTATGTCTACGTTTATATATATATATGCCCCGCAAAATATGAAGAAGCTTCTTATATTTATATTTTCTTTGAATATCCAATAATTAAGTCAAATTTTGGGTGTATACATACAGTAAAAATGATGCAAAGTAGGTGAATTTGGCTTTATTACTTCAAACTAAATCTTTGCTGTAAATATACGGTAGAAATGTTGCTTCAAGCATCAGCCAGCAATGCTGAGGTCTTCGCGGGAGCTCAAATTCTACATCGCTGATCCCGACTTCGTCGTCAAGCCAAAACCAAACGGGAACAGCGGGTCATAGTTCTTGTCGCCGACGTTCATGGGGAAGCTGGTCCACGGACTTGAACCAACTGCGAGAGGAGTTTTCCGGTGAAGCCGAAGTCCCCGAAGAGGACATCCGCAACCCCCTCGGCCTTCGGGGCCCGACAGCCAGGCAGCCATAAGCGCGTCCATCAACGGACTGCCGGAGATGATAGTATCACGGTGAAAAGTTAAAAATATTTTACTTTGTTGTTTTTGAATTAATAAGATACATAAATTTAAAAATTAATTATAGATAATATTATGAATTATGATATTTATTTTTTAGAAAAATGATATATATTATGAAGGATAATTTTATTGAATAAATCCACCTTTTTGGGTTTTCTCGGAAGGTACTCCTATTTTTATGTTTCGTAGATGATGCTTCTATTTCTTGTAATTTAGTAAATACCAATCATTGTTGTTGATTGACCGTCAACCTCCGCTCCACTACCCCCACCCCCTAATGATCGAAGAGCATGTTATATCAGACGTAACAAAGCAAAAAATTTTAGCAATGAAAGAATAAAATTTCTATTCAATCTTCTTGTAAGATACAGAAGAAGGGTGACCTAAAGATAGCCTGTGTTCCAAGTACACAAAAACAACAAAAAAAAAAAAAAAAACGCTGGCTTGTTTCCTGAAGCCAACTCCCAGTCAAGTTCACCCTTCACATAATATCGTGTTTCCCCTACAAATTTGACATCAGCTTTTGTACAATACACTTGGACACAGAACATGGCCAGTATATAAAGCATATTCAACTGCACAGTGATAATGAAGTTTAATTCTGCTGCAAATTTAGACCCTTCGAGTTCGAGCTGCCGATGTTATAAAGTTTTCAAGGACACACCGGTACCTTAAGCCTGCACCAACAATGTAATGCCTACTCTCATTCACATAACCTCCAGTTTCTTCTTGTTGGAGCCGAGCCCACTTCGGCTACCAGAAGGCACAAGGTCAGGTGTGCGTGCAAGATTGTTAAACATGATTCTTGCTTGACAGTTGTGTATTGAGGCTTCATATTTAACATCGAAGTATAAACTCTTTACACGACGGATGCAATTGTAGATCTCTTAGGCAAATGACACATGCTTCTTTCCAACTTCCAACCATGCAGACAACCAATACTCAGCCTCCTCAATCCATCTCCAAAAGATAAATCCTTTTGCTTACCCTTGTGATTAGGACATGTTTCTACCACTTCCATCTATCTGACCAGGCATGTGAGCATTATAAAGGTGGCTTCCTTTGAGAGACGAAAAAAGGAAAGAACATGCACAGCTTACAGAGAAAGCTCCTTGTCCTGCCAGTTCAAATGAATCTGTTTTGAGTGTTTGAGGTCCCAGATATAGCCAGTTCAGATGTTTCTACTTCAGGAACCAGATAGCTGCCTGGAGGTCTCAACTCCACACTATATCTCCTTTCGTGAAGCAACAGAAGTATTTTGCCTCCTAGTAATGCCATGATGAGAACCATCTCGAGACCTTTCAATTGATTGCCCCAGATCCACAGATATCTCGTTGAATTTTAAATTCCTATAGCTACTACCATTTCTTGGCAGAAAAGCATTCGACTTGTCTTCATCTTCAGACTGTACTCCAGGCTTGGGTCCAGCGAGCATATCCAAATGTCGTTGTCTTTGCCCACCAGTTCTTGAATTCCTCATGTTATTAGAGGAACCCTTTGCAGGAGATGCAGTGGACCCCTTCAGTACCAGGAATTCCTTGGGGATGTTTTCCATGTCAACAAAGCATTCTCTTGATTTAGCATCAGCAATCAGAGCAGCCCAGTCCTCTGACTGCATGAGAGCATTGGCATTGCCAACCACCTATAATCAAATTGATCATACAACGTTAGTCAAGAAGTTCCCAAAGATAACAAGATGTATCAAATATAGTATGAGAGTAAAAAGGTTACCCAAAGTGCCCTCCTAGCACGAGTAAGAGCGACATTCATGCGTCGAATATCAGCAACAAATCCTACCCCATGGTTTGAGGCCCGAACACATGACATGATAATTACATCACGCTCTTGACCCTGAAATGCATCAATAGTGTTGATATAGATATCCTTCCCCTCGTCTGAGTTCAAAACCTCCTCAAATTCTCGTTGAAGACACTTCAACTGAAGTTTATATGGCGTAATTATCCCAACAGAAACCTTTTTTCCACCACTTGCTTTCACAAACTTCTGAAGATGTTCATACAAGCGCAATGAAAATTGTGCTTCATGAACATTCTGGTAGGAGACAGATCCACCCCTATGGGATTCCCGTCCGTGCATGATATCATAAAAGACATAAGGCCGCAATAAACGATCTTTATAGTAAACTTCATCAGCTAAATTGGTAATGCTCTCACTGTCTGTCAAGCGTCCTTGATAGAAGTATCGTGATGGGAAATCACGGATCTGAGGATGCATCCTGTACTGTACAGACAATAGCAGAGTTGGGCATCCTGCCTGTTGAAATCTCTCAAAAAGGCTTCTGCTATAAAGCAAAGTTCCAGCAGCTTTACTTATAACAGTTGCAGGAAGTTGCTGAGGATCACCGACCAAAACACATCTTGCTGCACCAAGTGAGAGCGGCGGAAGGACTGCAACTTCACTGGCCTGTGCAGCCTCATCAATAACCACCATATCAAATCCATGAGTGAGGCGAGAGAATATCTTGCGGCCACTGCTTGACACTGTTGTGAAAACAATTTCAGCTTCATTGGCAAAGCTTGCTTCAAGGCTGGCCCGAGCATCTTCCAAATTAAAGCTACTTCCAGCACGGAACTTGCTTTCTAAAATAGCAAGGCGTGACAACTCGACCAAAACTTTGTCTCTGTTTTCTATAGCTGCAGCAAGCTTCTGAAGTAGCACATCACGATTCTGGTCACGGGCAGCCAGGACATCAGGATCCACACCAACAGATCCTTGTGACCGACTTGTAGCAGCTGCAACACTAAGATCTCGCTGCAGAGAGAGTATTTCCTGCGCAAGAGCAGATTCACGAACTTTGAACTGATGCAACCAGCCAGCTACTTCTTCACGGCTCTTCAGCAAAAGCTGTTCAGTTCTTCGCTCAACAGAAACTGCCTGTGCAGCCCTGGTTTGTGAATCTACTCCAACACGAGCAACATCAGGCCGATAGACCTTCATTTCTCCATCAATGAAACCACGATCGAGAACGCGTGCTACCAACTCATCTGTGGCAGCATTTGAAGGAGCACACACAAGCATTCTTGGTTTAGGACAAAGTTTTGGCAGAGTGCGTAAGAGACTTTGGTCCATATTCTGCAAGACTTCATCTATTGATCCTGAAATAACACTCTCAGAATTGCTCTCAATTGATTGCTTATAACTTTCTGGGGCAAGTTTCTTGAGAAGTGCAGTGTAGTAATGCTGATACTGAACCAGATGAATCACATTAAGCATTCCCCAAACAGTATGTGTTTTTCCAGTTCCTGGTGGGCCTTGAACGAGCGTAAAAGGCCAAGGATCTTGCCGCTTTGTCGTTCCACTGTTTGTACCTGCAGCAGTGTGCATAGCAGCCCACTGAATTGCAGCTAGCTGTGGACCATTAAATGTCCTATGCAGATGATCAACAAAATTTTGAGTAAAACAATCAGGCATAGCAGGAGTCTGCTCTTCATACTTAGGGAAATGTTCTGGACTAGGCTTCAATATTGCAGCTTGCATCTATATAAGTAGATTTCATCAGCATGAGTGGAAATAGAAATGTTAATTGAAAATCCTTATGCCATAAAGTAGGTGTGGTACGTCACCTGCAAATTAAGACGGCGAAATGCATGCAGTGCAATGTATTCACGCTGAGTGGTTGCAAGGGATCCAAGGACAGTTAGATACCAAGTACTCTTGGCTTGAAGCTTCCTAAGGATATGATCATCATCCATCCTGCTGCTGAGGTCAAAATATTATTGCTGTTAGAATATTGTTTTGCAGTGTCATCCTGTCAATGTCTGTCAACATCTTCAAACACAGTTGCAGGCATATCTAAAAGTAAATAAAACCTCTGTAGTGTTAGCAGCAAACACTACCCAAGGCCAAAATATCATATCAAACTCGATGTAGAAGCACAAACCAGATTTACACATGGACACATAGAGATGTCTACAGATGTCTATATGCCGTTTAACAGGAAAGTGACGAGATATATTCATATAACATTGAGGCACTTATAAAGTATACATGTATATAACAACATTGGTGTCAGCCATTTAACCTCACTATGTGAGTTTAGCTCCCTAGATGTCTAGGCATGTATAGCTCACTAGATGTCACCAACAAGTTTAGCATATAATAAATTTATGTGAGTTTAACTTATGTTGTATTTCCATGTAAGAAGAAAATTGCCTGATCAAAATTTGTATTCCATTGAGTAATTGCATTATCTTTGCCAATTGATTGTTTTACAAGTGCAGTCTTAACTAGTAAAAAAACCAATCTAGAATTCCTGGTAGCCTTTATGTATTCAATGAAAAAGTACAAATTAAAAATACTAAGATGGATATTACCTACTAGAATCATACAAATCCCCAACAAAGAAATGAAGAATTGCTCCAAGTGGGTCACGCGTGTCAATAGGGATATGACGTCTAACCGTACCCACAATACGTCCATTAACCTCATGTTCAACATCATCTTCGTTTGCAGCAAAACTATTTCTCCTACTAGATCTGGCTGCTTCCAGAAGGACGAGACATTAGTGTGAGACATATAAAAGCATATCGTAACAAAAAAAATCGGAGTATATCACCTTTTTCAGAACTCAAATCCTAGAAAACGATAAAGCACATACATACATGCTCATGCATAATATCACATTATAACCAGCATAAAAGAGTTAAAGGAGAAAGTCATACATGCACCAGCCCTTGGGTATGCCAAAACTGCAACATCACCTTCCTTAAAATTCCATTTGCAATCATGAACTGGAAGAACTATGGCATCATACCACCCTGAATTTTAACAATATGAAACGACATTAACAGGACATTCAGATGAACACACAGCAACCATATTATGCTAATTCAGGAGTAATCAGCGTGCACATAACTGAGCAAATAACTTAATAAGTTGCACATTGAAAAAAAAATAAAAACAATCAATACAGTGTAAATGATGCACAATCTAAATAAACTAAAGTCCCACCCAGCAAGAACAAAGAAGAAAAGCTAATGAACATTTAAGCATTAACTTGTACCAGTCAATACTCTCTTGAAGGAAGAAAAACTACTCAGCCAGCCACTGTAGCAGCAAGTATTGTTCCTTTGCAGAACATATACTTTCACATATCACTGGCTAGCTTGACCTGCATAAAACAGGCATATTATCTTCTAAGCAAGTTCTGTACCCTACCGAAAGTCAATGCTTAATCCAATTCCATTACCGATCAAATGATCCATCAGTGAGACCATAATAGCCATACCACCAGAAAATTTTATAGTCATTTGTATGAAAATATAAACAATCAGCAAATGAGCAATGAGGAAAAAGAACCTCCATCAGATAATCTGCGAGTTGTTTGACTAATATTAATTTAAACAAAATAACTATGCCTTAGGTTGTCACGCGAAGCCTTCATATAACATTTCTTAGTCTAACATAGAAGACCTCCAATGTCCACCTTGACCTTCTGAGTAGCCATTGACCTTCTATGGCAAAGGATGGAAATCTATTTAGCATCACCTTATGCAACATGCATTACATTCCTCAGTTAAGCTCATATCAAATGACCAGAGAATCAAGATTCCAATTTGTGTCAAATTGACAATACAATTGTTGTAGACATTGAACAATCAGGTACACTTCCTAACACTCTTCTAGAGGCTAAATTCACAATTAAAATATTGAGTTTCACCATTTTAGTCTACTTCATTGATGCTACAGTTATCAATCACCTATCTATATGTTGTTGAATATAATTAAGGCTAAAGATCACAACCAAGGATTGACTTACCGGTGCGAGCCAGTGTGCTGACAGGCCAACTTGCAAACGCACATGCTGCCCCATATCAGTGTACTGAAACATGGTACGCTGATGCATACTGGTGTTTCGACAAGGAAGAAAAAGAGGTTGAAGAGGAAGGTACGATGGAGGAACATAGGAGGAAGAAGGAGAAAGGAAGAAGGAAGAAAAAGAAAGAAGAGGAGAAGGCAGCGAAACCTGGGTAGCAACGACAGCAGCGGCAGCGGCAGCGGCGAATGGAAGCTGCAGCATCACAGCGTCAAAGAGGCAGTGCCACTGTAGACTGATTGCAATGTGCCTCTAGCCTTGCTGTGCCTCATGGATGATTAAAACTAGCTGCAAATAGCATGACCTATGGAAGAGATTTTTTAGGCTCAACCATGCCCTATAATTTGAGTTCAGACATACTATTATTGTTCACGTATTGAGCCATCTAGTCCTATTGGTTCCAGTGACTTAAAAAGGAGCTCAGACGCTCACAATAAGCACTTGGGCGAGGCGAGGTGAGGCCAAGCACCTCATATGAGGACCAGGCGGCTCGCCTCGCTCAAGTGCCTCATATGAGGACTAAGCAGCGCGCTTCAATGAGGCACCACATGGGCTGCGCCCGAGCCTAGGCGTGGGTGCTTCAGGCGAGCTCTCGGTTGATATAAGGCAATCGAACCATACTTTTTCAAGTCTGGTTCAGTTAAATGTGCATTAGTTGGTTCGATTGAACCAACTAACGCACTCAGTTACCTCAAAAGCTACGTCTGACCCTGACTCCCAACCCTAGCGTATGATTTCTCCCTTTGCCTCCACCGTCAACGATTTCTCCCGCTAGCTCTACTGTCAGCGCTTTTTGCAGTGGGGAAGCAGCAAAGAGATTGCGCCGCTGCAGCACCACAATGGCAAAGAGGCAATGCCACAGCTTCGTACATGAGAAGAGCCCTAATCTGCCTTTTTTTATTTTTTTAACACTGAAATGGATTGAGACCCACCACATTTCGATTTTTTTATTATTTTAATTCAGACCACCAGAAACGGGGTGGTTCGCATATCGGTCCACGTCCAGACTGGTACATACCATCCAAACACCATTTCAAGTGGTACAATAATCCTTGATCAAAACAAACATATAAAGCATAGAGGCAAAAGGACAGAACACTACAAGGAAATCAGAAAAATTAAGAACAACATTGTGACTAGGCTACATGAAGAGATACAATGACAATTTAGAAATAATAGACTAAAGACCAACGAACAGATTATATTCATTAAGGATTAAAAACACAAAATTTTGCTTATGTAAACTCACAATGTAAAGCATCATGCACGTGTTACACTATAGTTAGATTTGTGCCCGTATTGACTTGATCAATACTAGGTCTGCCAATGAAGATAGAAGGTGAAAGTAAACAACTTCATGATGATATGTCAAAAAGGGATAACATATGACTGCAATGTGTTCACCTCTTTCTCGTCTTTCAACATTTTTCACACGGACCATTATATGTGCATCCCTTGTTATAGTCTCCTGAAGCTCCTCATAGGTGCTGTACAATTGTGCTCGGCATTCCTCAAAAAGCAAAGGCTCGAGGACTCTCACATACTCCTCAACAGACTCAAAATGCTCAGGCACACGCTGCAGCTCCGTTTCCTCTGCTAAAAGCCAGATATTTGTTATATTCGACAGTATGATCAAACAAGTCATGAGCTACAAGTAGGGCAATATCACTAGTTAAATCAAGAGCATTCAAATATAACCATAAAACTAATTAATCTAAACAAGTAAAAGACGAATCACTATAAGGTTATAGTTAATAACAAAGGCCAAAACATTCTTGACTAAACTCCTACATAAATGATCCTGACAAGTATACATCTAGGGTCACCAGTCAACCATAAGCAGTAATACAACTGGAGAAAAAGATTTTCTATGTACTTTATAACAAAATAATTTTGATAAGTACATCTCTAGTATCACCAACAAATCACAAGAAGAGCATTTCAAATAAAGAAGTTTTCCATGTACATGATAGAAAAGAAAACTAAATTCGTAGCAAACACAAAAAAGTTCCAAGGTTAGATCCAATAGAACTTAATAATCTCAATAACTCAAGCCTAACAAATTGAATTCCAAGTAAATTCCATTAAAAATACATCTCCACATGGTTATCAAATGCATTTTGTTCACAGTAATTATCACTAACAAAGTTTCTCTTATTCCCACAAATGACTGCAAAATAAGCTATGATGAAAGTTACAAGTACCAGGCATCAAGTAGTCAACCTTAAGGTTCAGTTCTCACTGATACCTCAGTTGTTAACTAGGTAAAATTGAAACCTGACCTTCCTCCACTTTTCTTCCAATTAAACTAACATAAAACATCTCATATTTCAGTGTCATTAATCTGGAGTACAACTAAGATCAAAGGACAAAAGCAAGATGTATCTAGATACTGAACAATGAGAAGAAGCAAAGCACATGCCAAACCTGGATGATGCCAAAACTTCTCATTTGTCACCTCCCTCAACAGGCGTTCTACTGATGTATCTTGGTACTGTGGGTTAGTAGAAATCTGCCTCTTGGAAGAAGAATTCCTCTTTGTTCCCAATTTTTGATCTGTGTTACCTTGCCCAGAGACAGGAGGCTTCCTAGATGACACTGCAGAATTTTTTAACGGTCTGTTGTCCACAGACTGCTTCCACGGACCTTGCCTCGGACCTGGTGGGGAATATATTTCTGAAGAACAATCATTGTGGTTTAGCTTCTTAGAGCGAACTAGACCTCCTGAGACTACATCCCTGTTTAACTCATTTTTTTGGTCAATTTCCATGAGTGAACTACCCTCAATGCCCAGGATATCAGATTGCTTCTGGTCTTTGGTTAACAGCTGATTCTGTCTCTCAATACTCCAGTCAACAACAGAATTGTTAGCACGAAATGAATCCTTACAGGGACGTGTAACAATAGGTGCCGGAAAAGAAGTTTGCCTTCTAGGTGTTGTTGTTTTCACAGTACTCGCCCACTTAGCATCCTCCACATTTATAAAGACAGTTTGTCTGGCTCTTTTCTTCCCTAACATTGCCTCTTTGTGCTCATCAAGTTTAGGCCTCTTCACAGGATTATTTGCAAATCTCAGAGCATGACTGGCTTCAACTCCTCTAACCTCTTTTACTTTTGCAACTGAAGATTCCTCCACGAAATCAGCAGGTACCTCTACCTTAGAGTCAAAATCTGTATTTCTGTAGCTCTCTAACACCATAGAGCCATTATCTTGCAGGTTTTTTAAAGATTCGCCAACTTCATTATCGCTAGTTCCAACAAAGCTATTAGAATCATTCTGACTATTCTCATCAGCTTTAACAAAATCAGGCTCACTTTCTTCATCCACAATCTGCTTCTCTGCAAATTCAGCACCAAGGGACTCGTGTAGACTGCTTGTAATGCCTACACTTTGATCTATGTTGCCATCCATATCAGACCATTCCCCATCTTCTCTTTCAACCATTTGGACATCCTGACTACCTGATGACACTAGCTTGCTATTTTTATTATCATCCTCAAAACTTGCGGCCATAGAAGTCAAAGTTTGGTTGGCATTTGATTCACTGCCAGATAGCTTAAGCACTTCCGATTGCTGCAAGTCATTTTTCCTAAGAAAAGGTTGAAAACCTGAACCTGTTGATGCATGTGTGAATGCATGGTTATTCAGCATTCCTTGACATCCTTCTGATGAAGAAAGCGGATTTGAGCTGTTTAAATTGGCATCTGGAAGAGATTTTTGGGACTGATAGATGAAAGGATTATCGTTCTCATCTTCCTCTTCCACCGGTAGTTCATTAAGATCAAAAAATGGCTTTCCACGGGACCCCATCTCATGTGTATACACATAAAAGGTAATTCAATCTGTGTTATATATAGAGCATCGTTCCTGAACCTTCTTCACAAAATCATGTTTTAAAATCTCTGGAAAATGTATCTCCTGCACAAATTTTCTGCAAATCAAGTTTAGAATAAGTATGGAAGAAGCCACAACGTTGAACTGAAGCAAAAGAACATTACCAGCTGGAATTTCAGAGATGAAAGGGGAAAAAATCCAAATTTCTAGTTATTTCAAATAATTATCTATCTATATCCAATGATGTGGTCTACATAAGTACTACAAAAGCAAATTGAGCTAGTTTAGCTGAAAATGTCAAAATAATAATCATGATAGTTCCCTTGACTGAAAGAAAATGTCCAAAATGCTAGTATCCAGATTATTACAACTTCAATAGAATGCATGTTCAGATATTCAAAGTTGCATATGGAGTAAACATTACATTATGCTCCGCATTGTAAATGAAAATTGACAGTGATCGATATAAAACAAGCATATCAAAAACAAAGAGAATCAAACCTGACATGACCCTATATCAGTGGGTATCACCAATTGCTACATAGATTAAGGTATTCATTCGGACAAACAGAACTATATGTTTGTAGGCAGGCTTCTCCAGAAGGACTAGATTCAATTAGAAATCATCAATGAGATGAACGTGACTTGACATTCACATTCTAATCCACATTCAAAGGTTGAAATCCTCTTACAGTTAGTCTTGTATAATCAGCTTGCTGACCTGTGATTATCAAGATCTAAAAGCAAATTACCCTCTAAATATTTTCATGAAACAAGTTCCAGCACTAAAATTCTCAATAAATGACCAATTACGGAAGGAAACTTTAAACATCTATTTATTGGATGCTCCATTATTGCAGGATTCATATGGCCAACCTTTCACATTATCGTGTCTATAAACCAAGAAAATTTGTATGTAACCCACTCATAAAGCCAGTTATATCGCATTCTCCATGTGTAAACTTGACATATCACACATAATAACAAATTACCCCACTATTTTATTGAACATCATAAGTTCATTGTGCATAGGTAATTCAACACACAACCAAAATGAGACCTTTTAGACCCTAAAGAACTAACCTACAGAACTTACCAATAATGAAAAACAAGTCTTGACATTTCATGGTGTAAACAACACCAAACTTCCATCAAAATGTTAAAATCATGAAAATAGAAGTCATAATACAACATTGTAAGTGATATGTAAAAACATTATAGAGCAAGTCATGTGTAAGGCAATATTATTCTACCTAAACATACATGCAGAGTGTTAAACAGTAACGCATAGCAATTTTCAAGTATATCATGACAGCTGAAAACAGAGGAATAAGCAAGTGATCAAACAGTTCATGATCATTAGGGGCTATTGCTTTACATATCAAAGAAAATCATAGATCTAACCATCTCTCTCTTCTTTTTTTTTGCAATTTTAGGCTAATTTACTATTACTAACCCTAATCAACAAAGGACCAATCGTGAGAACAACTACTCGGTACCACATGTACTTGAGGTAAACAAAAATGGTTGCTCAATGGAATCAATTGTCCACTTTAAAAACCACCATTGACCTCTCAGAGATGATAATCAGATCAACCCCACTGAGGGGGCACCCATTTTGCCCTACTTGTTAAATTATGAGATAATAAATTCATAGTGCTGATCAGATAGATCAGAACACGTGCTCCACCAACCCTGATAATCAATCCACCAGAAAAGGACAAATTTCCACCCGGAATCCTCGGCAAATTCGCAGCCGGCCGCGAGAACAGTCCTAGCTCGGGCGATAACTAGGGTTTCGCAGGCACGGGCAATCGGCTGTCCTAGGGCATCTTGCAACGATCAAAAGCACGAGGAAGGAACCAAGGAGGCGAGATCTCACCCAGAAACGCGCGCGGGGGAGCAAAGGGGACCGGGAGAAAGGGCAGGCACTTGCGAGTGCTTCCAATAGAGAGAGAGAGAGAGGTGCTGATCGCCTCGTGGTCGCGATGCGGAGGTGAGGAGTGGAGGGAGCCATCGGCCGCTACTTATAGACTCGTCGGTCACCAAACACAAGCATCCGGGACACGTGCCCTACCACGTGACGCTGCGTCGGACGGCCGTGATTCGAATTCGGGCCGTGTTTCGGAACGCCGGATTAGGAATGTTATACTTACTCTATTTTTCGACGGTGCCACCCCCCTATGAGAGAGAGGGCGGGGAGTAGATCCGATAAAATCCGGTCCGCGGTTGGGGTTGGGAAGGCATTTGACCGAGATCACAGGACGCCACGCGATCACATCATTTCGTACTCGATCAATATGCATTCGGGCTCGACTTGGGTCCGACCACGACTACATTGGACTCGCTTTTGAGTCGGTCCCAATTGGGATTGAAAGATAATTCGGGATTACACCATTTAGATAGAATGTTTCTGGGAACATTGCCAACTTTGTGAGAGAGCATATCATCCCGAATCAAATTTCCTGGGGGATTTAGTGAATCTAGTCATTGTTCTCTCGTCAATTGCCAGTCTTAACGTTTTTAAAGATTTTTGGTTATTAGCTACACAAAACTAAATGGCCGATTTGATCGAACCAAGACAGTAATCAATCAAAAGAACTTGATCCGATCTATGTCAACCAGAATTTAAAAAAAAATCGGGTTAATCACCGTTATATTTCCACAAGAAAAATGATGGTTGAAATAAATTAATGCCTTTAAAAAAAGGGTACATGAGAAAGCTATTTTTATTTAACATGAGAATCGGATTTCAGACATCCAAATGAATAGCTTTTTTTATTAAACCTCTCATTGCTGTTGTCTTATGGAGCTTATTAATTATTTACGATTACAAAAAATAGTATTAGGATCAGACAATATTTATAAAATAGTTTTCGTTCCGATTATGACTAACGTGGCATATTCATTATATTATTTTTTTTTTCTAATTTGTTCGGGTAGGGTAGTCATACGTCAAAGCTACTTTATTTTGTGATTAGAATATTCGAGAAGTTGCTAGGTTTCTTTGTCAATGACCAAAATTAACAAAAGTCCGAAATCATGCTTTATTAGCTAATACGTGAAGCTCGATTGGATGTCAAATTCATGCCAACTCATTAATTTGACGAGTCTAAATTAACAATAATAAGCGAATCTAGTCATACGTATCATAATTTTATGATTTCACTTAATATTATGGAATTATTGGATAAGTGGGTTACGAAGTCTACCAGCTTCTAGATTAATGAAACGGAAGGTCAAACCCTGGCCAGAAATGTCTAAGGTTGACTTAACCAGCACAAAACGGGCCAAAATTGGCGATGACGTGCTTGTGATTGACCGCGTAAGGCTGGCCGTGACCGAGCCCAACCTGCCCAATTAACGGCGTTTGAGACGTGAGATGTTGCGTTGCGGCTTTACCACATGGATATGGAGAGTCTCAGTTACATGTACCGTGACAAGAGTCGGTGTTTTCGTTGTTGTACCATCAATCACGCACTTAATTAATTTTGATCAAATCATACGGTACTTTTATGTGCCTATCCAAAAGTATCAGTTTTTTTTGGAAACTTTTTATAATATTTTAAAAAGTTATAAAAAATATTGATTATAGAAATCATTTAATTTGGGATTCCATAATTAGATATTTCAATAAGTACAATGTAAATTATAAATATAGATTTCATAAATTATTATTCTCATTATTTCTCTTCTTTTTGTTTTCTTAGGATCTTTTATGATCGATGATGAAAAGTTGATAGATAATTAAATAAAACGAAGAGAAGAGAATAGAAATAATTTTTTAAGATTATAAAATTTTTAATTAATAATTTGGATATTATATTTAATAAATTTATATTTTATTATTTTTTAATGACTACATAGAGTAAGTGGATTGTCAATAACAATGAGGGTTTTCAATAGTAATTATTGCTCATTAAATTTTACTTGGTTGGAAGTTGAAAAAATAGTTATAATAGATTGAAATATAATAAAGGATTGGAATATCTTTGCTATCTTATCTATTATTAAGTATATATATATTTAGAAAATATTTAAGTTTTTCTTATTATAATATGGAAGGAGAGGAAATATACGTCAGTTACCCTCTTATCTTCTCAACGTTATCACTATCATTATCTTTTTCTATTCCATACAAATTCATATATATATATATATATTTGTTATTAGATTTCTTATTGTGGATAAAGAGTCACCCTGACATGGTTCAGCTTGTGTGCACAGAATCGACTCAGCGGGATTCAGAGACTTAGGGAAGCTTGTTGTGGTGGCTAGGCTCTATATAGTAGCTCCTCGGGTCGGAGAATCAATATGGGGTATTTATACCTGTTGAGTAAAGTGGGGTTGTACTGTAGTGTTTAACGAATGCGGTGCCTTCGACCTGATCGCTGATATGACCCTACATCAGATGACGCTTTCTTCAGTTTCCAAGGTCTCGATCGACGAGGTCAACGATCGTGAGTATAATGTCCAAAGTAATCGGTATGATCTTCGATCTGGTATGTCTTGACTGTCGGGTTGTCGAGGTGGGCGTCCACGTAATCCTCGAGCTGACGTGTTGAGACGACGTGGTTGCAAACGTGGTCCTCAACCTAATTTGGTCAGGTCGGATCGATGGACCCAATATTTATCATATTAATTGATAACATTGATGACACTATTTTTATTTCTCAATGAAAATAAATTATATATATTTATCTTGTAAAGTACTAAAGGATTTAAGACGTGCATAATTATGTTAAAGGATTAAGAGGGATTTGATATCGGTCATCATTGGCCAAAGGAATTGAGAGTGAATAGTTGGTCTTAATAGCCACAAGCTGCAAATGCCATGCGAGTGCAAATACCAAATTCCTTTGCAGATGGAGAAGAGAAAAGCATTTGGAATTTTCTCATCAAAGTCAAAAGCCTTACATCCAAAACTCATAGCAATCTGATTTATTAGTCCTCAAGTTTTGATTTTTCAGTCCTTTCATGAGTTTTGGGCATCCCAAAAAGTCAAGAAGCACATGAGATCTGTTTCCTCCATTAGAAATGCCAACGGAGAAGTAAGTCGTTTAATTTATGTTGTGATTTCAGGTTTTTATATGCATCAACCACAGCCTAACTCATGCAGATTTTGAACTGTTGACTTTGAATTGGTCATCTAAATATGGTCTGATTACTGTCTGATCAACAAGAAAAATTATTAAAAACTAAAACATGATTTTATATTGTTAATTAGAATACTATATATTTTTTTGTACTTAGTAAATATTAAGGACAGGATTTGAATATTACAATATTAATTTTAACCCGGACCGGGATGAATTAGCGATGAGGCAAACATGTAAGAGAATGCAGAAGAGAAGAGTGCAGGCGAGACAAGGAACCTTCTCTTTCCTTTGCTTTGCGCGGAGATGACCCGACCAGAAGCAGAATGAAAAGGTATAGCGACCTCTCAAGGAACCATGAAGAAGGCGTAACCTCCGAAGGAACAACATCACTCGGTATGAGCAATGGCAACACCCAAAGGGATCTCTCTCGCCTATTTATTGCCTTCGTTCGTGAAGGCATGCGATTCAAGTTTCAAGGGGAAGGAAGCAAACTGAAAGGGTTTCATGGAGAGACGGCCTTCAGCTGCTCCCGGGCAACGCATCTACGATGATTTTGTTCCTCCACATGAAGTCGTTCGAGGAAAAGACGCAGACACTTTCCTTCTCCAGCTCCCAGGCTCGCATTCTCTCTCTACACCCTTGTATTTTTGTTGTCAGCAACAAAGGAGAACCTGCTTGTTCTTGTTGCTGCTGTAACATGTTCAGTTTCTGTATACATGTAGGTTTCAAGAGGGAGCAAATCAAGCTTCTAATCGACGACTATGGCAAGCTAAAAATCAGCGGAGAACGCCCCCTGATCAACGACCGGTGGAAACGCTTTCTCAAGGAGTTCTACATACCGGATTACTGCAATGTCAGTGAGATCAGCGCTCAGTTTGAGAATGGACTTCTTCGGATCATACTTCCAAAGTTTGTCGACCAAACTACCACAAAAGATGAGGCCGCAAAGGCCTCAGAAGCTGCACCGGATCGAAAAACTACGACGGAGACGAAAGCTGATGGAAGCAAAAGTGACACGACCCAGAAAACCAAGTCAAGATCAGATGACCGTATCAACAAGCAACCGAAGGACGAGAGGAAGAAGGAGTCGCTTGATGCAAGCAAAGATGCGCAGAAGGTCGAAGAGAAAGAGAAGGGCAACGATGATGCGAAACTACACGACGAGGGTGCTGAAACCAGGAAGAAGAAGAAGGCAATGACGCAGGAGCAAGCAACCGCAGGTGGGCATGGACGCATGCTGGGGGATCTGAAGAACGTCCAACGATTGGGATCTGGATTGTACAGGCGCATGCGAGTCATGGTGACTGGAGTTTTAACCATTGTGGTCTTAGTGGGAGTAGTGTTATATGTAACTTATTCACTGAAAAGGCTCATGCAGATAGATAACTACGAGTCTCCGTAGTTCCATTTCAAGCTGAAGAACTTGTGGAAGTACATGTAAATGATATATTTATTATAAAGAAATAAAGGAAAAGGAGGTCAATTACAATGAGCTCCTTTGAAATACTCCTTTGAAAGAGGCATTTGGTGATATATTATTGTATGTAAATTATATCTTCTTCAACACACCAAATCTATCAGAAAAATGTTAGCTCTACATTGGCAATATCCCAAAACCTCATCACAAACGAGTAATACAGAAGACTGCAGTATTGGAACAGTACTGTTTTCTGCACAGATTTAGGAGTCATTTTACTAGAACAATCTGTTTAACCCAGTAATGTTCTTGAGGTCTTTGTAGTCCTGACAAAACATTACCTCCCTCAAATAATATTCTTTTAGGACTTCACTCCTGGGAAGGATCTCTGATGGAGGACAGAGATGCTCTTAAGAAACTCATCATCTTGATTAGCATGGTCTTGTACAGATCCAAATCAAGGTAGGAGATTTATACCATCCAAACCAACTTAATAAGCCATGCTTCTCGAAGTCTGTCTTGCAGAAATGAGGCATGCTTCATCCCTGCAACACCAAGTATTCTCTTGTCACAGGAATAGAATGCTGATAGGTACATGTTAACATCTGAATCTTCCATTACTTTTGAAGTGATGACCGCAATTACAAGTGTTCCATTAATCAGTACCAGTGTCTGGGGCTGAAATGACACAAGTGATCTCCCTTTCTGACGAAGTCCTGTTCAGATATCATTTGGCTATTGCTTCAGAAGTTGTAATACCATAGATAATATTATTTTCCCTATTTTGATCCATTTTATTTAGAACTCCAAATATATTGTCTTTTAGCAATTCAAAGAGAAGAAAGATGTGAAAAAGATGACAGTCTTACGGAGAAATACCTGTTGCAGTGTGATGTAATGATCCTTTGCCATTCATACTGAACCTGACAAAACATAGCTAGACTAAACAAATAATTCCTTGAAGGATTTCAATTACATGATAAAGTATGTTGCACATTTATTATTAGAACTGATTCCAGAAGTCCAAATGATAGTCAAAAGTAAGAATAAAGGCGCATAGTTGATTGACAATGGAGAAATTGATTAGGTTCCTAAGCTAATGAATGTCTTAGCATCTTCGTTGAAGAAGCCAAATGGGTAACCACATTCCTACAGTAGAGTACACACTAGTTAAGGGAGTTCCAACTAAAAAGTTTGGAGTAACCCAACCTCAAAGGAATCAACAAGGAACATTTCTTCTCCCAAGCAAAAGCCTCAGAGGCATCTCCCCTGATGCATTCTCTGCACGTATAAAGGAACACCCATGGCTCTTCTGTTGCTGATTGAAGTTGCCTAAAACGAATCACCAACAAGAACAAGAAAGTTCATTCATGGAAGCTGCTTCAGGGTCGCGAACTTACTCGGAGTGCAACCCGAAATGTGAATGGACAGAAGTGGACGAGTTCGATGTACTGAAAGTTGACCTCTCAGGCATGCTTTCTCCATTTAGACGTCCTCTTTCTTCTTCTTCTTTTTTTTTGGGAGCATTTATGAAAATTTAAACTGAACTTTAAGCATCTTTCCTCCTCCATCTGCTTTTTGATGTAGGATTAGGATTCAAGAAGGAAGAACTAAAGGTTTTAGTCGACACTTCGAGGAAACTAACGGTTAGAGGAGAGCGAGCTATACGAGACGGTCAATGGCGTCGCTTTCTCAGGAGCTTTCAGCTTCCAAAGCAGTGCAACATCGAACAGCTCCGAGCCAAATTTGATCAAGAAATCCTCTACGTGGTTCTGCCAAAGCCTGTCGGTGCAAGGGATGGACAACCTACAAATGAGATGAAGCAATCCGGAGGTGTTCTAAAGGCTCTAAGTAAGCGCAGACGACTGGTTCTGACTGCAGTTGCGGCCATTGTGCTTGTAGCAGGACTTGGAGCTTTTGCAGCTTACAAGCTCAAGCACTCATAATGATACTTGTATCTCTGATGCAACTATGTCTGCATTAACTGCAGTTACTAATGCTCTAAGAAGTTCTATCTTTTGCCTTCATATTACAAGACAAATAAATTAATGTCCAGTAGTTGATCATGTGGAGTTTCGACAGCCTGTCATCAGTATGAATGAATGTATTATTGTATAGTGCTGACTGGTTTCTTTGACATTTTCCTGCTCAATTGACGACTGATGTTGTTTTAGTTTTTTGGTTTGAATCTATTATCTCAAAACAATTTTGATTTGATAGGGATTCGATCAACATGTCATTCTCGCATGTCGATTTGGCCTGTCAGTGGATCTGATCTGATCTGTCCTGATCCGAATCCGAGATCCCTTTCCATTTTTGTTGGCGTGGATCGTACAATAGACTCTACGATCCGAATAATCTGATGGCGATTTGATCCGAAATGGATCGAGGTCGAACTCACCCGACCCGATCGCGCGCTCCTCCCCCATCGCCGTACTCACCTTCATTTCCGTGCGCTGCCTCCACCTCGGCGGCGATCCCCCTACGTAATTCTCTCTCTCACTCTCTCTCTCTCCCTCTCCCTCCCATTGTCTCCCTCTCGCCCTTCTTGTTTGTCCCTCTAGGGGCAGCCTCCGTTCCCCTGGCTCTCCGGGCGTGACGTAGTCGAGGCGGTCGACATCGCTGCCGGAGACGTGGCGTACATCTCGAAGGGGGATTTGACCTCGAGGACGATGCAGTCATTGTGGAGGTGGGTGACCATGAGAGGGAGGGGAAGTAGGAGGCAGTAGACGCAGCGTCGACGGGTTCCCTGCGCCGTTTCTGCCGGCGGTGGGCGTCGCGAGCACGTGGGAGGACCGAGGAGAATTAAGGTAATGGATGTGGGCATGATCGAGTTTTTGCGGATCGAATACTATCGAATACCCGATCATCCGGATTCGACCTGTAATTAGCCTTTTGCGTTAATGTTGACGTCACTTCTTTTATTGGTTTTAAAAATCCGACGCAGGTTTGGATCCGCCTGACCGGCCTTCATGCGGTCTGAAGCCCGTTATGGGATTTTGCGGTCCGAACCACCGCGGTCTCCCCTGTACTTAGGGTTTTGATTGACCGGGATTCTGGGGTTCGGAATTGCCCGATATATCGACCTCCTGTTTGAAAGAAAACCGCTGAGGAACTCGATTATGGGTATATTGAATTACTACATGTTTTTTCTCGATTCTTCATGTTGAAATGTTACTGAAAAATTTTGCCAACAAAAATCGCTGTTTTTTTTTTTTTATCGGGTCTCTTATATTGTTCTTCTTCCAGAGAGACCTGCAGAAAAATCTCGGCGAGAGAAGAGGAAAGAAGCCCGGTTGGCAAAGCATCAAAACCGATTCGTCTCCTGGATCCAGCATCAAGTATATATGTTCACTACTGTTCTTGCTTTAATCTGTGGAGCTTTTCCTTTTTTGCTGATTTCGGTTTTTGAAATTCTTCTGAGCAAAGAATGCTAAGAAAAAGCAGAATAAGATGTCATCATTGTATTCGGAACCACAATCTGAAATGGTGGCTTCGGAGAAGGAAATCAAGAAGAAGAAGATGATGTCAGATTCTTTGAAGAAGGGGAAGTCTAAAACAAAGTTTCAGGAATTTCTGGAATTGGAGACGGGCAAGGGCGTTTTAAGCGGTGAGCAGGATCTTGAGATGGAGAAGAGGCTCTCAAAGAAGCTCAAAGTCAAGGACAGTAAGCTGCGCGGCCCTGATGACGGGATAAATTTTCTAATTGATGGGAGCCCCTCTGAACCATACTCCATGTTCGATGATGACACTTGTGGAGAGGATGAAGTAGATGATGATGTAATAGAGGAGGATCTCTCATCAATGAAGAAGAAGCACAAGAAGAAGAAAAAGTCATATGATGCTTCAATAGAGCAATTAGAACATGAAATTGCTGGTGGAGAGGATGAAGTAGATGATGATGATGATGTAATGGAGGAGAATGTCTCATCGTTGAAGAAGATGCGCAAGAATAAGAAAAAGTTGTCTGATGCTTCAATGGATCAATCAGAATGTGAAGTTGTTGTCATTGAGAAGGGGACTGCAGAGAAGGTCGATACCTCACATGTGGATGTGGGTCAGAAGAAGCGTAAGAAAATGAATTCACTTGCTGCTTCGGAAGAGCATCCGGTGGTGGATGGGGATGCAAAGAAGCATGTATTGGACACAGAAGAAACACATTCTGTAGAACCTGCAACGGTTCCAAGTGTGAAATATATGCCTCCACAGGTGCGAGCTCGTCTCGGTATCGAATTCGATCAGCTTCTTGAGATTCGTCGTAGGGTGAAAAGTATGAACACTATTATCTGGTTGAAGATCAAATTTTATGTTATATAGAAACATGCCTCTTGTTTATTTTCAGTAAGACTGACGATTTTTGTTGTTGATCACTTTCTTTTTCAGGACTTCTGAATCAACTTAATGAATCCAATGTGGAATCAATTACCAAAGAAGTGGCTACAATATTTCGAGTACTACTCTAATATTAGATCGTGTATTTGTCTTTTGTTTTTCATGGTAATGTTTGCAATATCATGGCTGAGACTTCTACAGTCACTCTCTCGCAGTGATGGCTGTCTGATAATTGGTCAGGCATTTCTGGAATCGTCTACCAAAAATGAAAGGTTTTACCTCTTTCCTCCTCTTGGTGAAATGCAAGCATAGTAGTGCCATATTCAAGTTCTTTAAGCTATAAATTGAGATTTCTTAAGCTCTACATGTCAATCTTCTTGCATAGCATTTTTGATGTCTCATCATAATTAGAAGTTAAAGTGCAAAAAAAATTTTATGAGACCAATGTAAAGATAGAATGTTTGTTCTTCTTTTTATATTCAAGAGTAACTTTTCCAACCTCAACAGCAAGCTAGATTGAAGTTTTTAATATTTGTCCGACATAGAAACACAATTTGAACTTTTTCATGACATAATGTTGCATGAAACAAGGAGGAATAGTTTTGACTCCTAGGTATTTTGCTATGTTACACATAGCATACTTGTAATTGGGATCAGGCATTTATTAGTCTGTTCCTTTTTTCTTACAAAAGATTTGATACTTGGTGTTTTTTCTCAGATTGAACCTTATGTTGGACATAATTTCTATGCTAGACTGATGGCGAAGCCTTGGGAAATTGTGATAAGTAAGGTAAGCTTAAACCATATTGGTTTTGCTCCAAAAGAGTACTCAACTATTTGGGGCTATATAGAATCTCTTATAGCGGCCCACATGTAGCCACTAGGAATACAAATGCTCCTTTGTTCAACTAGTTGATTACCATTGGTGATGTGGCATCTCATGATGTTGTAAACCTACCAAGTTGCAATCAACATTCTTGGTGTCATCCCTTGACCAATTTAGAGCTTCAAGTGGTGTCCATACCAGAAGTAGTTAATGCTTCAATACTATAGATATAATGATCCAAGTCATTTAACTGAGGTTGCTTTCTGGATGTTCTTAAACCAGGAAATGTGATTTCATTTGAAACAGTATGTACCAGATGATATTTACCAATCTGATCATTAATTGGGTTGTGGATTGATCCTTTTCAGATGGTCTGGTCCAGCTTGTTCTTCTTTTTAAGCTCTTGATTTAAAAAAGAAGCAAGAATCAACAAGACCCTAACTGCATCTTTAGACACATGTGAGGGCCCTCGCCCTGTGCCAGTGTTGGTCCTGCCATTACTGATCACACCGCCAGTCATCGACCACCAACCCTCTCAATATCCTAGTTCTCCTCTTTTCCTCCTCTGCTTGATCTCCTCCACCTCATCCTCATTCTTTCTCCTCCCCCTTACCCCCTTTTTGGTACCATGGTACCTGTCAGTGTACTGAAGTGTCGGCATGAACTGAACCAGTACCAGTCCCGCTATGGGCTGGCATGGGTCCGACATCTGAAACTACAATCCTTTGTATAAACTAACATAAAATCTTGCACCTTGGCTTACATTAGTTATGTGTTGATGCCTTTTACTAAGTTCTAATTGTTTGTGGAATGATTTTGGGCTATGATAAACCTTGTCGTATTTGGATTTTATTGGATTGGTGATTTCTCTGTGTATTTTAAATAAAATAGGTACAAATAGGCTGTTATAAATATAAAAATGGTAGTTCTTGTTTGCTAATAATGCTTCAAATGATGCTAGAGTGTTTAGATATTTGTGTTTAGAGTTAGATGTTAAAACTTAAAGAAAAGGAACTTAGATGCTGAGCTTATACCGAAGAGTGATTTTTCTGGTGATAGCTTTGTGTCTTCTGTAGCAAGATACTGTAATGTGGAGATTGTGATGTTGTTTTCATAAGTGCCAACTGAAATAGTATGTGTATGAGTTCACTGCTGTCAGTTGTCATTTGACCTAAGGCTGAGGTACTTAAGGCTTGAGACTCTTAAGTGGTAGTTGAAACTCAGAACAACCAACAGGACAAATTTGGATCGCTGTACACCTATGAAGTGGTTTATTCATATGTGTTTGTGGCATAAAATTGTAGCTATCTTCGACAATAGGAAAAATGGTTTGATAACTTTTATTGTGACATCGAAGGCATCATGATATTTACTTGGGTTAGTGGGATGACCAATGTATTTACTTTTTCACTTATGGCTTGAGGATACAACATTTACTTATTTGTCATGTATATTGAAAATAAGAAAAATATTTGATCTTTTCTGTTCAGGAGAACTAGTGCTACAATTTTATCCATAGTATTCATACAAAATGATAAGCTCACTAGAAATGGCACAAAAATGAAAATATATAGTTGTTGTTTGGAGATAATTTGTAACATTTTACTTCTTCACTAACAACCAAAGAGATGGGCTATTCAGTTCAGCTCGACAATGTGCATCCACTGGTGAAGTCAGTATTTTAAGGATTGTGAGAATAAAGACTGTGAATTACTTGTGCATTCCTAATAGGTCAAGTAATATGCACATAGTCTTCCAAAACGGTTAGATTCTTGCATTTAGGAAACACATTGACGAATTTTTTGTACCTCCTTGAAGTGACAAAAGATTTAATTGCTTGCCAAACTATTTTGGCTTCTTTCTTACTTTTGTTTATTTCTTTCTTTGTTTCTTCTATTGTTTGTTGGAGTACTTACTTCTTCTAACATCTATAAGACGAAGGAAGAAAGAGTACGAGTCTGCTGTTTGGCCTTTTCTTTTCTTACAATTGGATTCTCATCAGATTCTTATTTGTTATAGTTATTTTAGATTCTTCCATCAAATGATTGATCTTGTAATTTGTTTTGTGAAGTGATTTGCTAGAATCTGCAACATAATTCTGAACATATGTCGGTTCCTTTTCAGTTTTTCTGCTGCTTTTGCAGCTTTTGTTGCAGGCATGGCATGTTCAGTTGGAATTGATTTTAGCGCAAAGCTCATTGCTTCTCTCGCTCAGTCATTTGAGGTATGATTAAGTGTCAATTTATCAATCACTTCAATCAGTTTAATAGTGATGTGTGGTTGTGTATGTAAAGGCCAGTATTCTCAAAAGTGCTAGGCACTTAAGGCACCAATGTGCCTTATTGTGTGAGATGCTTGTTGCTCGCCTCTTGAGGAAAACAAGATGTTTACCTTACAAAAATTATAAAAACATATAATGATTAAAACAAAAACTTCAATCAAGACATGAGTTTTATATCATCATTATGTCAAAACAGGAACTTTATGTTGTTCTAACAGAAATATTCCATGTTTAGTAGTTTTATCATTAAACATTTAAATGATATTATTATAGTCTTTTGAATCTTTTAATTTCATCCAAAATCCTTTTTAATATTTCTTGATGTTTTATCTTATGTACATACAGTCGTCCTTGTCCTTCAAGGTAACTTGAATTGCCATGTCAACTTGATTAATTCAACCATAAGAGAGAGAGAGTCAGACAGATAGAGAGAGAGCGGACATAATACAGAGAAGGGAGGACAGTGGTTGACGGCTTTGAATGTGGATAGTGGAGAAAGAAGAGGAGAGAAGTGGGCAGAGAGGATGACAACAATCAGTGCTGGCCGTAGAGAGAGGAGAAGAGAAGAAGAGAAAGGGGAGAGACGAGGAAAGAGAGGCCGGGGATGGTGGATGCTGGTCATGCACAAACAAGAGAGAGAACAGGGAAGAGAGAAGAGAGGATGGTGACTGTGTTTTGAGGGGATACAATTGGGTTTGTAACAGGTCGGTAGGGAGTTAGGTTGTCTATGCCATCTAGGTGAGTGCTTGGGACGCCCAACATCTCAACCGAGGCATTCACCTGGACAATGCCTTACTAAAGCGCCTTGCCTAGGGCCCATCAAGGTGCTTAAGCCTTGCCTTGCCTCCCCTTGCCCAAGCACCTAGACGAGCAACCAAACGCCTCTTGACATCACTAGTACAATCTTCGAGATATATACTGAGTTTTATCAGACTACTTATACTCCTTTATATTTGACAATATTTTTGAATAGTCATTCTGTAATGGTCATTCTTCTCTATGGCTGCTTCAGCAAATTATTTCAACCATTGATTATTTAAATCTGTGTAATAATTATTTTTACATCGTTGCCAAATATTGTGCTCTGGTGTTTTCTTTTCCTAGGCTTGTTGTTGGTGGATTTGTATATTTAACCATTTCATTTTCATTTTAGGATGAGTACTCAAAGGAGAATGGCATGTTTTTGAAGAATTATGCAAAGATTCTTTGTGATATGTGCACTTTTGGTGTTTGCTCCAGGTTTGTAGACTGCAGTATTTGACAACGGTTCCTAAGTCTGCATTTACCTTTCGTAGTTTGTTTTATTTATTTCAAGTTTTTCTTTATGCGCTAAGAGCTGTTTATGGAGGAAAATTTATTGTTTGGAGGTGCATATGCATGACACTTAGGAAGTTTACTTTTTGAAATTATCCTCGAGTCTCTAGTCATTTCTTTTCTTAGAATTAAGATATCCTTACTGAGTAGCATCCAGATGAGGTCCTTGGTACAAATAGCATGGATGCATTTGTGACAAATGGCATTTTGCAAAAATGGTAATCGTTACACATTTTATCTTTGGTTTTTGGTTCTTTCTTTTCCATTTTGATAACCTTTATACTGTTGTATAGTTAGTGCTATAAATACCTTCTTCTATATGCCTTTCAGATAGGATAATCTGACTGTCTATTAATTCTAACTTGAAGAAGTTGCCGTTCATTATTGCTTATTCTGAATTCGCAGTGATTCTTGTCATCAGTGCTGATATTTTATCATCTGATTCTATCTGCAGTGATCTCATATATGACCTGCTTTCAGTATTGAGCAAGCGTTTGACGGAGTTGGATGTGTCCGTTATAGATACAATAGTAGATTGTATGCTCTTTTCAAACTCAATGTTAACTTTATGATTTAGTTGGCATCAAGTTATGTTGTGAAAATTATGAAATTCTTGGTCCTTCTCACATATCATTTGCAGAAGCCAAAGTAGCTCTATATCAATTGCACATTTTTATTTATGATGAATGGACAGATTGTGGAATAAAACTTAGGGGTGATGATCCTGCTGCCATGAAAGATTTCATCTTCAATGTTCAAAATAGAGTAAATGAGTTTAGATCTCATTCTGATGGCACACAAGATGGGAAGCGAAGTATTAGTAAAGTAAGCTCCTCGTATATTTGTTGATCTTAGCATATCCATGTCAATCTGAACATGCCTTTTTCTTTTCTGGTTTTCTTTCTTTGCAGATGGACTTCATGCTCGAGAGAATATGCGACATTAAGAACAATAAGATAAGGCTTAAAGAGGTCCCTGCATATCATACACGGTTGAAAAAATGGCTGCAGAAGGTCTTGTATTGTGCTTTTGTTTATTACCTTTGTAGATTGGCCAATTTGCTTTTAAATCGTGTAGAAATTTTGTTCTAGGCCAAGTTAAGTTGTAAGCAGAAGCCTTTTTTGCCCGAAACTTTATCCACACTCCCTAATTTTTGGGTTCTTAAATTTTCACCCTTAGCTTTAGTGTACAAATCTACACATATGGGCAGAAAGTTAAGTCAGGTGGACAGCTCCGTAGGTACGTGTATATGAAATAACTGCAAACTATTTTTTGATTTTTTTTTGTCATGTTTATAAAAATTGTAGTTAGAGAAAGAAAAGTCAAAGTTTGTGAGCAGGCAAGAATGAGAGTCATGCCAATGATAGTTATTGTTGTCTTAGCTTTTGCATATTCTGCATTCTGTCACAAGTTAGATGCATCTCTAACCCAAAAGAAGTAGGACATCTTTCATGAATTATGAGCTATATGTTTCTGTTCTCTGTCTTCAGCTAGCAACTTTTGTGGACAACATACTTCCTATGCTTTAAATTTCCTAAACGTTGGATCAATCTTCTGCAGCTAAGAGGAGAGGACATTCTCCTTCGAGGGCTCAAGTGGAGCAAGCTGCTTGATACTGAAAAGAAAGGCCAATGGTGGATTTCAGGGGAAGTTGCCTCTGGTATTGATGATGTGGAGGATATGTCAACTACAATAATCAAGGAGGTTGTTGAGGCTCAAAAATTAGTTCAGCTTGCGGCTGCACAAAGGATGAATACTGATATTAGAAGAGCGATATTTTGCATTATCATGAGTGGGGAAGACTACCTTGATGCTTTTGAGAAACTTTTGAGACTCGATCTAACTGGGAAGCAGGTTTGTTCCATTCTTGTGTATTTTTCTTTAGTATTTTGAGGGGAGGGGAGTGTTCAATTTCAACCTCATTAAACTCATCTTTTTAAATGCCAATCCACAGGACAGGGAGATCATGAGGGTCCTTGTTGAATGTTGTCTGCAAGAAAAGGTTTTCAATAAGTATTACACAGTCTTGGCTTCTAAGTTATGTAGCCATGATAAAAATAACAAGTTCAGCTTGCAGGTATGCTGCTCGTTCATCTGTTTGTCTAATTGTTCCATTATTGCTGTGTAGTGTTTGCTCCCGATTAACCTTAAAGCAGCTTTTTAAATATTAATCATGGCATAGACTAGCTAAATATCAATAGTATAATCATTATGTAATATGGTGATAATGGTCATCATTGTTGTAGCTCGTCATAATTATTTCTCTTCTTATTTGTTTTTTAAAAATTTTGTTACTTTTTGGTTCATGAGATTTTGTGTAAATTTGTCTGATATGCATGCATTCATTTTCCAATTGGATTATGTGCTAAAAAGAGTCTCTACTTGTTGATAGAGCCAGGATGCAGATGTCTTTACTCCTATTAACATAGGTTTTTAGTTCTCCAGAGTCCATAATGTACCAAATTTTCTGTAGTATGCTATGGCCATATCTAGCCTACCAATAAATGCAGCTGGCAGATAAGATCTCATGATTTTTACCAAAGAAGAAAGTAAGAATGCAAATGTACAAATCACATCGACGTATGGCTTTTGGCAACTAGCAGGAAATTTAAGTTGGATATACGGTATGTTCACGTATTGTTGGATAAGTTCTCCAGTTAGGCATTCGGTATATCTCTGTTGTCTTATGGGGATCCTGTAGTAGGCAATCACAATAGAATGCTCATGCCTGTACCCTGGAGAAAGTTAAAAGGTGTTGATGTTTCCAAAGTTTTTGAGCGAGCTCCTCATGGTTGTGTTTTTCTTTGATCGTACAAAATAGTATTTGAAAAGCTGTGAATGAGCTCCTCATGGTTCCATCTGTTTTTTGGTTAGATGATGTGGAATTGTCCTATCATAATAATATTCAATTCTGTCTATGCGAGGAAGTTAAAGCTATGGCATTTTGGTTCATGTTCTCCCCGTTTCTCATGATTCTCTAATATTCTTATTTTTCTGGTATTGGCAGTACTGCTTATGGGACCATTTTAAAGAACTGGAATCAATGGAGTTAAACCGCTCCATGAACCTTGCAAGATTTACTGCCGAGATGTTATCCAGCTTCTCCCTCTCCCTTGCTATCCTAAGGACTGTCGATCTGACAAATCCCATGAACCTAACCCCGAAAAGGGTCATGCATTTCAGAATGCTCTTTGAGGCAGTTTTCAACAACAGCGATGCCTTGGTATGGAACATCTTCACCCGAATTGGTGCCATTCCTGAGCTAGAGGAATTAAGGAACAGCCTCATCATCTTCATCAAGCAATATGTCGTGGCTCCAAGCAGTGAGAAAGATATTGCAGGAAAATTCAAGATCGCCAAGAAAGCACTCAACAATGTAGCTGGTGTGCTGATGTAAAATGGTTTAACCTTCTGGGGCACCCAAGCGAACTGGCGTTGTCTTTTCTTGTTGAATGTGCAATGGCTAGGGTCCTTTTTGTAGTTTCGTTTTGGTTTTATGTTAAGTCTAATTTTGGCCCTTGATGTTTATGCAATCCTCGTGGATTGTTTAGAACTTTGGCAGAAGCAATAGAGAGATTGTAATTAGACAGTATAAAACAAAAGCACTACGGTGTTTCTTTTTATGGGTTGTTTGACATTTATGTTTCTAAGCAAATTTAGTCTTATTAATCAGAATAATGTACAACGCTGAGTTGGTCCGCAGATTGGTATTTACCGTCCCGTCTATGCCATCTCTGACCTGATGTTGTGTGAGATCTAGACATTTATAAAGACTTTATCATATAGATTTAGTTTTTTTTATCTAAATCATATAGGCTCCTTATATGTCCGTTGCTAAAGGGTCCGTGTCGTTGAAACCTTTTATGATCGCTTGGGAAATATATAAAAAAAAAGACTAACTAGAAGAAATATTTAATTTATGATCTAACAAATAATCATTTTAGTAAATAATTGATAAATAACATAAATTAGACTTGACAGATTTTGAACGATCATGCAACAAAAAATATTTGAACGATCATGCAACAAAAAATCCAAGGTGGTCTGTTACGATAAAAAATCTCCATAGTGTGCACATGATATTGCTGAACAAGACGATAAGCTAGTCCTAGACGCTATCTAAAAGTCTCATCCAACCATGAGTCATCCGAGTAATTTATAAATGTTATATTGGCTGACAGTCTGCATCACCGTGGAGCTAGAAAACTCAAAAAATGATTAACTAAACGACCTATTTTTGGGTAGTTTTGCCTCCGTAACAATTGCACACAAACTTTGTTTACAAGCATGAAATGATCACAAAAGTCAACTAAAATGAGGTTGTCAAGCGCACTGCAATCCCTCTGCATATAATGCAAAGCATGAACAAAATCTAAAGATACATATATATACACGAGCATTACATCGAACATCTTATTTACAACTTTTTTTTGTAATATTCTTCTCAAATTATTCCTTAGATATCCAGGTCACGCTGCTTGTCGAACTATTATGCTCGCTTCAACTCGCCAATAACTCTTAACTCTAGTCTGGGGTCGATTGAGTTGTACTAACCTTATTGGTTTCACCATTATATTATATAGCTCATGCCACATGGTCCTGAATTCTTGGGGAAGCTCTCAAAATGCTTAGATGGCATTCATATGTTCTCACTTTTTCGATTTGGGACTAAGGGGTGTTATACTCTCTCATCATTGTCCTCTAACTTATCGGGCTCCCTCAAACAAATATGAGCTATAGTAGTCTAAACTATTCATCCACTCTGATCATACCTCTATATGATCGAGTCTCTCCTATGAGACTTACTAGTACTTGCACTCAAAATTTTCTTTTGGTGGTGTACAGCCCTCATACGCTGATAATCAGAGCTTTCATCCAATGCAAAATTCAATACGCTCACATAAGATCTACCTCTGTGGTACCATGATATTCACTCATTGAATCTATGACCCTTCTTATTATCGTGTTATTCACCGTAGTGGAGCTTTCAATAGCTTCTGCATATCTCTGTATGATCAAGTCCCTCCCGGGATTTCTCCTGTATATCGCATTGCCTCGAACTGTTCCACCATGATGTATTGCATCATGTCACCTCTTAGTGATATCTCAATTGCATTCTAATCATTATGGGATAAACTAGGACTGTAATTTCTCCATATGTGACCTTTGCTAACGCATTATAAGGTCTTTGCCACCTCCGATTATGTTCACTCTTTTGGCAATTAGCTTTAATCAACCCACTCTCGAGTTACACTCGAAAGAAGTATAACTCTAGGATAATCTATCATCTAACAGCTCTCGAAGTCTATTGACTTTGTTGAAATTGATGTGTCATTTTATGAATCTTAGGACTCTACCAGTAGCAAAATCTTCATTGTACACTTCTTCCTTCGTGGCAACTCGAATAATAGCACTACGATATATTTTTCAAGGGCATGGCCTCTACATCCTCTTGCCCCTTGCCAAGGTTCTTTTATTATAACTTAGCCATCATAAGTTGAATCGCCTAAGTTTCTTCATCTAATACTTCGTTGAGATAAGGTGCATGTGTATTAAAATTCCCTTTGACTTTAACACGATGAGTTCACTTTATCAAAATGAGGGACACATATAACAACATGATCTTACTTTTGCCTCTATAAGAGTTTATGTCCTTAACCTCTATTCAAGGAAAGTTTTGTATCTCTGCTCCATGTTTTGTCTTCTTTGTCAACTCTATTCATGCGGCTTAGGCACTTCTCCAAGTTCCTCCCAAGTTACTCTGCTCTTCGGTTTGCATTGAGTTGATGGTGACTCTCACGTTTACCATTTCATGGGTCAGCCCTCCGTTGAATCCAATCTTTAAATTGACCTAAGTGTTCATTTATTTGGTGTTGTATTGGGTCACTTTCTCACTTGATATCGTAATGCATCTATTTATGTATTACCTTATGTAAGATTATATTGGTTACATGTGCCCTGTAAGCCAATTACATGAGTGATGATACGTGTGACACATTGCACAATCTTTTTATATTATTATTATTATTATTATCGATATTTTCTCATATTATATTATATGTTGAATATATATTGTGATATCATTGGTTCTATGCAATGAGAATCAAATCATGATAAGATCACGATAATTATACCAGTTCACTTTTAAATATACATCATAAATAATCCTAGTCATAAGCTACTTGAGAGGGATATCGAGATACCCAGATAGACCATTGTGCTATATACCTATCTATGTGATGGAGGCGATTGTTCTCATAGTCACTCATATGGGGACACTAAGGGTACAATACAGATGATCATTAGTGAATGAGTTTACTGATTAATCCACTTATAGAATATTATATGGTTAATGATACCTAATGTCAAATAGCAATTTCGTAGTCCTAGTTATGTGTTTGGTTCTTAAACGTGAGACACCAATGATGCCTAATTTGTGTAATCCTTCTTTGCCATTATACTTATAGGTTTTAAGAGTTTTAGATATGGTACAATTGATTATCGAGATTTTTTAGCCAACTTTACGAAGGCAATTGAGTTCAATGGAGAATCATCCACTCTCGGTATCATGAGAGATATCTCGTGTGTTATCTCTTACGTAAATCTCTAGCTAAGGTCATTCAGATTAAGAGAGGAATTCTCTGGGAGAATCTGATTAGAGTGAGACTTGGGCAGATTATGAATATGTCTTGATAGAACCATACTTAATATATGGTTTCTGAGATATTAGATGGATGAGGGACTATAGATACATAGTAATTGAAGACATACAATTACAATGGATTTGATCTCTTGTACTATTTGAAGACTATGACATAGTGGCCTAGTACGTTCATAGTCGATGAGTCCAGTGAATTGACCTTAAATAATAATTTACTCGGTCAGAAGGAATTTTGACAAGAGGAACTCATGACCAGCTCGGTATTGGGGTTAGAGGGTCACACATATATGGTGGATGATTGCAGTAAGTAGAGGAATGAATATAAGTTATCCAACTGGCCGATGATCTCATTAGATGAGACCCAAAATTGTTGGATCCCTTGCATAAGACCCAATTAGAGGCTAATTAAAATTATTGGATATAAATCCAATAATCTAAGGAGTTAGGGTAATTGGATAGAGATCCAATACCCACTGAGCCAGGATCTATTAGGGTTTTTAGTAGCTCTATACAAATATGTCAGGGGCAACACAATAGTGATAGATTGTACCTTTGATGACCCCCTCCTATTCTACTCCCTCATCCTCTAAGTTGACCAACCCTTCCATGCTGCGAGAGGGCAACGAATATGTTAGCGATCTTCTTCCACGAGTGCTACGAGAATGTGTACAAGAGTTGCATGTTTTTGGGCTACGATTGGAGGAGCATCGCTGCAACGATCCACTATGTTGATACCGCTAGAGAGGAGAACATTTGACCTTCTTCATCCTCTCCATTTGGATTTAGAATTTTAAGGATATACGATCTCCCTAGATAATCAATCTCTCACGTATTGCAGTTTTTGATTTTTGCGATTTGATTTGTTCTTTTGTTGTGTATGTGATGCTCTCTTGTGGTTTTCTAATAGATTATGCAACGACTCCTCGATACTCACTCAATCACTTGAGTTTTGTTGAGCTATTATCTTGATATGCCATGACTCACTCGATACTCCCTAGATATCTAAAAATATGTTATTTATTGTATATGATTCTCCCTTTAGAGAACTGAGACTTATCCCTCTTGGATATTTATCCCATTGGAGCAACTTGGAGATCATCATCCCCTTGGACTACTCCGTCTTGCTAAACAAATTATGTAATATTCCACTATCGGGAATACACTTGTTAAATTGTGACTTTTCACTAATATAGTCCGTGTTGCATCAATTAAGACCCAACAACATATTGAACTTATTGTACACTTCAATCTCTTACTGGTGTATTCATTACATGCTGAAGAGAAAGTTTTAATGCTCCATAACATTGAGTTTCAACCATTTTAAATGGTCATAGATAGTTATTATGGTCCCTTATGACATGCAAAAGAGAAGATAAGTTAGTTTAAGCATTTAAATCAGGATCCAACAAGTAACTATTTCAATAAACACTTAATAAGCAATGTAAATTACAATAATATTCGCAACCTTTGAATGGTCACGTGACAAAGAGTCTATATATCACGACCAAAAGTCCCCACAAATGCTCATATGACACTAATACAGAATAATACAATGAACCAATCCTAAACACTATCTCAAAGGCCAATCCAGTGTCATGTGTCACGTGGGTAACACTCCGTACCACTCTATAAAGCAAGAAAACTTTCAAAATGACTATCCTAATAGCTTATTTCTAGATAGTTTTATCTATGCATGATAACTTTACACAACATGCATTTAAAACTTAAAAATACCATAAAAATCAACCATAATGAGACTATCAAATCCATTATAAGCCGTGAATAAAATCTGAACATACAAATATTATATTGAAGACTTTATTTAGAGTCTTATCCGTGACACTCGATACAATTCATATCGAACTGTATCAAGTATACATACATGAGAAGATACCGATATATATTACTTATATCGATCTCCGATCAATTGAGTACACAGTACGACGAATTTGATCTCTAAATCCCATCATTTCTCGAGGTCGTGAATCATGTCGTCTTCGTGTTGTGACTTTGGTGGCTTTGCACCATCTGATCCCCCAGTCAATCTATTAAATTCCCCCATTTTCAACAAGGGTTATTTTTGATCGGGTACAGCCTCGGACGAGGCTCGCTCTTATGGACCGAGACGGGGTTCAGCCTTTTCCCGTCACAGGAAGGCTCGCCTGAACTCGACTTGGGTACCACTCAAGTAGATTCCACCATCTTGTGCCTGATCCAGCATTCTGTGCGAACAGCTTGGGATTAGAATCGAATGAGATGTCTACGGCACACCTATCTCGAAATGGTCATTATTTTCGGGACTCGATGATTATGTGATGATTATTATTATCATCACATATTTCTGATAAATTTTGATTCATCTAGCTTCCTTTAAAAGACAAAAATTTAAAGTATCTATACTCCTCTTTTATAGAAAGCGAGTCCTGATCACGAGTTGGTGATTTCGAACCAAATCAAAACTGCTGTTTGACGGTTCAGTTCTAATTCCAAACAGGCTAAAAACAAAATAAACACAAATGTGTTTATATGAAGTGTAACAGCTAGCAGCACTTCATATTCAGTATTACTTCATACTCTGGATTCAAATCAAAATTAAAAACAAACAAAACTGACTGTTTTGATTCGAAACAAGAACCCATAGTTCCAGAATTCAAACTAACTAAAACCAATCCCGCACCGGTTCCATGGCAAATGGAACGAAAACCACACACCCAATTCCATTTTCCACATGAAATATGGAACCGTCAAACCAACTTTTCACAGGATCAGAACCATCGGCTCTAAAACCGTGATCAGGTCCATAAGTTATAGATTATAACAAACTCCTAATCCAACACACACAGAAATCAGAGTGAAACAAAGTAGTGCTGCTCGGCACCTCCAGTCAGCAAGGATCTGAAAAGCCAGAATCAAACTCCTAATGACCACATACGACACGGCTACCATATCATGCAAAGATATGCCTGAAATAGTCGAAGCCATGGATCACTTTAAGAAATTTAAACTTTTCTTCGACTAACAATGAAAGCAACAGAGAAACATTTACATGTTTGTATGATAATCGATGATCCTCGCATTCGAGCTGGCATATAAGATCGTTACAGGTATAGTGTGATTGAGTGTCCAAGACATATCTGGGTCATCAATACATGGGCAGATAGAAGATCCACCATAAGGCTTTTCAGAATTGAAGAGAAGTTATGCATTACGACTTCGTAGATTACTAATAGGGAAATCATCCTCCTTCTGGCGTTGCCATAAGAAGTTTGTTGCTTCGATCCAGTATGGACTGACCAAAAATTTCTCATTCTGCAAGGCCCAACGTGACTTCTGTGTGCCTGTGTCCATTGAAACAATATGTGTTACGGATGGGTCCACCTCTGTACAGCATGTTGCACCTAATCGTTCAGCCATCTTCCAGATTGGCTGATCTTGAGCTGGTGACTTGGATGGAAACACCCTACTAAACACTATTTTGCACCCCTGTAATATCTCATGTCTGATGCCTTTGAGGACCTACAGAAAATTAAAAAGGAATAAAAAACATCATAACGACCCACCTAGAAGTCTTAGCTGGGCAGAAAGGTTAACCAAGTCTGCAGGGCTCATGCTTTGCTTGCAGTTCTCGTAATCTAACAATCAATGCAGATTATAAGAACATTCAAAATCAAATCCCGTGTATGATGGCAACATCATAGGATCACAATATCTGTACCATCCATGATGGTACAGATAAAATGGGTTAAAGGTAAAGCCACAAAACAAACCATATAAAATTTAGAACAAACTCTGATCAGGAAAATGGGTTAAAAGTAAAGCTACAAAAAGAAACCTGCAATTGGATGCCATTGTGCATCCTTTTTTAAAGGTTTGAAGACAGCCTCAAAAATATGTATAAGATGAGTTGTGCAATACCACTGATTTACCTGCCTTACATCTCTTGACGACGTATCGGAACCAAGGACCTGAAATAGGCTACTAATAAGTATCAAGGAAAAAAAAAAAGAAAGTCCAAACACAACTAGATTTGAAAGAGAGGTAATGCAACTTACAGGATCAAAAAACATTTGGTGAGCCCGCTTTAGAACATTAAGAACGGTTGCAAGTGCACCATCAGACTCTCTTTCATCTTTCATCGACTCCGATAAAGATTTGGCACCAAAACCAAATTGCCGACAACTAGAAGCAAAGAAATGGTATCTCTCCATCTGAATCAAATTCTCTCTGTGTCTATGCCACACCTGCAGTAATGACCACTTCTGCATAAGCCAAGCTACAAAGAGAACATAAAAGGAGCAACTGATTATGTTAAAAACATAGCAATAAAATATAATATATTAAGATCACCATATCAACATATAATAAATATGAAAGCATTTTTTCCCCTCTTTTCACCACATATTTCTCATCTACTGAGCCCTCTTTTCTGCATTTTATATGAGATATGATGTACCTATGATTTAGCATAAGCATATATGCTACAAATGCTTTATTTGGCAGGATAAAATACCTAACAGCTCATTACCAAACCAAGCATCTTTCCGAATTCGCTGCTATGCACACTTATGTTATTACTCTTCAAAATAAAAATGGTGAAGAAGTGCCAAAGACTGTATTCACTTCAAGATAATATTTATACTTGTATATGCCAGTTTTCCGATAGGCTGAAGATTTGTATCTTAAATGAGGTTCAAAATCTTCACCAAGAATAAGCATTTTCAACTGACACAAAAGGTAACAATTACTGTTTCGCATCTTGTAATGGCTAAAGTTAAATAACTTTCCAATTCGAAGGTAGGGCATGTAGCCACAGATCATTGTAAGTTTAGACAAGGACTTCCATTTCGCCCAAACCAGTATGAAATGGCCAACACGTACCAGTTCGAGTGCTAACCAATATCCGGACCCACCCCAGTCTGGTCTGCCATATAGAAGGGGATAGTGGGAAACCTTAAATCCCATCTCCGTCCTGCCTCCGCTTCTCATGCAGCTGCAATCGATGCTGCAACTTCTCACTGTGACGTCTCGCCTCTATCTTCTCACTGCGATCGATGCCTTGGCTTCTCACGCAACCACGATTGATGCTACGACTTCTCACCATGACTTCTCGCCTCTGTCTTCTCACCGCAATCGATGCCTCCACCTCTCACGTAGGTGGCTACCATTGACATCTGCTTATCACAACCTCATTGTACACTGCCACACAATATTTGCCCAGATCACTTTTCAGGTATGTCTCTTCTCCTCTTCCTCTTCCTCCTTCCTTCGTCCTCCTCTATCGTTTTCTCTTCTTCGCTTTTTTTCCTCCTTCCTCCACCGCCCCTTCCTCTTTTCCCTGTTTTTCTTGTTCCCCAAAACACCGATACCTACCAGTGTATCATGCCTTAGTATACCGGTACAGAGCAATACATGCCAGTCTGACAAATCCTTAAGACAGATCCCATAACTAAAACGTGAACCTTGACTCCAAATACCTTGATAGTGCATCTTTTTTGCATATGTCAATCCACCCCAAGGTTTGATTGCATGCAACTAACAATATGAAAGAACTAGCCTTATAATGTGTTCATGAATATAAGCTGCAAGAGCTGATGTTTTAAAAAGCTATGGGGAACACCAACAATACAAGTTGCTCCAGAGGAACATGGCATGTAGGAAAATCATAGGAACAAAATATCATTTAATAGAAGAGCTTTGTGAAAGACTGCCATATGTATACATGATGGCTCACTATCAAAACAATCATATTTTTAAGTTATAATATAATACATGAACTTATATATTATAGGTCAATCTTAGATTATGTATCAAATTAAGTAAATCAAATTGCAAGTTTCTAGGCAGTCTGATGAAAATCCTACAACACTAATGCACAAGATAAATAGCTTATGGAACTGTAAATTGCTACCCAAAAGACAAGGAATAATGGTTCATAAGTTACAACAAAATAATTTTATAATATCTCTTAACAGCACGAAGAATATAGAAATACCATAAGACAATGGTCTGGCACCAACGGGGCAAAATATATCATATTTAGTTTCCACTCCAACTTACATATCTTTCATTGCTTTTTCTACTCCAGCAGTCAGTATTATAAAACTTCCACTGCTCCTTCAGTTTCATATACAGTTATAAGTCCAAATACTTGATGAAACTTTTAAGAAGCGTCCAAGTACAAAGGACATTCACCAAGGTTGTTTGCAGCCCAAGTTTAATAAACAGATGAAGTTTTCCACCATCAAAGCAACATGATGTGGTATATTTCTAGCATATCATTTTAGTAGCTTGTATTTTGTGCAGATTCATGAAACTTACCCATGCATTGCAACAATGCATAAAACAATCAACTCCCAACTAAATTTAAGAGAATTTTCTTCTCCAAGTGGATTTTCTCAAGGTAAGGCTGACATCACAAAGTTTACAATGTGACGGTTTGTTGGAATAACAGTGTGGGCTAACAACGATTCATGTTTATAAAGATTTATTGGATGAAGGTAAAGAATAGCAACTAAAGAAAAAGAGAAATTTACGCAGAAAAAGCACAAAATCTTCTAAACGGTTTAAATGACATCATCAATCAACAAGAGCAAGCAAAGGATTGTGAAAGAAACATGTGCGTCTGACAAACAAAACATTGAACACTTGAATCAAAAACTAAACTTACAGCTTCAGTGTCATCAAGAATCACCACAATGCTTTCTGCACCTAGTACCACATCTAAGCCTTTCTGATGTCGCTGGGTGCAATCAGCTTGAGTAATTACCTTTGAATCAAAGTAGACTTTACCAGGGTCAAGAAGCTTAACTATTTCCATTGCATAAGAACGCTCTGCCATAGTATAAACATACATCTCAAAGATAGAACTTGCTTCTTTCAGAAAGTTATGAACAAAGGGCCTCAATTTTGTCAACATATGCATAGAGTCCAACTTGAATAAGCTTTTGTCTGGGTCATCTACAAGACATGTAAAAAGTGAGTCGATTAGCACATCAAAATAAAATTTAAGGTCTCAATAAGATCATAGACTTCTGCAAAAACGCTTGACATATGATGATCCAAATAAACCAAGGATTGAAATTTTGTACCATACCAATGTACCGAGCTTTGCTCGGTACGATACGATATGGGCATACCGAGCGATATGCTAGGGCGTACCGAGCAATACGTCTATATATATATATATATATATATATATATATATATAAAGGAGGTGTATGCTGCCTTGGCAACGTCACCTCCTACTCTTCTCCTCGGACAAGGAGAAGAACGTGGTCCTCCCCTCATCTGCGGCGTTTAGCGAAGATGTCGAAGGCCGCAGACGTCTCCGACCTTCAGCGAAGAACACGGTGAAGACCGCAAGCGTCTCCGGCCTTCAAAGAAGAACACGATAAAGAAGAAGTCGAGCCGCCGCCTCACTGTTACCTCCTGGATCGGGATCGTCGAGGGACGACAGTGCTAGATCAGGACGCGTTGAAGTTCTCTTGATGCTCCCTCTTCTTCATGCACCTTCTCTTTCTTCTTCCTTCTCCCTCGATGTTTTTTCTTCCCTTACAGCAGCTAGGCTGATACCGCCCGATAGCGGCCAACGAGGGTCGGAATCGACCGTTATTGACCTATTTCGGACGGTAACAATCAAAATTTTGATTGTTACCGCCCAAAACAGCCTCGTATCATTTGATATGAGGCTGAACAATAATCTGCTGGCGGTCCATCTGATCTGGCGGACAAGACAGTATCATTCAAAACTATAAACCATCTAGAATTTAAAGAACCAAAATGGAAGGGATAAGCCCAAGTATTTACCTCAAGATTCTTATGGTTTATATTCCAAAGACTATGAAACCAGCTAGCACAGGCAAATATTTCAAGATAGAAACTATAGCAGTGGACACAAATGTCTGAACATACATGACAAATATCTTGGACAACCCATCCATAAGTTCATGACTTTTTCCCTATCTACTGCCTATAACTCGATATGTAGAGAGACAGAAAAATAGAGTCCAACATGATTCAGGGACCAAAAAAGGTGCATAGTACCTTTCATGGAATCAACCTGTCTTAACAAATATTCTTCTTCGGAAGATATGTCTGCAAGGCGTGTTGAGTTGAGTAGAGTATGGTCCAAATCTAAGATCAATACCAACTTTTTCTCACGCAACAATTTTTTATGATCTGCTCCACGAAGCCTCTCAATTTCCCTGGAACCTAGCTTTAAATCCTGCAAATAACAGCATGTCATATTATTGAATACAACTTCCAAGTTTTTTAATTACAAAAGATACCCATACAAAACAAAGTTGTTTAGAAAGTAAATTCAATGTCAAAGAAAATAAAACCCACACAATGCACTCTAATTTTTTATTTTTCTTTCTTCAGTTTCAAAGAAATGTCAAACTAATATTTTTGGGCAAAAAGAATTCTATAAAAAAATCTAAACTATATTAGAAAATCTTATTCTTCTTTCTTCTTCAGATTTATAAAATCATAAACATGGTTATGAATTAAAAAATGTTTATTCAGATTTGTTTTCACCTCCAAACATCTGGTGAGAATGCCAGGACACCACCATAATCAATACAAGAGCAATTCTTCTCTCAAAGATACAAAAAGCAGGATCAAGAAAAATTATGCTTCTAGTTCTACCTATGAATCAGATTAAAAAATCTGAATACTACAGAATACTCGATTTTGTTTTCACCTCCAAACATCTGGTGAGAATGCCAGGGCACCACCATAATCAATACAAGAGCAATTCTTCTCTCAAAGATACAAAAAGCAGGATCAAGAAAAATTATGCTTCTAGTTCTAGCTATGAATCAGATTAAAAAAATCTGAATACTACAGAATACTCAATTTTGTATACCATAACTACCACAAGTTTCTCTCAAGATAGTCTTATTTAAAATGTATTTTCCTCTCTTAGAACTTTCTGTATGGCATTCAGATTATCAGTTAATCCTTCCCCTCTCTACTTGTATGTTTTTTCTGATTACTCTTGTATCCTTTTAAATTTGTGGCTGTAATCAAGCTTTTTTCTCTTCATTATGTCTACTTTTGCCATCAAAATATTAAAGATGATAATAGATATTATGTCAGTTGCAGATGTTCATGTTCGTGCACCCATAGGAAGTTCTAATAAGATCTCATATATGCAATGATTATCACTATTTGTTTTCTCAAGAACTGATATGACCAACATATGAAAATGACTAAAAAATGGCTAATCATCCTCTACAGTCCTCTACAGAATTACATATGTATAGAAATGTTTATATACTTCATTTGCCTTAGAAGTTTTGTTCCTTATGTACCTAGTGTACCAAAACTGTAGCTACACTATACTTTCTTTTTGAAACTAAACATTTCAGGATAGTACCAGGTAAGCAGCATGAAGTTATCACATTCCTTGCAGTTAAGTTGCTTCGAGTAATTAATCAAAAAGAAGGAAATAAATGAATCAGTAAAAAACTAGTCCACATTGTGACGGGCATATATATGTACTTTATGGATGTAACCAAATGCAACTCCTGATCCATCATCCTCTTCTAGCTGCCCACATCTCATGCATAATCCTTTAAAGAATCCAGGATGTGGAGGGCATATATCATTTTTTCCAACAGCAGATGTACCTGAAACAGATTACACGAGATTACAGACACCCTTAGTTGGCTATCTATCATTTTGTCAGAACTCAGAATGTGACAAAATAAAGGACAATTTTGTATGAACTATAAAAAATAGAACTTTTTTAACAGGATGTATGCTGGGGTTGCAATATATGGAATTGTACACATTCAACTACTTGAAAATTTGAAATATTTAAATGTACAACCATTTTCTTTAATATTCCATACTGGTGAAACACAATGAGTTCCATCTGATGCACAAGACACTTTTTTCCCAAATTTGGTGTGTTTACTCCTCCACTAGATGATTAAATTAGGTCAAGTAAGTTTAAGGTTGTCAAAACAAAACTTCCTTCTGAAAAGCTAAGATATCTTTTGGAAAACCAGCATCGTCATCTGATCTGGACAAAACTAGGGCAATCAATATCATACTTAAAAGGAAAACAACAGACTAATTACTAAATAAATTGCTCCTATATCCTCCAAAGTATTGAAACATCTGGAGCATCTCAGGGAAACATTTCAAAGTGCAAAAGTCTTGATTCTACTAAATAATCTTAAGCTCACTACTACACACCTTGAAACAGGTTCTCTTTGTGATTTCCACGTAGGAGGCAAGCATCTTGTACTTTTCAGAAATATACATGGTTTCCGCTGATCTTTACCACTATTGTTTCTTGTTCTCATTTGCCACAGTAAGGGCACATTATGCTTCCATTACCAATTGGATTTTCTACAGCCCATATACTGATAGGGAGTTACAAAAGACAAAATCATTTACTGAAATCTAGTATCTCCATATAATCAGAGGAAGGTTAACTTGGTCAAACATAACATATATTTTTTTCACTTTGCCACACAAGGCTTCCACATGTTAACATGGCCATATTAATTAAAACTTATGGCTTCCTTCACTTCATTTTTATTTTACAGTTGCTTCTGAAAATAGGCTTACATACATATATACTCACACACAACTCCTGTGCATCAGGACTTAACATATATACCATTTTATACGCACACCAAATATGGTTGCCAAGCAGCAGCGTCTTCAGCTGCATAAGTTCTTTGGCCTTCAATGTCGTGACAAGAACCTTTTTTTTTCTCTAGCTTCCAGTTCAAGATTTATTAGCACCAAACAAAATGGCAAAGCTGCAATTTCTTTTGTTGGCAACCTCTATGCTTCTATCAAAACCCACTGGATTCTTCTAGTTGGATAGTCTCACGACAACAAGCAGGCCATGTTAATTTTTCTTTTAAAAAAAATTAATTTAGAAGCCTGCCAGCCAGAAATCATAAGAACCAGATGTCGACACCAAGAAAATCAAATCATTGTTTCCTTTGAATATGACTTCCGAGTATTAATTTCAGGCCACCAAAAGTTTCAAGAAATATCTCCTTTCACATTCTCAATGTTAGTTGGTAGCAGGGATCGAAATTTTGTATCGTATCGGTGTATCGAGTTTTGCTCGATATGGTATAGTACAACGTACCAAGCAGTATGCCAGGGCATACCGAGCGATACGTGTGTGTGTGTACATATATATATATATATATATATATATATATATATATATATATATATATATATATATATATCTGAAAAAAAGGTGTATGCAACCTCGATGAGGTCACCTCCTCCTCTTCTTCTCGAAGCCATCTACGACATTCAGCGAAGAAGGCGGCAAAGAAGGCAAAGACGTCGAAGGTCGCAGATGTTTTCGACCTTTGGCGAAGAACGTGACAAAGAAGAAGGCCGCAGAGTCACAGACGAGGCGACGAAGGAGACCGCCTCTTCCGCTGCTCTAGCCACTGCCTCTCCTGATCCTCGCGCCTCCAGATCCTCCTCTTTGCGACTCTCCTCGCTGTTACCTCTTGGATCGAGAACGTTGAGGGAGGATGGCGCCAAATCGGGATCGAGAAAGGGCATGGAAACAAGTTCGCGCCGAGGTTTTCCCGATTCTCTCTCTTCTTCGAATGTCCTCTCCTTCTTCCTTCTTCGACGCTTCTCCCTCAGCCTCATCGTAACTAAGCCGATACTGCTCGATAGCAGGCGGTAACGATCAAAATCGACCGTTACCAACCTATTTCGAGCCTGATATAGCCTTGCATCGTCTGATACGAGCTATATCATGCATACCACTCGATAGCAGATGGTCCACCTACTGACGGACCAGTACATACCGCCCGGTATAGGTGGTACAATTCAAAATTTCAGTTCTTGGTTAGTAGGTCCTCAAGTCCATCATTTTTATATAAGCTGAACTGCTCGAATTTTTGTGAAAAAAAAAACTAATTTAGAAACCTGCCAGCTGGAAATCGTAAGAGCTAGATGTTCAACAAAGAAAATCAAATTAATGTTTCCTTTGAATATGAGTTCCGAGTGTTAATTACAGACCACTAAAAATTTCAAGAAAAATCTCCTTTCACATTCTCAATATTAGTTGGTAGGTCCTCAAGTCCATCATTTTTATGTAACCTAAACTGCTTTCTCATATCCATGAGGTGATTCTTCTTTCTCAGGTCCTCACGTACAACTAATTACTATTATGCTATAACCACAAACACAAGCAGCAACCCCTGTCCAAAATTGAAAGATGCAATTATAGGATTTTCTAATATTTCGATGCCACTTTCTAGGCAAGAGCAAGTTTTCTGTCACGGCCAACTTCTTGTTCAGAATATTGACCACAATTACCTGGGTCAAGATGCTTTCTCAAAGTTTACCTTTACAGGAAATATACAAACAAGGCAAGGATTTAATCACATACTGGAGCCTACAACTATCGATTATGCACCCTAGTAAACATACTATGTCGGAATTGCATGCATATATGTGGGGCAAAAGCCTAGATGTTGTTATTTCGTTCTTGCAGTTCCAACATGTACATATGTCAAACTTCTAAGTTGCATACCAGATCTAGTTAACAATATAGGGTCAAATGACTGCATGAACTAACAATAATCTGCCCTCTTGGATGATGTTCTGAGGTTGTATTTAACGTATCTTAATAATATGGATTTTCATGTAACTAATGTTTGCTAGATTTTGTCTAGATTCGGTATTTACAGTCATGTTCTTTTTTAGACTAGAATACAGGTAAAAATCTGTAAGAGAATGATAAAATTATCTATCTCATCAAACTAATCAGGAATACCAATATGTTCTTGATTTGTCTCAACCATCATTGGTGTTTCAAGATTTACTAAACTCTCAAAGTCCTCGACTTTGCGCCTCTTAGTCCTGCAAAAGCAAGAAACAAAATACGGGTCACTAGTGTATGTGGAATACATAAATATATATAAACACATATCAGTGTACACATCCAAATTACGTGTAAAGTTCTTGAGTACAGAGGACTAAGTAATTTGAAATTCCACTTAGAACCAGATACTAGATTGGTTGGATGACAACCAAAAGAAGATAAAACTCCTAAAATAGTCCAGAAAGAGATGCAAGGGACCAACAACGATCACATATGGGTGGATATAGTAGAAATTAAGTTATTAGGTTGCCGTGTTGTTTAACAGACTAAGATAATGCCATAGACATAGAACAGGTATCTGACAGATGTAAGCTACGAGAATCGATCTTCCATTTCTTCCATGAATAATGGCCCACGTTGTGGACAAATCGACAATGTTATCATGGTCCAAAAATAAACCCTAAAGGCCGCAATGAAAGAATACTAAGGGAAACAACAGTGGGATTACATATCCATTTAGCAGCCCAAAGCATACCTTGGCTCTCGCAAATCATTGTCATCATCATTTTCGGCTTCCTCTTCATTGGGAGAAGTATCAGAAGAAGCTAATTCCAACTCCGCATCGAGCAAGGCAGCAAAATCTTCACTGCTACTTGACGATTGCAATGGAGATTCTGCTGCAAGGCTCATTCTCGAGCATTGAATTGTGCGGTCCTTTTACAAATGAACAATTACGTCTATGTCAGCATTGGTGGCAGAAAACTGATGCGACGGAGGAGATGCGAGACAGGAGGGGAGGGGGGAGTGGAGAGAAGAAGAGTACCAGAGGGATGAGGTACTCGGCCTACGGCACCCGCACGGAGGAGTGGTGAAGCAGCGGCGGCAGCGCTCGGCGGGAGAGGAATGCGAAGAGGCTAGGGCTCGTCGCGCGTCCGGACTCAGGAACGTTGTTTTCTTGTACAAGGTCTTCGAGTCGACTCGCGCGCCCACCCCAGTACATATAGAATCCGGTTCGGTGACTCGCTAGGCTTGATCTGGCCCGTAGGATCCTGCGACCCTACGGTCCAGATGTCGATTTCGCTAACAACAAAGGGTTTAATTAACCATCTGCGATAACGTCATTGGCTTTTAACTGTGGCTGAATCGGAACGATACCAAGTTATATAATCCCCTTCCACGTAAGGTTCTGACTTAAATAAAATTTTGGACCTCAAAAATATGTGTGGAAATGCCTAGTTGTTATAAACCTCGTAAAGCATCTAATTTAATTTTGGTATAAGCTCTCGCTTTGTTGATAGGATCGTGAAAACTAAGAAAACGATACAACGGAAACTACGATAACATTTTAGTCAAAATTAATGTTTCGTCTCTTGTTAGCGGCATGCATTGAAGTTGATAGGGAAAATAATGGATGGACCCGTTGAATGTCACATATGTAGCTGATTCAGTACAATTTCAATCAAAACTTGGCATAGGTACGTCTTAGCTAGCATGAGGATGATCGCCCTAGCGTAGGTACGTTCGACCTGGCACAAAGATGGTCGCCCTGACACAAGTATGGTAGACTTGGTGTAGGTACGTACAACCTACCGCAGGTACGATCGACTTGGCATAGGTATGTTCGACTTGGCACATGCATGACCGCCTTGGCGTGTATGTATGGTCGACCTAGCACAACGACAGCAAAAACCCTGCACACGACATCGTCAGGTATAGGCACAGGTCGATGAGAAATTGGAAACCATATAAGGACACTACGGTAGAGATATCGACAATATTAAAGAACCCTGCACAGTAGATTAGAGGTGATCACTTTGGTCGGAACATTGATTTAATCGTCAGAACGGCCACATCGGATACCCCCATCCTGATGTGGCCTTTGTACAGGAATCCCCAGCTGACCTAGGCCCAAGCAGCATCAACTCGAGACGGACCTTGGAGCAGACGACATCCATCCGACCCGGACCAAGGCGTGAATAGTCGATCTTCCCTAAAGCTCTACCCCTTCAGAGACTAGCGCACACCGGCGAAATCTAACTTTGTGACTCTATGGTCACGGTATAACATTCCACAACATAAATGATCGTTTTGAATATTAGAGAGTTTGTCTTAGTATCTTATATTCCTAAATAAAAAAACCCAGTTGGAGAAGACACAAGAAATCAATAAAACACTTACCATATCCAAACACAACTATTGTTAAGAAAAGACCCAATAAGAAATAATAAATCAATGAAGCACTCTTACCATATTCGAACATAACTATCACTTAGGAATCATGAATAAGCGTGTGATAGGGTCAACAATAATCGTCGATTTCGACTTGATAACAATTAATCTGATTTTACTTTTTTTTTATATTATCACATTCGACATGATCGAATTTGGACTAGAGAAACTTTTTGTTTCAAATGCACATTATATCCGGTGTCGCTTGTGCTAAGTTAAATTCAAATATAGAAGATATTTGAATCTTATTTTATAAAAAAAAACCCAGTTGGAGAAGACATAAGAAATCAATAAAACACTTACCATATCCAAACACAACTATTGTTAAGAAAAAACCCAATAAGAAATAAGAAATCAATGAAGCACTCTTACCATATTCGAACATAACTATCACTTAGGAATCATAAATAAGCGTGTGATAGGGTCAACAATAATCGTCGATTTCGACTTGATAACAATTAATCTGATTTTACTTTTTTTTTATATTATTACATTCGACATGATCGAATTTGGACTAGAGAAACTTTTTGTTTCAAATGCACATTATATCCGGTGTCCCTTGTGCTAACTTAAATTCAAATATAGAAGATATTTGAATCTTATTTTATACATCACATAGAAATCACACTATATCATTTCCATATGGATTGTCTACATCATCAATTTTATTTTACGTATTAAGTCTCAATTGATCGAGATTAATAAACCACAATATTTGCCTTTTTTTCTCTTATTAAGAATAAAAAAAATACTATTTTACTTTTCCTTATACGAGATCTTTTGACAATAATAAATCAAGGATAATAAAAAATATAATAAACAATTGTTCGATTCTTTTAACATATTATATATGAAAATCAATTGTTTTATAGAATCAAAATTGATTTAAAATAATCTTTATACATCCAAAACAATGGTTTTAAGAATATTTCCATAAAACTTATTAAATCCATTATAATATACATAAAATCCTACAACAATTAAGAAACATATTAATACGGAAGCGTAACTGATGAATCTATTAGAGTATTTTCTGAATTGATTGGTGATTTGGTCTTCCAATTACAGAGTATACTTAAGAACTTTAGATTTCTCCTTGACGGGTAAAGATAACCTTATTTATAATCATAATTGATGAATCTATAATTATTATTATATTCATAATTGATGAATATGTAATTATGCCTCAACAGTTTCATATTCCTAACTTATCTCGTCATTAAATTAGAAATATGACTGATGTATCTACATAATTAATTTTCATAATAATAATTATGTCCCTTAGCCAAATAAATCTACTTTAATTGGATCACTTTAATTTTGGCTAATAAACAATAATGGCTTAACATATTTAATTATATATGTGTGACCCTTAAAATTTTAACAATCTTCCACTGAGTCACACATGTATCATTATAAATATGTTATACTTTAGGAGCTCAAAACTGTTGTCATTATTAAACAGGACATACAAAACAATCTCGTCCATTGACTATATTAATATAGGACCAAAACGATTTTCGCTTTATCAATCATAGCTAAACCCATCAATGATCACTAATATTAACATAACTAAATGATATAGATAAATTATGAAATATATAGCATGAAAATTATATGAATGTAATCTGTACATGTCAATTTTAAACTGGTCCAACTTTATCTTTATGAGATCATTAATAACTTTAATAGCTATAATGTACAAAGTATAATAAACTGAAGCTTTATTTATGATCAGAAAATATCTGTACAAATACATAATCTGGCATAGAATATATAACAAACATATGACAAACTCTCATTAAACTAAAGTTTCATTAAATTCTGATAGACCCATATAAGCAGTATGCTCATGAAAGACCTTGGGCGGTACACTTTTTGTGAGAGGATCTGCCAACATAAAGTTTGTTCCCAAGTGTCTATAGAAATTTATTTACTTTGTACCCTTTCTTTCACAACTAGGAACTTGATGTCAATGTGCTTTGACTTAGTCGAGCTCCTATTGTTGTTGGAGTATAAAACAGTTGATTTGTTATCATAGTATATCTTTAGTGGTCTTTCAATCCCTTATATTATTTGTAGCCCTGTGACAAAATTCCTCAACCAAATTCCATAATTGGATACCTCAAAACATGCTACAAATTTCACTGTCATAGTGGAAGAAGTAATAAGAGATTGCTTGGCACTACGCTAAGAAATTGCCCCACCAGCCAATATATAAATATAGCCCGAAGTGGATTTCCTGCTGTCTTGGCATCCAGCAAAATCGGAGTCAGAATATCCAATGATCTCCAAATGGTCTGATCTCCTATATGTGAGCATATGATCTTTTGTCCTCTTTAAATATCTTATGACTCTTTTAGCTGCCTTCCAGTGATTCATTCCAGGATTGCTTAAGTATATGCCTAACATACCAACAATGTAGGCTATATTCGGACACGTACAAACTTGTGCATGCATTAGACTCCCTACAGCTGATGCATAGGGAATCTTCTGCATTTCTTGAGTTTCCAGATTTCCTTTAGGGCACTGTTTGAGACTGAACTTGTCTCCCTTTGCGACAGGGGTGTCTCCTTATTTGCAATCATGCATGCCAAACCTTTTGAGTACTTTATCGATATAGCTCCTTTATGATAATCCTAGAATACCCCAGGATCTATCTCGGTGTATCTGGATTCCTAATACAAAAGAGGCATCACTAAGATCTTTCATCTCAAAATTTCTAGATAGAAATCTCTTAGTTTTATACAATAAGCCTATATCATTTGTAACAAGCAGAATATCATCCACATACAATATCAGGAAAATAAATTTGCTCCTACTGAATTTGTGATACACGCAATCATTAACAGCGTTCATCTCAAAACCAAATGAGATAATTACTTGATGAAATTTATGATACCATGCCTGTTTTAGTCCATAGATGGATTTTATCAATTTACAAATCATTTTCTTTGGGTCTCCTGACACAAAGTATTCTGGTTGCACCATATAAATTATTTCATCAATGTTTTCATTAAGAAATGTTGTTTTAACATCCATTTGATGAAGCTCTAAATAAAAATATGCGGCTAGAGCCATAATTGTCCTAAAAGAGTCCTTCGTTGAAACCGGAGAGAAGGTCTCTTTAAAGTCAATCTCTTCCTTTTGAGTATAGCCCTTTGCCACAAAACATGTTTTATACTTCTCCACAATACCTTTAGAATCCCTTTTGGTTTTAAAAATCCATTTACAACCAATGGGTTTCACACCTTCTAGTAATGGGACAAGTTTCCAAACTTTATTGTCTTGCATAGACTTATACTCTTGATTCATTGCTTCAATCCACTTATCTGAATTAGAATCCTCCATGGCTTGACGAAAGTTGATTGGATCATCTTCCATTATACCACTACTTTCTTCATGTTCCTAGAGAAATACCATATAATCATCCGAAATGACACTCCTTCTTTCCCTAGTGGATCGTCGCAAAGGTGCTAGCTCTTGCGGCACATATTCTTGAGGATGTTGAGTTTGTTCCTCATGAATAATTTCTTCATATTGTATGGAAGTTGAAATGACTATATTATTTTGAGGTACAAATTTTGCCATATTAGTGGCAATTATATGAATCAGATCAAACTAAACCAATTCATCCTCAAAGATAAAGTCTTTAATCTTATTTCTCCCCCCAAACTCAATATCCTCAAAGAATGTAGCAATACCCATCTCAAAAATATTTCTTGATTTGAAATCATAAAATTTATACCCCTTAGATCGCTCAGAATAACCAATAAAGTAACTGCTCATTATTCGGGGTTCCAATTTATTTTCATTAGGTCTGTAAGGCCTTACCTCAACTGGACAACCTCATACACGAAAGTGTCTTAAACTAGGCTTTCTCCTAGTCCAAAGTTCATAAGGAGTTTTTGCAGTTGCTTTAGTTGGTACTCTATTAAGAATGTAAGCTGCAGTTTTTATTGTTTCTCCCCAGAGTGACTCTGGCAAAGTAGATTGAGAAATCATACTTCTTACCATGTCCTTAAGTGTGCGGTTTCAGCTACACCATTCATGCTAGGTGACCCAGACATTGTATACTGAGGGATAATTCCACACTCCTCTAGGTATAAAGCAAATGGTCCTGGACGTTGTTCACCTGAACCGTCATTTCTACCGTAATATTCCCCTCCACGGTCAGATCTGATGTTTTTTATCCTTTTGTTGAGTTGATTTTCAACTTCAGCTTTAAATGCTTTGAACACAACCAAAGATTGAGATTTTTCATGTATTAGATACAGGTATCTATATCTAGAGTAATCGTCTATGAATGATATGAAGTATTATTAACCATTCCATGAAGGTGTAGAACATTATCCACAAATATCTGTATGTATCAATTCTAAGACGTCTGTAGCTCTATATGCACCTGATCTCTTAGGTTTGGTTTGTTTACCTTTAATGCATTCAACATAAACATCTAGACCTGATAAGTCAATGGGATCAAGAATCCCATCTGACACAAGTCTTTCAACTATATTTCTAGAGATATGACCCAAACGTTTATGCCATAATATACCAAAATTTTTAATTTTACATTTAGCACCTCGTAATTCTGCATTCAAAGTTTTATGATGGGATGCTACAGTATCAAGTAAATATAGATTGTCATAAGTCATAAGTGAACCAATTCCAATCATATTTGAATTTAAATACAAAGTAAACTTATTCTTTCCAAATGAACAAGAATAACCAGATTTGTCCAAATAATAAACAGAAATTAAGTTCCGTCTAAATGATGGTATAATAAAAGTTTCTTTTAAATCCAAATAGTATCCAGGACACAATAACAATCTAAATATGCATATAGCTTCCACATCTACCGATTTTTCATCCCCCACATAAATGCATCTCTCAGCATTATTGGGCCTTCGGTAGCTCAGACAACCCTGCTTTGAAACACTGATATTAGTAGTTGCACCAGAGTCTAACCACCAAGTGTTTCTAGGTATTGAAGCTAAATTGGCTTTAGAACAAACCAAGTAAGGAACATACCTTTTTTAGTATGCCAAGCATGATATTTAGCACAGTCCATCTTTAAATTTCCAGATTTATTACAGAAGAAACAAGTATCATCCTTATTTTATTTCTTATGTACTATACCCTTGTCAGCCTCATTCTTTTCGTATTTGTATTTTTTTCTTGCCCTTAAAGTTGATTTCATATAGAACTGATACTGAATTGAGGTTAGCAGATATTTTTACAAGAGAACCTAATTAAGAGAATAATAGATAACCAGAAATTATGCTCATATTTATTATCATAAAATTAAGTAAAGTCAAATAATGATTTAACCCATCTCAAGATACCAAGTGCAAAATTAATATCTTGTCTTTGGACTTCAATATTAATTGCTAGTGGTAGTCTTGTTGTAATGATCAAACACTGATAATAAGGCATGTCAAATGAGAAACTCATCTTTGGATTGATTTATCATTTACATGTATAACTTTATAATTATCACGTGTTTACCATTACAGGTATGCATATAATCCTACCAGTCATTAACCTTCCTTTGGGCCGGATAAT